>CM038675.1:632247543-633447543 GCA_021605145.1 Aegilops bicornis
GGACGAATTGCAAGAAGCTTGGGATAATGGGTTCAAGACATACGATGCCTGTAGCAAACAGAACTTCATCATGCGTGTCTGGTACATGTACCCGACGCATGACTTGTCGGCGTATGCGCTATTCGTTGGCTGGTGTGTGCATGGAAGGTTCCCGTGCCCCACATGCAAGGGAGCTCTTGAGTTTCGCTATCGACGGCAGGCACAAGTATACTTTCTTCGACTTGCATAGACCGCTTTCTAGATCCTCGCCATAAGTTCAGGAAAGACAAGAAGAACTTCATCAAAGGTAGAGTTGTCAAACACTCGCACCATCTGCATTGACAGCCAATGCACCCTAGATCGCTTAAACGCTCTCGAGCTAGATCCAGAGCATCCAGGGTATTTCAAGAGGTATAATAAGGAACACGCCTGGACTCACAAGACATGCTTGTGGGATCTGCCTTACTTCAAAGACCTCCTTTGCCCACACAACATCGACGTGATGCACACTGAAAAGAATATTGCCGAAGACATTTTTGGTACATTGTTCGGCATAGAGGGGAAATCAAAGGATAATACTAAGGCTAGAGTCGATCAAGAGGAGCTATGTGATAGACCATTACAAAACATGCAAGAACCGAAAGGAAAGCGGAACTGGACGAAGCCAAAGGCATGGTTCAATCTTGGAAGGCCAGCTATGAAGGAAATTATTTTGTGGGTGAAAATGCCGTTGATGTTCCCCGATGGGTATGCAGCAAATCTAAAGAGGGGAGCGAGTCTTGAAAAATTGAAAATATTTGGTCTAAAAAGTCATGATTGGCACATATGGATTGAGCGGATAATGTCGGTGATGTTGCGTGGCTTCATCCCTGAGGATGAATGGCTAGTACTGGCAGAGCTGAGCTATTTCTTCCTTGTTCTTTGTGGGAAAGAATTATCGCCTGGCCTCCTAGAAGAAATGGAACAGTTGGCGCCGGAGTTGATCTGCAAGTAAGAGATGATCTTTCAGCCAAGCTTCTTTAATCCAATGCAACACTTGATTTTGGATCTCCCGACCGAGGCACGATTGGGGGGGGGGCCTGTGCAAAATCGTTGGTGCTACTCAACTGAGATGATTTAGAAGACGCTTTGAGCAAAATGTAAAAATAAACGTAGAATTGAAGCATCGATGGCCGAGGCATTCATCACTAAGGAGGCGGCAAACTTCGTGACAACACACTATGAAGCCAAATATTGTCATTTGCATAATTCGAAGCCTTGGTACAATGCTGACGGCCCTAAAAAGGGTCGATCCAACCTCAACCTATTCAAAGGGAATCTCGCACCAGCCAGTGGTTGGAAACCAGTATCGTTTGATGTTGCAGAATGGCAGACCATTTCGTTGTATCTCTTCAACAACCTAATAGAAGTGCGGCCGTACATGGAGTAAGATCTCGGTACATTGTGTCGCAACTTCTAATTCCTTTGAACTGCTCTTATTCCTGGATATTTGATGTAGTCGATACATCGCCATATTCTCGAATGGAGCGGTGATCCAAACGGATTCCGTCGAAGAGTATGAGCTTCTGGCAAAGCAAGGAGGCGAATATCCCGGTTTCATCTGTTGGTTCAAAAAAACGGTAATTTCCATTAGACCATTTCATTTCTTTGGCTAATTTGTGACTAATGCAACAATCCTTTCGTATTAAACTTGTAGGCTAATTCAGAGATTATGGATGCCGAATTGAGACAAGTAGCTAATGGTTTTGACTATAAGGTCTGTTCATTTGACAAATACGACATCAACGGGTATCGCTTTCATACCTATGGCAAATAGCTATCTATGGTCAATCGAAAGTCTACAAATTTTTGTGTCTACGCTATCGTGAAGGAGATATCGAGTATTATGGAAGAGTTGAAGCAATTTATGAGCTTCAATTCTATGGTGAAAACCCACCAAACGTCAGAGTCTTCGGGATGTTATTGGTTCCAGCCGAGGGAGACTAGAAGGACTCATGAACATATAGGGCTAGTCGAAATCAAACAAAGCACCCATTTGGATGTTCCCGATGTCTATATTACGGCTCAACAGGCAACCCAAGTTTTCTATCTACCGTGGGCCTGTCAAAGTGATCCAAATCTCAGTGGTTGGAATGTCATTTATGAAGTGCCACCACGTGTTAGACCACCTGCCCCCAATGAAGAGGATTATGAACCTCACATTAACCAATACACATATGACGAAGGAGAATTCTTCCAAGAAACACGTCTTTCCAAAAAACGTTTCAAGAACCGCTCTACTCCACCCCAGAACATTGAAGTAGACAATGATAGTGAATCCGACTTTACCCCTGACCGGAATAAGAAGAGACGGAACAAGAAGAAGTTGCTGCTGCATATGACCTGTCAATGCTTGAACGATTATGTAAAGGAGGTCTTCCACATGTTGATGCATTTATTGATGATGATGATGAGCACGTCACTGATAGTGATGATGATGATGCATTTAATGATCCAGGAGCATATATAGACGATTCAAAGTAATATTAGTAATGTGAGGTATTCAATTTTTTATTATGTTCATGATGATGATACACATAAATTATATACATATTATTCATGTCAGGTATTCAAATTTTTTATGTTGTACTAATTTCGTTTACTTTTTGTCATTGTAGGTGTTGACAGGATGGTGGGCAAGGGTCCAGAGCACCCCCAGCCTCCTACGAGCGCTACTCGGAGGGGTGGTTCCATTATTCTAGCCCAGCCCCTGCGGAGAGCGCTGCTAGAAAGTATGCATACAGCGGCGGCGGGCGCTTCTTCTTCGGCTGGGAGAGGTCGGGGAGGACGAAGAAGGCTGCTAGAGGTGCGTGGCAGCGGGAGAGGTAGGAAGGCTGCTACACCTTCCTCGCCGCCACCCTCAGCTGATTCACCCGACCACAGGACTGCTCCATCAGACGTGGACCTGTCTCGGACTCCGGTCCATGAGCCTCCGGTCGCCAATCCTTCGCCCCACCAGACTCGGGTCGCCGATCCTTCGCCCCACCAGACTCATGTCGACGATCCTTCGCCCCACGTGAGTCCGGTCCCAGAGTCTTCGTCCCAGAAGGCTAGTGGCCCCACTGATGGTAGCGAGGACACCTTTTCTGATGATAGCTACAGCGACGATGAGCTAGTTGAGAAGGGCAAGAAGGTCTACAAGCATGGTTGTACAAAGCTCCCGCCTGCGTTTACGCGACCCCCACTGCAGGTGGTTGATTGCGCCTAATGGGTTGAAGTAAGTGCATTTACTATTTTTTAACCTTTTGCCTTCATGTTCCTTCAAATTAATATCTAATGCATTGGCCTTGTCATATTACAGGGGCTGGGAACACCCCGGTGTTTTCCGCAGGCCCAACCAGGTCCTTGGTGTGCTTTGCCGGCAACACTTCCCTGGGTGGGTCACGTTGCCCGGTGAGGGTCAGGTTCGACAGCTAGCACCGAATCGAGTTGTACTGGTTGCCCGACCCACGGAGGAGATGGTCGCCAGTGTCTTGTGCGAGACGGTGGCCGACATTGTGTTCCGTTGGTTTTGGGTAGTTTCTCCTTTACAAAATTAAAAATCAACACTACCTAGTGATTGTACTAATCAGTGTTGTCTTTTTTGATTGTAGACCTTCTACAAGGTTTCAGAGGGTGAGCAGGAGGCCGCGTCTATGGTTGTCGAAACCGAGTGCAAGCGCCTACTTCAGAACTTACGGCACGAGGCTCGGGTGCAGGCAGTTCGAGACTACTACGCCTTGAAGGGTATTAGGAGGGCCAAGAAGAAGTGTCGCGACAAGTTTCTGAGTAAGGAGAAGTACATGCAGGTAATTACCTATTCTTAAGTCCTGAACTTAGTTTTCTTGATTTGATTCGTAGGCGAGTAATCGAAATTTCTCTTGACTAACTTAGGTGCCCCCGAGATGGTGTGTGGATAAGATGGACTGTTGGGAGGCGTTGGTGGATGCGTGGTGCTCTCCCCAATGGATAGTCGAACACCATAGGGCCAAGGATAAGCGCGACCAAATGGAAGGTGTGCCACACCATCAAGGAAGCTCCAACCTGTTTGAGTACGGGGAGAACTGGGTATGTGGTTTGCTACATGATTCATGCAATTTCATTCTTCATGCTAGCATTTATCCCTTCCAAAATGACTTAATATGTTTAGTTAGTTAAAAAATGGCATAACTACCTTGGATAGTTCATTTATGACATAATTAGCTCTAAAATGACATAATAACCTTAGATAGCTCTATAAAATAACTAAATATGCTTTAGTTAGTTAAAAATGGCATGACTACCTAGGATAGCTAAATAATGACCTAAACTAATAACCTTAGATAGCTCTATAAAATGACATAATAACCTTAGATAGCTCTATAAAATGACTTAATATGCTTTAGTTAGTTAAAAACTCGCATAACTACCTTTGATAGCTCAATAACGACCTAAACTAATCTTAGCTAGTTCATTCATGACATAATTAGCTCAAAAATGACAGAATAACCTTAGATAGCTCTATAGAATGCCTAAATATGCTTTAGTTAGCTAAAAATGGCATAACTACCTTGGATAGCTCAATAATGACATAATTAGCATACTTTGGTCAAAAATGGAATAATAATCTTGGTTACCTCCAAAATGACCTAAACTTAGCTTATTTTCCTCGAAAATGGCATAATAACCTTAGCTCCAAAATGACCTATTTACATAGCAATATCATTCTTCATGCTAGCTTGAGCCCTTAACTAATATTTTGTTCCTCTCTCTCAGGCGCACCACAACAAGAAGCCTGTGCCAAATCTGTTTGACCTCTATAGCATGGCCCATACTGCCCCGTACAAGAAGGCCAAGCCATTCACAGAGTCTGACCTAGATCATCTAGAGAGCTTCACCAACATCTCCTCTCACCACAAGCTTGTGAGGTACAGAGATGAGGCGAAGGCGAGGAAAGAGGAGGACTTTAACCCGAGCCAGGATCCTTTTGATACAGAGCTGGTGATGATATCTGGTGGCGGGAGGTCCCATGGCTCCATAGCCATTGGTGATGGACTGATACGTTGTCCTAGGACTCTGCCATAAATCAAGAAGCGCCAGAGTAGCTCTGATCCTGAGATAATGCCCCGTGCACGGCCATGGAGCTTCGCCATGGCGTTAGTTATCTGGACTCTCTCACCTTTCCTCCATTACATTGTGTGTGCGTCCGTCGATGATTACAATGCTAACGAGGAGTGGTGTGTTGCAGGCATTGGTTGAGAAAGAGAGATTGAACACCCAGGCGCTTTTGGAGGAGGCAAAAAGGGAGGTGGCGGAGAGGGAGAGGGAGATGGAGGAGAGGACGGCTAAGCTGTTGGAGGAGGAGAAGAACTGGAACGAGGCGTACAACCGGGCCCTATACGAGCTCATCGTGGTACGTTTCTCGTGCATATTAGCCCAATCATGCACGTAATGTTCGCATTACTAACTAATATGACTGACTCGTGAGAACCAAATGTGCAGACCATGTGCGAGAAAAGCGGTCAGCCCCCTCCGCCGATGCCCCAGATTGCTCCGGCGACCACAATGAGTTTGATTTCGATGGTCGTTAGTTACTAGTATTCATGTTTCAGTTTGCATCATGCTAACGAGACATTATTGGAAATGATCTTTGGTGCAGCATGCACTACAAAAAAAATACACTTCCGTGATGATACGTGTTTGTCACAGTAGGTCACGTTTTTTGTCATGCATGTACATCCATGACAAATTTATGACAGAATCAAGATAGTCATACCAGGCCGTCAGAGAAGTGTTCGATGACATTACCAAAATTATCATCACGGAAGTGTCCACTTCCATGACGATAAATCGCGTCACAGGACTGCTTTCGTCAAGGGTGACCGACACGTGGCATCCACCGTAACGAACGCCGTTAAGCTATCGGGTCGGTTTTGGATCCGATAACCCGTTAACAGCCCCGACCAATGGGGATTTTCCACGTGTAAAATCATCATTGGTCGGAGCAACACGCGGTGTCACCGCTGGGGATGATGTCATCCACTCATTGGATGAAGGCGCCTATGATACGTCGACATGGCACGGCCCAACAGAGGCCCATTCCTATGAAAAGGCCTACCGCTTGACTTGGTCAAAAGGTGGCGGGCGCCCATGGAAAGTTCGTTAACGGCCTATTCGCATATAGCCCATTTACGTTTCGCTAACCCAAGGCCCGTTACGCCCTATCCAATTAGGCCCAATAGCGTCATCTGGGCCATCCAATATGATTCCACCGTTTACACTTCGCCCATGTATGGCCCATGACGCCTTTTCGGCCCATATGAGGCCCTATGTAACTCCTGGCCTATTAACGGCCCGTGGTGAAATCGCCCGCAATGGACAAAGGTATCACTTTACACCCACTAACGGCCCATGGTGAACCGCCCGTAATGAACAAAGATATCACTTTATACCCATTAAGGGCCCGTTATTGATTGGGCCGCTTCAAAGAAATGTTATCTTTGGGCCTTCTCGAGCCCATTTATTCTTGGGCTCATTTCAAAGATTCGCTTACTTACGGCCACATCGTCTACTTCCTACCACATCGCATGTTCCCTAATGGGCCAAATTCAGCCCATGGCAAGAGTCGGCCCATTATCGGCATGTTCCCCAAATGGGCCAAATTCGCCCATGGCAAATGTCTGCCCATCGGCTCAGCATTACCTAATGGGCCAAATTCGCCCATGGCAAGAGTCGGCCTGCGGCGGCCCTATATTCGCCCATATAACGACATGTTATGCCTGTGACGGAATTAAGCTTTTGCAGTCCTACGGCCTGTTAACGGCCCGTTACCGTGATGGGCCGATACCAATTACGCCCGATTACGGCCCATGTAGACCCATTTATCCGACGGCCCTAGGCCCATTTATCGACGGCCCGTAGGAGACCCATGGATCCTACGGCCTGTATATGGCCCATGGGTAGTTGCGGCCACTAGCAAACCAGGGAAAAAGAAGACTAGGAAATAAATAAGGCCCAAACTAACGCTAGGCTATTAAGGTGATTGCACATATTACATCCACTCGGCATCAAAGATCGCCACCAGTGCAAATATAGGGAACACCCTACACTATACAAAAATGGCTTGATGTTTTCTTTAGCCGGTGGCTGCACGTTAAGAATAAATTTTGTATCGCACCAAAACAAATTACAACTATATAACAAAAGGATGGTTGGCATAAAACTTAACAAAGATAGCGTATAAATGCACCACCGTAAGTTCGTAAGCTTCGGTTCATTCGACCGACCGATACGCTTTTCATGTCAGTATTGTCCGATGGAACACCATAACCCTCACCTTCATTTCTCCTAGGCTCTCGAACAACATAGCAAATGTCCGATAGTCCGGTTTCAAAACCATGCATATCTTGACGACATTGAGCAATGTTTCTCCTTGTTTCACAAAGGGCCTCTGTTAGGGAATGGGCTTGTGTCTGGATCGCAGATACAACATTGCTTTGAGCTTGCATATCTTGATCATGAGGCAGTTTGGATGATATTGCCTTAACAACCAACCCAGTATTACGCAGGAACGTGCTTTTGGCACTGTTAGTGGACATGTATTGACCCACTGCATCAAGAGCTGACATTGCGGTTATAGTTGCCTCGCCGCCTTCAGAAGGTGGCGGTTCCACCATTTTTTCCATAGATCGCTGAAAAGTTGAGGTTTTACATTAGTAGTACCGTAATGTAAGATATTAAGGAGGCAGCAAAACCAAACAAAATAGCTTTGGTCTATATACGTAACTTATTCTGGTGAACCCATGTAAAATATTAGTTGTATTTTATTGCAAAGCACATAATAAAACCAGGTTCCAAACATATGACCATGTACCATCGCTAATGTATTGTCTATTTCTTCACATTGTATTGAGGGCTAAGGATAAAGAGACGAAGTTTATAATATGGTAAGCATAGTATGACATCATTCATATCACAAAACAACCGAGAATGCATAAACATGCTATTGTAACGTTGTGTGGGCAAGTCCAGCACGGAACTAGATTACGGGTCAAGATCAAAGGAACATCACTCCTCCCTTTTAAACCTTGTAAGGTGCAATGATATGCTAAGACAATTGTGTATAAAATTGAAAAGAGTAATAGACATTGGCTGCAAACCATGTAGTTCAAGGCACAAGTCGAGTAAGTAGTAGTTAAAAGGCATGAGGATTAAGGACTTACAACAGCGGCTTTGGTGGTGTAGTCATGCCCTTCTTCTTCTTGGTGTGACAGTCCTTGAAGATTTCCACAGCATTTGGTTCACGCGTACTTTTTGGTCCTTGCGGGCTTTCCTCCGCATTTCGAACAAGTCAATATAGACACGATAATATGGTACATCGAAAAGAGTGAAACAATGACTAATTACAAGAGCCTCGCATGTGCAATATAGCTATGAGATCCTCGTCTGCATTGGAATTTCACTTTCGCACGGTTGTCCTTGTTATTTGAACAGTTCACCTACAAGAAGATAGATTTGTGTGGCACATGCGTCAATAGGACTTCAACATGTGATCGATCACATATATATAATGTACACGATACTTGGATCGTATCAGGTGTTTAACAAGGCCCCTCCAGTCTTCATCCGATATATTTTCCACTAGAGATGTTTGGGAAAGTTCACTCTTAGCCTTGCCTTCAAAGTGAGATTTCCTCAAGTTATACCGATATTGTCGCAGAGCAGACTTGAAAACATGGGTGCAAGCTTGTCTGGTTGCATCATCTTGGCTATCCAACTTGAACCTCATCTGTTGAAAATTATGGGAGTCTCATTATCAAGAACCTAGAAAGTATGGGAATGAGCAAGACAATATTACTAGTTTCCATACATAACCATACTTACAGATAAATGGTCGAGGAAGGTGTTGAACTGGTTTCGTCTTTGTCATTTCCTCTTGAATCCATGTTGGGAGGATACATACATTACACCTAACGGCAACCGCTGCCTCCGATACTAACTTGGTCGACTCAGAGCATCACGTGGCCTTTTAAACCTACCTCAAAATGGATCTCCATTCTTCCTCCTCTAGATTTAGTTAACCTATCAAGCATTATCCACGATGTTTGTTTCCTCTTGCGCCTAGGTGCTAGTCCAACAACAAACATAGGAAGTGTTAGTGTACATCAAACCGTGAGACTACATATAAAGAAGCATGCAATCAGAATTTGACTCCAAAGAACTACCTTCTTGCTGTTGAAGCTCACAAGGTTCATCTGATATTGCCAACTCGTGTTGTGTCAAGAGTGCTTGGGAAGTAGTGTCAGGTGGCAAGGGAGCTTGGGAACATGCTGCTAGCTCAGTTGACGACGCAGTATGTCGTGCATTTGGTAATCTTGTGGTAGGTGTTGCAAGAACTAGGGCTGTCTCTCGCTTGTTTGGTGGCAGCTATTTGTTTTTGTTTGGCTTTTTTTGCAGTTCGTGGTAGCATGGGATGCCATGTTTGTAGAATTTTTCACCGGACTTTCACCTTCTATTGCACCATCGCATCAGCAGAATCTGCAGGATTCATCCGCTTCTCATTCCACCGCCATTCTCTGTTTCTTCCTCTTTCTACATGCCATGTTAAGTCAAGCCGACAAGAAAAACGAATAAAATTTAGTTCTTGAGAACAAATTGATGCGTGATGCATTTAATAAAACTTTGATGTTAGACAACCACATGATAGGAGGATGTAATATGTATGAAAAACAGGATGGAAGAGATAACCAGAACTATGATGTGTAAACTAAGAAGAAGACATTTCACCAAATTAGAAGTGATGCAATGGAAGGTAGACACCATATGAAAGATGCTACAAATATCGCTCTGCCAAGTTAACAGTGTCTCAGCATAAATGGTGTTTAAACAAATGTGAAGCAGTACAAGAAATAAATCATATGCAAGATGCAAACAACATCACACTACCATGTTAGAGGTCTCTCATCATTAGTGCCATTGCATATTCACAGCATTGCATATTCACGACTTATGATGTGTAAACTAAGGAGAAGGCATTTCAACAAATTAGAAGCAATGAAAGCTAGACACCATATGAAAGATGCAAATAATATCACTCTACCAAGTTAAAATTGTCTGCGTCATAAGTGCCATTTCAACAAATTAGTAGTACAAGCTAGAAAAGAATGTGAGATGTAACCTATATCACACCAAGTCAAATGTGTCTTATGATAAGTGATTGTTGCAGGTTACACAACAGTAGTAATTTGATGTAAGAACATGGTGTGATAGACAGATATTGTATGTTCTAGAAAGCAGAACACGTGTCTTATTCAAGTATAATGTGTAAAAGTAAGCAGATGGAATTCAACAAAATTAGAAGCAATACAAGCTAGACATCACACATAACATGCAACCACATATAACGATTGCCAAGTTAGAGGGAGCACTGGTGATGGTGCACTAGGGAAGCGTGCTCATCATCAACATAGCTACGTTGAGTGTCTATGCATGTGTTGTCTTGGAAATCATCTTGGGGGGATGGAGGAGTAGAATCTGTAGAGGCCCTCGGTTTGGAAGGAGCACCATCATCCGCTGCCTTTCTAACTTCCTTCCGCTTTATTGATTTTGGATTGTCAAGTAAAACCGACAAGAAAAAGCAATAAAATTCACTCTTCAGAACTCGTTCGTGCATGATACTGACAATCACTACTTTGATGTAAGGCAAACACATGATTCCAGGATGGATTAATACGGAAAACAAGACGGCATGGCATATTCACAACTGTTTGTGTAAACTAAGCAGAAACCGTTTCAACAAATAAGAAGCAATGCAAGTTAGACACCACATGAAAGATGCAACCAATATGACTCTGCAAAGTTAAAAGCGTCCCATCATAAATGTCATTTCAACAAATTAGAAGCGGCGCATGCTATAAATCATATGAAAGATGCAACTAATATCACATCGCATAAACTAAAGGTGTCTCGTCATATTGATTTATGCGGGATACAAAAAACAATAGTTTTATGTAAGGACATGCTTAATAGACGGATGTACTATGTACTAAAATAGGAAGGCATGTCACATTAACAGGTATAATGTCACATTTACTGGAGTATAAGCTAAGCAGACTAGCACATGCAGTTTAACCAGATTGGAAGACTTACAATCTAGACACCATATGCAACATGCAATCACATATCACGCTGCCAAGTTAGAGCAAGCACCTGCAATGCTAGTGTAGGGGAAATGCTGTAATCAACTACAAAGCTACGTTCACTATCTTCATCTAGCATTTATGTTTCTTGAGAATCATGTCGGGAGGCTGACGTTGCATTCTTTAAATGGGGAGTAGTCCCCTTGCCTGCCTGCCTCGTCATAAGTGATTGATGAGGGATCCACAAGAACATTAGTTTGATGTAAGAACATGGTTAATACACAGATGTACTAGTATGTACCAAAAATGTAAAGGCATGTCATATTCATAGGTATAATGTGTAAGCTAAGGAGATGCAATTTAACCAAATTGGAATCAATACAAGCTAGACATCCGGCTTGAGTGGTGAACATGATCATCTAGGACCTTAGAGCCTGGTGGAGGCGGGCTGCTTTGCCACCATCGCGGCTTTTTAGTTGGCTTCCGTGTGATGCCTGTCTTTCTTTGGGCTTGTCATCTGGCTCGGCCAGGTTCTGCGACTAGCTATTTGTCTTCTGGTGCTCACAGATGGTGGTTCATGTAAAAAATATATTTCCTTATCTTAATAAAGACCGACTTCGGCCTTTCGAATACAAGCTAGACACCAACATGCAACCACATATGACACCGCGAAGTTAAAGCAAGCACCCGGGATGGTGGTTCATTGCGAACGAGGTCATCAACTACAGAGCTACATTTACCGTCTCCGTCTGCTGACACTGCACCCTTTATAGCGTTGTAACGTGTCTTGCCTACCCGTATACCAAGCTGGAGCGACCTCTCTCTTTTCTTTTCTGCTTCTCTCAAGGAAGAGTCTGAAATACCCTTGCATAAAAACACAATAGTGAGAGTATGGGTGAAGTGTGTGCAGAACTAGTGCATTGTAAAAGTAGCAGATAGCAGGTGGCTTAAAAATAAATGACAGGAGACATATGATAGCTCTACAACATTGCATGGAAAACAAAATTAGATTCTACTCTGTATGATTTTGTAATATATGAGCACAGGAAATGCAGGTACTCCTCCAAAGACACCACCACATGTGGTCATATCTAAGATAACGATCATTGAAAATAAATAGGTCGATCGATTTTTTTAATGAACCGTCCGATCTATAAGGCAGGCAGATGGCCTTCGCTCACCTCCCGCCGATCACTTGTTGACGATCTTTCACGAACCGCCAGCGACCATCGGCCCAGACCCGTGCCTCCGCCGCCCCGCCCTGCCATCGACCTCACACCACCGCCGTGCTTGGCAGCGCCCCCAAGCCATCCCTTTAATCTCGGCTGACCTCCAGATTGGGCGCCAGTAGCTCTAGGCCGCAGACGCCCCTAAGATAAACACCAAGGCGCTGCTTCCCTGGCGTAATAGTCATACTAGCGCCTGTTACGCCGGGAATGCTTCCGTTAATTGGGAATCAGCGGCGAAATTGAAATTGAGGCGGCGGACCTCTAGCTAAGGTGAAATAGTATATGAGGAGAAACCTTGTGCATCGTGAGTTACTAGAACATCTAGTATCAAGAAGAAGCGGTCAACTAGTGTCTTCTGTGGGATGAATACCGTGCAAGCAGAGACGTAAGATTTGCACGAATAAGGGAAGAGGAGTACCTTCTTCGGTTGCCGGTGTGGTCACCTCCACATGTCGCGCCGATCTTCTTGTTTTTACCGGGGAAACCGATGTTCTGGAGGGTGCAGGCTTGGACGAACCCATGGCCAAATTGTTGACTGTGTTGCCGTGGCTGTATGTCGGCGGAGGAAGCAGATCTGGCGGCGAAGGGCGGCGTAGCAGGAACAGCTCCGGTGCGGTGGACGGTGGCGAAGTTGGAGCGGCAGCGGTGAGGCGCAGGACGGCGTGGTTGAACTGGCTCGGGTACGGACGGCTCGGCCTCGGCTTCAACTACTAGCCGTGGAGTGCGTTGCGGTTGAAGTTGCGGTGGACGACGACGTCGGGGTATCGGCTTCGGCGTGATGGAGGAGGGCGGCGGTTGATGGGTGGGATGGGGTGGCGGACGGAGGACGCCGGGGTTTCGTGGCTGGTGGAGAGGTAGTTTTGGCGCCCACGGAGTACGAATGGGGAATCGGACGGGTGGGGGGAACCATGTTTCGGTCTGGGACGCGCTTGTTTTTGGCTTTTTGAACAGAAGATGGGACGCGCTTGTTTGAAATTTAGGGAAAGTACAAACTTTGCCCCCCTCTTAAATTTCGGACCCATCATGGGTCGAGGGTAGGATGGTAATCCTGTGTCCCAAATAGTGGGCGGGAGCGATTTTGGCCGCGCATGTGTGCTTAGGCGGCCATTGTGTATGAATGTTTTTCGGAGGCGGTTGCGTGGCGTCTAGATGAAGCTACAAACCTACCCCGGTTTAGACCTTTGGACGTCGGGCAGTAGGTCTCACAGTCGGAGTTATTAGAAAAGTAATTTCCTTGTACTATCAAACATTGGTCTCACGCGGTTTCAAGTAGTAGAGGCTCTTTTGGCGCTCGTTCGAAATTTTGAAACACAAGCATTCACGTTTAGAGTACTCTTGAACTATGAGGATTGACCTAAATAGACAACATTATATTTGACCTTGTATGTTTGAAAACCTCATTAAATTATCCGCTTCCTTTTGAATTTTGACACTTGAAAATCCTATAACTACGATTATTTTGGAATGGAGGAGCTAAATTTGAATCTATTTTGTACACGATTGCATATGCTATTATGTACAAAATCGAGCAAAGATTGGTACCCCATTTTTTAGGTATGGTTTACAAATGCCATGATATCAAATTCAAATAATTGACTGGACTTCATGTTGAATTCGATTTTTTTAACCACCTTAGGTCGAATTCAAATGTATACTAGTTCATAGGTAGCTATTTATAAATGTCCATTATGTAACTTTCGTATGTATATTGTGCTTTACACACACAACATGAACTATACTCACGTTTATATTCGATTGCTAAAGCGATGCAGCATCGTCTGGAGTTGAGAATACTAACTATGTGGATCAATTGTGTCGAATAATAACATAGACATGCTCAAATTCGATAGAATCTAGATGTCTAATGGATCAATGACCGCTCCTTACGCGAATTGCAAATATCATGATCCCATCCTAATATTTGGATACAATTTAAATCTTTAATCAATGTGTAGAGCAGTCTTTTACGTGTAGTTTCACTCTCCATCGGTGGTCTCTCACACATGCTCACACACTCTCTCCCGAGGTGTCTTTCTCGCACACATTCTCTAGATATAACCCTCCCTCCCTCTCGTAACCATTTACAATTGCTTTCACTAACCTTTATCACAAGCACTCTTCCTCTCGCAAACATACACACGTACAATCCTCATCGACCCTTTCTATATCCATGGACCTGCCTACGTGTCTCATGTACGCACATTATCTTTACGCCTGTCTCTCACGCATTATCTCACACCTCTCTTCCTAATCGACGAGTATGATTCTAGCAGAGCATTCTGTAGGATGCCCCTTAAAGTAGGTTGGATGAATAGTAATATCAGAGATATAGGGGTTACCTTAGTCCGAGAACCTAGGGTTACAAATCCTAGCCGGCTTTGTCAGTGGACACAGAGTCCTTCACAATTCTGCTATCTTTGTCTTGTACGACTAGTCATCCATGGGTCTTCCTAAGTGTGTCATGGGACGACCAATGTGGTGCAGGACGGAACCGAACAAAGGGCCTCACCTCGACCCACCGGACCTCACGCGGTGACACACCCTCTTCCCACACGTCTCATTATCTTCTCACACCCACACATACCAACACGAACACCACACACACAGAAAAATTCTCCTGGTGCCTCTATTCCCTCCCCCTTGCATATACACACTCAAGGGAATGGAATATCTTGTCGTGACGTCATATTCGTCTCTCTCTCTCTAGACCACCCTCATTTCTCGTGCTATCCCCCCCCCCCCCCCCGTCGGCCCCTCTATCCATGCCTCTCTCGAATACGTAATACACACACATACCTCTCTAGGCCCTGCCAAATGCATCAACTACACATTCACACATGTTACATCACGTATCCCATTGATCTAAAAAGACCTCTCTTCACGTTTATTTCGCATACAACATTCCTTTTGAATAAAGTGTGGCCAAAAAATTATTTTAGAGTTTCTACATATATACAACATGACAAAGTTATATGGAGGAGTACGAACGCTAATTTGCATTGCATTGTGCCCACAATGATATTTATTCCGCACTGTGGATTTGTATATTTTTATACTATATACAAAGTTAGTCATAATAAAGAGAAACGAAGAGCATCTCTATCTCCATCACATACCCCCCCTGTACGCCCCTTTCACATATGCACACAAAACTATCTCCATGTCCTCTAAAAGTAAGCCCCCAGAAAATTCACGCGTGTTTCATCTTTCTCTCGCGATATATGCAATGACGATCATTGTTTTTGAAGTGAAAGCACGATACATACATTGGACTTCATAATCCACTCATTACGGTCACCGTTTACGTTTAGTGGTTATTATACGATCACGGGCTCACCGTACAACTTTGTATTTGCTCATGACATGACTAGTTGATCAGGTTGAACGCTCCACGTGGCTTTGATCTAGTGTTGAATCACATTATCTCACTAACATCGTGCCCACACAGCCGACTTGTATCTACTCTACATCTACACTATTATAAAATACACTCTTATAAAAAAGCGAGCTGGTGATGATGGTGTGCCCGCCATCCTGCAATATAGGCCGTCCGATTTATATCGGCGGATAGGAAAAAAACTATGGCAGTTTTGCAAAAAGGTACCCACACACCTCTTCACATTTGCAAATAAGGCCTTCCCTCGTTCATCCTTTTCTCTCACAAGATAAACAAGTCATACAAATGCATCTTGATGTTACGTGCAACGCACGGGCATCTTGCTAGTAAGAATGAAAACAAACGACAAAAAAATATTTTGTGGTGGTGCGAAGTCATGACCAGCGGGCACAGCGGACAAGGTGGCCTTGTATTGGTATCTTTGAGCCGTCTGTTTTAACACACAGGAGCTGGTGTGGTGATTATACACACACGCACGCATGCACACGAACTCCATCCACGCAACACTCACACAAACACATGAACCCACGCACGCACACAACACTCACACGTACACACGCAACCACGCACGCACGCAACACTCACACGCACACACGCACGCATGCATGCACACACCAGTACACCACACAACCAACACACACTCTCACGCTCAAGTGCTCAACCTACACGAGCATGCACACACATCAGGCCCTGACAGACACATACACAACCAGGTAATTCCCGCGCACGGGTTGGAGCCTTGTCGCACCTTCGTAAATTTGTGTTTATCTGACCTTTTCCCTATGCGAACTGACAGGTGGGACCCACAAGGAACATGGTCAATTTAACTAGTCAACATGGTGCCACGCAGACTATTTGGCCGGTCAGCAGTGCAATCCGATGCTGAAGCTGTGATCAAGTGACCGGATAATCACCGCAAAAGCGTATATAGTGACCGTAATCAGCTTATTACGAAGTTCGATGACCGTACTACGCTTTTCTCTCTGTAGGCCCTCCAAAACTACATCTCTACACGTTATCGCATGTTACATCTAACAACTATGCAATACAGCACTACTACTACACTCTAACACAATAAATCATATGTGTTTTTAGTTTTACTAGATATCATATTGTTACTTATAATTATTCAGTTTGCATACATTAAAATTGCCTTTGAAATGTATGGCCAGTATCATCTACCACGCGGGAAAAATCCCGCCCTTTCCTGTTTAATCGAATTTGTATCGATGGATCGTGCGAAACAGTAAAACTATAGTACTATACAGTACAAGTGAAAGTTCACTGGGCCGTCATGTCGTCTACTCCTCCGTCGTAAGAGTGGAGCGCTCTCTTTCATAAACCTTCTAGTCCCTTTCGCCGACATGTGGGACATCAAGCTACCGGGTCCACGTGCCATACCGGAATACAGTGCAGAGTAGCCGGGGTGAAGCACCCCAGTCATGGCGCCGGTGTAGTAATGAGCAATGAAGCGTCAAATCACAAAGTTGCACCTTTCCCGCAGTTAAGTTGGAGGGACGAAGTAATGATGCTAACAAAAGAAGTTGGAGGGACGAAGCAACCATCATTTCACTCATTGTTGAATCCGCTTCTCCCTCATCTTCTTCAACTTAACCATGTGTTGCTTCTGTCGTTGTTCTGCTTCATGTGGGACGCGGATCAGCTTGGTCGCTTCTCCCTCATCTTCTTCAACTTAACCACGTGTTGCTTCTGCCGTTGTTCTGCCTCATGTGGGACGCGGATCAGCTTGGTAAAGCACTGACACGTGGGACCGCATGTTAGCAAGCCGCCAGGACAACATCCTCCGAAAATAAGAAACCTCCCCCGCCATCCGCGTAGCAAAATCACCTCCTTTTTACTAATCTTTGATTCTATAATTTTTTAGATCAATATAATTGAGATTTGTATAGATAGCACACAGGAGCAAAACCAAGTGGATGCAGTTAAGGGCATCCACAATGTGTAGCCAAATGTGAAAATAGCTTTTGGCATCGTGGGAACCATTGTGGACGGCGTTGCCAAAGCCAAAAAGATGGAACCGAAGCTCACGATTGATTGATTGAAGGAATAGAAAAATGCAACATCTCTCCTCTTTCTCCCATGCTTGGGCGCATGTAGGAGTAGTACAAAGATAGAGCATGAGTCTACTCCCTATCCCTTCTATCACAAATCACAAAGCGGTGAGGCGTCAAATCACAAAGCACGGACGAAGCAACTATCATTTCACTCTTCACGACTCCGCTTCTCCATCGTCTTCTTCGAGAAACCATCTCACCGCACTAGTACTCCTAGTAGTAGTACTAGTAAAGGACTTCCTGGATGCAAATAAGGCGGTTGTCTCGGCTTGCAGGCGGCACTTGCAAACGACTTACCGTGGTCTCCCTCAATGGTGTTCTCCGTCGAATGCACTTAGCCAAACCACACACAAAAAAGTCGTCGACGTCACCGCAATGGGCAAGGAATTCAAATATAGTTACTACCTCCATTTTTTTGTACACAAGGCCAGTATATCAAAATTACAATTTGCAAAGGGCCACTAACACTAATCGAGGCAAAATTGATGGGGTTAGCAACCAAGGACATTAATATCCCTGCATGCATGCGGAAGTGAGAAGGTTCGTTTGCATGGCGCTGCATTAATCAAGCGATGAGGAGTGAGATGGTTAGCTCATTGGTCTTTCGAGAAAAAAATACGCATTAATTGACACGTGAAACGAGGATTGGTATCGAAGGAAAACCCCGCCTTTCTTTTTAACACTAGTACTCCTAGTATGTACTACCTCCGTCCTGGTTTATAGGTCCCTTTTATAGTTTGTGCCAAATTTTGACTAAAGATTTAACTAACAAAATGTTAATGCATGTCAAGAAAAATTATCTCATTGGATTCGTATTCGAACATAGTTTTGAAAAATATAATGTTTCGTGACATGCGTGAACATTTTCTTAGTTTAATCTATGGTCAAAATTTGGCACCAAATACAATGGGGACCAATAAACCCGGACAGAGGTAGTACATATTTATCCTGTTTGGGTCTAGGCCTTGCATTGCCAAACTTCGCCACACATTTTTGCCAAGCTTGCCTAAAGTTTTCAAAATGAGAAGGAGGTACACTTACAAGACGGCTGTCATGGGTCACACCGCACCCTCACACGGTCCGCTCCTGACGCCATGGTCAAGACCGCACCCTCACACTTCGCTCCTGCGCCGCAAACCCAACCAAGGGAACGCACCCTCACCGACATGTGTTGTCGCATGTGAACAAAACCAAACTCAGCCGTCCTATCACTGACACATAATTTTCGTTCATAGAGTATGTTTATCCAATCGGAGTATCACATACGGCCCGTGCGGTGGTGCGTTGGGGAAGAAGAAGAGGTGAGGAAGAAGGAAAGAAGGGTTAGGAGGCGAGGGATATTCATCCAACCGCCTGAAATGGTAGACTCAAGCGACTTGCATAACAAATAGTATGTTTTTACACAGCAAAAGATCCATAATAATAATAACAACAACATAAAGAAAAACTATCACTACTCGCGGAAAGAGATGGCCTCCTCGTCTTTGGCTGCCGGCGCGAACCAGCCGTCGCTGCCGACGTGTGTCTCCGCACCGTGGTTTTCCTCGGCCTCCAACTACTCGTTCAAGCGGAGCGTGCAGGCGCTCTGCACGGACGAGAGCACAGCCCGGTTCAAGTCGAGGACGTTCAGTTCCGCCTGCAGGAGGGCCTCGATGGCAGCGGCATCCGCACGCTCTGCGTTGAGTCGAGCCTCCGCCGCCCGGTTCAAGTCCAAGACTTCCGGTTCTGCCTGCAGGAGGGCGTCGATGAGAGCGGCATCCGCGCGCTCTGCGTCGAGTCGAGCCTCTGCCGCCCGGTTCAAGTCCAGGACTTCCGGTTCCGCCTGCAGGAGGGCGTCGATGAGAGCGGCATCCGCGCCCTCTGCGTCGAGTCGAGCCTCTGCCGCCCGGTTCATGTCCAGGACGTCCGGTTCCGCCTGCAGGAGGGCCTCGATGGCAGCGGCATCCATGGCGCTCCGCCTCAAGTTGAGCCTCCGTCGCCGGTTCACATCCACGACATCCGGTTTCGCTGCGGGATAGCCTTGATGGCAGGCGGCATGCGGCGCTCCGCGTCGAGTTGAGCCTACGCCTCCGGTCCTCCTTTAGTATCGCCATGTTGAACCGCTGGTCCGCTTTGCACCATGGGGGACTCGGACGCCGGCACCGAAGTCGGCGTCCATCGCCTCATACCAATCGGGGCCTTCTGCGCCGCGACCTCCACGATGGAACATTGGATCGGCTTCCTCCTCCTCGTAGCTTGGCTCCAGAGAACTTCGGGATTGGCCCGCCGCCATGAGCTTGGGAACGGAGTGCGATGGCGCCCGACCGCCGCGCGATTCTGCCTGGCGCTCGGCGTCAACATCTTGTAGTAAGTGATCTTGTGGTGCACCATGGCTTTCCGGCGAACTAGGGGACGCTTGATGCGGGCTAGGGGATCGAAAGGTGGGGGAATGGGCTGGAGATTTGGTGTGGTTTTAGGGCAGTGGCTGGCGTAGGCCGAGCGAAGGTTCTAGTGTGAATAGTGGTTCCGGTGACGACCGGTCAATCGGTTTTGACTGTACATCGCTCTGGTTGCGTTCGCGTTGCAGCCCGGCACGCTGGACCCTCCACGTCGCTCACCAAATGGAACGCGCTTCGTCTTGCGTTTTCGCTCGCTTGTGGGACCGCAGTTGAGAGCAAACCGACGTCCCTCCCCTCCCCGCTCGCGTCATTTATTATACCACTACTCCCTCTGCTTTTATGCGGAGTAAATAAAAGCAGAGGGAGTATACTACTTGATGAGGATCTCGACGTGGCGAACCCATTGAGTAACCGACATGCGAGGCCTAGCAAGCATGGGGTCCGCCAAGAAGTGACCGAAAGGGAGGGTAAGGCAGGGATACCTACGTCGAGAGGATCAACTTCCACTATACTCGACCAAATGTTAGAGTAATAATATAGACATGCAACTTACACAAATGTTAGAGTAATAATATATGACATGCAACTTACACAAAGCATACAGGGTCTAATGCGTTTTTCGAGGCTAACTTTGACCAAATGTTAGAGTAATAATATATGACATGCAACTTACACAAAGCATACGGTCAATTTCGTATGTGAAAGGAGTTTCCAATGATATAATTTTCACATTATACATCTCATGTACTCCCTCCGTCTAGGTGTGTAAGTCATCTTACGAAAACCAAATAATCCCAAAACACATAGGCGGTGCATTAACTTCTACCTCGTTTCTTGTTTCTTGACATATGAACCAATAAGAGATGAGGGTGTGCATGCTTTTAATGACCCGAGACTATCAAACATGACATGCAGTGGTTAGTTCATTGCATGCAATACTATTAATTAGCAAATAAACATTAATGTCTCTCGTTTTCCCCTCCTCCTTGGTCACGGTGCACATCCTAAGATGACTTACTCACCTATGTGAAAGGAGTACTATTAATCTTGTCAATAGTCAAATTGGAAACCATCTCGAGTACAAATCTAGGAGTACGTACGAATCTAACAATATTGATTGGGCGTTGTTGAATGTTGATACCTTTTTTTATCATAGTAGAGATACTTTGACTACACATAAAACTTATATGTAAGGTAGAAAGGATAGGAGGGAGTATATTGTACATTCAAAAACAAAACGAACATTGAATACCCTTTATATATGATTTGCGGATGCTATGATCACCGGTTCAAAATTTTGAATCCGCCTTAGGTATCACGTGCCCCTTTCGTTCCCTTTCGATTTCATCTCGGTCCGGAGATCTATTGAAAGAGGACTAGGGTGGGTACATGCGAATGATACTCGGCGGAATGTTCAAATGAGGCATGCGGGAGGATGGACTTGACTGGAGGGCGACATGATCGATGGAGAAGAGGGTTGGAGAGGACTGAGAAATAAGAAAACGCCACATGATTATACTTGAACGGCTCAAATAAACAATAAGTTGTCTCGCTTGGCCTACATAGTGAAAGGCCCACGCGCAACGCGAGCACCGACGCCGAATATGGCCGGAAAACATGGAAACCGACATGTGGGGCACACCCGTCGGGGCGACGTAGCGCAGACTAGTCCAATGGAGGAGCTGGCCCATGACCTCCTCGCCACCGACAACCGTTCATGTGGGTCTTTGGGGCCAACAACGAGGCGCAGCTCCAGCACCGCCTCTGGACACGGCGACCGCGGTGAGCGACATGCTCATATCGTCGATAGACACGGTCGGTTTCAGTGTGCTGAGGGTGGTGTTTGTGCTGTGGCACGACCAACGATATGTTTGGTTTGTGCCCAAGGTTGCCCCATCAAAGCATTGGGTAGCCAAAATTTTGGTTGAGGTATTGGTTGCCCATGATTTGGCCGACATTGGCAAGAAAAATGAACTAGAGTTGGCTAGAGTTCATTGGCATGCCAAAGAAATGGCAACCATCCAAACAAACACCAATCTTTGGGTCATGACCAAAATTTTGGTAAGGTGCACTTTCGCCACCATTCAAACACACCCCAACACCCGGCTCGTCGCGGATGCACGGGGCGCCGCGACGCGTCCGCGGAGTGGTGTAGCGCGGCCAACTGCATCCTCTGGACCTGAGACCATGTCGGGTCGTCTTGCTTTTTCAATGACATGCGGGGATCGCATTTGAGCAAAGGGCATCTCCAACGTTGCCACGACCGTAACTGACTACCCTTGCACACCAAAGCCCTCGTCCCTCGCGCCGTCGCGTGGTGCGTTCCCAGCCGGCGCCAGCTGCCCACATTCATGCCGTCCCTTCATATGTCGTTGTTAAGAGGCTCGGTGCCCGAGGAACCAACTCCGGCGACTTAATGACGCACCCGGACGCTTGGCCTCACCGGAATGCGCTTACTTAAAGCGGCGCCCAGCTAACCTCCACACCATAGTGCATCGTCCTCCTACCTGACACCACATCCGCCATGATCGCAAGTGCGAACGCTCTGCGGGAGAGCTTGTCTTCGGGGATGAAGCTCGAGGTCGCCGCCCTCGCTCAAGTTGCCTCTCGCGACGCAATAGCGGCGTAGTAGGACGCGGGCGCGACCGCACAAGTGGTGGCCACGCTGGCGGCCGACGACGGGAGCACCGTCAGCCACGCGTCCTACTTGCCGCCGTCCAACGTCCGGCACCTTCGGGGTCGGGGACTCCTCCGAGGATGAGTAGGGCATGGGAGGCGGCAGGGCATGGTGTGCCAACTGGCCGGTCCGTATCCCGTGTTCTACTCTTCCTCGCCGGAGACCGCACCTTCACTTCACGGGTCTTGAACCCCGCCCCCGTACATAGAGATCGCAGATGGAGGACGTCGGTCGCCGCCATAGAATAGGTTTAGGGTCGGGTTTCTTTTATTTTTCTGTCTTATAAAAGTTCAAAATGTAATGAAAATCTGCCGTGTTTGCATTAATCTCGGCCGGTGTATATGAACTTTCACAATAATATACATATTGTAGGAGTACTAGTGCACGGAAGATCAAGATCTTGTGGGAGAAAAGGATGAACGAGGGAAAGCCTTATCTGCAAATGTGGAGAGGAGTGCGAGTAAATTGTCATAGTTTCCTTCCTATCCGTTAGATATAGATCGGACGGCCTATATTGCAGGATGACAGGCACACCATCATCACCAACTCTGCTTTTTATTGAACCGAGACAAATCTAAAAACCCAACTAAGCCAACCTCCCAAAGATATCGGCGGGAAAAGACACAGCCGCGCCATTTTAGTCGGGATTACCGGATTACTAGTAGTAGTATCGATGGATCGCGCGAAGCAACATTTTTTTGAGGCGAAGCACCTAGTTTAAAAGGAAAAAAGCGGTACACTCACGGCACTCTGTCATGATGCATTGCACCCCACACGTTCGGTCCTGCACACGGCTCACGCATAAGCGGAACGCGCTTCGGGTTGCCTCTTCACTGACACGTGGGACTGCACTTGGAGAAACCGACCATGCGCCAAACTCCCCCCGCCCATCGCGTGAAAATCCTCCCCCCCCCCCCACACACACAAAAATTCCCCCTAAATTCGATTCAACCGCCCTTCGGCCAAATATTCCCCAAACCCCCCTCCCCCCGTCCCCCCTCCACTCCATTCGCTCCGCCAAAGCCACCCTCCCCTTGGCGCCGATCGTCGGCGCCGGATTCGTCGAGGGGACGGACAGCGATCCTCTCGCTCCCACAGTACGCTCTCGTAGACTGCCGTCCTCTAGCCGCGCCGCCACCTCTGGCTACGTTCTTGTGGAGGCACACGGCGGTCAGCGCCGCCACCACTGGCGATGTTCGTGTGGAGACGCACGGCGGTCAGCTTCTCCCGATGACGCGCATTCTAGGCCGAGGCCCCGTTCATGTCGGTGTAGCGCTGAATGTTAGCTAATAGACGCTGTTAATCTCACTTTGTTTGCGAAGTAGTTTCTTGTCAATATGCTCGCTAAGAAGCTTCCTTGCCTGCTCGCACTCAATCATGCTTAATGAGATGGCATGCCAAGGCCGATTAGTTGCTAAAATATCCTGCCATATATTTATTGTGGCGTGATTGCCATGGTCTAGTAGCCAATCTGTTAGGTGAAATAGCTCTACACCGTTTTATACTCGATCTTTGTTGCTGCGATGGCCTTCGATAGTTCAATGGCTGTGTGCTCGGGCTCATTGACTGCTGAAACAGCCTGCCATAATTTAGCACTCAAATCTGTTTGCTGAATTAGCTTTACATATATTTCGTTACTTAGATCTGCTCGTCCAAATATCTTGCCATAGCTTTAGACATCGACCTAGGTATTTTTTTGGACTTCATGAAAAGCATATATGTTTTTCCTGTAATATCTAGTAGAAGAACTAATTTGTATCTCTAACAGATGGACAAGACTTGGATAACTTCTGCTCGAAGATTCTCTGCTGCATATGTCGAGGGGGTTGAAAACTTCATGAACTTTATCAGAGCTGAGTACGGTGGTCCGAAATCAGATGTGCTCTGCCCGTGTAGCAGTTGTATGAATTCAGTTACAAGACCCGAGTCAGCTGCAAAATCATCTACACTTGTATGGGATGTCGGTCACATAACTAGGTGGGTTCATCATGGTGAAGGCTGTGAACCTCAATGTTATTGACTACGTGGAAGCAGCAGATCACCATCTTGATCTCGCACGATGCTCAGTGGAAGATGAGGAGGAGGTGGTGGTGGTGGAGCGGTGAGTTTGACCAACATTGAAACAATGCTACGAAATGCTCGTGCATTCCGTGAACTTTCACTGCAGAAGAAAAAGCGGTGGGCCCGCATGTTGGAACAATGCAACGTTCTTGTCACCCAGTGAAATAAGCTGTCAGTATTCTCAGCTATGGTCACCTTTCTTCAGGTGAAGACATCTGAGTGGATGACCAACAAATGATTCGATGCGATGTAGGCTGCTTTCCGCAAATCTTTCCCAGATGCGTCTGAGCTGCCACACACCTCTGATAAAATGAAGAATTTCCTTCGATGCGGTTGGAATTGGATATGATATGATGCATGTTTGTAAGAATAATTGTGTTACATTAGAAGGATTATGCCAACTTAATTGAATGCACGAAATGCAAATCATCAAGATGGAAAGATGGCGATCTTTGTGAAGAGGGTTCCTCATAATGTTACGAGACATTTTCCAATTACACCAAGATTGCGAGGTTGTTTCATGATCTTTGAAACAAGAGAGGATGTCTTGTGGCATTCTAGGAACCAGGAGTACAGAGATCAGAATGTAATGAGCCATCCATCTCATGGTAGTGAGTGGAAAAGCTTCAATGATAAACACAAAGAGTTTGTCACGACCGAGAAACATTAGACTTGGCTTAGCTTGGATGGATTTAACCCATTTGGCCGCAGGCGCCACATATAGCATGTGGCGGTGCTTGTTATCCCTTACAACATGCCTCCAAATGTCTGCACCAAAGAATCAAACTACATGATGGCCTTACTCATCCCAGGTCCAAAAAGTCCTGGAAAGGATTTTGATTTGTTCATGGAGCCTCTTGTGGAGGAACTTCAACAGCTATGGAAGGGTGTTCTCACTCGAGACCTATATAGCAGCCCACCAGCTGATTTCTTTCTGCGTGTTGTTGTAGTTTGGTGCATCCATGATTATCCGGCTTTGGGCACTATGTCAGGGCGAACGACACAAGGTTACAATGCATGTGTTTGCATGTGAGAATCACTTGTCATCACGCAATACTTAGCAAGATCTGTTACATTGGGCACCGTCGTTTCCTTGCCAAGGACAAGCCGCATCCTAGAAACTACCGAAGACATGTGTTCAATGCAAAGCATGAAAACCATGATGCGCCAAAGAGGCTCACCGCCGATGAGTTGCAAGTGGAATTAGAGAAGGTCAGGCATATTACAGTGAAACCATCCACGGTAATGGTAGCGGGAGAAGGAAGCGTGGCACGGTAGAAGAGAGATTAATGTTTACCCGCAGGTCCACTTTGTGGGACTTGGAGTATTGGAAAGATTTGGATCTGCGGCATAATCTTGATGTGATGCACATCGAGAAAAATATATGTGACAAAGCATTATCGGCACACTTCTTAACATTGAAGGCAAGACGAAAGATACCTTAAAATCTAGGATTGATTTGACAACACACGGTATCGAGAAAGGATTTGCAGGTGCAAGATGAAGGTAAACCACGAGATATGGCACCGGTTGTGTACATCTTGGACAAGGTAAAAGAAAAGAATTCTGCGAGGTCACATCACGTGTGAGATTCCCACATGGATTTGCTTCCAACCACGAAAGGAGAGTCGGTGTAGATGGAAACAAGGTGCGAGGGTTGAAAACTCATGACTGCCATGTCCTACTTCAAAAGGTTTTACCTGTTATCCTTAGAGGATTGGGCATACGACTTATCTGAGCGATTGCAAGAGTTGGGACAATTCTTGAGGAACTCTGCGATAGAAATATCAAGATAGATGCTTTGGGCGTCTTAGAGACAAGATACCAACTATCCTATGCGACCTTGAGAAGATATATCCTCCGGCCTTCTTTGATGTGATGGTGCATTTGGTTGTTCATCTACCGATGAGGCACTACTTAGAGGTCCAATACGGTATGGTGGATGTACCCTATTGAAAGGCGGCTAGGCACTTTCAAGGGCTATGTTAGGAACGAGCTAGACCCGAGGGTTCCATTGCAGAGGCCTACATTTCTCTGAAGCGTTGACATTCTCGCTCAAAATACATTGAAACAAATTGATCATCTTAGCAAAGAGGTGGGTGAAGACAATCCGGGCTCAATGTTTTCGATTATTCTGTTTGAGTTCTGAGGAAGAGTCGACAAGAGGACAAACCTAAAGATTTGCACAAAATGGTTTGGTATGTGTTGAATAAGCGTCTGAGATACTACCTTATATCAAGTAAGTGCGATCTTGCAGCTTGTACATCGTAATCTACTAAACTTGCAGCACATTCTTATATATTTAGATGTTTGACGCGATCACTATGTTGTGCAGCATGTACAAAGAGGAGTTACTGCCGCAAAATCCAAGAAACATTGACAAACTGGTTATTGCAGGATTTGTGAAATGGTTCAAGAACCATGTAAGCTTTTGAAGTGCCTTTGTCAGGTTTTTTAATATATTGAGTACATAAGATGATCAGCTTGTCTATTTTCTAACCATAGGTTAAGAAGATGTGGGAGGATGGGCAGGCAGTTGATGATGCCCTTTACTCACTAGCAATGGGTCCTGATACTCGGGTAAGACATTATGAATCTTGCATTGTTGGAGATGTGCACTACAACACCCTTGCACGAGACGAAGGCAGGAAGACACAAAACAGTGCCATCATGAGCATGGATACGATGACAAAGAGACAACTGAAATGTATGCTAACATAACAGACATTGTTCGATTGCAGTATATCTCGATTTCGAGGATCATCGGTGTGTGGTTACATTGTCTTTGTCGTTGGTATAACCTGTTTTCCAGGATCGCAAAACTTAGAGCTGATGATTATTTCAAATCCATCAATGTCAAGCGGCGTACCAGACCAACGAGCCTTTTATTTTGGCAAATCAAGCAACACAGATATTTTTCTTGGAAGACACATTTGCACGTAGCGATGACTGGAGAGTATTGCAAAGGTTTGAGCAGAGGAATTCGTTTAATGAAGTTGCACAACAACATCTTTGAGAACCATCACGTCAATGATGCCGGCGAAAAGATTGCCTGTCGTGCTGTGGACATACAAGAGTTGATCAAGAAGAAGCCAACGTTCGAGGACGTTGAGGACGAAGAAGAAGATGACACCGTGGGGAATTACGATTCAGACTGATACACATGGCGAAGATGTGGACGCTGCTGCTGCGGATGATGATTACATTGCTTTTCTCGTATTTGCTTGTCAGAAGACGTTTTTTATCTACTATGTGAAATTGTGTTTGCTATGACAACTGAAACCTGATGAACATGTTGTTTAGTATTTTGCTATGAGAACATCACTTGTTATGTATGCTGATTTGTGTTTGGTGATTGTATGACAACTAAAACATGATGACATTGTTGTTTAGTTGTACTCATATTTGGCTGTGAAACTTGAATTTGATGACATAGTTTGCTGTTGGACTGCAATTTGCTCGGCGCTCTCTGAATGAGAACAAAGCTGACCCGACAGGGCCTCTGCTATCTATTTATTTATATGAGCAAAGGGATACCCCCTGATTTCCGTTAATAGAAATCATTAGATGTTCACAACACTACGCCAAATTTCGCTACATGTGTTTCATTCATTACTAGTTTCAGGAAAGTGCTCATGTCGTAGCCACTGAATACATCACGAGTGCTACATACACTGCAAATAAAGAGACAATCATCCTACGGAGCACATCGATTTTGCCCATTATCTTCACAAGCTCTTTCATCTCCTCATTGTTGTCAAGGCCGTTCAGCAGCTGTTGCTTGGCCATGATCAGAGGAACTGCGTCTTTAACCTTACGCTCTGCATCTTCCTCTTCGTCGTTCCTTGATTACTTGTCCAACACCCCAACCTGCCGGTATTGGGATTCCTCGGCTAACCAAATAATCAGTGTAGTTGCATTCCCCACATCAGCAACTTCCGAAATACAAATCAAACGAATCTTCCCTGTGAAGCATGAATCAAAGAGGAAGATCATCAACCAAACTATTAAAAAAATCAGCAACTCAAAGCAGCAGAACAACACTAAACATATTATTACCCCATGATTCGGGCATTTGTAGAAGACTCGGCCAGGGTTGTGGATTGTGGTTGAGACGCGATAGATGACTCTGCGTGATTTGCAGCAGTGGCACCACACCAACGGCAGCGGGTTGCGATGAGCAATCGGCTGCGGTGCGGCGTCTTGGCGGGGTGTGATGAGACCCACAGGCGATGGTACGGGTGGCGACTTGGCGCATATCTGGTTATTGCCCTCTTGAAGAAGCGGTGGACGAGCAGCCGGCGGACATGGTTGCTGCGGCCAGAGCTTTTGATGCTAGGCAGAGTAAGTAGAGAAGAGGAGAAGCGAACGTTGGATATGTCAGTTTCATTACTTGCAGAGTAGCATAACACCATAGTCATAGTCTAGGTTTGGATTCGAACCAGCTCACGAGAACGCGTCTTTCTTTTTTCTAAAACTCGGCAACGTCTCTTTACTGGTACACTAGCTTGTTCTGTACGCCTTCCCAAGTCTTTGATTTTCTTTCCCTTTTTTTTGCAAGGAAGGAAGGAGGACAAAATTGAGAGTTCCTCGGACTCGAACCCAAGACCTCTCGGTTGAAAACCAAGGGTGCTAGTCACTTATGTGGCTTAACGTTCCCTCCGAGGAGGACGGCAGATTTAACGCATTTTCCTCGCAGTTTTCTTCTTATATATAAAAAGTATGCTACTTGGTGTATGCCTTAGTAAAAATGATTGTGCCAACCTTGACCGTTCGATTGACATTCAACGTCTGTCGCGTTTCTTGATCTCTTCTTCCTCGAGCCAAAAGCCAAACCAGTATTTGGAGGGACCGCTTTGCTCCGCCTCCCACCTGGTTGTGATCTTCCCGGCTCCTGCTCGTTTCCCGTCCGAGGCCTCACCATCGTCCTCCGGCGCTTCGCAGCGGCGCCTCGCCCTCGGTGTTGTCAACATGGTCAACAACCGAGAGGAATAAGGAGATATTTGTACATGGTGAGGATGACGGTAGGGACCCAGCTGTGTGATAATTTTGTTTTTTTGGGAGGGAGAAGGGTATCAACAGGGTTGTGCGGGACCCGTGGCTTGTCTAGCCCAGACTTTTATTTCATATGTTTAGCACATGACCAGCCCAGTTTGTTTTTTCCTTTCTCAAAAATGGCTAACCAGCTATTTTGTTTTTTGCAGAATAACCAACATATGCCTACTTGCTTTTCTACGCCCTGCTGGGCCGGAAATCTTTCAAGACGAGGAGGGATGCATTTTGCCCAGAAAATGGGCTATAAGTAATAAGAAATGGGCTATAAGTAATAATAAATGGGCTGTAAAATGAAAAAAATACGACAAACATGCAATTAGTTCCCAAATACTGTTTTCTTTCGGATTTTGATATTTTAAATTTCATTGTTTTTGTGCGGGTAAAATTTCATTTAATTTAAATTAAGGTATATTTAGATTTAAAATTGATTTGAATCCGGCTAGAAATTTCGGGCTGTATGCTGTTTGGGACAGATTTGGAGGCTGACTTGTGGGTCTACTAGGTTGACGTGTACTTTGGCTTTGTCAACTTAGTCCACAAACGATTCTAGCAGCGATGACCATTGGATGTTAATCCAACGGCCGTCTTTGTTTCTTCAATATCTGATCTTCTTGCTCCACCGCCCAAACCAGCTCCGGTGGGACTGCACTGCTCCGCCTCCGTGGCCATTGTCTTTGCCGCCTGACAGTGCGCACCGCCCACCCTACTTCATTGTTGGCAGGCGATTCCTCTACTCACCCACACCTCCTGTTATTTTCCGGGCGGCGTGATCGGACGATAAACCTCGTACTCCCCACCGCGTGGGCAACCATTGCCGAAGTCTTCCCGGCTCCGTGTCGTTCCCTTCCTAGGCCTCGTCGTCGTCCACCGCCATGGTGCTCTCGGCTTTGCCTGGTCAACGTGGCCAACGAACGACATCCATCGGCCGTGGACTGTACGCGCAAAATAATGATTCCTCCACCTGACAGCTGGGACCCACCGGAAGGGCCTCTGTATTTCGCGAAAAAAACGTTCCCCCCGCTTGAAAGGACATGCGGTGCCCCCATGTGTGGTTTTGGTAATTGATGACATTCTCTATGGACTAATGGTTGCATTGAGTTATATTTGAAGGATTTGTCCATAGGCATTTCTTGAAGTCCATGTGTTGGTTTCAACGAGTTTTTGTGTTGACAAAGGTGCTATTAAGGAATTATCCAAAGATTGGTCATGTGAGTGCTGAGCTTATTACAAGCATGTCTTGAAGAAGAAGATTGTGTGATCATTCATGTTTACCTTCAAGACATCATCCAAATGAAGAGAGTTGGAAAGATTCAAGGTTGATCAAGACTAAGTCAAGAGTGAATCAAGTTGATCAACACACAAAGCGCACAAGATGTACTGAGGATCAAGTGATCCCATGGTATGGTAAGCATTGTCCATTAAGCTTTGTGTGCTAACCCATGGTCTTCGTGAGAGTTCTTTGTGGGGTTAGGTTGCGGTGTGCAAGATCAAGTGATGCATCACGAAGAGATCAAGTTCTTGAAGCTTGCCGTCCATTGTGGTGACAATGGACTTGTGAAGATAAGCGGAAGAGTGGCTCACCCATAGTGGAGTATGGGGGAGCAATCAACTAGTCTTCATCGAGCCAACGCAATCAAGAAAGGTGGTCCATCTTGAGGAGGAGTAGATCGTCATCATCTAGCTCAAGTGGACTCTGTGCAAGGTAGAGGTTTGCCCTTGATAGGTTTTCTACTTTACCGGTCTCATGGTGGTAGTTGGGGAGACCGGGTTATAGGATCGATTGCCGTACTGTCAAGGGGGGGGGGGCTCTCGATGAGTTGCTTGATCGTATCGTCCGTAGAGAGCTCAAACCATTGCATCCTTGCATCATCTGTTGGGTTCTTGTGTGGTTCTTCTCCTTGTGTGATGTGGAGCTTTGGTCATTTTTATGACAAGCTCGAGTTCATCGAAACGGAGTTCACTTGCATCTTCTATGATGTTTTCGATGTTGGACGGTATGCCGGTTCTTCTCTGTTGGAGGTTTCTCTCCTCCTTTTGTTAGGCATACCTCCCCTGCCTCTTCTTACTATAACCTGCTGAGTGAGGGGATAACGGTTGGATTTTCCCCCTCCTATAAAAGGGGGTCTTCTTCCCCAATGGATCTTATCTTTTGAGCTCGTGTTCTTCCCCCATTGTTGACCTTCTTCGAGCTTGCTAACTCTCAATCCCTCCATGGATTATTGCTAGTTTTTGAGGGAAAAGAGAGATCTAGATCCACATTTCCACCAATCACTTTCTCCTCTAAGTGAGGGGAACCCCTTGGATCTAGATCTTGGAGTTCTTTGTGTTCTTCTTTCGTTCTTCCTCTCATTTTCCTCCAGTGCATTAGTTGCTTTGGTGGGACTTGGGAGAGAAGGACTTGGGCACTCCGTGCTCCCTTGCCATTGCATTTGGTGCATCGGTTTGAGTTCTCCACGGTGATACGTGGAAGTGAAGTTTGAGAAGCTTATTACTCTTGGGTGTTTGGGCACCCTAGAGCTTGTTCCTCTTGGGTGCCTTGGCGCCCTAGATGGTTGGTGGTGATCGGAGCTCAATCATTGTGGTGTAAAGCTCAAGACAGCGTCGGGGTCTCCAATTAGGTTGTGGAGATCGCCTGAGCAATTTGTGAGTACCAGTGACCGCCCCAAGGGTTCCAAAGTGTACGGGTTCGGTGACCGCCCCAAGGGTTGCCATTTGTATGGGTTCGGTGACCGCCCTCAAGGGTCCCTTAGTGGAATCACGGCATCTTGCATTGTGCGAGGCGTGAGGAGATTATGGTGGCCCTAGTGGCTTCTTGGGGAGCATTGTGCCTCCACACCGCTCCAAACGGAGATTAGCATCCGCAAGGGTGTGAACTTCGGGATACATCGTCGTCTCCGCGTGCCTTGGTTATCTCTTACCCGAGCTCTTATGCACTTTACCTCGTGATAGCCATATTCGTTCTTGTCATATATCTTGCTATCACCTAGTAGTTTATCTTACTTAGCATAAGTTGTTGATGCACATAGGTGAGCCTAGTTGTTGTAGGCTTTGTGCTTGACAAATTAACCGCTAGGTTTATTCCGCATTTGTTCAAGCCTAAACCGTAATTATTTTAAAGCGCCTATTCACCCCCCCCCCCTCTAGGCGACATCCACGATCTTTCACCGTTGACATGTCGGACCCACCAGCTATATCTTCGCACGCAAGGAAGTGCCTCCTTATTACGCACAAAAAAAATGAATACCCTCCCTGCTAGATGGGACCCACCATAGTGGGAGGATGACTTGTGGGCCAACTAAGTTGATGGGGACGGAGGGCTTTGTCAACTTAGTCAATATGGACGGTTCTAGCTCGAGTGACCGTACAATGTCCATCCAATGGCCATAGTGCTTCTTCAACCTCTGGTCTTTTTGCTCCAGCCGCCCAAAGCAGCGCCAGTCGTGCCGCGTGCTCCTGCCTCTCGTGGCCGGCTGTGATGCCGCGGAGGCCTCACCGCCCTCTACTACTCCCACCGCTGGCCCAGGGTATCCCTCTACTCACCCACACCCCTGCTATTCTGCGACGGCAGCCTCACGCGCGGCAAAGGCGGTGAACCCTCGTACTCCTCTGCGCGGGCTACCAGCATTGCGTCTTCCCCGGCTCCGCGTCGTCCCCTTCCTAGGCCTCGCCGTTGTCCAGACGACCGCCCTGGTGCTCTCGGTGCGGCGTGGTCAACATGGTCAACGACCGACTTCCATCGAAGAGTCTTTGTCGTGGAGAGGCTGACAGCTGGGTCCAGGCGGCCGCAAGGAAGTGCCTCCTTATTACGCGCAAAATAATTATTCCTCCACCTGACAGCAGGGACCCACCGGACGGGCCACCTTATTTCGCGAGAAAAATGTTTCCCCCGTGACTGCTGGGACCCACCGGACGGGCCAGCAGCGTATTCATGAAATAAATGTTCCCATACTGTCGGCTCGGACCCACCGGAAGTGCCTCCTTATTACGCACAAAAAATGAATACTCCCCTTGTTAGCTGGGACCCACCATGGTGGGAGGCTGACTTGTGGGCCTACTAAGTTGGTAGGATGGGGCCTTTGTCAACTTTAGTCAATATGAACGATTCTAGCTCCGGTGACCGTCTGATGTCCATCCAACGGCCGTGAGTGCTTCTTCAACCTCTGGTCTTCTTGCTCCACCTAGCAAAAGCGGTCGTGCCGCATGCTCCTCGCCTCCCGTGGCCGGTCAGGCTGTCCGCTGTGAGGCCCTCACCGCCTCTACCATTCCCACCTGGCCGGGCCTGCGCAGCAACGGCAGCCTCACACCGCAGCCGAACCAGTGAACCCTCGTACTCCTCTCCGCGCGGGCTTCCACTGCCGTGTCTTCCCCGGCTCCCCGTCGTCCCCTTCCTAGGCCCCGCCGTCGTCCACCGCCCTGGTGCTCTTGGCGCAGCGTGGTCAACGTGGTCAAGGAACGACTTCCATCGGACGTGGACTGTACGTGGAGAGGCTGACAGCTGTTTTGATGCTACTCGTTGTCTTGTATCCAACAAGCTTGAGTTTGCTCAATTTGGAGCTCTTTTGCAGAAGTTATGGCAGTTCTGGATTTATTGTTTCCCTCTGTTGTCTTCTCTGCAAAATGAAGGACTCCTAGTGTTGTTGATCAGGGGCATGCGGTAGTACTGCTCTCTGGAGCGGTAGAACCGCAGGCCCTTGCGGTAGTACTGCAGTCCCCTGCGGTAGTACTGCAGGTGCCCACGGTAGTACCGCTCCGTGGGAGCGGTAGTACCGTGGGCTCTGGCCAGGCTTAGCAGCATGAGCGGAAGTAGGGGCGGATGTAATTTTTTACATCCGCGCCCTACGCAGTAGTACCGCTCTTCGTGTGCGGTAGTACCGTGCCGGATTTTTGCGCAGGTCCTCCCTCGGTGAGTAGATGCGAAGTAATTTTTACTTCCGTGCTTTCTCTGCTCCTAGTGTCGCCTGCCTTACGGTAGTACCGTAGGGCAGCAGTAGTACCGCTCGGCGGTTCTACCGCTTCGTTGCCTGCAACAGGCCTTCATCTGGCGATCTTTGCACATGCGGTAGTACCGCAACCTGCAATGATAGTACCGCATGACCAACAGCGGTAGTACCGCCCGCTCCGTCTTGATAGTACCGCATCGTCTTGGCTGAGTGAGGGATAACGGTTGGATTTTCCCCTCCTATAAAAGGGGGGTCTTCTTCCCCAATGGATCTTATCTTTTGAGCTCGTGTTCTTCCCCATTGTTGACCTTCTTGAGCTTGCTAACTCTCAATCCCTCCATGGATTATTGCTAGTTTTTGAGGGAAAGAGAGGAGATCTAGATCCACATTTCCACCAATCACTTTCTCCTCTAAGTGAGGGGAACCCCTTGGATCTAGATCTTGGAGTTCTTTGTGTTCTTCTTTCGTTCTTCCTCTCATTTTCCTCCCAAGCATTAGTTGTTTTGGTGGGACTTGGGAGAGAAGGACTTGGGCACTCCGTGTTCCCTTGCCATTGCATTTGGTGCATCGGTTTGAGTTCTCCACGGTGATACGTGGAAGTGAAGTTTGAGAAGCTTATTACTCTTGGGTGTTTGGGCACCCTAGAGCTTGTTCCTCTTGGGTGCCTTGGCGCCCTAGATGGTTAGTGGTGATCGGAGCTCAATCATTGTGGTGTAAAGCTCCGAACAGCGTCGAGTCTCCAATTAGGTTGTGGAGATCGCCCGAGCAATTTAATGGTACCGGTGACCGCCCCAAGGGTTCCAAAGTGTCTGGGTTCGGTGACCGCCCCAAGGGTTGCCATTTGTATGGGTTCGGTGACCGCCCTCAAGGGTCCCTTAGTGGAATCACGGCATCTTGCATTGTGCGAGGCGTGAGGAGATTACGGTGGCCCTAGTGGCTTCTTGGGGAGCATTGTGCCTCCACACCGCTCCAAGCGGAGATTAGCATCCGCAAGGGTGTGAACTTGGGATACATAAATCGTCTCCGCGTGCCTTGGTTATCTCTTACCCGAGCTCTTATGCACTTTACCTCGTGATAGCCATATTCGTTCTTGTCATATATCTTGCTATCACCTAGTAGTTTATCTTGCTTAGCATAAGTTGTTGATGCACATAGGTGAGCCTAGTTGTTGTAGGCTTTGTGCTTGACAAATTAACCGCTAGGTTTATTCCGCATTTGTTCAAGCCTAAACCGTAATTATTTTAAAGCGCCTATTCACCGCCCCCCCCCCCTCTAGGCGACATCCACGGTCTTTCACCGCTGACATGTCGGACCCACCAGCTATATCTTCGCACGCAAGGAAGTGCCTCCTTATTACGCACAAAAAAAATGAATACCCACCCTGCTAGATGGGACCCACCATAGTGGGAGGATGACTTAATGGGCCAACTAAGTTGACGGGGACGGAGGGCTTTGTCAACTTAGTCAATATGAACGATTCTAGCTCGAGTGACCGTACAATGTCCATCCAATGGCCATAGTGCTTCTTCAACCTCTGGTCTTTTTGCTCCAGCCGCCCAAAGCAGCGCCAGTCGTGCCGCGTGCTCCTGCCTCTCGTGGCTGGCTGTGATGCCACGGAGGCCTCACCGCCCCCTACTACTCCCACCGCTGGCCCAGGGTATCCCTCTACTCACCCACACCCCCTGCTATTCTGCAGCGGCAGCGACCTCACGCCTTGGCCAAAGCGATGAACCCTCGTACTCCTCTCTGCGCGGGCTACCACTGTTGCGTCTTCCCCGGCTCCGCGTCGTCCCCTTCCTAGGCCTCGCCGTTGTCCAGACGACCGCCCTGGTGCTCTCGGCGCGGCGTGGTCAACATGGTCAACGACCGACTTCCATCGGAAGAGTCTTTGTCAGACGTGGAGAGGCGGCAATTTGGGTCCAGGCGGCCGCAAGGAAGTGCCTCCTTATTACGCGCAAAATAATTATTCCTCCACCTGACAGCAAGGACCCACCGGACGGGCCACCTTATTTCGCGAAAAAAACGTTTCCCCCTGACTGCTAGGACCCATCGGACGGGCCAGCGTATTTCGCGAAATAAACGTTCCCCGCGCTGTCAGCTCGGACCCACCGGAAGTGCCTCCTTATTACGCACAAAAAAATGAATACTCCTCTTGCTAGCTGGGACCCACCATGGTGGGAGGCTGACTTGTGGGCCTACTAAGTTGACTGGGATGGGGGCCTTTGTCAACTTTAGTCAATATGAACGATTCTAGCTCCAGTGACCGTACGATGTCCATCCAACGGCCGTAGTGCTTCTTCAACCTCTGGTCTTCTTGCTCCAGCCGCCCAAAGCAGCGCCGGTCGTGCCGCATGCTCCTGCCTCTGTGGCCGGTGTCTTTGCTGCCATGAGGCCTCACCGCCCCTACTATTCCCACTGGCCAGGCCTGCGGCGACGGCAGCCTCACACCGGCCGAACGGTGAACCCTCGTGCTCCTCTCCGCGGGCTTCAGCTGCAGCGTCTTCCCGGCTCCCGTCCCCTTCCTAGGCCTCGCCGTCGTCCACCGCCCTGGTGCTCTTGGCGCAGCGTGGTCAACGTGGTCAAGGAACGACTTCCATCGGACGTGGACTGTACGTGGAGAGGCTGACAGCTGTTTTGATGCTACTCGTTGTCTTGTATCCAACAAGCTTGAGTTTGCTCAATTTGGAGCTCTTTTGCAGAAGTTATGGCAGTTCTGGATTTATTGTTTCCCTCTATTGTCTTCTCTGCAAAATGAAGGACTCCTAGTGTTGTTGATCTGGGGCATGCGGTAATCTTGCTCTCGGGCGGTAGAACCGCATGAGCCCTTCTTGATAATCTCTTAGTCCCTCGGTAATCTTGCAGTGCCTGTAGTACCGCTCTGTGGGAGCGGTAGTACCGTGGGCTCTGGCCAGGCTTAGCAGCATGAGCGGAAGTAGGGGCGGATGTAATTTTTTACATCCGCGCCCTACGCGGTAGTACCGCTCTTCGTGTGCGGTAGTACCGTGCCGGATTTTTGCGCAGGTCCTCCCTCGGAGGAAGTAGGTACGGAAGTAATTTTTACTTCCGTGCTTTCTACGCTCCTAGTGTCGCTTTGCCTTACGGTAGTACCGTGAGAAGTAGCGCGGTAGTACCGCTCCGGCGGTTCTACCGCTCGTTGCCACAATGCAGGCCTTCATCTGACGATCTTTGCACATGCGGTAGTACCGCAACCTGCAGTGATAGTACCGCAGCCAACCCATGGTAGTACCGCAGCTCCGTCTTGATAGTACCAGCGTCGTCGGGCTGAGTGAGGGATAACGGTTGGATTTTCCCCCTCCTATAAAAGGGGGTCTTCTTCCCCAATGGATCTTATCTTTTGAGCTCGTGTTCTTCCCCCATTGTTGACCTTCTTCGAGCTTGCTAACTCTCAATCCCTCCATGGATTATTGCTAGTTTTTGAGGGAAAAGAGAGAGGAGATCTAGATCCACATTTCCACCAATCACTTTCTCCTCTAAGTGAGGGGAACCCCTTGGATCTAGATCTTGGAGTTCTTTGTGTTCTTCTTTCGTTCTTCCTCTCATTTTCCTCCCAGGCATTAGTTGCTTTGGTGGGACTTGGGAGAGAAGGACTTGGGCACTCCGTGCTCCCTTGCCATTGCATTTGGTGCATCGGTTTGAGTTCTCCACGGTGATACGTGGAAGTGAAGTTTGAGAAGCTTATTACTCTTGGGTGTTTGGGCACCCTAGAGCTTGTTCCTCTTGGGTGCCTTGGCGCCCTAGATGGTTGGTGGTGATCGGAGCTCAATCATTGTAGTGTAAAGCTCCAAGGCGTCGGGTCTCAATTAGGTTGTGGAGATCGCCTGAGCAATTTGATGGTACCGTGACCGCCCCAAGGGTTCCAAAGTGTCTGGGTTCGGTGACCGCCCCAAGGGTTGCCATTTGTATGGGTTCGGTGACCGCCCTCAAGGGTCCCTTAGTGGAATCACGGCATCTTGCATTGTGCGAGGGCGTGAGGAGATTACGGTGGCCCTAGTGGCTTCTTGGGGAGCATTGTGCCTCCACACCGCTCCAAACGGAGATTAGCATCCGCAAGGGTGTGAACTTCGGGATACATCATCGTCTCCGCGTGCCTTGGTTATCTCTTACCCGAGCTCTTATGCACTTTACCTCGTGATAGCCATATTCGTTCTTGTCATATATCTTGCTATCACCTAGTAGTTTATCTTGCTTAGCATAAGTTGTTGATGCACATAGGTGAGCCTAGTTGTTGTAGGCTTTGTGCTTGACAAATTAACCGCTAGGTTTATTTCGCATTTGTTCAAGCCTAAACCGTAATTATTTTAAAGCGCCTATTCACCCCCCCCCTCTAGGCGACATCCACGATCTTTCACCGCTGACATGTCGAACCCACCAGCTATATCTTCGCACGCAAGGAAGTGCCTCCTTATTACGCACACAAAAAATGAATACCCACCCTGCTAGATGGGACCCACCATAGTGGGAGGATGACTTGTGGGCCAACTAAGTTGACGGGGACGGAGGGCTTTGTCAACTTAGTCAATATGAACGATTCTAGCTCGAGTGACCGTACAATGTCCATCCAATGGCCATAGTGCTTCTTCAACCTCTGGTCTTTTTTGCTCCAGCCGCCCAAAGCAGCGCCAGTCGTGCCGCGTGCTCCTGCCTCTCGTGGCCGGCTGTGATGCCGCGGAGGCCTCACCGCCCCCTACTACTCCCACCGCTGGCCCAGGGTATCCCTCTACTCACCCACAACCCCTGCTATTCTGCGGCGACGGCAGCCTCACGCCGCAGCCGAAGCAGTGAACCCTCGTACTCCTCTCTGCGCGGGCTACCACTGTTGCGTCTTCCCCGGCTCCGCGTCGTCCCCTTCCTAGGCCTCGCCGTTGTCCAGACGACCGCCCTGGTGCTCTCGGCGCGGCGTGGTCAACATGGTGAACGACCGACTTCCATCGGAAGAGTCTTTGTCATGCGTGGAGAGGCTGTTTGGGTCCAGGCGGCCGCAAGGAAGTGCCTCCTTATTACGCGCAAAATAATTATTCCTCCACCTGACAGCAGGGACCCACCAGACGGGCCACCTTATTTTGCGAGAAAAATGTTTCCCCCGTGACTGCTGGGACCCACCGGACGGGCCAGCGTATTTCGCGAAATAAACGTTCGCCGTGCTGTCAGCTCGGACCCACCGGAAGTGCCTCCTTATTACGCACAAAAAAATGAATACTCCCCTTGCTAGCTGGGACCCACCATGGTGGGAGGTTGACTTGTGGGCCTACTAAGTTGACTGGGATGGGGCCTTTGTCAACTTTAGTCATTATGAACGATTCTAGCTCCAGTGACCGTACGCTATCCATCCAACGGCCGTAGTGCTTCTTCAACCTCTGGTCTTCTTGCTCCAGCCGCCCAAAGCAGCGCCGGTCGTGCCGCATGCTCCTGCCTCCTGTGGCGGCTGTCTTTGCCATGAGGCCTCACCGCCCCTACTATTCCCACCGCTGGCCAGGCCCTGCGGCGACGGCAGCCTCACACCGCAGCCGAACCAGTGAACCCTCGTACTCCTCTCCGCGCGGGCTTCCACTGCCGCGTCTTCCCCGGCACCGTCGTCCCCTTCCTAGGCCTCGCCGTCGTCCACCGCCCTGGTGCTCTTGGCGCAGCGTGGTCAACATGGTCAAGGAACGACTTCCATCGGACGTGGACTGTACGTGGAGAGGCTGACAGTTGTTTTGATGCTACTCGTTGTCTTGTATCCAACAAGCTTGAGTTTGCTCAATTTGGAGCTCTTTTGCAGAAGTTATGGCAGTTCTGGATTTATTATTTCCCTCTATTGTCTTCTCTGCAAAATGAAGGACTCCTAGTGTTGCTGATCTGGGGCATGCGGTAGTATCGCTCTCGGGCGGTAGAACCGCAGAGCCCTTCTTGATATCTTTGCAGTCCCCTGCGGTAGTACTGCAGGTGCCCACGGTAGTACCGCTCCGTGGGAGCGGTAGTACCGTGGTCTCTGGCCAGGCTTAGCAGCATGAGCGGAAGTAGGGGCGGATGTAATTTTTTACATCCGCCCTCTCACGCAGATAATACCGCTCTTAGGTGTGCGGTAGTACCGTGCGGATTTTTGCGCAGTCCTCCCTCGCCGGAAGTAGGTACGGAAGTAATTTTTACTTCCGTGCTTTCTCTGCTCTAGTGTCGCCGCCTTACGGTAGTACCGTAAAGGCGGCGGTAAAATACCGCTCGGCGGTTCTACCGCTTCGTTGCCCTATGCAACAGGCCTTCATCGGCGATCTTGCACATGCGGTAGTACCGCAACCTGCGTGTAGTACCGCAGCCAATCAGCGGTAGTACCGCAGCTCCGTCTTGGTAGTACCGCGTCGGCGGGCTGAGTGAGGGGATAACGGTTGGATTTTCCCCTCCTATAAAAGGGGTCTTCTTCCCCAATGGATCTTATCTTTTGAGCTCGTGTTCTTCCCCATTGTTGACCTTCTTGAGCTTGCTAACTCTCAATCCCTCCATGGATTATTGCTAGTTTTTGAGGGAAGAGACAGGAGATCTAGATCCACATTTCCACCAATCACTTTCTCCTCTAAGTGAGGGGAACCCCTTGGATCTAGATCTTGGAATTCTTTGTGTTCTTCTTTCGATCTTCCTCTCATTTTCCTCCCAAGCATTAGTTGCTTTGGTGGGACTTGGGAGAGAAGGACTTGGGCACTCCGTGTTCCCTTGCCATTGCATTTGGTTCATCGGTTTGAGTTCTCCACGGTGATACGTGGAAGTGAAGTTTGAGAAGCTTATTACTCTTGGGTGTTTGGGCACCCTAGAGCTTGTTCCTCTTGGGTGCCTTGGCGCCCTAGATGGTTGGTGGTGATCGGAGCTCAATCATTGTGGTGTAAAGCTCCGGGCAAGCGTCGGGGTCTCCAATTAGGTTGTGGAGATCGCCCCGAGCAATTTGACGGGTACCGGTGACCGCCCCCAAGGGTTCCAAAGTGTACGGGTTCGGTGACCGCCCCCAAGGGTTGCCATTTGTATGGGTTCGGTGACCGCCCTCAAGGGTCCCTTAGTGGAATCACGGCATCTTGCATTGTGCGAGGGCGTGAGGAGATTACAGTGGCCCTAGTGGCTTCTTGGGGAGCATTGTGCCTCCACACCGCTCCAAACGGAGATTAGCATCCGCAAGGGTGTGAACTTCGGGATACATCGTCGTCTCCGCGTGCCTTGGTTATCTCCTACCCGAGCTCTTATGCACTTTACCTCGTGATAGCCATATTCGTTCTTGTCATATATCTTGCTATCACCTAGTAGTTTATCTTGCTTAGCATAAGTTGTTGATGCACATAGGTGAGCCTAGTTGTTGTAGGCTTTGTGCTTGACAAATTAACCGCTAGGTTTATTCCGCATTTGTTCAAGCCTAAACCGTAATTATTTTAAAGCGCCTATTCACCGCCCCCCCCCCCTCTAGGCGACATCCACGGTCTTTCACCGCTGACATGTCGGACCCACCAGCTATATCTTCGCGCAAGGAAGTGCCTCCTTATTACGCACACAAAAATGAATACCCACCCTGCTAGATGGGACCCACCATAGTGGGAGGATGACTTAGGGCCAACTAAGTTGACGGGGATGGAGGGCTTTGTCAACTTAGTCAATATGAACGATTCTAGCTCGAGTGACCGTACAATGTCCATCCAATGGCCATAGTGCTTCTTCAACCTCTGGTCTTTTTTGCTCCAGCCGCCCAAAGCAGCGCCAGTCGTGCCGCGTGCTCCTGCCTCTCGTGGCCGGCTGTGATGCCGCGGAGGCCTCACCGCCCCCTACTACGCCCACCGCTGGCCAACAGATCCCTCTACTCACCCACAACCCCTCGCTATTCTGCGGCAACGGCAGCCTCACGCCGCAAGCGGCGATGAACCCTCGTACTCCTCTCTGCGGGCTACCATCATTGCGTCTTCCCGGCTCGCGTCGTCCCCTTCCTAGGCCTCGCCGTTGTCGAACGACCGCCCTGGTGCTCTCGGGCGGCGTGGTCAACATGGTCAACGACCGACTTCCATCGGAAGAGTCTTGTACATGGAAAGGCCGATACCGGGTCCAGCGGCCGCAAGGAAGTGCCTCCTTATTACGCGCAAAAATAATTATTCCTCCACTGACAGCGAGGGACCCACCAGACGGGCCACCTTATTTTGCGAGAAAATGTTTCCCCGTGATCTTGGGACCCACCGGGCCAGCAGCGTATTCGCGAAATAAGCGTTCGCCGTCTTTGCCACTCGGACCCACCGGAAGTGCCTCCTTATTACGCACAAAAAATGAATACTCCCCTTGCTAGCTGGGACCCACCATGGTGGGAGGCTAACAATGGGCCTACTAAGTTGGTAGGATGGGGGCCTTTGTCAACTTTAGTCAATATGAACGATTCTAGCTCCGGTGACCGTGACGATGTCCATCCAACGGCCGTAGTGCTTCTTCAACCTCTGGTCTTCTTGCTCCGGCCGCCCAAAGCGGCGCCGGTCGTGTCGCATGCTCCTGCCTGTGGCCGGTTGTCTTTGGAGGCCTCACCGCCCCTACTATTCCCACCGCTGGCGGGCCTGCGGCGGCAGCAACCTCACACGCGGCCGAACGGTGAACCCTCGTACTCCTCTCGCTGGCTTCCTTTGCCGCGTCTTCCCGGGCTCCCGTCGTCCCTTCCTAGGCCTCGCCGTCGTCCACCGCCTGGTGCTCTTGGCGCGGCGTGGTCAACGTGGTCGAGCGACTTCCATCGGACGTGGATCAGACGTGGAGAGGCTGACAGCTGGGTCCACGGCCGCAGCAAGGAAGTGCCTCCTTATTACGCGGAAAATAATGATTCCTCCACCTGACAGCTGGGACCCACCGGACGGGCCACTGTATTTCACGAAAAAACATTTCCCCCTGACTGCTGGGACCCACCAGCTACATCTTCGCACGCAAGGAAGTGCGTCCGGGCAAAAAAACAAAACGATTCGCCCCCCCTGACTGCTGGGACCCACCAGCTACACCTTATACGCAAGGAAGTGCACGGCGGTCGGGACCCACTGGTCGAAGCGCACGTAGCGTTGTCATTCTGGTCGCGAACGCGTACGCATATATATCTTGGTGGATGTAGAGGCGCCGCACGTGTCGTAGTAGAGGCGCCGACGTAGCATGTACACGCACGTGCGATGGCGAGGGTGCAAGAAAGAAAATCTGACCCGCGTCGTACATACGGGCAGGGTCTCTAACGCCTATCACACATACGTACATGGCTGGGTCGGAACGGAGAAACAGCGTCGTCGTCGTGTTCATGGAGAGCCAACCGGCTGGGTCGGAACGGAATGCATGGTCATGTTCATCGGGAGGGCTTGGATGGAACAGGCGATGGAAACGAGGCCTGGCGTACCGCACAATGGAGGAAACGGCCTTGTGTTCAACTGGCCACGTTCGAAATGGGGTCCTGTTGATCGGGAGGGGCTCGACGTCTGCCAAAGCGGAGGAAACGGACCTCCCTACGGTCAAAACGAGGGTCTGTTGATCGGGAGGGGTGTGGTGTACCGCAAAAGCAGATTAAACGGACTTGTGTTGGAGCGCTACGGTCGAAGCAGGGGGAGGGTGTGGCGTACCGCAAAACAGGATTCCACGGGATACTGTTCATCTCCACCGTCGACCTCCTCCAGCCTCCACGGGCTACCGTCGATCTCCTCCAGCCTCCACGAGCTCCTGTTCATCCAGCCTCCACCGCGCGCTACTCCATCGGCTACTGTTCAACCACCCCTCCACGGGCACCCCTCCACCGTCTACTGGGGTCCTGTTCAACCACCCCTCCACGGCCACACCCCCTCCACCGTCTATTGTTCATCCAGCCCTCCACACCACGGGTTCCTGTTCATCCAGAGGCAACGCCACCGCTCACTGTTCATCCAAACCCCCCGCCCCATAACGCTCAATGTTCATCCCAGAGGCAGCATCGATCGGCTTCAATTAGCAGCGATGGCGAAGGAATCACTCCATCGGGTTCGATTAACGACCATCGATCGATCACTTTCGGGTTCGATAACGCGTAACTGCGGTCTGTCGCTTCGGGTTCGATTAGAGCCCAACACCTCGCTCGGCTTGATTTAGAGCCAACGCCTCGCACACACGCAGCGTGACGTCACGAGAGAAACGCAGCATCGCCTCCGCAAGACCCGACCTCCCACCGTAACGCAACTCCCCAAAATTTTCCTCCCCTCGCTTCTACCAGGTTTTTCCGTCATGGACGGCCCAAAGAATGTCATGCAGCTGCGTCTCCGGCCCGCCTGTGATGAAAAGCCCATTTTACGTCATGATTTTTGTCATAGAAGTAGGAGTCACCACATCTATGATGATCTGGTTTGTCACAATTATCGTCATAGAAGTGTCATATGTATGACAGAAAAAAAATTCGTTCGGCCCAAAATGTCACGGATGTGTCTTTTTTTGTAGTGATGGCTCCCGACAAGCATCGACCAATCCTTCTGCGTCTGCCAATGGCGGAACCCCGACCGGTCCTTCACCTCAAATGCACTTTGCACAGCCCGACCATTCCTACACCTCCATGATAACGGTATTTTTCTTCTTATTTAGCCTGTTTAGTCAATTTTGACATAATTTAGTCTATTTAGTCCACAAATGATATAATAAGATGAAGAAAATCAAGGAAGAGGAAGGAAAGAAGGAATAGGAAGAAAAGAAGAAGAAGAAGAAGTTCTTCTTCACTTCTTCTTCTTTTCCTCCTCTTACTTGTTTCTATTCCTCATAAATGTGATATACTTAGCTTGTTGTCCTCTAAAATGACACAATAAGCTTAGTTAGGTCAAAAATGGCATAATTTAGCTAGGTTAGCTAAAAAATGACCAAGTTTAGCTAGGTTAGCTCCAATATGGTCCATTTAACCTATGTTAGCTCCAAAATGACCTATTTACCTAGCTTAGCTCTAAATTGACCTACACACTAAGCATTTTTTACCTACCTTAGCCCAAAATTGGCATTTTTGCCTACATTAGTTAGAAAAGAAGAAGATAAATAATAGGGGAGGAGAGAAAGAAAGAGAAGGTAAATTCTTCTTCTTCTTTTCCTCCTCTTCCTTTTCTTCTAGCTAGTCTTCTTTCTTCTTCTTCCAACTTTCATCTTTCCCAATTTGCAGATTTGCTTTACATGAGGAAGCTTGGATTCATGGAGTGTACTATTCTTCTGGTGCTTCCTTGTTGTTTATGAAAACTTGTTTGGATATGTATGTCTATATGGATATGTTGTTGGAAACTTGTTTCTGGTTATGTATGTATATATGGATATGTTGGACTTTGTTGAACTACGTTGTTGGATATATATGTTGGATTTGATAAAATATGTTGTTGGACATGCTGTTATATGTTGTTGGATATGTTGGATATGTATGCATGTATATCCATGTGTGAAATCCTGTCAAATTAAATGGATTCAAATAAAAACAGGGGATATACGGCAAAGAGGACACGTGGCAGCTACCTGTCGAAACTGGGAACACTGGCTGCCTATTTGGTTACTTTGCCGTCTGCCAGCGGACGACAAAGACCTCCAAATCTTTGCCGTCTGCTGGCGGACGGCAAAGTGACCAAATAGGACTGACAAACAGGGCCAGCTATGCCATCCCCCAGCAGACGACAAAGATTCAAACCTCTTTGCCGTCAACCGGCGGACGACATAGCTGGCCACGTGGCAGCTTCTCGATCTTTGGTCGGCTGAGCTCTTTCTTTGTCTGTCGGCCAGACGGCAAAAACTTGCCTCTTGCCATCCGGGCGTAATGACAAAGAGCGTCGTTAACCCCCTAACGGCTCTCACCCCACCCCACTGCCGTCCATGATCTTTGCAGTCTGCTGGCCTCGGACGGCACAATCCTTTGCCGTCCGTTTCTAAGAAGCAGACGGCAAAGAAGGCCTTTGCCGGCACTCGTTCGGACGGACAGTTTGCCATCCGCTGGCTAACGGCAAAGGATTTTGCCGTCCGACATGTATGCCTTTGCCGTCCGCCATGGCAGACGGCAAAGAAGCTGATTCCAGTAGTGTTTCTAGGGTATAAGAGTATATATAGGCGAAATAAGTATGTCGGTGGAGCTACAAGGGGCCCACGAGGGTGCGGGGCGCGCCCTCCTGCCTCGTGGACGCCTCATGGAGTTTCTGACTTCAACTCCAAGTCTTCTGGTTTGCTTTCGGTCCAAGAAAGATCATCGCGAAGGTTTCATTCCGTTTGGACTCCGTTTGGTATTCCTTTTCTGCAAAACTCTAAAATAGGCAAAAAAACAGAAACTGGCACTGGGCCTCCAGTTAATAGGTTAGTCAAAAATAATACTATAAAAGAGCATATTAAAGCCATTAAACATCCAAAGCAGATAATATAATAGCATGGAACAATAAAAAATTATAGATACGTTGGAAACGTATCAACTTGGTATAGAATTTGCAATGCTCATAATAGATCTATCCGTAAGCAATCTACCATTGTTCTTCTTTGTTGTTTTTATGTGGGCATCACCACTTGGTATATATTCATCCTTGATACGATTACCGGTGGAACTTTCTTGATGTGTCCGTCTCTTGATGCTTTTAATGCTATGGGAAATTTAGTGGGCTCACCACCTCTTATGATTAATGAAACAACTTTGACTCTTGAACATGTTATGGAAAGATTAGGTGCTATTGAAAATAAAATGCTTACCAAAGATCATATTGAAACTATGGATAAAATGATGCATAATCTTGCCACCAAGATTGGGTCAAAAGCGGGGGACATTTTTAAATTGTTAAAATAAAAGGGAACCATAATTCATGGAAGAATTGAAGAAAGCCCGTCTCGGATTGATAAATTGGAAGAAATCTTTAGTAATTTGAGTACGGCTTTTGCTTCCGCTAAAACTGTTGAAAAAACCCCATAAAAACTGGCAAGACTACCCAAGTTACTAAGAGCAAAGGTGCAACTTCTAGTAAAGAGGATCTTAAGATGATTAGTATCCACTCGGATTTTGTTGAAGTTATAAGAGATCCCTTTGGCAAGAATGAATTCTTTAAATTTTTTCCTAGGAGTGTTTTCATTGAAAACCTCTATGCTAAATCTCTAAGGTAAGTGTTTGATTGAAGAGTTGAACAAAGATGACAAAACTTATATCCTTGCTTTATGCCTAGCTAAGGGCGTAAAACAATAGCGCTTGTTGGGAGGCAACCCAACGAAAGTCAATAGTTATGCAATGAAATTATATCCTACTTGTGGTGCATTATTAGGTGTTACTTATGCTTAATGCTCGCTTATGAGATTATTCATTTCTTGGTTGGTCGCTTCTCAATCTTTTGCTAGCCTTCATTTTGCACTAAGTATGATCACTACTTGTGCATCCAAAAACCTTTAAACTAGTTTTGCCACATGAGTCCACTATACCTACCTATATGTAGTATTATTTTGCTGTTCTAAGCAAATTTTTATGTGCCATCTCTAATTTTCAAAATAAACTTCTCTTTTGTGTGTTCGTACTGCTCACGGAGCGGTGAAGGGTGGCTAATATTTTCCATGCTAGATGTGTTATTCTCACGATGAGTGTTTATTCACTTGTCATTGCACGAGAGTAAGGCAAAGGTATTAGGGATGCCCAGTCCTGAAATGAAAAATGAATTTACTTTATGTTGTCAAATAATAAATTCCTTGGAAAGTGTTGGTGTGGAAGGCAACCGTGGATACGGCTAGCCATGGAAAGTGAAAGTATGGTGGAAAAAGGAATAAACTTTATTTTCTGTTTGGGAACCGCCTATGATATATCTAGCATGGAAAGTGTTGGGAACTCTAAGTCGTTTTTGTTGGTGGAAGGACACACCTCCCAAAATGTTTTTATCTCTAAGTTTTTTGCTCTGAGCTTTGGCACCTCTACAAATCCCTACTTCCCTCTGCGAAGGGCCTTTCTTTTACTTTATGCAATTTTTATTTTGAATTTGAGTCTCCATCTTCTCTTATAAAAGCACCAACTAGGAGGCACTATGATCGTACTTGAGCATTGCATGTAGCTAATTGATTAAATGGCCGATTAACTTGCCAATTAGCCGATTAATCCCCTACTCGCCAGCCAACCGAGCAGCTACCAGTTAACGATTTCCTCAACAATGGTTGCGTGTTGTTATGCTTGAGTATTTAAGTTATCATGTCAAAACTAGACTATTGCTTTGAATCACATAAAAGTCCAAATGTCCATGCTATAAAGAAAAGAATATGATATGACATGTTAGGCAGCATTCCACATCAAAAATTCTGTTTTTATCACTTACCTACTCGAGGACGAGCAGGAGTTAAGCTTGGGGATGCTGATACGTCTCCAATGTATCTATAATTTTTTATTATTCCATGCTATTATATTATCAATCTTGGATGTTTTATAATCATTTTATAGTCATTTTATATCATTTTTTGGTACTAACCTATTGACATAGTGGCAAGTGTCAGTTGCTGCTTTCTGCATGTTTTTTACATCGCAGGAAATCAATACCAAACGGAGTCCAAATGCAACGAAACTTTACGGAGATTTTTTATGGACCAACCCAATGGGCCAAGGCAGCGCCTGGGTGGTGCTCCAAGGGGAGCACAACCCGCCAGGGCATGCCAGGAGGCCCAGGCGCTCCCTGGTGGGTTGTGCCCACCTCTGGTGCCCCCCGGACCGCCTCTTTGCTCTATAAATACCCCAATATTCTAGAAACCCTAGGGGAGTTGACGAAAATCAATTCCAGCCGCCGCAAAGTCTAGAACCACCAGATCCAATATAGACACCATCACGGAGGGGTTCACCACTTCCATTGGTGCCTCTCCAATGATGCGTGAGTAGTTCTTTGTAGACCTTCGTGTCTGTAGTTAGTAGCTAGATGGCTTCCTCTCTCTCACTGGATTCTCAATACAATGGTCTCTCGGAGATCCATATGATGTAACTCTTTTTGCGGTGTGTTTGTTGGAATCGGATGAACTTTGAGTTTATGATCAGATCTATCTTTTTATATCCATGAAAGTTAGTTGAGTTTCTTTGATCTCTTATATGCATGATTTCTTATAGCCTCGTATTTCTTCTCCAATATTTGGGTTTTGTTTGGCCAACTTTATCTATTTGTCTTGCAATGGGAAAAGGTGCTTTGTAGTGGGTTCGATCTTACGGTGCTTGATCCCAGTGACAGAAGGGGAACCGACACGTATGTATCATTTCTACTAAGGATAAAACGATGGGGTATATATCTACATAGATAGATCTTGTCTACATCATGTCATCGTTCTTATTGCATTACTCTGTTTCCCCATGAACTTAATACACTAGATGCATGCTGGATAGCGATCAATGTGTGGAGTAATAGTAGTAGATGCAGGTGAGTCGATCTATTAATCTTGGATGTGATGCCTATATAATGATCATTTCCTGGATATCGTCATGATTATTTGAAGTTCTATCAATTGCCCAACAGTAATTTGTTTACCCACCGTTTGCTATTTTTCTCAAGAGAACCACTAGTGAAACCTACGGCCCCCGGGTCTCTTTCTCATATATTTGCCTTTGCGATCTACTTTTTCTTCGCTTTTATTTTCAGATCTATTAAACCAAAAATACAAAAATACCTTGTTGCATTTTATTCTTATTTATTTTATTTGGCGTTCGATCTATCAATCTATTACAACTTTCTCTCGTCCACGTGCCAATTTCTGGCGTCATTACTCGAAGGGATTGACAACCTCTTTAACACGTCGGGTTGCGAGTGGTTGTTATTTGTGTGCAGGTGTTGTTTGCGTTGTGTTGCTTGGTTCTCCTACTTGATCGATAACCTTGGTTTCATCACTGAGTGAAATACCTATCACTGTTGTGCTGCATCATCCCTTTCTCTTTGGGGAAATACCGACGTAGCTTCAAGCCGCAATCAACCCTACGGGTTCGAGAACTATGTAGACATGACCGAGACACCTATCCGGTCAATAACCAATAGCGGAACCTGGATGCTCATATTGGATCCTAGATATTCTACGAAGATCTTTACCGGTTGAACCGAAATGACAACATGTGTTATTCCCTTTGTCATCGGTATGTTACTTGCTCGAGGTTCGATCGTCGGTATCTTCATACCAAGTTCAATCTCGTTACCGGCAAGTCTCTTTACACATTCCATAATACATCATCCCGCAACTAACTCATTAGTCACTTTGCTTGCAAGGCTTCTTATGATATGTATTACCGAGAGGGCCCAGAGATACCTCTCCGATACTCGGAGTGACAAATCCTAATCTTGATCTATGCCAACCCAACAAACACCTTCGGAGATACCTGTAGAGCATCTTTATAATCACCCAGTTACGTTATGACGTTTGATAGCACACAGGGTATTCCTCTGGTATCCGGGAGTTGCATAATCTCATAGTCAAAGGAATATGTATATGACATGAAGAAAGCAATAGCAATAAAACTGAACGATCAATATGCTAAGCTAACGGATGGGTCTTGTCCATCACATCATTCTCCTAATGATGTGATCCCGTTCATCAAATGACAACACATGTCTATGGTTAGGAAACTTAACCATCTTTGATTAATGAGCTAGTCTAGTAGAGGCTTACTAGGGACACGGTGTTTTGTCTATGTATTCACACATGTATCTGTTGGGAAACGTAGCATGCAATTTCAAAAAAATTCCTACCCTCACGCAAGATCTATCTAGGAGATGCATAGCAACGAGAGGGGTAGAATGTGTCTACATACCCTCGTAGACCGAAAGTGGAAGCGTTTGACAACGCGGTTGATGTAGTGGAACTTCTTCTCGTTCCGACCGATCAAGCACCGAACGTACGGCACCTCCGAGTTCTGCACACGTTCAGCTCGATGACGTCCCTTGAACTCTTGATCCAGCAAAGTGTCGAGGGAGTGGACGAGTTCCATTAGCACGATGGCGTGGTGACGGTGATGGTGAAGTGATCCGCGCAGGGCTTCGCCTAAGCACCGCGAGAATATGACCGAGGGTGTAATCTATGGAGGGGGCACCACACACGGCTAACAGATGTTATTATCTGTTGTGTGCTAGGCGCCCCCCTCCTCATATATATATATATATATATATATATATATATATATATATAGGTGGGAGGGAGGGAGGAGCAGCCATAGGAGGCACCCAAGTAGGAGGAATCCTACTTGGAGTCCCTCCCAAGCCGTGCGCCCCCCTGCCATATATAAACGAGGGGGAAGGAAAGAGGGGGGAAGGGAAGGAAGTAGGAATCCTAATCCACACTTTCTTTGACCTTCCCTCTTTCCTTCTCCTCCTCATAGGGCTGGCCTCTATAGGGGTGCACCAGGGCTGGTGTGTTCCCTCACTTGGCCCATAAGGCCCATATCTTTGCCAGGGGAGCCCGAAACTCCTTCCCGTTGACCCGGTAAGTACCCGGTACCCTCCGGAACACTTCCGGTGTACGAATACCATCGTCCTATATATCAATCTTTACCTCTTGACCATTTCGAGACTCCTCGTCATGTTCGTGATCTCATCCAGGACTCCGGACAACATTCGGTCACCAAATCACATAACTCATATAATACTATATCGTCAATGAATGTTAAGCGTGTGGACCCTATGGGTTCGAGAACTATGTAGACAGACCGAGACACCTCTCTGGTCAATAACTAATAGCGGAACCTAGATGCCCATATTGGATCCTACATATTCTACGAAGATCTTTATCGGTCGAACCGTTATGACAACATATGTAATTCCCTTTGTCCATCGGTATGTTACTTGCCCGAGATTCGATCGTCGGTATCTTCATACCTAGTTCAATCTCATTACCGGAAAGTCTCTTTACTTGTTCCGTAATACATCATCCCGCAACTAACTCATTAGTCACTTTGCTTGCCAGGATTCTTATGATGTGTATTACCGAGAGGGCCCAGAGATACCTCTCCGATACTCGGAGTGACAAATCCTAATCTTGATCTATGCCAACCCAACAAACACCTTCAGAGATACCTGTAGAGCATCTTTATGATCACCCAGTTACTTGTGACGTTTGATAGCACACAAAGCATTCCTCCGGTATTCTTGAGTTGCATAATCTCATAGTCGAAGGAATATGTATTTGACATGAAGAAAGCAATAGCAATAAAACTGAACGGTCAATATGCTAAGCTAATAGATGGGTCTTGTCCATCATATCATTCTCCTAATGATGTGATCCCATTCATCAAATGACAACACATGTCTATGGTTAGGAAACTTAACCATCTTTGATTAACGAGCTAGTCTAGTATAGGCTTACTAGGGATACGGTGTTTTGTCTATGTATCCACACATGTATCAAGTTTCCGGTTAATACAATTCTAGCATGAATAATAAACATTTATCGTGATATAAGGAAATATACAATAACGACTTTATTATTGCCTCTAGGGCATACTTCCTTCAGTATCAAGTTTCCGGTTAATACAATTCTAACATGAATAATAAACATTTATCATGATATAAGGAAATGTAAAATAACAACTTTATTATTGCATCTAGGGCATATTTCCTTCAATAGGTCCTACCTCGGCCAGGTACGTCGTGTCAACCCATGTATAACAGGTCTTAACCGTGGCCCAGGACTCCCTCGTCCCTTCTCGGCAAGCGGACACCTTCCAAGCCTGGATCCGGCACCGAGCTCTTTTCAGACGTTCAGCTAGGATGGCCATGTCTTCAGGCACGTGCTCCACCTCGGGCCATAAAGCCTTGAAGATGCCATTCATCGATTTCCGTGCACTCTCGTGCACCATGGATAGATGAGTCGCCGTGTCTTCGCGCACTGCACCTAGGGCGTCAAGGGGTTGGCCGGAGAGGGAAGCTGCCAGGCAACAAAAGTTAGCTTGCTAATCACCTCAGGTAATCCCCATACTCACGAACGGTTGTTGCAATAAAAACTTACCAAAAATCGTCTCATCCGTTCGGTGATTCTTCGCCTCGGCAGCAGCTAGTTGAGCTTTTAAACTCTCAATCTCTTGGGCTTGTCGGGCATTTTCTGCCCTAAGTGCATTAGTGCCATCCCTCCTCTGGGTCAACACATGTTGGTTTGCCTGGCGCTATGATTCTGTATACATTAAATACTCGCGGGGCTGCTTGAGATCTCTTTCAAGATGACCCAAGGCTTCTGCTGCTGCATTGGATTATGTTATGAGGCAATCTCATAATATCCATAGAAAGAACTTTTGGTGAAATACAAGCAGTTACCGTGCGCCTCCCTGGTGAACTCATTAACTCGCTCCACCTCGGCCAAGGCGGCCTCTAACTTCCCCTTTGTCTAGGAAAGGGCTTCAGATACTTTATTATTTCTCGCCTGAGCACTCTACCAAAAAATGCCTTTTTAAGTTATATTCAAGCCTCGCTACGGGCAGCCTTGCTCATATCAAGCCTTAGGGGCTACTGCCATGTTTGGCACTTTCGTTTGCCTTTAAACAAACATAAAGGTATAAAAAATCCCCAAGATAAAATGGGCTCGAGCGGAACTTTACCTTCAAGCCCTGCGATCGCCCACTAATTGCTCAAACACAGAGCGAGCCGCTCCAAGGTACGTGTCCATCGAGCTTAGGGCATTAAACTCTTGGTCAGTAAAGGTTGGGTTCCTTAGAGAGGTCTTCTGTCGACGATGATTTATGGCGCTCTCAACCTCGGAATTAGTGGCCGAGAAGGCATCTGAGTCTTCAGATTGAGGAACTTTGGGAGTAGCTCCCAAAGTACGATTTACTTCCGCCTCTCTGCTCAGACCCGCCATCACCCCGGCCCTCATGCCCGTCAGCGTTGAAGAAGGAGCGGGCTTCCCGCGAGTGATTAAAAGGTTAAAATCTGGATTGTCATTCCCGGTGAACACTATAACAGGGAGATTACCTGGGAATTGAGGGATTACTTTCGCCTGCCCCCATGACATCCACATGCGCCCGAGCTTTTTGCGCCTCCTGTAGGGGGCTCCCTCAAGGAGTTGTTTCTCGAATGTTGTCCCTTTGGAGGAGAAGTCAGGACACCAGGGCTTGAGGACGAGGGGCTTGCTTTCGATTAGATGAAGGGGGCGTTACCAAGAGAGAGCCACACGAAACACTTTTTCCACCGCCGCAAGCTTCTATTCTTCTGCGATCCTATCTAGAGGACTTTTCCGGTACTTTGCCAGATGGGGAATCTATTACGGAGGGATTCTTCATCATCCTTGCTGGACCTCCAATGATGTGTGAATAGTTTACCACCGACCTACAGGTCCATAGCTAGTAGCTAGATGGCTTTTTCTTTCTCTCCGATCTTCAATACGAAGTTATCCATGATCTCCAAGGAGTTCTATCCGATGTAATCTTCTTTTGCAGTGTGTTTGTTGGGATTCGGTGAATTGTGGGTTTATGATCAAATTATTCATTGAAGGTAACTGAGCCTTTTCTAAAGTTTATTATGCATGATTGTTATAGCTTTGTATTTTTCTCTTATCTATCCGTTTGGTTTGGCCAACTAGATTGATTTATCTTTAGTCAGAGATGTGCTTTGTGATGGGTTCAATCTTGTGGTGTCCTCACCCTGTGACAGAAAGGGTAGCGAGGCATGTATTTGTATTGTTTTCATTAAGGGTATGGGGTTTATTCATATTGCTTGAATTTATTTTGTCTACATCATGTCATCATACCTCATGCATTACTCTGTTTGTTATGAACTTGATACATAGAGAGGCAAGCATAGAAGCGTTCTTGAAGTGGAGTAATAGTAGTAGATGCAGGCAGGAGTCGGTCTACTTGTCACGGACGTGATGCCTATATACATGATCATTACCATGAATAACATCAAAACTATGTGTGTTTTTATCAATTGCCCAACAGTAATTTGTCTACCCACAGTATGTTATTTATTTGATAGAAGAGCCTCTAGCGAAAACTATGACCCCCGGGTCTATCTTTATCATATCAATAAAATGAAAACTACATTGTTGCAATTTATTTACTTTTCTTTTATTTCGCAATTTATAGTCTACCTCCACCAGATTTGATCTTTGCAAGTAACGAGTTCAAGGGGATTGACAACCTTCTTGCCCGCGTTGGGTGCAAGTATTTGCTCTTTTGTGTGAAGGTGTTGTTCACTAGGATTTGCGTGGTTCTCGTATTGGTTCGATAACCTTGGTTCTCACTGAGTAAAATACTTATTAGCTACTATATTGCTTCACCCTTGATCTTTGGGGAAGATCCCAATGCAACTCACAAGTAGTAGCACCGAACATAGGTAGAGAAATCTTAATTGTCTCGGCAGTCGCGAGAGGAGGCGAAGCCATGTTATAATTTTTATAATTTTTTGGTCAGGAGTTATTGCTGGAGTTTGTCCAATAGAGATCCATGCTCTTTCAAAAAAATAAAAATCATAAATTAACATGTGGTTGGATGGTTAGGAGGACAGTGATATCCTAGACCACAAGGGTTCAAGTCCCAAGGCCAACTCCAATGCACGGCCCCAAACGAACTTCTGTTTTGTCCGGATTTTATCCGTTTGGGTAGGGCAATGGGGCGGCGGTCGGCCGTTTTCTTGAATAGTGTGTGGGCACATCTGATCCGCCACGGCTGGTTGGTGCCCGTATGTATACATTTTTTTGCCACTATAAACACATATCTTTTATTTCATCAACGACATTTTGATACATTGAAGTACATTTACCAATTCTTCGCTAGGAGAGCAAGACCAAAGAAAATAAGAACCACAGTTAGACATTTTAAAAGATATCCAACTTCCATAGCTGCTCCTACTAGTTGGATTAATATCTTGTGTACGTCTTCATTGTTGATATGAGGCTTCTCGAGCTTGCACACTTCTTTCTTCTTTGATTCTAAATAAGTGCACGTTGCTTCGCATCTAATCTCATCTCTAGCCTCTATTCTAGCAACGAGTGCACGAACATCTATCAAATTTTGTACTATCAATAGGTCGATATATTATTCTTCCCAATACAAAAACTTGCATCCATCCTACAAACAAATTTGAGTATAAGCAATGTGAGCTACCCAAAATACGCTGAATCCGGGAGCACAACCGAATCAAAATAAGCACATACCCCATCTTTTGTGCACTTGATGAACACCAATCCGAAATGTTCCGGCGTGGTAGAAATGTGGTGCACAACTTGTCGTGGGCAGTTGTATGAGCGACAACGGTGAGCCGACAAACCGCTGGGCCAGTGCCGAGCCCGGGGGACGGCCAGGCATGTCTTTGTTGGTGAACCGCCGACGGGATAGATCCGAGCGGCTAGAGGCAGAGTCAATACCTACATGCGGTGTGGAGGCGTTGTCGTGTTGTGCGGTCCGGGTACCGGCCAATCCATGGCAAACCACAGTCACCGGCGGCCGGGATGCGCAAAATCCCGCCGCCGTAGATCTATCGGGTGGCCGTCGGTGCCGGGGCGAGAGAGGCACAAATCGGGTGGTCGTGTTTTGGGAGGCAGGACTGGACGAGGCGGTCGAGCAAATGGGTGGCGGCAGCTATGGCGGGGATAGGGGGCGGGGGACGGCGTGATGGAGGGAGGAGAAAAGAAAAGGGGGCATATGTGTCCCCGAGGGGCGGGCCAGGGGAGGACAAGGGCACACGCCCTCCTGCCCGCAAGTGTCCATTTTGACGCAAACATGACCCAAATTTGGGTCGGGAATAGGTCGAAACCGGACAAAAAACAGACATTTCTCCGTTTGCTCCCGCGTGTTGGGCTGCATTTTGTGTCCATTTAGCCCCAAACGAACGCGGGCGGACTATTTGTGGTCGTGCGTTGGTGTTGACCTAAACTTGACGTTGGTGCTCGCATTTTCCTGGATTTATTTCAGGCCTTCCGGTTATGTGCGTTCAGTGTGCAGATGCTCTTGTTGACTAAGGTGACTTCGTCAATCTTAAGATGATGTGACGGCTCAGTCTCTTAGAGATGCTCATAAGGGTAGGGTGTGTGTGCATGCATTCATAGGGATGAGTGCATGTGCATATGTACGAGTGTGTGCATTGTTACGTCTTGAGCTTGCGTTGGTTTTCCCCGAAGAGGAGAGGATGATACAGCACAGTAGCGTAAGTATTTCCCATAGTTTTTGAGAACCAAGGTATCAATCCAGTAGGAGGCCACGCGCAAGTCCCTCGTACCTGCACAAAACGATAGCTACTCGCAACCAACGCAATTAGGGGTTGTCAATCCCTTCACGGTCACTTACGAGAGTGAGATCTGATAGAGATAATATTTTTGGTATTTTTGGTATAAAGATGCAAAGTGAAAAGTAAAAGGCAAAGTAAAACAAAGCAAGTATAAAAGTGATGGAGATTGATATGATGAGAATAGACCCGGGGCCATAGGTTTCACTAGTGGCTTCTCTCAAGAGCATAAGTATTCTACGGTGGGTGAACAAATTACTGTTGAGCAATTGAGAATTGAGCATAGTTGTGAGGTTATCTAGGTATGATCATGTATATAGGCATCACGTCCGTGACAAGTAGATCGAAAAGATTACGCATCTACTACTATTACTCCACACATCGACCGCTATCCAAAGATGCATCTAGAGTATTAAGTTAAAAACAGAGTAACACCTTAAGCAAGATGACATGATGTAGAGGAATAAATTCATGCAATATGATAAATACCCCATCTTGTTATCCTCGATGGCAACAATACAATACGTGCCTTGCAACCCTTTACATCCTTTGGGTAAGGACACCGCAAGATTGAACCCAAAGCCAAGCACTTCTCCCATTGCAAGAACTACCAATCTAGTTGGCCAAACCAAGCGGATAATTTGAAGAGACTTGCAAAGATAACTCAATCATACATAAAATAATTCAGAGAAGATTCAAATATTATTCATAGATAAGCTGGATCATAAACCCACAATTCATCGGTCTCAACAAACACACCGCAAAAAGAAGATTACATCGAATAGATCTCCACGAGAGAGGGGAACATTGTATTGAGATTCAAAAGAGAAGAAGCCATCTAGCTACTAGCTATGGACCCAAGGTGCAAGTAAACTACTCACACTTCATCGGAGAGGCTTTGATGATGATGTAGAAGCCCTCCGTGGTGGATGCCCTCCCATGAGCTCGAACAGCCCCAAGATGGGATCTCGTGGATACAGGAAGTTGCGGCGGTGGAATTAGGTTTTGGCCTCTGTTATGATTGTTTGAAATGCGAGGTATATATAGGAGGAAGGAGTACGTCGGTGGAGCTTGAGGGGCCCACGAGGCGGGGCGCGCCTAGGGGAGGCGCCCTCCACCCTCGTGACCGCCTCATGGCTTTCTTTGACGGAGGGTCCAAGTCTCTGGGTCTTATCGATGAGAAAATCACGTTTCGAAGATTTCCTTCCGTTTGGACTCTGTTTGATATTACATTTCTTGAAATCTTGAAAAAGGCAAAAAACAGCAATTACAGGTTGGGCCTCCGGTTAATAGGTTAGTCCCAAAAATAATATAAAAGTGGAAAAGAAAGCCCATTATAGTCCAAAACAATAGAGAAAGTAGCATGGAGCAATCAAAAATTATAGATACGTTGGCGACGTATCGAGGCATCTAAGCTTAATTCCTGCTCGTCCTCGAGTAGGTAAATGATAAAAAGAGAATTTTTGATGAGGAGTGATACTTTGGCATAATTTCAATGTAAATCTTCTTAATCATGGTATGAATATTCAGATCCGAAAGATTCAAAACAAAAGTTCTTATTGACATAAAAATAATAATACTTCAAGCATACTAATCAAAGTAATTATGTCTTATCAAAATAGCATGGCAAAAGAAAGTTCATCCCTACAAAATCATATAGTTAGGCTATGCTTCATTTTCGTCACACAAAGATGTTCCCAACTTCTATACCCCCGATGACAAGCTAAGCAATTGTTTCATACTTAAATAATCTCAAACTTTTTCAACCTTCACGCAATACATGAGCGTGAGCCATGGACATAGCACTATGGGTGGAATAGAATATGATGATGGCGATTGTGTGGAGAAGACAAAAAAGGAGAAAGTCTCACATTGACGAGGATAATCAACGGGCTATGGAGATGCCCATCAATTGATGTCAACATGAGGAGTAGGGATTGCCATGCAACGGATGCACTAGAGCTATGAATGCTCAACAAAAGAAAACTAGTGGGTGTGCATCCAACTTGCTTGCTCGTGAAGACCTAGGGCATTTTGAGGAAGCCCATCGAGGAATATACAAGCCAAGTTCTATAATGAAAAATTCCCACTAGTATGAAAAAGACAACTTATGAGACTCACTATATGAAAAACATGGTGCTACTTTGAAGCACAATATATGAGACTCACTACATGAAGAATAAGGTGCTACTTTGAAGCACAATATATGAGACTCACTACATGAAGAATAAGGTGCTACTTTGAAGCACAAGTGTGGAAAAAGAGATAGTAGCATTGCCCTTTTTATTTATTTTCTTTTTTTGGGCCTTTTTTTGGCCTTTCTCTTCTTCTTTTTTATTTGGGCAATGCTCTAATAATGATGATCATCACACTTCTATTGATTACAACATAAGGATTACAACTCGAAACTAGAACAAGATATGACTCTATATGAATGCCTCCGGCGGTATACCGGGATGGTGCGATGAATCAAGAGTGACATTTATGAAAAATAATGCATGGTGGCTTTGCCACAAATACGATGTCAACTACATGATCATGCAATGGCAATATGACAAAAGTAAGGTATGTCATGATGATGATGAACGGAACGGTGGAAAGTTGCATGGCAATATATCTCGGAATGGCTATGGAAATGCCATAATAGGTAGGTATGGTGGCTTTTTTTAGGAAGATATAAGGAGGTCTATGTGTTAAAGAGCGTATCATATCACGGGGTTTGGATGCACCGGCGAAGTTTGCACCAACTCTCAAGGTGAGAAAGCGCAATGCATGCAAGAAGAGGCTAGCAAAGGCGGAAAGGTAAAAGTGCGTATAATCCATGGACTCAACATTAGTCAAAAGAACTCATATACTTATTGCAAAAATTTAGAAGTCATCAAAATCAAGTATTATCGTCGTCACGACCGCCACTCATAAGGATGCACAAGCCGGTACACTTCATGTTTCAAATTTGTTACACAACTTTAACCATACGTGCATGCTACGGGATTTTCTAACTTCAACACAAGCATTTCTCAAATTCACAACTACTCAACTAGCACGACTTTGATATTATCACCTCCATATCTCAAAACAATTATCAAGCATCAAACATATCTTAGTATTCAACGCACTCAAAAGAAAGTTCCACATATCTTGAATACCAAATATGTTAACTTTAAGCAAATTACCATGTTATTAATGACTCTCAAAATAATCTAAGTGAAGCATGAGAGATCAAGTTTCTTTAAAACAAATCCACCACCGTGCTCTAAAAGATCTAAGTGAAGCACTAGAGCAAAAATTATCACGCTCAAAAGATATAAGTGAAGCACTATGAGCATAACTATCAAACTGAAAAAATATAAGTGAAGCACTATGAGCATTCTATCAAATTACAATTCATGTATGGCTCTCTCAAAAGGTGTGTACAGCAAGGATGATTGTGGTAAACTAACAAGCAAAGACCCAAATAATACAAGACGCTCCAAGCAAAACACTTATCATGTGGTGAATAAAAATATAGCTCCAAGTAAATTACCGATGGAAGTGGACGAAAGAGGGGATGCCTTCCGGGGCATCCCCAAGCTTTGACTTTTTGGTGTCCTTGGATTATCTTGGGGGTGCCATGGGCATCCCCAAGCTTAGGCTCTTGCCACTCCATCCATCAAAAGAATTCACCCAAAACTTGAAAACTTCACAACACAAAACTCAATAGAAATCTCGTGAGCTCCGTTAGAGAAAGAAAACAAAAGACTACTTTAAGGTACTGTAATGAACTCATTGTTTATTTATATTGGTGTTAAATCTACTGTATTCCAACTTCTCTATGGATTATAAACTATTTTACTAGCCATAGATTCATCAAAATAAGCAAACAACACACGCAAAACAGAATCTGTCAAAAACAGAACAGTCTGTAGTAATATGTAACTAACGCAAACTTCTGGAACTCAAACAATTCTACCAAAATTAGAAGACCTGGACAATTTGTTTATTGATCAGCAGCAATTGGAATCAGTATTTTATCACGTTCTGGTGATTTTTAACAATTCGGGCACTAAGCGCAAAGTTTCTGGAAATTACAGCAAGATCAAATAACTATCATCCAAGAAGATCCAATAGGTCTAGCTTGGCACAAACACTAATTAAATATAAAACGACATCTAAAAAGAGGCTAGATGGATTATTTATTCCTAAACAGGAGAAAAAAAAAACAAAAAAAAATTTGGGTTGCCTCCCCACAAGCGCTATCGTTTAACGCCCCTAGCTAGGCATAAAAGCAAGGATAGATCTAGGTATTGCCATCTTTGGTAGGCAATTCTTCGATGAGGCATCTGTCTCCTTTAGAATTTTCTTTCTTTCTAGTAATTATCAAACTTTTAGGCAAAAGATCGAAAAATTCATTCGTAGGAAATGGTTCCTTAATGATAGTAAAAAGATCGGGATGAATACTTATAGATTTAAGATCCGCAGTTTCCTTACTAGATGATTCACCCTTATTTTTAGGAACATACATAAGCTTGGCAATTTTAGTGGAAGGACTAGAAGTATTCTTTACGAAAAAAAAAGCGGTTCCCAAGTTGGTAATGATACCCTCAAGTTTATCGATTTGAGTGGAATCTAGATTTATTTTTTCATTAACCATAGGTTCTTTCTCCTTAATTGTAACATCCCAAAATTCTAAATTTTGGAATGTTATAAACACATAGATAGTTTTGTTTGATTGTTTGATTGATTGACTGAAAGTGAGTGAATTCGAAACTTTTGAAAGTTAAATGAGAGGGAATAAAAGGACTTTCCCAAACTTTCATTTTTGCTTTTATGATCTTCGGGAATTCAAATTCTTTTCATCACAAAACCATGGAGAGAAGATGACATGACTTCTTCCATTTATTTAAATGACAAGGGTGTTGAAAATATTTGAATTTCATTTGAGAATAGTTCCAATTACTTTATGCAACTCAATGATTTTCACGAGCGAAGATAAAATGACTTCTTCAAAACATATGAAATATGAGTTGGGAGTTTCAAAGAATTAAATTCAAAGTTCTTTTGAATTTATTTTTCAATTTGGAGTTATTGGAGTTTTATTCAAATTATTTTTCTCCAAAAATAAAATATATGGAAAATATGGTAACATGATTCCCTACATCAGAAAAATGGAGAGAAATAAATTTGAATTCGTTTTGGTATTTTTAAAATGATTTTTGTTGGATTTTATTAGACCAGAAGCACTCTTTGCTTTATTTGAATTTGTGTGAATTTTATTTAATGCTATAGAAATGTCCATGTTGTAGCAAATCTTTTTCTGAAAATTTTGATATATTATATGCCTATATAAAATTTTTATTTCTTTGGTTTTATTATTATTTTTGTCTCTGTTTTTTAAAAAAATGTTAAAAAAAACTTCCCTCGAACTGGGCCGGCCCAGCTCCGCGCCGCCTTGCCCGTCGTCCCCGACCGGGACTCCTCCCCGGAATCCGGCGCCACCCCGCCACCGGCCGCCGCCTCCCTTGCCCTTTCCCCACGCCACCACCTCGCCTCCCCGCCTAGTTAAGCCGAGCCCGGCCCCATTTCCCACTCTCTCCTCGCCTCACTCGTCGCCCGCTTGAAGCCGCCGCCGCTTGTCATCAGAGCCGCCACCAATCAGCTCAGTCATGGGGACCGTCATAACGCCGCCATCCTTTTCGCTTCGCCTCGCCGTCTCCTCCGACGATCGGAGCACTTTGCCGGAGCCTCGTGCCGCCTCGCCCGGAGTCAACCGCCATCACGCCGCGGTTTCCCCTCTCCGAGCAGGTACAACCCGAAAACCGATCCGTTTTCTTTTAATCTCGCTTTTATTTTGGTTTTCTGTTTTAATCCAGCTTATTCAGAGAGCGTTATTTGGTTAGAGTTAGAAAGCGAACGTTCGCTCGGTAGAGTTTTCTTTTATAAATAGATTTCTGCCAGGGACCCGTATGTAATTATTTTTCTTCACAGATTAGTCCCTAATTTTCAAATGTTCATAACTTTTTACTCGTTTATCCAAATTCAACGAAACCAACGCCAACTTCTTCATTATGATCCCCTCTATCCAGTAATCCAACTCAAATATGTTTTTGAATGTTTTAAAATTTGAATTAGATCAGATTTGAATTCAAACTTCGTTGATCATAACTTGAGTTTCGTAACTCCGATTTAGTTGATTCTTTTGCAAATCAAAGCTCTTGACCTAAACTTTCTGATAAGGCCAAATACACATAATTTTGGTACTGTTAGAAATTGTTTTATGTTGCAAGAGATATTTTCTTGGTTTTGATGTTTTCCGAATTGTTTTCTTCGTTCTTTCCGATCTTTTGAGTGATTGCTTATGTGTGGTTACTATTGCTTGATTACGATAGATTGACCGGAGTGTGACGAGTAGAACTATCAAGATTTTGAGTGCGAATCACCTTCATCAACATTGCAGGCAAGTAACACTTGATCATACCTTTTCTACTACTCAGTTTTATGCATTAGATCTATTCCTCAAACACTTGCATGATTAGGATCTAATTAAAATTGTGGGATGGGAAGTAGTTGAGGTAGTACCTATTACCTGTTTTACTTATGAAACCTTGGGAGTTACTTCTACGTTTGCTTATTTGCCATGCTATGCTAGTAGACGTGGATTGGATGAGTGTATCCATGACAGATGTGAGATTGTTAAATTAATGGTTTATTTAAGGTGGCAACTTAAACACACATATGGGTGGACTGAGGCACCTGGGGTATCCAGTGATTGCCTGTTTTTTTTTTGGGACCGCCACCCAGGCTCAAAGGGATCATGAGATTATTCAAACTAGTAACTTCCGTGTGCAGCCACAAGCCATTATGGGCTCTGGCATAGTTGAGTAAGTCGTTTGAACTCTTATAGTGGTGGACTAGCAGATGTAGGGGATGTAGGTGTACCGGTCTACCCGTTGTAAGTTGCTAGCGCTTCTGAAAGACTATGTCTCGGTCATCCGTTTCTCAAACACCCTATAGTACGAGAAATAAAACGGAGGCGATCGAGTCTTGTGGGGAAAAGTGCGCAAACCTCTGCAGAGTGTATAAACTAATCATGATTAGCCGTGTCCCCGGTTATGGACATCTTGAGTATCTAGTACTTGAATATCATGTGAATCTCAACATGTTACTCTAATTAATATTGTTGGGTTTTTAATGAGTACTTTTAATTGGGATTGAGGATGTCATCAACCATTCTCAATGTTCAACAACCACCATGATAGTTAAATAAATTTATTCCTTTGAAGTAGGGAAAAATTGGCTTTTCGCAAAATGTAACCATAGAGCTTTCCACCAGCCATACATGCATGTAATATAGCTTATTCTTTCTTTACTCTCTATGTGTTACATTGCCAAAGATATTCCATGTCTTGACCCGTTTTCGGGCTGCAACTTTTCATGTTGCGAGACTTTTCAGACGCATTTAGCACGTGATACGTTAGGGTTACGATTTCCTATACTCAACTTTGCCGTTGGTGTTGATGGGAATCCACAACCTTGTTGCTTCCGCTATATTTTGGATCGAGGTAATAGTATTTACGTTATTTCATACATGTGATTTACCTCATTATAAATCCTTCGAGTATTGTGTGTGTCAAAGATACCGATCCAGGGATGACACGAAAGCACAGAGACTTGATCCATTCGGGTCGGGTCGCTACAAGATGGTATCAGAGCACATGTTGACTGTAGGACGTGACCCTAGAAACTGGCAATCCCATAGAAAGATTTTTCTCTACAATTTTCTTTTCAAAAGAATCTTTTACCTCTCTTCTCTTCTGAGCTTATTCAAATATTCCGTTTTAGAGAGACCATACCCCTTTTCCCTTTTGTCCGCTCAAAGATTCGGCTGATGAGACCACTCCAAGGAGATAAGATATCAGACAACTAAGACCATTTGGAATGAAGAGGATTTTACCGTGTAAATGGAAACTACAACTGTTGAAGACTCTGAAGACTAGGAGAATTTGAAGGCTCTGAAGAATACCCGAGATCAAGGTGTATCGGAGAAAGACCGGAACATGGAGAGTTAGAAACTCAAAGTTTTGTCAGGAAAACCCTAAGGCAGGAGATATCAACTATGGAGAGATAGCTCATGGAAATGACAAGAGCAGAAACACGCTATCCATGATGTTATCACCAGCTTATGCTATTGTCACCGTGCGGAGTTAAGTATGCAGATACATGGAAGGATAGATGGTAGAAGGCTGATAGAGCATCATCGACCAAAAGATGCAGTTTTGAATCTTAGCTGGTGTATCACCAGGATCTGGAGCATTACATCAAGGAGTTCAGATGGACCTACAAGAAGCAGTATTTGATAAGGAAGCAGTTCGTGAAGAACTCAGGACCCAGAAGCTGAAAGTAGACAAGCTGAAGGAGCAAAACCCCGAGGTACCAGAGATTCGTCATGAACTGAAGAACAGTAGGACCATGGTTCATGCCAAGGTTGATAAAATCCAGAAGTTGGAACGTAACTCCAGAATATTAAAGGATGTCATGAGAAACTTCGCGTCAACAGAGATGATTTGGCAAAAGAACTTGAGAAGGACAAGCATGATCAGCAGGAGCCATCGGAGACATGAACAAGACTTGAAGAGTTTGACGACTTGGAAGATTCATTGACCTTTAGAAGACCAAACCCCTGTTATACCCTTACGTTAGATGCGACGATTGTGAGTTGTCATTTGTTTGATGTTTTTCCGACAGCCACAATAAAATCTGTTTTTTTCAAAACTTTTGTTTGTATTATGTGCATCCCTCTCTATCTCTCTTATCCCACCCCAAACCCATGGACCCAATTGAGGATGAATGGAGATGAGCTTGTATTTTTCTGGACCGATGAGTCAATTGGAGACAGACCGATGGATTCAGAACATGGAGGATCATATGGAGAATAACCCTATAGCCGGAAAGGATATGACCCAGCATGCTCTTGAGTGTTTTGAAAGAGGTGCTGCTACTTGGTGGAGGATGTACCAAACCATCAATGGATGGCAAGGAGTAACCACTTGGAAAGGATTAAAGTTGACTTTGCTAAAGTCTCGGTTTGTGTCCCAGAAATTGAGGCCTTATGGAAAGGACATGAAGAAACCTTGTGCATACAAGCTTTGTGGAGAAATAGGATACAACCATAAATAAAACAAGGACGAATACCCTCATAATCGGAGGATTACCAAAGGAGTTAGCCGAGGAACTCAGGGAACTTCGATTGGAGATTGTTCCCAAAGGTTTTGTTGCAGCAATGGAAGTTCAGCCTACATTGTTGGGAAAGGTCTGTGAAGCTCAGAAGGATGACAAAAAGATTGCTGAGGTAAAAGAGAGGATGAGCAAAGGAAAAGCCAAAGGTTTTCGTAAGGATGAGCATGACACCTTATGGTTTGAGGACAGTGTACATATACCTAATAATGCAAAGATCAGGAAGTTAAAACTTCAGGAGGCTCATGACTCACCATACTCGATTCGCCCTGGAAACACCAAGATGTATTTGGATTTGAAGGAGTGTTTCTGGTGGACTGGTATGAAGAAGGATAATGTCGAGTATGTAGTCGTAGGTGATGTATGCCAGAAAGTGAAGGCGGAACATCAGAAGCCATAAGGATTACTACATCCTATGTTGATACCTGAATGGAAGCAGGATAAGCTTGGCATGGATTTCATTACCAGATTTCCCAGAACCCGAACGGGATATGATTCTATCTGGGTAATAGTTTATTCGCTTGATCAAAGTGGCTCACTTTATCCCAGTGAAACCACCTATACAAGTGCCAAGTTGGCCAGGATATATTTGACCAGGATCGTATGTCTGCATGGAGTTCCGAAACCATCATAGAGGAACACAGTTTACCTCAAAGTTTTGGAATCAGCTGCACCAGACCTTGGGTACTAGGCTAGAGTTCAAGATCTGACCTTTCATCCGCAGCATGATGGATGACCGAGAGAGTAAATTAGATTCTGGAGGACATGTTGAGAGCTTGTGCGCAAGATTATGGATCTAGTAGTGATGATAATCTACCTTACGCGGAGTTCTCATTCAACAACAGTTACCAAGCCAGTTTGAAGATGGCCCCTTTTTAAGCTTTGTATGGAAAAAGGAGCCAGACACCATTGATATGGGATGAAGTTGGAGACCGTCAGTTGTTTGGACCAAATGAGATCAAGGAGTCAGAAGAGAATGTTAAGTTGATTCGAGATAAGACTGAAGGTAGCTCAGTCCAGGAAGAATAATTATGCATACTCAAAAAAAGCGCAAGGAGGTAGTCTATGAAATTGGAGACGGAGTATGTCTTCGTGTGTCCCCTCTGCGAGGAGTTAAACGATTTGAGTTAAGGGAAAGTTAGCCCCGAGATTGTAGGACCATACCGAGTTTTGGAGCGTATGGGAGAATTGGCTAACAAGTTGAAGTCACCCGAAGGACTGTCAGGAGTTCATGATGTGTTTCACGTTTCCCAGTTGAAGAAGTGCCATGCAGAGATGGCCAATATTCCCTGTAAGGACGCTTGACCCTGGAAAGGATAATGATGTTCCACAAAGTGGAGTAAGGATTTCATAAGTATAAGTTTTATCACGGTATGTGGGACATCCCACGAGGATGAAGAGATGAAGTATTATTGGATATAAAGGAGGTATGATGTTGGAAATATGGATCAATGGAAATTCCATGATGAGTCTGAGTAATCATGTCTAGTTTGGTGCCAATAGAAGGAAGGAAGACAGTACAATTGAATAGATTTAAGAATCTTTGGAAGTTGAAGGTTGGAATAAGGATCAGTTGCCCGATGATGAATTCAAGGATTTTAAGTGATGAGATGGGCCATAACCCACAGGCCCTGAGGACTTGCTAAGAAGCAAGCACACTCTTGCTGAAGGAAAAAACCCTGGAAGAGGATATGCCTTTATCGACCGACGATTCTATAGGAGTTTACGCAAAACCTGAGAGTTGTTAAGGAACGATAGATGTTTGTTTGGCTTGCAGAATCAATGGATTTTCCAAACTTGGTTCGTCAACAAGAGAAATTATGCAATGCTTGTGAGGATGACCGAGTGTTAGAATGCGAGATTCTCTAAACCATGTACAAGGTAATGATTTGGGTGCGGAATGGATTGATCACCATACCGACTTACTCTTATTATTCGCTTTGCTATATGGGATGGTAAATCTGAGTGACTTACCTATAGTAGAGAGACGACGATCAAAACCTTGTTTGAACCTTAGAATGGTATAAGCATTTTTCCCCTTGTACACCGCAGTTGTTGCCAACCGTAGGTTATACGGTGAGGTTCAACCCAGACCCATTTTCCTGCAGGACAAACCATAAATTGTTGACCACCATGAGATATCGATAGTTGTTTAGAATTGGCGCCATACCCGTCAGCTATGAAGACCCAGTCTCGGAACAACCTTACCAAGAAGTAAAGGACAGAAGAATTGAGGAAAAGGTTATGCCACTACCAGAAGAGCCCAGAGAAGGAATTTTCCTTACGATCTGAGAAGACCAAACCTTTGTCAAGAATAAGGATGGAGTATATGAGTTTTGATGGAACCGTAACCATGCTTCTAAGGGTGGTAGCACCCGAGACCCCGGAGATGATCGATGGACTTTGAGAAGACCCCCAAACCTAACCTATTTCTTTCTAGCCTCTCCGAATCTCGAGGACGAGATTCATTTTAAGGGTGGTAGGTTTGTAACATCCCAAAATTCTAAATTTTGGAATGTTATAAACACATAGATAGTTTTGTTTGATTGTTTGGTGATTGACTGAAAGTGAGTGAATTCAAACTTTTGAAAGTTAAATGAGAGGGAATAAAAGGACTTTCCCAAACTTTCATTTTTGCTTTTATGATCTTCGAATTCAAATTCTTTTCATCACAAAACCCTGGAGAGAAGATGACATGACTTCTTCCATTTATTTAAATGACAAGGGGTGTTGAAAATATTTGAATTTCATTTGAGAATAGTTCCAATTACTTTATGCAACTCAATGATTTTCACGAGCGAAGATAAAATGACTTCTTCAAAACATATGAAATATGAGTTGGGAGTTTCAAAGAATTAAATTCAAAGTTCTTTTGAATTTATTTTTCAATTTGGATTTATTGGAGTTTTATTCAAATTATTTTTCTCCAAAAATAAAATATATGGAAAATAGGGTAACATGATTCCCTACATCAAAAAAATGGAGAGAAATAAATTTGAATTCATTTTGGTATTTTTAAAATGATTTTTGTTGGATTTTATTGGACCAGAAGCACTCTTTGCTTTATTTGAATTTGTGTGAATTTTATTTAATGCTATAGAAATGTCCATGTTCTAGGAAATCTTTTTCTGAAAATTTTGATATATTATATGCCTATATAAAATTTTTATTTCTTTGGTTTTATTATTATTTTTGTCTCTGTTTTAAAAAAAATGTTAAAAAAAACTTCCCTCGGCTGGGCGGCCCGGCTCAGCCAGCGGCCCAGCTCAGCGCCGCCTTGCCTGTCGTCCCGACCGGGACTCCTCCCGAATCCGGCGCCACCCGCCACCGGCCGCCTCCCTTGCCCTTCCACCTCCTCGCCGCCTCACGCCTATTTAAGCGGAGCCCGGCCCGTTCCCCTCTCTCTCGCCTCGCTCGTCGCCCGCCTTGGCCGCCCGCACATCTGATCTCATTGAGCCGCCGCCACTCCGCTCCGACCTGTCATGGGGGACTCAACGCCGCCATCCTTTTACCCCGCCCGGCAGTCCCTCGCCGTCTCCTCCGTGACCAGGGGCCGCTTCTGCCGAACCCAGCCGCCTCGCCCGTACTCGGAGTCAACCGCCACCGTGCCGGTTTCCCTCTCCGGCCGGTACAACCCGAAAACCGATCCGGTTTTCTTTTAATCTCGCTTTTATTTTAAAACCCGGTTTCTGTTTAATCCAGTTATTCAGAGAGCGCTCATTGGTTAGAGTTACAAAGTTTAACGCTCGCCGGTAGAGTTTTCTTTTATAAATAGATTTCTGCCAGGGACTCGTATGTAATTATTTTTCTTCACAGATTAGTCCCTAATTTTCAAACGTTCATAACTTTTTACTCGTTTATCCAAATTCAACGAAACCAACGCCCACTTCTTTGTTATGATCCCCTCTATCCAGTAATCCAACTCAAATATGTTTTTGAATGTTTTAAAATTTGAATTAGATCAGATTTGAATTCAAACTTCGTTGATCATAACTTGAGTTTCGTAACTCCGATTTAGTTGATTCTTTTTGCAAATCAAAGCTCTTGACCTAAACTTTCTGATAAGGCCAAATACACATAATTTTGGTACTGTTAGAAATTGTTTTATGTTGCAAGAGATATTTTCTTGGTTTTGATGTTTTCCGAATCGTTTTCTTCGTTCTTTCCGATCTTTTGAGTGATTGCTTATGTGTGGTTACTATTGCTTGATTACGATAGATTGACCGGAGTGTGACGAGTAGAACTATCAAGATTTTGAGTGCGAATCACCTTCATCAACATTGCAGGCAAGTAACACTTGCTCATACCTTTTCTACTACCCAGTTTTATGCATTAGATCTATTCCTCAAACACTTGCATGATTAGGATCTAATTAAAATTGTGGGATGGGAAGTAGTTGAGGTAGTACCTATTACTGCTTTTACTTATGAAACCTTGGGAGTTACTTCTACGTTTGCTTATTTGCCATGCTATGCTAGTAGACGTAGATTGGGTGAGTGTATCCATGATGATGTGAGATTGTTAAATTAATGGTTTTTAAGGTGGCAACTTAAACACACATCTGGGTGGATTGAGGCACCGGGGTATCCAAAGTGATTGCCTGCTTTTTTTGGACCGCCACCTGTGCTCAAAGGGATCATGAGATTATTCAAACTAGTAACTTCCGTGTGCAGCCACAAGCCATTATGGGCTCTGGCATAGTTGAGTAAGTCGTGCGAACTCTTATAGTGGTGGACTAGCAAATGTAGGGGATGTAGGTGTACCGGTCTACCCGTCGTAAGTTGCTAGCGCTTTTGAAAGACTATGTCTCGGTCATCCGTTTCTCAAACACCCTGCAGTACGAGAAATCAAACGGAGGCGATCGAGTCTTGTGGGGAAAAGTGCATAAACCTCTGCAGAGTGTATAAACTAATCATGATTAGCCGTGTCCCCGGTTATGGACATCTTGAGTATCTAGTACTTGAATATCATGTGAATCTCAACATGTTACTCTAATTAATATTGTTGGGTTTTTAATGAGTACTTTTAATTGGGATTGAGGATGCTGTCAACCATTCTCAATGTTCAACAACCACCATGATAGTTAAATAAATTTATTCCTTTGAAGTAGGGAAAAATTGGCTTTTTCAAAAGCTGTAACCATAGAGCTTTCCACCAGCCATACATGCATGTAGTATAGCTTATTCTTTCTTTACTCTCTATGTGTTACATTGCCGCATATTCCATGTCTTGACCCGTTTTGGCTGCAACTTTTCATGTTGCAGACTTTTCGAACGACAGTAAGTGATACATTAGGGTTACGATTTCCTATACTCAACTTTGTCGTTGGTGTTGATGGGAATCCACAACCTTGTTGCTTCCGCTTATATTTTGGATCGAGGTAATAGTATTTACGTTATTTCATACATGTGATTTACCTCTGTTATAAATCCTTCGAGTACTGTGTGTGTCAGCATACCGATCCAGGGATGACACGAAAGCACAGAGACTTGATCCATTCGGGTCGGGTCGCTACATTAATATTTTTCAAAGTCATTCCTACCTTAGACCCATATTGAGTAATTTGATTATGGATCTTCTTGTCTAGATTTTCAATGGATTCAATGGTAGCAACTTTGTTTTCAATAATTTCAAGCCTTTGCATAACATGCTCCAAAGTTAACATAGTTCCATTAACCAAAAGAGGTGGTGAGCCAAATAAATCTATTAAAGCATTATAAGAATCAAAGGTATGGCTACCCAAGAAATTCCCTCCGGTAATGGTATCAAGGATATATCTATACCAAGGATTAGCACCTACGTAAAAATTACGAAGAAGAACTCAAGTAGATTGCTTCTGGTAGATCTATTTTGAGCATTGCAAATTCTATACCAAGCGTATTTTAGATTTTCTCCCTCCCTTTGCTTAAAATTTAGAACTTCATTCTTGGGAGATAACGGAGAAGATATGAGACTAGTCATGACGTCAAGCAAACAAACTAACACACGAGCAAACAAACGTGGAAAAGGCAACGGAAAGAGAGGAGAAGATTGGGAAAGAGAGGGCGAATAAAACGGCAAGGGTGAAGTGGGGGAGAGGAAAACGAGAGGCAAATGACAAATAATGTAATGCGAGAGATAGGGACTGTGATGGGTACTTGGTATGTTGACTTTTGCGTAGACTCCCAAGAACGGCGCGGAAATCCTTCTTGCTATGTCTTGAGCTTGCGTTGGTTTTCCCCGAAGAGGAGAGGATGATGCATGACAAGATGGCGTAAGTATTTTCCTCGCTTTTTGAGAACCAAGGTATCAATCCAAGAGGAGGCCATGCGCAAGTCCCTTGTACCTGCACAAAACGATAGCTACTCGCAACCAACGCGATTAGGGGTTGTCAATCCCTTCACGGTCACTTACGAGAGTGAGACCTGATAGAGATAATATTTTTGGTATTTTTGGTATAAAGATGCAAAGTGAAAAGTAAAACGCAAAGTAAAACAAAGCAAGTATAAAAGTGATGGAGAATGATATGATGATAATAGACCCGGGGCCATAGGTTTCACTAGTGGCTTCTCTCAAGAGCATAATTATTCTACGATGGGTGAACAAATTACTGTTGAGCAATTGACAGAATTGAGCATAGTTATGAGGTTATCTAGGTATGATCATGTATATAGGCATCACGTCCGTGATAAGTAGATCGAAACGATTCTGCATCTACTACTATTACTCCACATCAACCGCTATCCAAAGATGCATCTAGAGTATTAAGTTAAAACAGAGTAACGCCTTAAGCAAGATGACATGATGTAGAGGAATAAATTCATGCAATATGATAAATACCCCATCTTGTTATCCTCGATGGCAACAATACAATACGTGCCTTGCAACCCTTTCTGTCACTAGGTAAGGACACCACAAGATTGAACCCAAAGCCAAGCACTTCTCCCATTGCAAGAACTACCAATCTAGTTGGCCAAACCAAATGGATAATTTGAAGAGACTTGCAAAGATAACTCAATCATAAATAAAAGAATTCAGAGAAGATTCAAATATTATTCATAGATAAGCTGGATCATAAACCCACAATTCATCGGTCTTAACAAACATACCGCAAAAATAAGATTACATCGAATAGATCTCCACGAGAGAGGGGGAGAACATTGTATTGAGATCCAAAAAGAGAGAAGAAGACATCTAGCTACTAGCTATGGACCCGAAGGTCTAAAGTAAACTACTCACACTTCATCAGAGAGGCTTTGATGATGATGTAGAAGCCCTCCGTGGTGGATGCCCTCCGTGAGCTCCTAACAGGCCCCAAGATGGGATCTCATGGATACAGGGAAGTTGCGGCGGTGGAATTAGGTTTTTGGCTCCTGTTACGATCGTTTGGGGTACGAGGTATATATAGGAGGAAGGAATGCGTCGGTGGAGCTCGAGGGACCCACGAGGCGGGCGCCCTAGGCGCCCTCCACCCTCGTGACCGCCTCGTGGCTTTCTTGACGGAGGGTCCAAGTCTCTTGGGTGTATCTGATGAGAAAATCACGTTTCCGAAGATTTTATTCCATTTGGACTCCGTTTGATATTCTGTTTCTTCGAAATACTAAAAAAGGCAAAAAAAAACAGCAATTCTGGGCTGGGCCTCCGGTTAATAGGTTAGTCTCAAAAATAATATAAAAGTGGAAAATAAAGCCTATTATAGTCCAAAACCATAGATAAAGTAGCATGGAGCAATCAAAAATTATAGATACATTGAAGACATATCATGCATCTGTATCATGTTAAAAATATATACCTACACTTAATAATAAAGAGGCTATTGTTTCTTGCGGCACGCCATGAAAATTGCCCCTATTGCAAAATATTACCCACTAATGACATCTATAAGTGATAAAACATGTTTTACACAGAGGAATCCCCGCCCTGGGCCGCCCCATGCAGTAGGGATCTCATATACTATGTTGTGCATGCTGGGAGAAGACGCGGCGCACCCGTTTGAGCCGGCCCATGTCCGGGCGGCCTGTTTTTAATTTCATTTCTCTAACTTAAATAATTTGGGACTTTAAAAATTCCAAAATTTTAGAAATGAGAATTTCGAAATAAAATATTTAATTAATTATAAAATGTCCATCGGTTCAAAATGTTCGTGATTTTATAAAAAAAATGCTTTCTTATTCAAAAGATGTTCGAAATTTTGTAAACAAATGTTTGGGAAATCAAAAATAGTTCATGATTTTTTTAAAGTTCATGTATTAAAAAATGTTAATGAAATTGAACAAAATTTCGCCAATTAAAACAAGTTCATGAATGATTCTAAAAATTCGAAAACTGTTCGTGACTTACAAAATAATTTATTCATTCAGAAAATGTTCGCTGATTCAAGAATTGATCACGCATTTCAAAAAATGTTTCTTGAATGAAAACATATTTGTGAATTTCAAAAATTGTTCCACCAATTTCCAAAACATTGTTCACCCATTCTAGAAATGTTCTCGATTCAAGAAATTGTTAAGAATATGTTCACAATTTTTTTTCAAAGTGTTTGCAAATAGTATAAAATGCTCATGAATTCAAAAAAAACTTGACTTTTGAAAATGTTAGAAAATCTGTAGAAGTGTTCATGAATTTAATTTTTTTTAACGATTTCAAATACGTTCACGAGTTTAAACAAATGTTTTTGATTTCACGAAATTGAGAGTGATAACGTATCTCGGTAATGCAGCAAAATATGATCATGGCCTTTGAAGACCATGTTTCTTTTTCTTCCAATGTAACGTATGGGCCCTTTTTTGCTAGTAATTAAAACAGCGGCAAACACAACCGGAAAACTCACCTTGCTTTCGGCCATTGAAAAGAGCTGTCAGCTCATGTAAGCTCGTGCGGTGCGGGTGCTTTCGCCAACTACCGTGCATCCGCAGCATGTCCTGTGATCAATCTCCGGACGTCGTTGGTTCGCGTGTCACAGCTCACAGCCACCGAAACACCGCCCCGACCGCCAACGCTTTCGAGCTCCTCCTACGCCCTACGACTCGTGAGCCCGCGCTTTTTTTCACCACTTTATTTATGTGAGCCGCCGCCGTCGGCCTCCCGAGACAGCCACGCGGCCGCCGTGGCTCCAGAGCGGCAGAACACATGCACGCAGAGCCGCCGTCATCCAACACCCTTCCCGCCAAGTGCCCCGCCACACAGGCAACACAGAGGCGCAGCCGCGCAGGTGGCACCATATGTTCACTTGCTAATGGCATTTCTGACCTATCCTCCAAAAATTAGTGGAGGATCTGGGAGTAAAATTAGTGAAGTAATTTTTTTTACTTCATTAACAAGTGGCCCCGCCACACAGCCAACACGGAGGCGCAGCCGCGCATGCGGCACCATGTATATTCACCCGCTTAATTTTTAAGGGATTGGTTTTGGAATTAAGAGATTAAACTTCCTAGTATACCTTAATGGAGTATATATATACTTCATTAAAATTTTGCCGGACCCCCTAGAGTTAGCGAAGTAAAACTAAATTTGCACAAATTCAATCAAATTTTAACTGAAAGATGAGCATTTAAACATAAGTTCAACATAGAAAGTCCTCGCAACCGAAAATTAATACATAATTTAAACTAAAATAAACTTAAACTAAATTCTGCCGAAGTGGAGGTCGAGCCAGTCCTTCCGGGTGAGGCCACCCTCGGTGCTAGCTGGGTCCGGGCCGGTGCCGTCGTCGTCGTCGTTGGGGAAGACGCTCCGCCACTCCTCGGCATCGATCTCTTCCTCGCCGCCCTCGTTGCCACCCTCCTAGTTGCCGCCGTCGTTGCCGCCCTCGTCGTCGGAGATGACGATAACATCGCCGTAATTGACGGCGAATATCGCCCGCTCCGCCTCCACAAGCTCCGAGGACTGCAAGCGGAGGTTATCCATGTAGGCCTCGTCGGCGGCCTCCGCCTCGAGGCGCTCCCTCGCCTCGCGGTCCTCCCACGCCATCTGAGCGCTCGCCACTCCCGGCTTCAGCGGGACGAGGTGGACCTGAGCAGGGGAAGTTAAGTCTCGCGTCGCGGCCGTGGAACCGCAGACACTGCAGCCATACTCCATGGTCGCGAGCTCGGCTGGACGACCCGACCCACTTCCACTTGTGGGTCTCGCCGCCAGTGATTTCCGCCACCCACGTCCCCCACGACCGCCGTCGGACGCCGAGGTAGGTCCTCATTGACGGCCGCAGCGGAGGGAGCTCCGGGAAATCCTCAAATCAAAGGAGGGGCGTGGCGGCGGGCGGATCGGGCCAGCGGCAACGGCTCAAAGAAGCAGCCGCAGACGACGACCTGTGGGTGTGGCAGCGCGGATCCGTGCTGCGGATCAGTGGAGAGGACCGGCGGCCATCCCGTCCGGCCATCGGGAGGAGAGGGGCAACGGATCGGAGCGGTGGACGTGGCGGCGGAGGGGCGGGGGGGGGGGGGGGGGGGGGGGGGGGAGGGCGGACGAGAGGAAGAGACAGGTGGGGATTTTTACTCGGTCGCCGTGAGCCAGAGTAAATATAAGGAGATGAATAGGGATGGAGTAAAAAATTTACTCCACTAACTGTTATAAGGGATCGGCTAGGTGCGACTTAGAGGAGAAAAAAACTCAAATTTACTCCCTTAAGGCCAGATAAGGCGAGTAAAGTTACTGGAGTAAATTTTTACTCCACTAACGCGCCTAGCCGATCCCTAAATGTTAATGGTGTAATTTTTTTTGTAGATTTTGTTTTCTAACCGCATCAATTTCAAACACTACACAATATATCATAAGAATATTAAAGTTAAAACATGCATAACATAACCGTAATAACATATAGGTTTGTCATCACGAATTTTAAATAAAAACATGCAAATTTCGCTCAAAAGTTGTCACTTCGAAATCACCATCAACACCAGCACCTCGGCCACCACCATCAGCACAAAATCACCACAAACATAGTATGTATATGTTGTGGATCGAGCCAATCAACCGCATGCACCACCACCACCACCTCGGCCACCACCAACATTCCGAAGAGAGGCTTCCAAGATCTCTCCACGAGTGAGCTCCCAATACTTTCTTGCGGTTTCATCCATTGTATTTGGATTCATGAACATGATAGCACGTTCTTCGACCTTCTTGGCATTACGAATCCTCTTCTCCTCAAGTGCAAGTGCAAGCCTACGCTCCCCCGCCTTCAACTTTCTCTCCTCGGCCATCTACTTGGCCTTCAATTTCTCATCCCCCAACACCTTGAACTCATTCCACCTCGCCGCCTTCTCTTCTTTGCGTTGACCCATGAACACCTTCTTCGTCTCGATCATTGCCACAAGTTCTTCTTTGTAAGTGCCACCGAATGCATTTCTCTTCTTTCTTTCTGTTTTGCAATCTTGTTTCCTTCTGGTCTATTGTTGGCATCTTCGTCAACCTCGTAGTCCTCCTCAATGGATATGCTCAACCTTGATCTCTTTGGAGTGGTCACCGTGATTCTTTGGATCCACTTTTCGTTCTTGTATAGCTCTTTGTAGAAACGATGCAAGGTGAAGGGCTTGTGGCCGAACTGGTGTTCTGATAGTTGAATAATTTACATGTAGGGGCCATACTCCGCCACTTGCACACCGCTCATTGGTGCATAATTCACTTGGTTGATGCAACCGGACCATCGATTGCATTGGTCATGAATGGTGCTCCAACGATGCCCAAGAGAACCTTGTGTACTGCTTGATCACACAACCATGGAGTTGTTGTAGTGCTCGGTAATTCTCCCCCAAAATATAGTCTTGGTTTGATCAATGTCAATCGTTGCATCCATGAAGATCGTGCACCAAGCATCGCAAAGAGTAATATCTTATTTTTGGTTGTAGTTGGCAGTGCTTGACCTTTACGCCCGCGTGCTTGGTTCGGTACCTCCACAACCTCTGCTTCCTCAGCCACCCCCTTGTCGGCGACCACCTCCTAGGCCGCCTCCTCTTCCTCGGCCACCTCTTGCTCCATGTCTTGGGCCGCCTCCGAATGATGCCAAAAAGAGTCGTCGTTGAGCTCATCAAGTCCAACAGTGGCCCGGGACTCCAAAGACGCGAGGAATTCAGCCGTATTCATCTCCGCACTACGACAACAAACGAAACAACATCACCATCGGCTACCAACAAGACCCGAGATTTTTCTTTACCTTGTAGGAATTTCATCGAGCACTTGGCATCCGTGATGCTTGTTCCGGCTGCGGCCGCCGCCCGCGCCGGAGCAGTTGCTGTAAGGGGTGCCAGAGTAGCTGCACGAGGCGTCGTTGTGGCCTTCTTCATCTTCTTCTTCGCGGCTGCCTCGGCGAGCGCCGCCGCCGCCGTCGGCTTTCGAGCTCGTTTGGCTCCGGCTAGAGAGCCAAGAGGGCGGCATGCCGTCGCCGGAGAGGCGGTGGCCACCCCAAAGGCCATTGGCGCGGTTGGAGGAGGATCTTGGTTTTTTCATTCCCAAACTCTCCTTTCAAGCGGGCGGCGTGGTGAATTCCGGCAGTGAAAAGCCGGCGCCGGTGATCGGCAAGGTGAGGGAAGGGCCCGAGCTATCCATTCCGACCGGAGGGACGGTCATCGATAGCGGCAGCAGGGCGTGGTGTGGCTGCGGCGGCGGAAGGCGAGGCAGCGCGAGAGAAAGAGAGGCAACAGTTTTCCTCGAGGCGGCGGGAGGGCTCATATTCAAGGAGATTGGGGAGGGGGTTGGGAGGGAGCATAATTTTTACTCTACTGCACCGGATAGAAGATCGGCTAGCTGGACCGAAAGGGAGGATAACCGAATTTATCCTCCCTCGTGATCCTATTGGGACCGGTTAGAAATGCCCTAATACGAGCATATCCACAGTAAGAAAGGATAACCGACCTTACGATTTTATTGGGGTCGGTTAGAAATGCCCTAATACGAGCATATCCACAGCATGCATGCGAGGACAAAGAAGAAAAAGCAGAAAAAAGGAACCGGACCGCACAAGAAACCCAGAGCTGTACTCGTGCACCAACCAACGGCGGGCGGCCGGCTACCGACTCCGTCGCCCTTTTCCGCCGCCATCATCAAATCAATCATCGAATCACCAAACAAGCGTCCAACAGAAACCTCTCTTCGCTTCTACGGAACACCTCCCGTCCCGATACGCGATCTCCGTCCCACCACGCCGCCACCTGGCCGCGATCACCACGCCGGTATACAGGACGATCGAGATGCCGGCAGGTCGTCCTCTCCTCACGTTACGTCGATCCCCTCCACCGGTTCTTTAATCCCGCCCCCTTTTCTTTATCCGGATCGGGGATCATCGCCCTATCATTCTTTACCTGCCCCGCCCGCCCGGTGGTTGCACCGATCGGGAGGGACACAGCGAATGGAAGCCGCGGCAGCAGCGCCTCGTTTGACCTACCGCTCTATACTACTCTGAGCCCGTACGGGGGATCGCTGGATGCCCACGTTGCCCGTCCGTCCGTCCGTCCATGGAGCGCAGGTCAAAAGAAAAGAATAGTTCAACAGCCAGAGATGGGGCCGTAGTTGCCGTGTTGCTGGACTTGGAGGCACCTCCCCGTCTACGACAGGCCACCAATGGAGACGCGCCCGGAGCGTAATGGCGGTGCGTTCTTGATCGACCGGGCGGCGGAGATGGACGGCCCTTACGTCGCCGTCGTCGGTCAGGCGGGCGGCGGCGAGGGCGGCAGGGTCGGCGCCACCAACATCGGGAGGCTGCGGCAGGGGAAGGCGGCCAGGGGCGGCGCCAACGTCACCTCCTGGCACCTCAGGGTGTTCGCCGTGGTGGTCGGGGTCATGGGCTGCCTCCTGCTCGCCGCCTCCCTCGTCATGTCCGCGCTTCACCAGGTGCAGTTTCGGAACGGCGCCATCTCCGTCAACTTCAGGGGCCTCCAGGTATTTCATCGCCGCCTCCGATCAAATTCGGGAAAGATTCTTGTATGATCACGGTTACCTATCTGGCTATCCTTGATCTTGTCGCGTCTGAATCTTAATCTTTCTCTCTAGTTGTACGATAGCTGTATCCGTTCAGACCTTCGCAGACCTAAACATTTTGAATTTCTTCACCTGTTCTGTCGACCTGATGAATCCATTTCTGTGAAAGAAGGAGCTCAAGCAGAATTTCGTCAGGAAGGAGCAGTCAGAGCAGATAATGCATGAAAGACTTTTACAGATGGCAACTTTGGCCACCTCGAAGGTTTGATTCAGACATCATAGCCATTACCACTAGTTACTTTCTGCAACTGTATTTGGGAACTCGATATATCTTCACTTTTACTGATGCTGCACTTCTCCCTTCCTGCCAGTGCAGAACGAGTCAGATAGTGGAGATTTTGCATTATGGGAGGAACCCTACAAACAGGCGCGCAAATGGACACCTTGTGCCGCCAAATACACCTTGGAAGAAGGTGAAGCTTCATTCAAACAAGTCCAAATAGTTGCTCCTACTTCACTTTTCTAGTTTTTTTGCTGCCTGACACTGAATTTGGTTGATCTCAGAGCCTAGCGAGGACAACAATGGCTTCATTCTGATCAGCGCAAACGGCGGCCTCAACCAGCAGCGTGTCGCCGTAAGGATATAGTGCCTGGATCCTCACAAGATCAGTTCAGTATTTTTGATATTTAGTACCTAAACGAGCTTCATTCTACCTCCAGGTGTGTAATGCCGTTGTCGTTGCAGCTCTGCTTAATGCCACGCTTGTTCTGCCCCGGTTTCTTCACAGCAGCGTGTGGAAGGACAAAAGGTTAGAACTTTTAACTGAACCGTGTCACAAATACGTACTAGTAGTAGTTACTCATTTTTTCTCCAAAACATTAGTAGTCATTCATCAAATTGTAGAGTTAACTGAATTTCTCCTTTTTACCAGTCAGTTCGGTGACATCTACCAGGAAGACTACTTCGTGAACTACATGAAGAGCGATGTGCTCATCGTGAAAGATTTACCGCCCCATCTTCAGTCGCTGGATCTCGAGGCAATCGGTAGCCAAGTTAGTGCCTGAACCATGTCATGAAAGTTCAGACTCTTTTGTTTCTTCAGTCCCCTTTGTTCATCTCACTCGCCCCCTTGATCACAGATCACCGATAACGACATCTCCAAAGAGGCTGAACCATCTGAATTCATCAGAACTGCACTTCCCGTTCTTCAGAAAAACGGCGTCGTCCATTTCCTCGGGTTCGGCAACCGGCTCGGCTTCGACTCGGTGCCTGCCGATCTGCAGGTAACATTTCTTCCCCCCTGACATTATTTTTCCGATGAACTGATGAACTATGCACAATGCACCACCTCCATCAACAGGCCCTAGTTTTTCTTTTTATCTTTCAAGAAACACGCCTTGTTTGCTCATCAGATGTTTGTTTGGCTTTGCAGAGGCTGCGGTGCAGATGCAACTTCCACGCTCTCAAGTTCGCCCCTGAGATCCAGAAGCTGGGCTCGCTTCTGGTCCAGCGGCTGCGGGGGGTGAGCGCGATGCAGACGGAGATGGACAAGCAGCTCTTCGGAAGCAACATGCTGGACCGGCCGTTCGGGGATAAGAGTACCGACGCCGCCGGCGGGCCGAGCAGGTACCTCGCTCTGCACTTGAGGTTCGAGGAGGACATGGTGGCCTACTCCCTCTGCGAGTTCGGCGGCGGCGAGGAGGAGAGGAGGAGCTGCAGGCCTTCCGGGAGACCCACTTCCCGGCCCTCGTGGCGCGCCTCCGGAACACGTAAGCGCGAGCGTCGCCATTGCCGCGTGCCACGCTGATCACGCTGTTCTGCCATGATCTTCACTGATTGGTTACTGACATTATGTTGCCGCGGTGGTTGTGTTGTGTGTCCCAGCACGGTGTCGCCGGAGGAGCTGCGGAGCCAGGGGAGGTGCCCGCTGACGCCTGAGGAAGCCGGGCTCATCCTCTCCGCGCTCGGCTACGACCGCGGGACGTTCATCTACGTGGCCGGGTCGCAGATATACGGCGGCGCGACACGGCTGCGCCCTCTCACGCGGCTGTTCCCGAACCTGGTCACCAAGGAGGACATCCTCTCCTCCGACGAGCTCGCTCCGCTCAAGAACTTCTCCTCGCGGGTAAGCGATCGAAACCATTTTCTTCTCGCGACAGCTTCTGAATCTGAACCCTCAGCTCTGCCGACTGACGACACCGGCTGACCGCCATCGCAGCTGGCGGCGCTGGACTTCATCGCGTGCGCCTCGTCGGACGTGTTCGCGGTGACGGACTCCGGCAGCCAGCTGTCGTCGCTGGTGTCGGGGCACCGCGTGTACCACGGCAGGGGCCGCGCGCCGACGCTGCACCCCAACCGGAAGCGGTACGCGCAGATCCTGTCCGAGGAGGCCGGCATCGAGTGGGCCGGGTTCCAGAGGAGGGTGAGGACCATGGTGGACGAGTACAAGCGGGTCCGAGCCCGGCCCAGGGGCCGGACCGTGTACCGGCAGCCCAGGACGCCCGGGTGCATGTGCAGGGCCGATGACAACGACGGCAGCGTCGACTTCTGAATTTTCTGTTCTGATGACACGATGCCCATTCTTCTCTTTTTGCAGCTATTTGTTTCGTTCTTTTGTGCATAACTTAACTTGTGATATTTTATATAGCTCTAGGAACATGGCAGGTTCAGTTGAGAGGTATAGTGTACATGCAGTTTGATACGTAGATTGTAACAGAAGGGTTTTGCTGGGGAGAGTTGTACAGAAAGTGACATATATCATGCTTAATTACGTCTTACAAATATTATTTCCTTTCCAATGGTATGACATATACGACGAAATTTCAGGGGCTTTTTGAGAAAATCTCATGATTTTTTATTGAATTGTCACAATCATAGTTTCAAATAGCAGAGACAACGGTTCAATAGCGCTACCGCAATGCTATTGCTCAAACTAAATGTCATTGTTTTTTGTTAATGTTATAGAAATATATGCAATAATCTAGTGTTTTTACAAATCCACTGCGCAAACATAGCGCCTGCAATATCACCTACTATCCGCACTCTGCCACGCGGACCCTACGAGCCCGCTATATGCTATTTAAAATCATGGTCACAATGTTTACACATGCAAACAAAGATCATCAGGTACACCTAACCATACATGGCGCCCTATCCCCTAAATGTAGCATGCTTCGCTAGATTGTAGCCTCGAAATTCGAGCTCCTAAACTCATGAACAAAAGTACACAAATTAGAACAAAAAACCTCCGTATACAGCTGCACTCTGATTTTTTATATTATCCACCACCACCTTGCAGTCGGACGTGACATGGACCATTCGCAAATTCAGGTCCTACCAGAGAGCCAAAGCTTCTCTAAGTACAAGTAATTCGAGTGTCCCAACGTCAATGTTTCCCTTTGTTATGATAGTCGAAGCTCCAAAAGACGTGTCATTATGATCTCTATGAAGGAAATATGCCCTAGAGGCAATAATAAAGTTGTTATTTTCTTATATCATGATAAATGTTTATTATTCATGCTAGAATTGTATTAACCAGAAACTTAGTACATGTATGAATACATAGACAAACAAAGTGTCCCTAGTATGCCTGTACTAGACTAGCTCCTTAATCAAAGATGGTTAAGTTTCTTGACCATAGACATGTGTTGTCATTTGACAAACGGGATCACATCATTAGAGAATGATGTGATGGACAAGACCCTTTTGTTAGTTTAGCATTAATGATCGTTTAGTTTTATTAATATTGCTTTCATCATGACTTATACATGTTTCTCTGACTATGAGATTATGCAACTCCCGAATACCGGAGTAACACCTTGTGTGCTATCAAACGTCACAACGTAAAAGGGTGATTATAAAGATGCTCTACAGGTGTCTACGATGGTGCTTGTTAAGTTGGCATAGATCGAGATTAGGATTTGTCACTCTATGTTTCGAAGAGGTATCTCTGGGCCCTCTCGGTAATGCTCATCACTATAAGCCTTGCAAGCAATGTGACTAATGAGTTAGTTACGGGATGATGCATTACGGAACAAGTAAAGAGACTTGCCGGTAACGAGATTGAACTAGGTATGATGATACCGACGATCGAATCTTGGGCAAGTAACATACCGATGACAAAGGGAACAACGTATGTTGTTATGCGGTTTGACCGATAAAGATCTTCGTAGAATATGTAGGAGCCAATATGAGCATCCAGGTTCTGCTAGTGGTTATTGAACGGAGATGTGTCTCGGTCATGTCTACATAGTTCTTGAACCCGTAGGGTCCGCACGTTAACGTTCGATGACGATTTATATTATGAGTTATGTGATTTGATGACCGAAGTTTGTTCGGAGTCCCGGATGAGAAGACGGACATGACGAGGAGTCTCGAAATGGTCGAGACATAAAGATTCATATATTGGAAGGTTACATTCGGACACCGGAATGGTTCGGGTTGTTCGGATGAGTTCCGCAGTACCGGGGGTTACCGGACCCCCCCCCCCCCCGGGAAGTTCATGGGCCTTAGTGGAAAGGAGAGGAGGGCCACAAAGGAGGCCACGCCCCCATGGTCGATCCGGGTGGACTAGGGAGGCGGCGCCCTCTTTCCTTCTCCCTCTTCCTCCTTCCCTCTCTCCCCCTCTTGGAAAAGGAAGGGGACTCCAACTAGGATTGGGAATCCTAGTTGGACTCCCCTATGGCGCGCCTCCTCCCTGGCCGTCGGCCTCCTCCTCCCTCCTTTATATACGGGGGCAGGGGGGCACCCCAAAGACACACAAGTTTCCCTTAACCGTGTGCGGTGCACCCCTCCACAGTTACACACCTCGGTCATATCGCCGTAGTGCTTAGGCGAAGCCCTGCGCTGGTAACTTCATCATCACCGTCGTCACGCCGTCGTGCTGAGGAACTCTCCCTCGGCCTCAACTGGATCAAGAGCTCGAGGGATGTCATCGAGCTGAACGTGAGCTGAACGCGGTGTCGTACGTTCGGTTCTTGGGTCGATTGGATCGCGAAGACGTTCGACTACATCAACCGTGTTACTAAACGCTTCCGCTTTCGGTCTACAAGGGTACGTGGACACACTCTCCTCGCTCATTGCTATGCATCTCCTAGATAGATCTTGCGTGATCATAGGTAATTTTTTTGAAATACTACATTCCCCAACAGTGGCATCAAAGAGTTGTGGGTGATAATAGTCATACTGCTTACCAGCAACGTCTTACTTTGATTCGGTGGTATTGTTGGATGAAGCGGTACGGACCGACATTACATGACCGCATTCATGAGACTGGTTCTACCGACGTGCTTCGCACACAGGTGGCTAGCGGGCGTCTGTTTCTCCAACTTTAGTTGAATCGAGTTTGACTACGCCCGGTCCTTGTTGAAGGTTAAAACAGCACACTTGACGAAAAATCGTTGTGGTTTTGATGCGTAGGTAAGAACGTTCTTGTTAGAAGCCCGTAGCAGCCACGTAAAACTTGCAACAACAAAGTAGAGGACGTCTAACTTGTTTTTGCAGGGCTTGCTGTGATGTGATATGGTCAAGACGTGATGAGATATAAATTGTTGTATGAGATGATCATGTTTTGTAATTGTTATCGGCAACTGGCAGGAGCCATATGGTTGTCTCTTTATTGTATGAAATGCAATCGCCATGTAATTTCTTTACTTTATCACTAAGCGATAGCGATAGTCATAGAAGCAATAGTTGGCGAGACGACAACGATGCTTCGATGAAGATCAAGGTGTCAAGCCGGTGACAATGGTGATCATGATGGTGCATTGGAGATGGAGATCAAAGGCACACGATGATGATGGCCATATCATATCACTTATTTTGATTGCATGTGATGTTTATCCTTTATGCATCCTATTTTGCTTAGTACGGCGGTAGCATTATAAGATGATCTCTCACTAAATTTCAAGGTATAAGTGTTCTCCCTGAGTATCCACCGTTGCTACAGTTCGTCGTGCCGAGACACCACGTGACGATCGAGTGTGATAAGCTCTATGTTCACATACAACGGGTGCAAGATAGTTTTGCACACGCAGAATACTCGGGTTAAACTTGACGAGCCTAGCATATGCAGATATGACCTCGGAACACTGAGACCGAAAGGTCGAGCGTGAATCATATAGTAGATATAATCAACATAGTGATTTTCACCATTGAAAACTACTCCATCTCACGTGATGATCGGACATGGTTTAGTTGATTTGGATCACGTGATCATTTAGATGACTAGAGGGATGTCTTTCTAAGTGGAAGTTCTTAAGTAATATGATTAATTAAACTTTAATTTATCATGAACTTAGTACCTGATAGTATTTTGCATGTCTACGTTGTTGTAGATCAATGGCCCGTGCTACCATCCCTTTGAATTTTAATGCGTTCCTAGAGAAAGCTAAGTTGAAAGATGATGGTAGCAACTACACGGACTGGGTCCGTAACTTGAGGATTATCCTCATTCTTGCACGGAAGAATTACGTCTTGGAAGCACCGGCTGGGTTCGAACTCGCTGCAGATGCAATCGACGACGTTAAGAACGTCTGGCAGAGCAAAGCTGATGACTACTCGATAGTTCAGTGTGCCATGCCTTACGGCTTAGAATCGGGACTTCAACGACGTTTTGAACGTCATGGAGCATATGAGATGTTCCAGGAGTTCAAGTTAATATTTCGAGCAAATGCCCAGATTGAGAGATATGAAATCTCCAATAAGTTCTACAGCTGCAAAACGGAGGACAATAGTTCTGTCAGTGAACATATACTCAGAATGTCTGGGTTCCACAACCACTTGACTCAACTGGGAGTTAATCTTCCTGTTGATAGTGTCATTGACAGAGTTCTTCAATTACTGCCACCAAGCTAAAAAAGCTTCGTGATGAACTATAATCTGCAAGGGATGGATAAGACAATTCCCGAGCTCTTCGCAATGCTAAAGGCTGTGGAGGTAGAAATCAAGAAGGAGCATCAAGTGTTGATAGTTAAGAAGACCATTAGTTTCGAGAAAAAGGGCAAAGGGAAGAAGGGGAACTTTAAGAAGAACGGCAAGCAAGTTGCTGCTCAAGTGAAGAAGCCCAAGTCTGGACCTAAGCCTGAGACAGACTGCTTCTATTGCAAAGGGACTGGTCACTAGAAGCGGAACTGCACCAAGTATTTGATGGATAAGAAGGATGGCTAAGTGAAAGGTATATTTGATATACATGTTATTGACGTGTACCTTACTAATGCTCGTAGTAGCGCCTGGGTATTTGATACTGGTTTCGTTGCTCATATTTGCAACTCGAAACAGGGGGCTATAGATTAAACAAAGATTGGCTAAGGAGAAGGTGACGATGCGCATGGGAAATGGTTCCAAAGTCGATGTGATCGCCGTCGGCACGCTACCTCTACATCTACCTTCGGGATTAGTTTTAGACCTGAATAATTGTTATTTGGTGCCAGCGTTAAGCATGAACATTATATCAGGATCTTGTTTGATGCGAGACGGTTATTCATTTAAATCAGAGAATAATGGTTGTTCTATTTATATGAGTAATATCTTTTATGGTCATGCACCCTTGACGAGTGGTCTATTTTTGTCGATAGTAGTGATACACATATTCATAGTATTGAAACCAAAAGATATAAGTTTAATAATGATAGTGCAACTTATTTGTGGCACTGCCGTTTAGGTCATATTGGTGTAAAGCGCATGAAGAAACTCCATGCTGATGGGCTTTTGGAATCACTTGATGCTTGCGAACCATGCCTCATGGGCAAGATGACCAAGACTCCGTTCTCCAATACAATGGAGCGAGCAACAGACTTGTTGGAAATAATACATACTGATGCATGTGGTCTGATGAGTGTCGAGGCTCGCGGCGCGTATCGTTATTTTCTGACCTTCACAGATGATTTGAGCAGATATGGATATATCTACTTGATGAAGCATAAGTCTGAAACATTTGAAAAGTTCAAAGAATTTTAGAGTGAAGTGGAAAATCATTGTAACAAGAAAATAAAGTTTCTACGATTTGATTGTGGAGGTGAATATTTGAGTTATGAGTTTGGTCTTCATTTGAAACAGTGCGGAATAGTTCCACAACTCACGCCACGTGGAATACCACAGCGTAATGGTGTGTCCGAACGACATAATCGTACTTTATTGGATATGGTGCGATTTATGATGTCTCTTACTGATTTACCGCTATCGTTTTGGGGTTATGCTTTGGAGACGGCTGCATTCACGTTAAATAGGGCACCGTATAAATCGGTTGAGACGACACCATATGAACTGTGGTTTGGCAAGAAACCCAAGTTGTCATTTCTTAAACTTTGGGGCTGCAATGCTTATGCGAAAAAGCTTCAACCTGATAAGCTCGAACCCAAATCGGAGAAATGTGTCTTCATAGGATACCCAAAGGAGACTGTTGGGTACACCTTCTATCACAGATCCAAAGGCAAGATATTCGTTGCTAAGAATGGATCCTTTCTAGAGAAGGAGTTTCTCTCGAAAGAAGTGAGTGGGAGGAAAGTAGAACTTGATGAGGTAATTGTACCTGCTCCCTTATTGGAAAGTAGTTCATCATAGAAATCAGTTCCAGTGATTCCTAAAGCAATTAGTGAGGAAGCTAATGATAATGATCATGAAACTTCTGATCAAGTTACTACTAAACCTCGTAGGTCAACCAGAGTAAGATCTGCACCAGAGTGGTATGGTAATCCTGTTCTGGAGGTCATGTTACTTAACCATGACGAACCTATGAACTATGAGGAAGCGATGATGAGCCCAGATTCCGCGAAATGGCTTGAGGCCATGAAATCTGAGATGGGTGTTGGAAATATGCCCTAGAGGCAATAATAAATTGGTTGTTATTATTATATTTCCTTGTTCATGATAACCGTCTATTATCCATGCTATAATTGTATTGATAGGAAACTCAGATACATGTGTGGATACATAGACAACACCATGTCCCTAGTAAGCCTCTAGTTGACTAGCTCGTTGATCAATAGATGGTTACAGTTTCTTGACCATGGACATTGGATGTTGTTGATAACGGGATCACATCATTAGCAGAATGATGTGATGGACAAGACCCAATCCTAAGCCTAGCACAAAGATCGTAGTTCGTATGCTAATGCTTTTCTAATGTCAAGTATCATTTCCTTAGACCATGAGATTGTGCAACTCCCGGATACCGTAGGGAATGCTTTGGGTGTACCAAACGCCACAACGTGAATCGGGTGGCTATAAAGGTGCACTATGGTATCTCCGAAAGTGTCTGTTGGGTTGGCACGAATCGAGATCGGATTTGTCACTCCGTGTAAACGGAGAGGTATCTCTGGACCCACTCGATAGGACATCATCATAATGTGCACAATGTGACCAAGAGGTTGATCACGGGCTGATGTGTTACGGAACGAGTAAAGAGACTTGCCGGTAACGAGATTGAACAAGGTATCGGGATACCGACGATCGAATCTCGAGCAAGTACAATGCCGCTAGACAAAGGGAATTGTATACGGGATCGATTGAGTCCTTGACATCGTGGTTCATCCGATGAGATCATCGTGGAACATGTGGGGGCCAACATGGGTTTCAGATCCTTTGTTGGTTATTGACCGGAGAACGCCTCGTCATGTTCAGATGTCTCCGAACCCGTAGGGTCTACACACTTAAGGTTCGGTGACGCTTAGGGTTGTATGAATATGAGTATGCAGCAAACCGAATGTTGTTCGGAGTCCGGATGAGATCCCGGACGTCACGAGGAGTTCGGAATGGTCCGGAGGTAAAGATTTATATATGGGAAGTCTTATTTTGGTCGCCGGAAAAGTTTCGCACTTTATCGGTATTGTACGGGAGTGTCGAAGGGGTCCGGGGTCCACCGGGGTCCACCTGCCCGGGGCACATGGGCTGTAGGGGTGCGCCTTGGCCTATATGGGCCAAGGGCACCAGCCCCAAGAGGCCCATGCGCCAAGGAGACAGGGAGGGAGAGTCCTAAAGGGGAAGGCACCTCAGGGTGCCTTGGGGAGGATGGACCCCTCCCCCCCTTTTGGCGGAACCCGTTCCTTGGAGGAAGGGGCAAGGCTGCGCCATCGACCTCTCTTGCACCTATATAAAGGGAGGGGAGGGAGGGGGCAGCCACACCCAGAAGCCCTTGGCGCCTCCCCTCTCTGCTGCACCTCCTCCTCCTCCCGTAGTTGCTTAGCGAAGCCCTGCCGGAGTTCTGCTGCATCCACCACCACGCCGTCGTGCTGCTGGATCATCATCAACCTCTCCTTTCCCCTTGCTGGATCAAGAAGGAGGAGACGTCATCCGCTCCGTACGTGTGTTGAACGCGGAGGTGTTGTCCGTTCGGCACTAGGTCATCGGTGATGAATCACGGCGAGTACGACTCCATCATCCCGTTCCATTGAACGCTTCCGCACGCGATCTACAAGTGGTATGTAGATGCAATCACTCTCCCATGACTCGTTGCTTAGATGAACTCATAGATGGATCTTGGTGAAACCGTAGGGAAAATTTTAATTTTCTCGCAACGCGTTCCCCAACAGTGGTATCAGAGCTAGGTGTATGCGTAGTTCTCTATTGCACGAGTAGAACACAATTTGTTGTGGGCGTAGATGTTGTCAACTTTCTTGCCGCTACTAGTCTTATCTTGCTTCAGCGGTATTGTGGGATGAAGCGGCTCGGACCGACCTTACACGTACGCTTACGTGAGACTGGTTCCACCGTCCGACATGCACTAGTTGCATAAGGTGGCTAGCGGGTGTCTGTCTCTCCCACTTTAGTTGGAGCGGATTCGATGAAAAGGGTCCTTATGAAGGGTAAATAGAAGTTGACAAACCACGTTGTGGCTTTCACGTAGGTAAGAAAACGTTCTTGCTAGAACCCTATTGCAGCCATCGTAAAACTTGCAACAACAATTAGAGGACGTCTAACTTGTTTTTGCAGCAAGTGTTTTGTGATATGATATGGCCAAAGTTGTGATGAATGATGAATGATATATGTGATGTATGAGATCATGTTCTTGTAATAGGAATCACGACTTGCATGTCGATGAGTATGACAACGGCAGGAGCCATAGGAGTTGTCTTTATTTTTGTATGACCTGCATGTCATTGAAGAACGCCATGTAAATTACTTTACTTTATTGCTAAACGCGTTAGCCATAGAAGTAGAAGTAGTCGTTGGCGTGACAACTTCATGAAGACACGATGATGGAGATCATGGTGTCATGCCGGTGACAAGATGATCATGGAGCCCGAAGATGGAGATCAAAGGAGCTATATGATATTGGCCATATCATGTCACTACTATATAATTGCATGTGATGTTTATTATGTTTATGCATCTTGTTTACTTAGAACGACGGTAGTAAATAAGATGATCCCTCATAACAATTTCAAGAAAGTGTTCTCCCTAATTGTGCACCGTTGCTAAAGTTCATCGTTTCGAAGCACCACGTGATGATCGGGTGTGATAGATTCTTACGTTCACATACAACGGGTGTAAGCCAGATTTACACACGCAGAACACTTAGGTTAACTTGACGAGCCTAGCATGTATAGACATGGCCTCAGAACACAAGATACCGAAAGGCCGAGCATGAGTCGTATAGTAGATACGATCAACATGAAGATGTTCACCGATGATGACTAGTCCGTCTCACGTGATGATCGGACACGGCCTAATTGACTCGGATCATGTAATCACTTAGATGACTAGAGGGATGTCTATCTAAGTGGGAGTTCATGAGATGAACTTAATTATCCTGAACATAGTCAAAAGATCTTTGCAAATTATGTCGTGGCTCGCGCTTTAGTTCCTTGTTTAGATATGTTCCTAGAAAAATATAGTTGAAAGTTGAAAGTAGCGATTATGCGGACGAGAAAGCTTATGTCCTTAATGCACCGCTCGGTGTCTTTGAACCCCAAACATCGTTTGTGGATGTTGCGAACATCGGACATACACGTTTTGATAACTACGTGATAGTTCGGTTGAACGGTTTAGAGTTGAGGCACCAAAGACGTTTAAACGTCGCGGAACATATGAGATGTTTCGAGGGCTGAAATTGGGATTTCGGGCTCGTGCCCACGTCAAGAGGTATAAGACCTCCGACGATTTTCTTAGCCTGCAAACTAAGGGAGAAAAGCTCAATTGTTGAGCTTGTGCTCGATTGTCCGAGTGCAACAATCACTTGAATCGAGTGGGAGTTGATCTTCCGGATGAGATGGTGATGTTTCTCCAAAGTCATTGCCACCAAGCTGCTAGAGCTTCGTGATGAACTATAACATGTCGAGGATAGATATGATGATCCTTGAGGTATTCACGATGTTTGACAATGAAAGTAGAAATCAAGAAGCGACATCAATTGTTGATGGTTGGTGAAACCACTAGTTTCAAGAAGGGCAAGGGCAAGAAGGGACACTTCATGAACGGCAAATCGATTCTTTGCTCCGATTGAAGAAACCCAAGGTTGAACCCAAACCGAGACTAAGTGCTTACGTAATAAGGGGAACAGCCATGGAGCAGAATTACCCTAGATACTTGGTAGATAAGAAGGCTGGCAAGGTCGATAGAAGTATATTGGATATACATTATGTTAATGTGTACTTTACTAGTACTCCTAGTAGCACCAGGGTATTAGATACCGGTTCGGTTGCTAAGTGTTAGTAACTCGAAACAAAAGCTACGGAATAAGCGGAGACTAGCTAAAGGTGAGTGACGATACGTGTTGGAAGTGTTTCCAAGGTTGATATGATCAAGCATCGCACGCTCCCTCTACCATCGAGTTTGGTGTTTGCGTTGAGCATAGACATGATTGGATTATGTGCATGCCATGTCTGATTATTCATTTAAGGAGAATAATGGTTACTCTGTTAATTTGAATAATACCTTCAATGGTCTAGCACCTAAAAGGAATGGTTTATTGAATCTCGATCGTAGTGATACACATTTTCATGCCAAAAGATATAAGATAGTAATGATAGTACCACGTACTTGTGGCACCGCCATGTAAGTCATATTGGTATAAACGCATGAAGAAGCTCCATGTTGATGGATCTTTGGACTCACTCATTTTTGAAAAGTTTGAGACATGCAAACCATGTCTATTGGTGTATACGCATGAAGAAACTCCATGCAGATGGATCGTTTGGACTCACTTGATTTTGAATCACTTGAGATATGCAAATCATACCACATGGGCAAGATGACTGAAAAGCCTCGGTTTCAATAAGATGGAACAAGGTGGCAACCTGTTGGAAGTAACACATTTTGATGTGTGCAGTCCAATGAGTGTTGAGGCATGCAGTGAATATCGTTATGTTCTGACTTCACAGATGATTCGAGTAGATGTTGAGTATATTTACTTGATGAAACAAAAAGTCTGAATTATTGAATGGTTCAAGTAATTTCAGAGGGAAGTTAAAGATCATTGTGACAAGAGGATAAAAATGTCTATGATATGATCATAGAGATGAGTATCTGAGTTACGAGCTTTGGCACGCAATTAAGACACTGTGGAAATTGTTTCACAATTAATACCGCCTGGAACACCATAGTGTGATGGTGTGTCCGAACATCATAGTTGCACCCTATTAAATATGGTGCGTACCATGATGTCTCTTATCGAATTACCACTATCGTTCATGGGTTAGGCATTAGAGACAACCGCACTCACTATAATAGGGCACCACGTAATTCCGTTGAGACGACACCGTTTGAACCATGGTTTGGAGAAACCTAAATTGTCGTTTCTTAAAAGTTTGGGGCTGCGACGCTTATGTAAAAAGTTTCAGGATGATAAGCTCAAACCCAAAGCGGTTAAAATGCATCTTCATAGGACACCCAAAAAAACCAGTTGGGTATACCTCCTATCTCAGATCCGGAAGCAAAAGTAATTGTTTCTAGAAACGGGTCCTTTCTCGAGGAAAAGTTTCTCTCGAAAGAATTGAGTGGGAGGATGGTGGAGACTTGATGAGATTGTTGAACCATCACTTCAACTAGTGTGTAGTAGGGCACAGGAAGTTGTTCCTATGGCACCTACACCAATTGAAGTGGAAGCTGATGATAGTGATCATAATGCTTGGATCAAGTCACTACAAAACCACGTGGGGCGACAAGGACAGTACGCTTGAGAGTAGTACGGTGATCCTGTCTTGAAGGTCATGTTGCTAGACAACAATGAACCTACGAGCTATGGAGAAGCGATGGTGGGCCCGGATTCCGACAAATGGCTTGAGGCCATAAAATCCGAGAGAGGATCCATGTATGAAAACAAAGTGTAGACTTTGGAAGAACTACTTGATGGTCGAGAGGCTGTTGGGTACAAATGGATTTTGGAAGAAGACGGACAATGATGGTAAAGTGTCACCATTAAGAAAGCTCGACTTGTTGTTAAGATGTTTTCCGACAAGTTCAAGGAGTTGACTGCGATGAGACTTTCTCATTCAGAAGCGATGCTAAGAGTCTGTTGGAATTGAATTAGCGATTCTTGCATTATTTATGAAATCTTGCAGCTAGGATGTCAAAAACATTGTCTCCTCGATGATTTTCTTGAGGAAAGGTTGTATGTAATACAACTAGAAGGTTTTGACAAATCACGAAGATGCTAACAAGTATGCAAAGCTCCAACAATCCTTCTAAGGACTGGAGTAAGCATCTCGGAGTTGGAATGTACACTTTGATGAGATGACCAAAGATTTTGGGTTTATACAAAGTTTATGAGAAACTTGTATTTCCAAAGAAGTGAGTGGGAGCACTATAGAATTTCGATAAGTATATGTTGTTGACATATTGTTGATCAGAAATGATGTAGAATTTTGGAAAGCATATAGGGTTATTTGAAAAGTGTTTTCAATGGAAAACCTGGATTAAGCTACTAGAACATTGAGCATCAAGATCTATGAGGATAGATCAAAAAACGCTAAATGGTACTTTCAAATGAGCACACACCTTGACATAATCTTGAAGGTGTTCAAGATGGATCAGTCAAAGGAGTTCTTGCCTGAGTTGTAAGGTATGAAGTTAAGAGTTAAAGCTCGACCACGGCAGAAGAGAGAGAAAGGACGAAGGTCGTCCCCTATGCTTCAGACGTAGGCTCTATAGTATGCTATGTTGTGTACCGCACCGGAAGTGTGTCTCGCCATGAGTCGGTCGAGGGTACAAGAATGATCCAGGAATGGATCATTGGACAATGATCAAAATTGTCCTTGGAGTAAATAAGGACATGTTTCTCGATTATGGAGGTGATAAAGAGTTCGGCGTAAAGGGTTACGTCGATGCAAGCTTTAACACCTATCCGAATGACTCGAGTAGCAAACCGGATACGTATAGTGGAGCAACCATTTGGAATAGCTCCAAGTGGAGCGTGGAAGCAGCATTTACAATATGACATAGAGATTTGCGAAGTACATACGGATCTGAATGTTGAGACCCGTTGACTAAAACCTCTCTCACAAGCAAAACATGATCAAACCCCGTAACTCATTGAGTCTTAATCACATGATGATGTGAACTAGTTTAGTGACACTAGTAAACTCTTGGGTGTTGGTCACATGGCGATGTGACTGTGAGTGTTAATCACATGGTGATGTGAACTAGATTATTGACTCTAGTGCAAGTGGGAGACTGTTGGAAATATGCCCTAGAGGCAATAATAAATTGGTTGTTATTATTATATTTCCTTGTTCATGATAATCGTTTATTATCCATGCTATAATTGTATTGATAGGAAACTTCAGATACATGTGTGGATACATAGATAACACCATGTCCCTAGTAAGCCTCTAGTTGACTAGCTCGTTGATCAATAGATGGTTACAGTTTCACGACCATGGACATTGGATGTCGTTGATAACGGGATCACATCATTAGCGAGAATGATGTGATGGACAAGACCCAATCCTAAGCCTAGCACAAAGATCGTAGTTCGTATGCTAATGCTTTTCTAATGTCAAGTATCATTTCCTTAGACCATGAGATTGTGCAACTCCGGGATACCATAGGAATGCTTTGGGTGTACCAAACATCACAACGTAACTGGGTGGCTATAAAGGTGCACTACAGGTATCTCCGAAAGTGTCTGTTGGGTTGGCACGAATCGAGACTAGGATTTGTCACTCCGTATAAACGGAGAGGTATCTCTGGGCCCACTCGGTAGGACATCATCATAATGTGCACAATGTGACCAAGAGGTTGATCACGGGATGATGTGTTACGGAACGAGTAAAGAGACTTGCTGGTAACGAGATTGAACAAGGTATCGGGATACCGACGATCGAATCTCGGGCAAGTACAATGTCGCTAGACAAAGGGAATTGTATACGGGATCGATTGAGTCCTTGACATCGTGGTTCATCCGATGAGATCATCGTGGAACATGTGGGGCCAACATGGGTATCCAGATCCCGCTGTTGGTTATTGACCGGAGAACGCTCTTGGTCATGTCTGATGTCTCCCGAACCCGTAGGGTCTACACACTTAAGGTTCGGTGACGCTTAGGGTTGTATGAATATGAGTATGCAGCAAAAGCGAATGTTGTTCGGAGTCTGGATGAGATCCCGGACGTCACGAGGAGTTCCGGAATGGTCCGGAGGTAAAGATTTATATATGGGAAGTCTTATTTTGGTCGCCGGAAAAGTTTCGCACTTTATCGGTATTGTACCGGGAGTGTCGAAAGGGGTCCGGGGGTCCACCGGGGGGGTCCACCTGCCCCGGGGGGCCACATGGGCTGTAGGGGGTGCGCCTTGGCCTATATGGGCCAAGGGCACCAGCCCCAAGAGGCCCATGCGCCAAGTAGACTTGGGGAGGGGAGAGTCCTAAAGGGGGAAGGCACCTCAGGGTGCCTTGGGAGGATGGACTCCTCCCCTCTGGCCGCACCCCTTCCTTGGAGGAAGGGGCAAGGCTGCGCCCTCCCCCCTCTCTTGCACCTATATAAAGGGAGGGAGGGAGGGGGCAGCCACACCCTAAAGCCCTTGGCGCCTCCCCTCTCTGCTACACCTCCTCCTCCTCCCGTAGTTGCTTAGCGAAGCCCTGCCGGAGTTCTGCTGCATCCACCACCACGCTGTCGTGCTTTGGATCATCATCAACCTCTCCTCCCCTTGCTGGATCAAGAAGGAGGAGACGTCATCCGCTCGCACGTCGTGTGTTGAACGCGGAGGTGCTGTCCGCTCGGCACTAGGTCATCGGTGATCTGAATCACGGCGAAGTACGACTCCATCATCCCTGCTCCATTGAACGCTTCCGCACACGATCTACAAGTGGTATGTAGATGCAATCACTCTCCCATGACTCGTTGCTTAGATGAACTCATAGATGGATCTTGGTGAAACCGTAGGAAAAATTTTAATTTTCTGCAACGTTCTCCAACAATGGGATCCATGTATGAGAACAAAGTGTGGACTTTGGTTGACTTGCCCGATGATCGGCAAGCAATAGAGAATAAATGGATCTTCAAGAAGAAGACTGTCGCTGACGGTAATGTTACTGTCTACAAAGCTCGACTTGTTGCGAAATATTTTCGACAAGTTCAAGGAGTTGACTACGATGATACCTTCTCACCCGTAGTGATGCTTAAGTCTGTCAGAATCATGTTAGCAATTGCCGCATTTTATGATTATGAAATTTGGCAAATGGATGTCAAAACTGCATTCCAGAAGGGAGTTGTATATGATGCAACCAGAAGGTTTTGTCGATCCAAAAGGTGATAACAAAGTGTGCAAGCTCCAGCGATCCATTTATGGACTGGTGCAAGCCTCTCGGAGTTGGAATATACGCTTTGATAGTGTGATCAAAGCATATGGTTTTATACGGACTTTTTAGAAGCCTGTATTTACAAGAAAGTGAGTGGGAGCTCTGTAGCATTTCTGATATTATATGTGGATGACATATTGTTGATCGGAAATGATACTGAATTTCTAAATAGCATAAAAGGATACTTGAATAAGAATTTTTCAATGCAAGACCTTGGTGAAGCTGCTTATATATTGGGCATCAAGATCTATAGAGATAGATCAAGACGCTTAATTGGACTTTCACAAAGCACATACCTTGATAAAGCTTTGAAGAAGTTCAAAATGAATTAGTCAAAGAAAGGGTTCTTACCTGTGTTACAAGGTATGAAGTTGAGTCAGACTCATTGCCCGACCACTGCAGAAGATAGAGAGAAAATGAAAGCCATCCCCTATGCCTCAGCCATAGGTTCTATCATGTATGCAATGCTGTGTACCAGACCTGATGTGTGCCTTGCTATTAGTTTAGCAGGGAGGTATCAAAGTAATCCAGGAATGGATCATTGGACAACGGTCAAGAACATCCTGAAATACCTAAAAAGGACTAAGGATATGTTTCTCGTTTATGGAGGTGACAAAGAGCTCGTCGTAAATGGTTACATCGATGCAAGCTTTGACTGTGATCTAGATGACTCTAAGTCACAAACCGGACACGTATTTATATTGAATGGTGGAGTTGTCAGTTGGTGCAGTTCCAAGCAGAGCGTCGTGGCGGGGTCTACGTGTGAAGCAGAGTACATAGCTGCTTCGGAAGCAGCAAATGAAGGAGTCTGGATGAAGGAGTTCATATCCGATCTAGGTGTAATACCTAGTGCATCGAGTCCAATGAAAATCTTTTGTGACAATACTGGAGCAATAGCCTTGGCAAAGGAATCCAGATTTCACAAGAGAACCATGCACATCAAGAGACGCATCAATTCCATCCGCGATCTAGTCAAGGAGGGTGACATAGAAGTTTGCAAAATACATACGGATCTGAATATTGCAGACCCGTTGACTAAGCCTCTTCTACGAGCAAAACATGATCAACAACAAGACTCCATGGGTGATAGAATCATTACTATGTAATCTAGATTATTGACTCTAGTGCAAGTGGGAGACTGAAGGAAATATGCCCTAGAGGCAATAATAAAGTTGTTATTTATATTTCCTTATATCATGATAAATGTTTATTATTCATGCTAGGATTGTATTAACCAAAAACTTAATACATGTGTGAATACATAGACAAACAGAGTGTCCCTAGTATGCCTCTACTAGACTAGCTCGTTAATCAAAGATGGTGAAGTTTTCTGACCATAGACACGTGTTGTCATTTGATGAACGGGATCACATCATTAGAGAATGATGTGATGGACAAGACCCATCCGTTAGCTTAGCATTAATGATTGTTTAGTTTTATTGCTATTGCTTTCATCATGACTTATACATGTTCTTCTGACTATGAGATTATGCAACTCCCGAATACCGGAGGAACACCTTGTGTGCTATCAAACGTCACAACGTAAAAAGGGTGATTATAAAGATGCTCTATAGGTGTTTCCGATGGTGCTTGTTGAGTTGGCATAGATCAAGATTAGGATTTGTCACTCTGTGTTTCGGAGAGGTATCTCTGGGCCCTCTCGGTAATGCTCATCACTATAAGCCTTGCAAGCAATGTGACTAATGAGTTAGTTACGGCATGATGCATTACGGAACGAGTAAAGAGACTTGCCGGTAACGAGATTGAACTAGGTATGATGATACCGACAATCGAATCTCGGGCAAGTAACATGCCGATAACAAAGGGAACAATGTATGTTGTTATGCGGTTTGACCGATAAAGATCTTCATAGAATATGTATGAGCCAATATGAGCATCCAGGTTCCGCTATTGGTTATTTACCGGAGATGTGTCTCGGTCATGTCTACATAGTTCTCGAACCCGTAGGGTCCGCACGCTTAACGTTCGATGACGATTTATATTATGAGTTATGTGATTTGATAACCGAAGTTTGTTCGGAGTCCCGGATGAGATCACGGACATGACGAGGAGTCTCGAAATGGTCGAGACATAAAGATTCATATATTGGAAGGTTACATTCGGACACCGAAATAGTTCGGGTTGTTTCGGATGAGTTTCGGAGTACTGGGGGGGGGGGTTCTCGGGAAGTTCATGGGTCTTCATGGGACTTAGTGGAAAGGAAAGGAGGGCCACAAAGGGAGGTCGCGTGCCCCCCCCCCCCATGGTCAGTCCGAATTGGACTAGGGAGGGGGCGGCGCCCCCTCTTTCCTTCTCCCCTCTTCCTCCTTCCCTCTCTCTCCCTCTTGGAAAAGGAAGTGGACTCCTAGTCGGACTCCCCTATGGCGCGCCTCCTCCCTGGCCGCCGGCCTCCTCCTCCCTCCTTTATATACGGGGGGAGGGGGGCACCCCAAAGACACACAAGTTTCTCTTAACCGTGTGCGGTGCCGCCTCCACAGTTATACACCTTAGTCATATTGTCGTAGTGCTTAGGTGAATCCCTACGCTGGTAACTTCATCATCACCGTCGCCACCCCGTCGTGCTGACGAAATTCTTCCTCGGCCTCAACTGGATCAAGAGCTCGAGGGACGTCATGGAGCTGAACGTGTGCTGAACGCGGATGTGCCGTACGTTCGGTGCTTGGATCGGTTGGATCACGAAGACGTTCGACTACATCAACCGCGTTACTAAACGCTTCCGCTTTCGTTCTACGAGGATACGTGGACACATTTTCCCTGCTCATTGTTATGCATCTCCTAGATAGATATTGCGTGATCGTAGGTAATTTTTTTAAAATACTGGTTCCCCAACACTCTACGATTGTGGCAGCAGACCCCATGTTAGCACACCTCATGACCACAACATTGACATTCACCTTGGCTAAACTCTCAGGCGGAGGGATCCACTCAGTTGGTCGAGCTGCCTGCACCATCCAAAACGACGGACAAACACATAGAACATCCCCCGACTGGGTCGGCCCATATTAGCGAACAAGCCAGCGGTATCTTCATGTAGCTAGCTAGAGGTTTTCTTCTACATGGAAAGATTTTCTTCCAGCAGCAAGCGGGTTTCTTGTTAAACAGGTTTTCAGTCACTTGTTGTATTTTCTTTTCAATATAATATTTAACTGTTATAAAAATTGAACACTAATTGTAAACTGAGAATATTTTTTGTAAAAAACATGACTTTAAAACTTTTGTGAACATTTTTTAAAAACAAGTCTAAATTTTTTTAATTGGTGGGCATTTTTTAATAGAGTGAAAACTTTTTTATTTTTTTGGATGTTTGAACGTTTTTTTTTTGGAAATTATGAAAAAACAAAAAACAAAAAGAACCTTCTCGAAGGTTCCCGAAACTGAAATTTCATCATTTTCCTTCGCAACACAGCTCACTCAATTGTAGAGATACCGAACAGTTTGAGATATTCGTTGAAAATTTTTGTGTTTCTGCTTGAGCCGTACGAGATGAAATTGTCCGGCAAATTGACACAATTGGCACGAAATAGGATTTGCTGAAATTTCCGAGCTGGTGGATGCATGGCCATGGGGCTAAGTTGATCCCCGAGCCCACACAAAAGTGATCCAACAACATAGTTGTGGTCTCGTCAACCTCCACGGGGCCGCAGCTATGTACCGCTGCAGCGACGCCGACCCAAGGCTCACCTGCAAATAGCCCGAACTGAGCTAGCCAGTAACCACTTACCAGGTCAAACTAACGTCGGGATGACATTGTGCGTGTTTTTTATTTTTGTTTTCCAATTCTCCTTCACATTTTTATTTTCGTTTATTTTATTTTGTGTATATTTGTAAATACCATGTATATATTATAATAAACAGTTTACATATAATTTTGATAAATGTCTTGCATTTCAAAAATGTTAAACGTGTGGAAAAAAATAAACATGTGGAAATAAATGTTTCTAATGTATACAGAAAATGTATAACATGAATGAAAAAAATATAAATATTTATCATATGTAATAAAAAAATTAATCATGTGTGCGGAGAATGATAATCAAGTGTACGAAAAAAAATTGCTACATCACATTTAAAAAAAATGTGTTCGTGACATTTTCATAAAACAAATTGTATAATGTACAAGATGTTTAGATAGTTCAAAAAATGGTTTTTTATCCTTTGGAAAATGTTTCAAAATGCATTAAAAAATGTTTGACAATTATTCTGAAAAATATTTTCAAAACTTGTTTGAATTTTTTAATATGTACTTTAAAAAATATTAAATGTGTAAAAAAATGTATACATAAGGTGAACAAAGTGTATGAAAAAGTAGACATGTGTTGTAAAAAGAAGAAAAGTATACATGTTCCAAAAAAACAAAAAACAAAGAAAACCGATGAAACAAATAAAAGAAAAGTGAAGAAACAAAAAAACAAGAAAGAAACAAAAGAAAATCAAAGTATAACAATAATATGGAACAACAAAAGAAAACCATCAAGACACAGAAAAACTCAAAACATAATGAAGAAAAGGGAAAAATATGAAGAAAACTGGCGACAAATAAGAAGAAAAAACAAAAAACAAAGAAAACCAGACTAAGCGGACCGAAACAGCGACCGGACGCGTAAGGAGCGATGGCATCGCGTGACCAACAACTAATGGGCCAGCCCGCCGTCATCATCCGGTAGGCGATTCCTATTAGGAATCAGTACGGGCAAGAAAAGCCCTGATGACGTACGACGTGCTTGAGATTGATGACTTCAATTTGTGGATTTCATGAGGCTGGCACGGTGAAAGTTTAAACATGTATTTTAAAAATTGTTAAATGTGTAAACAATTGTTTTACATGTATACGTAAAATGAGCAACATATATGGAAAAGTAGACATGTGTTGGAAAAAGAAAAAAAAGTTTACATGTTCAAAAAATAAAATCAAGGAAAACCGACAAAAAAATAAAAGAGATGCGAAGAAACAAAAAAAGCTAGAGAAAAACAAAAGAAAATCAAAGTATAAATAAAATAGAAAAACAAGATAAAAACATAAGAAACAAAAAAAACTGAAAACATAATGAAGAAAAAAGGAAACAAACGAAGAAAACTGGCGAAAAAAAATGAGAAATAAAAAAAACAAAGAAAGCCAGAGTCAGCGGACAGAAACAGCTACTAGGCACGGAAGGAGCCGAGGCATCGCGCGACAAACAACTAATGGGCCGGCCCGTCATCATCAGCATGTAGGCGATTCCTATTAGGAAACAGTACGGGCAAGAAAAGCCCTGACGACGTGCGTGTCTCCTTGTTATCATCATCGTCAATTTGTGGATTTCACAAGGAGGCTGGCACGGTGAATTTTTTTCCACATTTTTTCGACTTGAGTGTGATTGGTTTAGGTTGGTTGCCAAAATTTGGCTGCAAATTTGTTAGCTGCCAATATATTTTCCAAACCTCTGAAAACTTGTCAGATTGCTTCGTTTCATGCCAATATTTAACATGCCAATGTGTTGTTGAGTCAAGAAATTAGGCCCCGGTTGATAACTAGTATTTTCTATGTATTATGAGAATACTACAGTTTTTATGATTACCATAGTTTAAATTACTGTAGACTGTTTGACAACCACACAAAACAGCAATTTTAATACTGCAGTATTTCCTAAACCACGGTATTTTCTCTGCATAAAAAAACAGCCCTGGGCCTTTTTTTATAAAACAGAGCACGCGCAAAGAACGAGCCCATCGGCCGTCGTCGCCGCCGCCCTGTCAGAGGGTGTCTTGGTCGCTGGCCATGAACAAATCAAAAAGGTTCCTCCCACTGCTTCCTCCGATTTCCCTGAAAGTCGTGTTCGCCCAATCCGTTTTTCTCTCTGCATCATGGACTGGCCTGGCCGGGATGATCAAGCGGTTCTCGCCCATGCGCCGCTTCTGCTTATGCAGGCGCGCCGGCGTAGCCGTGTTGCAGAGCCAGAGCGTGAGGTCTTTGCTCCGCGCCAATATGTTGTACTAGTTGGATTGCATCCTTGGTAACCGTAACATCGAGCTTGTCCATCCGATTCAATTAGTCCATGGCCGTACTAGTTTGTGCATTCTGGTGCTCTGTGCATGGTTGTTCATCAACTTGCAACTCTAGCTAGCTAGCAATGCGAGAGTTTGCAAGCTAGTTAAATTTTAGTTGGCGCATATAAACTCTTGCCAAACAGGTGCACAGTATTCCTAATACTTTAAAATACTTTATTATATCAAAACTGTGGTTTTTTGTACCTACAGATTAAATTACTGTAGTTTTTAATACTTTGGTTTTTAAAATACTTTGCTATCAAACACAGCCCTAGCTACTCCCTCCGATCCATATTAATAATCGCAAGGGGAAGATGCCATCTTCGGCTGCCCCTCCCAAGTTTGAGAAGACGGCGCCTCTGGCCAAGCTGTGGCCAAACCCGACTCCAGGGCGTGTTGCTCTTTCCGTGGATAGGTCGTTCGATGGCTCTAATGGATCGGCCGCCGTGGGGATGGTATTACGGGACAGCAATGGACAGCTCATCTTCTCTGCGTACCAGGTGATATTTCACTGTAATGAAGCTCTGAAAGCCGAACTACATGCGTTAATGCAAGGCATGGCTTTGGCCATCCAACATTCTACACTTCCAATGGCTGTTCAGTCGGACTCGGCGGAAGCACTCTCAAGTTTGGTGAGCAAGGGACTGGAGCGTTTGGCGTATGGGCATCTGGTTCGTGAAATCAAGGAGTTAATTTGTAATAGGGAGTTTTATCCTCAGAAAATTCATCGTAGTCAAAATAGAGTTGCAGATCGGTTGGCTAACTATAGCCGTACGGAGAGTACTACTGCTGTTTGGTTAACTTCGGCTCCACCTTGTATCGAGGAGCTTTGGCCTCTTGATTGTAACACTATTATCCAATAATAAAACTCCTTTACCCCGCAAAAAAAAATCACAGCTTTAGCATTGTACTAAAGTTACGACGATTAATATGAATCGAAGGGAGCATCATTTTTCTCTCTTGATAATCTGTAAAAAGGCTGTTAACTTTTGGTTTTGCTAAAAGTCGACATGTAAAATGCTGTTATCTAGCCAAACCGCCTCCAAATGTTTGGCTAGCCACGTTTTAGTAACCAACCAATCATGCTCAAGTTACAAAATCTCGCAAGATCTTTTGTGAGTAAACATAGTTTTTTTTTTCATATTTAGCTTAGCAGGTGTGCGATGGGCCGCCCGTGCAGTGTCGACCAAAGAAACACGGAGAAAGAACCACACGAAAGGTGGTGGAACGGCTCAACGTGGCGTCAATCGGACCCAATAATAAAGCTCCTCCAGAAGCTTTACGACGACGACAGTGACGACCAGCCGACCACCGGTTCTTCTCCGCTGTCTCAATTCCGTCGTAGATTATTTTTTTTAAACAAGGTAAAAGACTTGCCATTTTCATTAATTAAGTAGAAAGAGAATTGCCCAGTCAATTGACGAAAAACCGGGATAAAACCTATACAATCCAGCCCACAAAATGGGCACCACCGGCCAACCTGACCACCGTCGTGGAACACAGAGCTGCAGAACAGCTGCACAAGCCACAACGGCATATGCCAAACAGATGGCCAAACGCACAAACAACCGACAGCTTCGACTTCGACGACGAGCATCACGAGGGAAATATGCAGGACTTGCGCCGACCGTGCTCACTGCAAACGACCACCGAGCGCTTGTCATCGTCGCCACCTGGACTCACCGCAGCTCCGACTTCAAAACAATCAGGCAACCAACAGAAGAGCACCTTGGACACGCCGGGAAGATCTGACTATCAAAGCCTGAGCCGCGACCCAAGCTCCTCTCGACGCCATCATTGTTGCCAAACAGAAATCAGCGCCCCCGAAACAGCCTCCTCAGCAAACAACACGGCGAAGATGCCATCAACCACTACGGCGAAGATGCCGTCAACCACCGGTCTCCAGTTGTAGCCGGCTCCAAGACGATGCCCCAAGAAGGAGGAACCAACAAGACGCGGGACCGGGAGACCTATTTGCGTGCAATGCCCCAAATGCATGCACGCTACTGCTACACTACACCCGCAGAATGCAAAGCTTTGCCTACACACACTTGGTTGCACCACGTTTGTCTGAAATTCACCAGGCACCTGACATGTCTGTGCGTGCCCTTGTCTGCGCCCCGTGATAGCGCGCAGATAAACGCTACTAGCCAGCCAAGTTTGCTGGGACAGTCAGTGCATGAGCCTGTCGATTTGTCGAAGATGCGGTGAAAATCGACCTGCGCCAGTTTCGGAAGGCGCCATGGACGCCCGGTCGTGCGCTGATGTGGGGGTGTTTGTCTTAGCGTGGCTTGTGATCTTGTCTTGGAGGAATCAATAAGAGGGCCGTCCCGATCAGGCGATCACCACGTCTCGGCATTTCGTCGCCGCGGTCTTATCTTGGGGTTGGGGGAATCATCAAAACTCAAAGACCGAGCTCCGTCACCATCCGAGCTTCTCACTGATTTCCGTAGCGCTGAAAGCCTGAAACCTTTGTGTCGACGAGCTCAGAGAGAGTGGACAAATGGTGAGGTTTGGGGTGGCAGATAGAAGCGGAATGTGCGAACATCTACGATGAATGTTAAACATTTGCTGGTGGCGTGTTATAGCTCTCTGGCTAGAAGCACCAAGAGAAAGAAGGGTGATCCCGTTCCCGTTTAGCTTCAGTAGCTTCAGAAGAAGAGGCGTAGCTTTTTCTCGGACAGGAGAAGAGTCGTGGCAGCTGCAAAAGGAGGCTTTGATATGACCCCCCGGTCCATATGAATCGGATAGTCATAACCTAATCACGCGCCGACGGTGATCTACAAGTCTCGCTAGTGCATAGTTTCTTCTAAAAACGAGTCTTGCTAGACGGTGATGCCTTTGTATTTTTTCCGTTGTTTTCATGCATTATGAGAAGGAAGTATACAAAAGATATTCTTGGACTGTGCTAACGACCAGTCGACTGATCATTAGCGACAGATCCGCACGACTAGTTCGTACGTGATCTTTATCATGCCGCGCTCGTTTCCACTGATTTTTTTTTCCTTCTCTCAAAAACCGTAGTAAACTGCTAGTGGTTTTTTTTGGTTTTTTGCTGTATAATATAAAAGAAAATAAAAGTGTTTGAAATAGGATTCGAACCCAAGTCTATGTAATACCTATCAAGCCTAATAACCAACTAAGCCACCTTTTGTTGTTGTCTATTGTAGAACTAGAACGACAATGTTATTTGAACCTTTCTTATTTCTGCCATATCAGAAAGAAAAAATAAAGTTTGGCTTGGTAACTTTGGCAATGACCAGCGTGATAACTATGGCATGAGCAACATGATAACTATACCATGATAAGGCTGGTAACTACAGTACGAGAAGGTTAAAAGCATGGGGAAGTATGGTTATTTAACATAGAAATTACCGGTGAAATGTTTCAAAAACTTTTTCCCCTTGGATGAAAGACACCATGGTATTTAAACGTAAGATATTAGTTATCAACTCTGCGATGATACATCATCATGTTATTTACACAGAAATTATCGGGTGTATGTTTTTCAACAAAAATATTTCAGGTCAAAAGTTACAGTGGCGTTGTATGGGAGTTATTAATTTTGTATGTTTCTATTATCATGCTATTTACACAGAAATTAGCGGGGCATCACCCCCCCCCCCCTCGCCACAGTCGCCATGTTTACCAGGATCAGGTACATAAGTTATCAAGTCTGTGATGTATGAGTTATCATGTTATTTGCATAAGAGTTATCGTGGTATGGTTCAACAACTCCTCCCACCCCTACACCCACCGACAAAGTTACCAGGACTGGGTACATAATTTATCATGTCTACGATGTGTGATTTATCATGTTATTTGCACAGAAGTTAACGTGGTATGTTTCAACGACTCCCCCCACCCCTACCCCCGCCGACAAAGTTACCAGGACTGGGTACATAATTTATCATGTCTACGATGTATGAGTTATCATGTTATTTACATAGAAGTTACCAGGACAGTGATGCGTAAATTATCATCATATTTACACAGAAGTTATCGAGAGTATATTTCATCAAAACCCCTCCCTCCAACGGAGAGAAAAGTTATCATGTTTGCGGTGCGTAAATTATCAAGATATTCACACATAAATTACCGGGTCAAAAGTTATCATGTTTTCAACAACTTTTTTTCTCCGGTCAAAAGTTATCATAGTATTTGTGCATAAGTTATCGGGTCTGCTGTGTTATATTATTACATTATTTACACATAATTTACCGGGTATGTTTTCAACCAAAAATATCCCAAGACAAAACTTATCATGGTGTTTTTATATAGGTTATCAGGTATGCAGTGTTTATATTACCATGCTATTAGAAAAAATAAGCTACCGGGTATATTATGTTGGCCCATACTAGATTGTATGTATATTCGTTGTGCTGCACCATTTCGAATCACTAGGAACGAGTGCAGCTCAGCAGTAAAATCAAGGTCAACAAGAGTCCAGCACAAGAATTCTTGATTGGAATGGTAGATGTTGTAGAGAAGAAATAGTTTAGTGTGGTATAGAAAAGATAACTACGCATAACTTGACACCAATACTAGCCTAGGCCAGCTGGTTCCCTCACTTTCTTGTGTAACCTAGGGGCCTGAGTTCGAGTCCTGCCTTTGATGGTATATTTTTGCCTAAAAGAGGGGGAGCGCGACTAGAAAAGATCCCGCCTGGGTGGAGCTGACTGGCGAAAAAAATCTGCCCGCGCACGAGGAGAAAATTCCCGCCCGAGGGAAGCGGATCATGGAGAACGATCGTGGGAGAAAAAAAATATGTCGGGCAGAAGCGGATAGCGAGCCACTCAGTGCGAGACAAACTGTAACCGCGCGATTCATATCCAACGGCATCCGAGTCGTGCGGATCTGTTGCAACCTGCCAGTCGGCAGAATTTTAGCTTTTTCGATAAAAGATTAGAACAATAACAATATAGAAAACACCAACTTTTAACACTCAAGCGCCGCCATCGTTGATCCTGAAGAGGATCTGAAGTTTCCTCCATAGTTGCCTTAGACAAGCATCACCTTGACAACCCCCCCCCCCCCCCCGAGGCGACTCGGGGGTTGCCCTAACCGCCGCCACCCCTTCCTCCCCCTTCCCTACCCTCTGCCGCCGCCCGAGGTGCCCTCCGCCACGCGCGCGCGACACCGATGAAGGTGGCGGCGGAGATCTGGCAGCTTTACCTGCGTGGAGGGCCTAGGGCAGCCGGGCGGCGGCGCTGGGCGGCAGCGCGCCGCTGGTGCGGGTCGCCTCGGCCGCGTGGGCGGCGAACGACGGGGGACACGGTGCGTGGTCGGTGGGCTGCTCCGGTGGCCCTCTGACCTCACACTACTAGGAAAAGGCCTACTAATGGCGCACCGCTTTTGCCTACTAATGGCGCACTACGGATGCGCCATTAGTACCACGCCACTAGTATTTTTTATTAATGTGCGCCATTAGTAACAACATTTTTTTCACATTTTTTTTTAGAATTTCGTTTAAAAAAAACTAAAAAAAAATTTCAAATTTTTTTTGTTTTTTTCTTAATCTCAGTTCACTATGGCTTAATCTCGATTCAATATGCTTAATCTCAGGTCAAATCGTACTCCGTGGTCAAACTTACCGAAAGGTCACACATCCTCACACTACTCCAGCCCAAGCACGCTTAACTTCAGAGTTCTATCCAACCCCAGCAACAGCTCACTTCACAGGCACTTGTTGATATTGAAGGAAATATGCCCTAGAGGCAATAATAAAGTTATTATTTATTTCCTTATATCATGATAAATGTTTATTATTCATGCTAGAATTGTATTAACAGGAAACATAATACATGTGTGAATACATAAACCTCTGAGTGTCACTAGTATGCCTCTACTTGACTAGCTCGTTAATCAAAGATGGTTGTGTTTCACGACCATGAACAAGGAGTTGTTATTTGATTAACGGGATCACATCATTGGTTGAATGATCTGATTGACATGACCCATTCCATTAGCATAGCACCTGATCGTATAGTTTGTAGCTAGTGCTTTTCTTCATGACTTATACATGTTCCTATGACTATGAGATTATGCAACTCCCGTTTGCACGAGGAACACTTTGGGTGCTACCAAGCGTCACAACGTGAATCGAGTGATTATAAAGGTACATTACAGGTGTCTCCGAAGGTACATGTTGGGTTGGCATATTTCGAGATTAGGATTTGTCACTCCGATTGTCGGAGAGGTATCTCTGGGCCCTCTCGGTAATGCACATCACATAAGCCTTGCAAGCATTGCAACTAATGAGTTAGTTGTGAGATGATGTATTACGGAACGAGTAAAGAGACTTGCCGTAACGAGATTGAACTAGGTATTGGATACCGACGATCGAATCTCGGGCAAGTAACATACCGATGACAAAGGGAACAACGTATGTTGTTATGCGGTGCGACCGATAAAGATCTTCGTAGAATATGTAGGAGCCAATATGGGCATCCAGGTCCCGCTATTGGTTATTGACAGGAGAGGTGTCTCGGTCATGTCTACATAGTTCTCGAACCCGTAGGGTCCGTGACGCTTAACGCTTCTGGCGATGCTTACTATGAGTTGTTATGATGTTTCTGTACGAAGGTTGTTGAGTCCCGGATGAGATCACGCAGACGTGTGAGGAGTCTCGAAATGGTCGAGACATAAAGATTCATATATTGGAAGTCTATGTTTGGACATCGGAAGTGTTCCGGGTGAAATTGGGAATTTTACCAAAATGCAAGGGAGGTTACGGAACCCCGGAATGCTAATGGGCCAACATGGGCCTTAGTGGAAAGGAGAGAAAGGGGCCCAAGTGCTGGCGCACCTTCCCCCTTCCCTAGTCCTATTAGGACTAGGAGAAGGCGCCTCTCTCTCCCTTCCCACTTGGGGAAACCTAGTTGGACTAGGATTGGGGAATCCTACTCCTAGTAGGAGTAGGACACCTGGCGCGCAAACCTTGGCCGGCCAGCCCCTCCCTTCCCTCCTTTATATACAGGCGGAGGGCACCCCATGACACACAAGTTGATCCTTGAGATCGTTCCTTAGCCGTGTGCGGTGCCCCCTCCACCATATTCCACCTCGGTCATATTGTAGCGGTGCTTAGGCGAAGCCTGCGACAGTGAAACATCAAGATCGTCACCACGCCGTCGTCTTGTGAACTCCCCTCCCGGAGCTTTGCTGGATCGAAGCCCGTGGAGCGTCATCGAGCTGAGCGTGTGCCAAGAACTTCGGAGGCGCCGAGTAACGCGTTGTGATCGGCTGGATCGTGAGGAGAACGTCGACTACTTCCTCTACGTCATCATCGACTCGGAGGTGCCGGAGTAACGGCGCTGGGATCGGCAGGATCGCGAGGAGAAAGTACGACTACTTCCTCTACGTTGTGATCGCTTCCGCCACGGTCTCACGAGTGCGTAGACAACACTCTCCCCTCGTTGCTATGCCATCACCATGGTCATGTGTGTGCGTGGGAAATTTTTGAAATTACTGCGTTCCCCAACAAAGGTGGCATCCGAGCCTAGGTTTTTATGGTTTGATGATATGCACGAGTAGAACACAAGTGAGTTGTGGACGATACAAGTCATACTACCTACCAGCATGTCATACTTTGGTTCAGCGGTATTGTTGGAAAGGCGATCCAGACCAACCTTACGCGTACTCTTCACGCGAGACCGGTTCCCTCGACGTGCTTTGCACATAGATGGCTTGTGGAAGACTGTCTCTCCAACTTTAGTTGAACCGAAAAGTGTACGCCCGTCCTTGAGAAGGTTAAAACGGAGTCTATTTGACGAAGTATCGTTGTGGTTTTGATGCGTAGGTAAGAACGGTTCTTGCTCAGCCCGTAGCAGCCACGTAAAACTTGCAACAACAAAGTAGAGGACGTCTAACTTGTTTTTGCAGGGCATGTTGTGATGTGATATGGTCAAGACGTGATGCTATATTTTATTGTATGAGATGATCATGTTTTGTAACCGAGTTATCGGCAGCTGGCGAGAGCCATATGGTTGTCGCTTTATTGTATGAAATGCAATCGCGATGTAATGCTTTACTTTATTACTAAGCGGTAGTGATAGTCGTGGAAGCATAAGATTGGCGAGGCGACAACGATGCTACGATGGAGATCAAGGTGTCGCGCGGTGGCGATGGTGATCATGACGGTGCTTGGCGATGGAGATCACAAGCACAAGACGATGATGACCATATCATATCACTTATATTGATTGCATGTGATGTTTATCCTTTATGCATCTTATCTTGCTTTGATTGACGGTAGCATTATAAGATGATCTCTCACTAAAATTATCAAGAAGTGTTCTCCACGAGTATGCACCGTTGCGAAAGTTCTTCGTCTTTGAGACACCACGTGATGATCGGGTGTGATAGGCTCTACGTTCAAATACAACGGGTGCAAAACAGTTGCACACGCGGAATACTCAGGTTATACTTGACGAGCTATGCATATAAGATATGACCTCGGAACACGGAGACCGAAAGGTCGAGCGTGAATCATATAGGAGATATGATCAACATAGTGATGTTCACCATTGAAACTACTCCATCTCACGTGATGATCGGACATGGTTTAGTTGATTTGGATCACGTGATCACTTAGATGACTAGAGAGATGTCTGTCTAAGTGGGAGTTCTTAAGTAATATGATTAATTGAACTTAAATTTATCATGAACTTAGTCCCGGTAGTATTTTGCAAATTATGTTGTAGATCAATAGCTCGCGTTGTTGCTTCCCTATGTTTTTATATGTGTTCCTAGAGAAAATTGTATTGAAAAAGGTTAGTAGCAATGATGCGGATTGGATCCGTGATCTGAGGTTTATCCTCATTGCTGCCTGAAGAATTACGTCCTTGATGCACCGCTAGGTAGCGGACCTATTGCGGAGCGGATGCGACGTTATGAGCGTTTTGCTAGCTCAATATGATGACTACTTAATAGTTTAGTGCACCATGCTTAACGGCTTAGAATCGGGACTTCAAAGGCGTTTTGAGCGTCATGGACCATATGAGATGTTCCAGGAGTTGAAGTTAATATTTCAAGCAAATACCGAGTTGAGAGATATAAAATCTCCAACAAGTTCTATAGCTAAAAGATGGAGGAGAATCGCTCAACTAGTGAGCATGTGCTCAGATTGTCCGAGTACTTCAAACGCTTGAATCAAGTGGGAGTTAATCTTCCGGATAAGATAGTGATTGACAGAATTCTCTAGTCACCATCACTAAGTTAGTAGAACTTCGTGATGAACTATAGTATGCAAGGGATGACGAAAAGCGATTCCCGAGCTCTTCGTGATGTTGAAATCAACGAAGGTAGAAATCAAGAAAAAGCATCAAGTGTTGATGATTGACAAGACCACTAGTCTCAAGGAAAAGGCAAAGGAAGAAGAAGAACTTCAAGAAGAGCGGCAAGCAAGTTGCTGCTCGAGTGAAGAAACTAAGTCTGGACCTAAGCACGAGACTAAGTGCTTTTGCTGCAATGGAACTGGTCACTAGAAGCGGAACTACCCCAAGTATTTGGCGGATAAGAAGGATGGCAAAGTGAACAAAGGTATATTTGATATGCAGATTATTGATGTGTATTTTACTAGTGTTCGTAGCAAACCCTCGGTATTTTTGATCCGGTTCGATTCTTTGAGAGTAGTAACTTGAAACGGAGTTGCAGAAACTAGTTGAAGGGAAGTGACGATGAGTGTTGGAAGTAGTTCCAAGTTTGATATGATCATCATCGCACACTCCCTATACTTTCGGGATTAGTGTGGAACCTAAATAAGTGTTATTTGGTGTTGAGCATAAATATGATTTGATCATGTTTATTGCAATACGGTTATTCATTTAAGTAAGAGAATAAATTGTTGTTACATTTACATGAATAAAACCTTATATGGTTACACACCCAATGAAAATGGTTCATTGGATCTCGATCATAGTGATACACATATTCATAATATTGAAACCAAAAGATGCAAAGTTAATAATGATAGTGCAACTTATTTGTGGCACTACCGTTTGATGATTGAAACTCCATTGTTCGGAACAATGGAACGAGCAACAAACTTGTTGGAAATAATACATACCGATGTATGCGATCCAATGAGTGTTGATGCTCGTGGCAAATATCGTTATTTTCGACCTTCACAAGATGATTTGAGCAGATATGGGTATATCTACTTGATGAAACATAAGTCTGAAATAGTTGAAAGGTTCAAAGAATTTCAGAGTGAAGTGGAAAATCATCGTAACAAGAAAATAAAGTTTACGCAATCCGATCGTGGAGATGAATATTTGAGTTCTGAGTTTGGTCTTCAATTAAAACAAAGTGGAATAGTTTCACAGCTCACGCCACGGAACACCACAACATTATGGTGTGTCCGAGCGTCATAACCGTACTTTATTTTGATATGGTGCGATCAATGATGTCTCTTACCGATTTACCAATATCGCTTTTGAGGTTATGCATTAGAGACAGCTGCATTCACGTTTAATAGGGCACCATCTAAATCCGTTGAGATGACACCGTATGAACTATGGTTTAGCGATGAAACCTAAAGTCGTTTCTTAAAGTTTGGAGTTGTGATGCTTATGTGAAAAAGTTTTCACCGATAAGCTCGAACCCAAATCGGAGAAGTGCGTCTTCATAGAATACCAAAGGTAACTATTGGGTACACCTTCTATCACAGATCCGAAGGCAAGTTTTTCGTTGCTAAGATGGATCCTTTCTAGAGAAGAAGTTTCTCTCGAAAGAAGTGAGTGGGAGGAAAGTAGAACTTGATGAGGTAATTGTACCTTCTCCCTTATTGGAAAGTAGTTCATCACAGTAAATCAGTTCCGGTGATTCCTACACCAATAAGTGAGGAAGTTAATGATGATGATCATGAAACTTGGATCAAGGTGCTACCGAACCTCGTAGGTCTTCGAGCAAAATCCGCACTAGAGTGGTATGGTTATCGTGTTATGGAAGTCATGTTACTAGACCATGATGAACCTACGGACTATGAGGAAGCGATGATGAGCCCAGATTCCGCGAAATGGCTTGAGGCCATGAAATCTGAGATAGGATCCATGTATGAGAAACAAAGTATGGACTTTGATTGACTTGCTCTATGATCAGACAAGCCATGTCAAATAAATGGATCTTCAAGAGGAAGACGGACAGCGATAGTAGTGTTACTATCTACAAAGCTCGACTTGTTGCAAAAGGTTTTCGACAAGTTCAAGGGGTTGACTACGATGAGACTTTCTCACCCGTAGCGATGCTTAAGTCTGTCCGAATCATGTTAGCAATTGCCACATTTTATGAAATCTGGCAAATGGATGTCAAAAACAACATTCTTTAATGGATTTATTAAAGAAGAGTTGTATATGATGCAACCGGAAGGTTTTGTCAATCCTAAAGGAGCTAACAAAATGTGCAAGCTCCATCGATCCATCTATGGACTGGTGCAAGCATCTCGGAGTTGGAATATACGCTTTGATAAGATTGATCAAAGCATATGGTTTTATCTGAGACTTTTGGAGAAGCTTGTATTTACAAGAAAGTGAGTGGGAGCACTACTGACATTTACGATAAGTATATGTGAATGACATATTGTTGATCGGAAATAATGTAGAATTATTCGCAAAGCATAAAGGAGTATTTGAAAGGAGTTTTTCAAAGAAGGACCTCGGTGAAGCTGCTTACATATTGAGCATCAAGATCTATTGAGATAGATCAAGGCGCTTGATATGTTTTTCAATGAATACATACCTTGACAAGATTTTGAAGTAGTTCAAAATGGAACAGTCAAAGAAAGAGTTCTTGCCTGTGTTACAAGGTGTGAGATTGAGTAAGACTCAAAACCCGACCACGGCAGAAGATAGAAAGAGAATGAAAGTCATTCCCTATGCATCAGTCATAGGTTCTATAAAGTATGCTATGCTATGTACTGACCTATTGTATACCTTGCTCTGAATTTGGCAAGGGAGTACAATAGTGATCTAGGAGTAGATCATCGGACATTGGTCAAAGAACATCCTTAGTGAGGACTAAGGAAATATTTCTCGATTATGGAGGTGATAAAAGAGCCCGTCGTAAAGAGTTACATCGGTGCAAGCTTTTACACTGATCCGGATGACTCTAAATCTCAACTGGATACATATTGAAAGTGGGAGCAATTAGCTAGAGTAGCTCCATGCAGAGCATTGTAGACATAGAATATTTGCAAAATACATACGGCTCTGAATGTGACAGACCCGTTGACTAAGCTACTCTCACAAGCAAAACATGATCATCCCTTAGTACTCTTTGGGTGTTAATCACATAGCGATGTGAACTAGATTATTGACTCTAGTGAACCCTTTGGGTGTTGGTCGCATGACGATGGGGTGTTAATCACATACAGATGTGAATATCAGTGTTGAATCACATGATGGTGTGAACTAGATTATTGACTCTAGTGCAAGTGGGAGACTGAAGGAAATATGCCCTAGAGGCAATAATAAAGTTATTATTTATTTCCTTATATCATGATAAATGTTTATTATTCATGCTAGAATTGTATTAACAGGAAACATAATACATGTGTGAATACATAAACCTCTGAGTGTCACTAGTATGCCTCTACTTGACTAGCTCGTTAATCAAAGATGGTTGTGTTTCGACCATGAACAAGGAGTTGTTATTTGATTAACGGGATCACATCATTGGTTGAATGATCTGATTGACATGACCCATTCCATTAGCATAGCACCTGATCATTATAGTTTGTAGCTAGTGCTTTTCTTCATGACTTATACATGTTCCTATGACTATGAGATTATGCAACTCCCGTTTGCACGAGGAACACTTTGGGTGCTACCAAGCGTCACAACGAATCGAGTGATTATAAAGGTACATTACAGGTGTCTCCGAAGGTACATGTTGGGTTGGCATATTTCGAGATTAGGATTTGTCACTCCGATTGTCGGAGAGGTATCTCTGGGCCCTCTCGGTAATGCACATCACATAAGCCTTGCAAGCATTGCAACTAATGAGTTAGTTGTGAGATGATGTATTACGGAACGAGTAAAGAGACTTGCCGTAACGAGATTGAACTAGGTATTGGATACCGACGATCGAATCTCGGGCAAGTAACATACCGATGACAAAGGGAACAACGTATGTTGTTATCTTGATGCGACCGATAAAGATCTTCGTAGAATATGTAGGAGCCAATATGGGCATCCAGGTCCCGCTATTGGTTATTGACAGGAGAGGTGTCTCGGTCATGTCTACATAGTTCTCGAACCCGTAGGGTCCGCACGCTTAACGTTTCGATGACAGTTACTATGAGTTGTTATGATGTTTCTGTACCGAAGGTTGTTCGAGTCCGGATGAGATCACGGACGTGACGAGGAGTCTCGAAATGGTCGAGACATAAAGATTCATATATTGGAAGTCTATGTTTGGACATCGGAAGTGTTCCGGGTGAAATTGGGAATTTTACCAAGTGCGGGAGGTTACCGGAACCCCGGAATGCTAATGGGCCAACATGGGCCTTAGTGGAAAGGAGAAAGGGGCCCAAGTGCTGGCGCACCTTCCCCTTCCCTAGTCCTATTAGGACTAGGAGAAGGGGCGCCTCTCTCTCCCTTCCCACTTGGGGAAACCTAGTTGGACTAGGATTGGGGGAATCCTACTCCTAGTAGGAGTAGGACACCTGGCGCGCAAACCTTGGCCGGCCAGCCCCTCCCCTTCCCTCCTTTATATACAGGGGCAGAGGGCACCCCATGACACACAAGTTGATCCTTGAGATCGTTCCTTAGCCGTGTGCGGTGCCCCCCTCCACCATATTCCACCTCGGTCATATTGTAGCGGTGCTTAGGCGAAGCCCTGCGACGGTGAAACATCAAGATCGTCACCACGCCGTCGTGCTGACGGAACTCCCCTCCCCGGAGCTTTGCTGGATCGAAGCCCGTGGAGCGTCATCGAGCTGACGTGTGCCTAGAACTCGGGCGCCGAGTAACGGCGTTGTGATCGGCTGGATCGTGAGGAGAACGTCGACTACTTCCTCTACGTCATCATCGACTCGGAGGTGCCGAATGCGCTATTTGGGATCGGCGAGGATCGCGAGGAGAAAGTACGACTACTTCCTCTACGTTGTGATCGCTTCCGCTACGGTCTCACGAGTGCGTAGACAACACTCTCCCCTCTCGTTGCTATGCCATCACCATGGTCCTGTGTGTGCGTAGGAAATTTTTTGAAATTACTGCGTTCCCCAACAGATATATCTAGCATATCAATCCTATTATACCTTGTTGATGTCTAGGACTTTGTTCATGTTCATGACTATGATGAAATTTTGAAAAATATTTCAAACTTCCCGGTCATATTACGTATCATTTTTTGAAAAAAAATTCAAAACCAATTTTTTTCTGTTACTAGTGGCGCACCACATCCACGGTGCGCCACTAGTAAGTTTGAAATTTTTTGAATTTTTTTGCCTCTAGATCTTGAAAGCCCTGTAACTTTTTTTCTGTTAGGTTTTTTGGGATTTTGAAAATGTTTAACGAGGTGCCCCCAGTTAAATTTGGATGTAACTTTTTGAGTAGATGATTTTTCATATAAAAAACTTTTTCATCCGAGTTCGTATGCAAAAGTTATGCCCATTTTACAAATTTTCAGAGAGATTTTGCAAATAAAGTCGAAATTCATATTTGTAAATTTTCCCAACAACTAGACCACATATCACATGGGAAACTTATTTTCTTTTATTTTTTGACATTTCCATCAATTTCTTTTATTTTTTTTCAAGAAAAGGCGATCCAGGGGGGTGCATTCGGTGTTGGGGCAAGTTAGTAATGGCGCACCGTGGGGTGGTGCGCAATTACTAGTTAAACTAGTAATGGCGCACCACACCCACGGTGCGCCATTACTAGTTTTGAAAAAAAAATAAAAAAATTGATATTTTTTTTGAATTTTTTTTTTTGAAAAAAACTTAGTAATGGCGCACCAGTGGACAGTGCGCCATTTCTAATTAAAAACTAGTAATGCGCACCAAGACATGGTGCGCCATTAGTAACAAATATTTTTTTAATTTTCTTTTTACTTTTTTTTCAAAAATACTAATGGCGCACGACGGATGTGGTGCGCCATTACTATGTCAACTAGTAACGGCGCACTATACAACGGTGCGCCATTAGTAACAATTTTTTTTATGTTTTTTTTAAACTACTAATGGCGCACCACACACCAGGTGTACCATTAGTAATATATTACTAATGGCGCACCGAGACATGATGCGCCATTAGAATATAGTAATGGCGCACCACATGACAGGTGCGCCATTAGTGGCCATTCCATCTATAGCCCTTTTTGTAGTAGTGTCAGATCTGAAGGTTGTTTCTCCTCTTTCCTCTAGCCCGCTCACAACCTGTGCTAGCGCCGGTGCTTCTTTGCCGGTCTGTTGGTAGCTGGTTGCGGTGGTGTTCGTTGGGGACCGGGTGAAATCCCTGGTTGGTGTCTCCGACCACGGCGGTGGCCAGGCCCTCGGGAGCGGCTCCCCTTCTTGAAGGCACCGTCGAGATACCCTCTTCCCACCCCTTCCCCTCCGTTCCAAGGTTAAATCCTATAATCCCTTGCGGATTCGGCGGCAGCGGCGCTCGGCGTCGTAACCTCCCTGGGGGCGTCATCTGGTTGAGAAGGGTGTAGGTGTGCGGTGCTAGATCTGTGGTTTGCAATTGCAGCGGGGGTCCGTGTGACAACTTGGTTTCCAGCGATGCCGAGCATGCCATTCTCTGTTTGGTGCATGCTGGTCGTCCCCTGTTCGCAGGTGCTCGGCTCCCTCGAGCCTGGGTGGAAGAGGAAAGGGTTCCCCTAATCCCCTTCCCCGGCAACAGAGTCGTGGCAGCTCAATGAGCACCAGGGCCATATCCCTCGCATCCTGTGCACGATCTGTTTCCTGTTGTTCACCGCAAGCTCGATGCTTCTTCAGCTCCGATGTGCCGTTTCCTGCAGCTTACTCTCTTCTTGTTTGGACACCGGCGGTCTGTGCTAAATGCCCAGTGAGGTATGCCCGTTGCTACGACACGGATGTGAGCAAATGTTCTGTGTCTGCTACCCCAAGATCGTGCCTTTCCTTGTTCTAGGGTGAACTCATCCCTCGCTCGACGGTGCGGCGTTCTTCGAGCCAGGACGAGGGGGTAGGGACCCTCTTCGGCGAGGGAGAAGGAAGGTGTGGTATCTTTCTGGTCCAGTGCAGGAGTTTCGACGTGTTTGTGGCCAAGGCGGTCGGCAATGCCATTGTCGCTGATGTTTCCTTGGGCGCCGGTGTTTCGACCCTCAAGGGCAGTCCTTTCTTCAAGCGGTTCTTCATAACTATCTAGTTTAGGTGCTTGTAGTTTGGGATTGTGTTGTAAGTTGTATCTTCAGCACCCATGTATCTTTGGGCCGTTCGTGTTTTATTTTCTTTGTAAGTGGCGTTGGGCTGCATTTGTTGGTTGTAATACCTAACCGGTTGATGGCTTTGTTAATTCAAAGCCGGGCTCATCCTCGAGCCTTCGTTCTAAAAAAAAGCATCACCTTGACTACGCCTTTTTTTGTGGTGGACCTTGACCACGCCTTCAAGGAAGATGCAGAGCCCATGCACTGTTGTGATTGTCATCTTTAAAACAATAATTTGTGCATCTCACACTAGTTTTTTCTCTTTGCCGGTTTTCTTTCTTTTCTTTTTTCTCTAATTTCCATATTCTTGTTTCTATATATATTTGTTATTTTTTTATTTCATGCAGATTTTAAAATTCAGAAACATACTTTAAAATCATGAACATGTTTTCTAATTTGTGTGTTTTTTCATATTCGTGAACAATTTTAAAATTTACAAGCATTTTTCTAATCTGTGAACATTGTAAATTTATTTTTGACCATTTTGAAAAATTATAAGTTTTACTAAACTCTTAAAAAATAGAATTCGTATATAAAGTATAATTTTAAATTTATGAACATTATTTAAATTCATGAATCTTTCTTAAAATCTATGAACATTTCTTTGAATTCTAAGGAAATTAAATTCCTGAATAGTTTCAGAAAAAACTTTCAAAGTGTTTCAACATAAAAAACGAATGAAACGAAAATAAAAAATTGAAAGAATTTTTTTGCCAATGTAATACGCATGGGCCACATACCTGCACGTTTGCTCGCAATCCAATATTTTTTTTTTGAGAATGCAATCCAATTATTTTCTAAATGGAAAGTAAACGACCAAAATAAAAAGTCGGTTGATAAATCGACCAAGAAAAAAAAATACAGCATAATATGCACATAGAGCTACATGACTTGCGGCTGTGTCAGTTGTAATACTGTTACACGCGACCCATAATCCGGCCCGTACATGCGGGGTTCACTTTGAGGAGGAAACACTGGACCTCTCCTAGATCTCTGTTCCTAGGAGTTTAATAATTGTTTTTTTAAATAGAGGCAAAAGATTTATCTCATCCATTAATTAAGTAGAAAAAGAGTTGCCTAGTTAATTATCAAAAAAGGAACGAAAATTGTCATAATCTGCTGAGTGATACATATAGATACCCCACCCACATCTCTCTAGAGGGAGTTTCATCTAGATAGCACACGGAAGTCAACGTCATCACTTCTCCCCGAACAGGCACCATCGTCATCCCTAATCCCGAGCAAGTGACTCCGACTTTGTCATAGGCGATCATCAAGCTAGCCCACACCGAGAGGCCATGCAGGGTCATACGAAATTCGTGCTAGAAATCAGTCAGCCGCTACGATGACATCACAGCTTATACTTTGACACAGAGCAACAAATGAGAACAAACTAAGGTTGTTGCCTGAAAGACCATCGAACAAACCACTTGTTACATGTCACCGGCACCCTGCCGCTGCCACTCTAACTTCACGACAACAAACAAAGCGAGACAATCTCGTAGACACGCCAAAGAAGAGCCGCCTACCTCAAACATTGCCATGCGGGAGTTAGAAGAGCAACCGAGGGAAGTGTATGAGAGGGAAGAAATAATGTATAGACAACGCTCGAGAGTGGATTGGCTCAAAGCGGGCAATCAAAACACTCAATATTTTCAGAACCGGGCATCGCATCGTAAGAGGAAGAACACTATCAAGGCCTTGAGGCGGGCTGATGGATCTAGATGCACGGTTGATGAGGAGATGAGAGCCATGGCAACAACGTTTTATGAAGAACTGTTCACTTCAGAGGGGTCAGTAGGGGCGGAGGGTGTGCTGCAGAATATTCAATGGGTAGTCACAGAGGAAATGAACACAGCGCTCTCCGCACTGATTTCGGACACTGAGATAGAGACGGCTCTATTTCAGATGGAACCGACTAAAGCCCCGAGGCCGGATGGGCTTCCTGCGCTATTTTATCAGCAACACTGGTCGTTGCTTCGTAATGATATTTGCAGGGATGTCCGTGATTTTTTAAGTGGAACAGCTACACCTGAGGGTTTTAATGCTACGGTGATCGTAATGATTCCTAATGTCAACTCACCGGAGTTGTTATCCCAGTTTCGTCCAATTAGTTTGTGTAACGTGCTATATAAGATTGCAACAAAGGTTCTTGCCAACAGGTTAAAAAGCATCCTTCCAGTTCTTATCTTAGAGGAGCAGAGTGCTTTTGTGCCGGGGCGCCTTATCACAGATAACGTTTTAGTAGCCTATGAGTGTGTTCATGCCATTCGCAACAGGAAGAGGAAGAAACCTCTATGTGCAGTCAAGCTGGACATGATGAAAGCCTATGATCGAGTGGAGTGGGTGTTCCTGCAACAGATGTTGGAACAATTTGGTTTTGCCCCGACATGGATAACGATGATCATGCGTTGTGTGACGACAGCGAGTTTCTCGGTAACGCTAAATGGTGCTTGCTCTAGGTGTTTCTTACCATCTCGAGGAACCAGGCAGGGTGACCCTCTTTTGGCATATTTATTTTTATTCTGTGTGGAGGGTTTTTCTGCACTCTTGAGGAAAGCACAATCAGAAAATAAACTGAAAGGTGTTACGATTGGGAGCACTGGCCCCCATATTACACATCTTTTATTTGCAGATGACAATATTGTGTTCTTGGAGGGATCCCCGGAGTACCTAGAGACACTAAGGGAGATATTGGTCATATATGAGGAGGCTTCGGGTCAGAAGGTGAATCTGCAAAATCTTCAATCTTCTTCAGCAAAGGTTGTCAGGACACCACTAAAGAGGAGCTCAAATCGGTGTTGGGTGTGTCCTCGGAAGCCCTAAGCGAACGGTACCTCGGTCTCCCAACACAAGTTGGACGATCAAAAGAGGGTACGTTCGGTATGTCCTGAGAGCTCGAAAGGAAAATGTAGCGGATGGAAGGGCTTGGGTCTGTCTAAGAAAGCAAGGGAGGTTCTCATCAAGTCGGGACTCCAATCAGTACCAACTTTCACCATGAGTTGTTTCCACCTCACAAAGAAAACGTGCTGGAATCTGAATTCTATCTCTTCGAAATTCTGGTGGGGGGCAAGGGACGGTGAGAGAAAGGTACATTGGATTTCCTTGCAGAAAACGTGCACCTCCAAGCGGGATGGCGGGATGGGATTCTGTGATCCAGTAGCGTTCGACCAGGCTCTCCTTGCAAAGCAAGCCTGGCGAGTCCTGCAATGCCCGGAGTCTTTGGTTGCGAGAGTGCTGAAGGCGCGCTACTTCAAAGATGATTCCATATTGAGTGCGACGTGCCCTTCGACAGCCTCATATACTTATAGGAGCATTTTGCACGGCAGAGATCTCCTTCAAGAAGGGCTTGTTTGGAGAATTGGAGACGGCTCCAAAGTTAATATACATCACAGTAACTGGATTCCGAGGAACTGATCTATGAAGCCATTTGGCCAGATATATATGCTGGGTGTGACAAAGGTGGCTGACCTCCTTGCAGCGGATGGTAGAACGTGGAACTGCGACCGGGTCTTCGAGATGTTCACGCCGGATTATGCCAGCGACATATTGCAGATAGTGGTGGCCGGAGTGGGAGTTGATGACTGTCAAGCCTAGAACTACACGAAGAATGGAGTCTTCACGGTATGTTCTACCTATCATCTGAAAATGGCTATGATTAGAGCGAGCTCCGGACGGCCGGAGTCTTCTAGCTCTATGAATAAACACAAGGGGTATGTGGCACTATGGTTCACGAACGCACTAGGGAAGGCCAAAATTCATCTTTGGAGGTTGATTTCAAATGGCTTGGCGGTTGGGTCAGAGCTCCATCGGAGAAGGACAAAGCCTGGGGTCTTTTGCGTTGCCTGTGGTCGTGAGGAAACTATAGATCATCGGTTTTGGTCATGTCAACACTCTGTACTTTTTTGGCAGCTATTTCGCTCGGAGATGGGAGATATGGTGGAGATCCCACCGTGCCAGTTTGACTCCCAGGGAGAGGTAGCTCGTTGGCTACTGCAGTGGCTAGCGGGAGCATCCGATGACGCAAAACAGGCGACGGTGCAGGCGTTGTATGGCCTTTTGGCTGGCCAGGAACGAGGCGCGAGATAGGAAGAAGATCAAGCCGCCACATGAAATTTTGGCCACAGTTTTGAGGCAGATGGAGGATTGGATGCTGGCACATCCCACTTCAAGCAACATTCTAGCTCTTCCGCAGCCCCAACAATGGGAACAGCCGGCCGAGGGCTGGATCAAGGTTAACTCCGACGGTGCAACTTTAAAAATGGGGGACAAGGCAGGCGGAGGGGCTGTGCTAAGGGACCATATGGGGGCCTTCAGAGCGGGTGTTTGTCACCATTTCTCTGCCGTGACTGATCCTGAGGTAGCAGAGATCTTGGCATGTAAGTGGGCTCTCGAGGTGGCGAACGATGTTAACTTGCAAAGAGTACATGTGGGGTTAGAATCTCAAGGAGTGGTGCATATGCTGAAGAATCACTCAAAGGAGCTCTCGGCGTCCGGGCCATTGGTGGAGGAGATCAAAACTTTTCTGAGATCTTTTGTTGAGTTTAAGGTATCATGGATTAGACGTTCTGTAAATGTTGTCGTGCATAAGCTAGCTAGAGTAGGTGTGGGTGATGAACTTTGTGAGGTTTGAATGGGGGCTCCCCCGGATTTCGTTCTTTCTGTTTTGTCGGATGAGATTCCGAACTTCGTATGTTTAATAAAGCGGCAACTTTGACCTAAAAAAAACTTCGCTCATGCCTGCCATCGTCGCCACAGAAGCCTCGACGCCAACCCACACCAGCATCTTCCACCAGGCCGCCGCCCCAAGCTATTGCATTCCCAGACTCTTCCATATTTTTTCTTAGGCGAAGTGACATTTACGTTACAATAACCGAGAAGCATAGTTTAAAAAACCGGACCGGACCGGCGGTCGAACCGGAAAAAACTAGAACCGGCAGCCTCATCGGTTTTTAAGCTAATAAGACCGTCCTGCAATCAGACCGGAGACAACCGGTAAAACCGGCCGGTTTTTTGGAAAACTGGTGAAAAAACCAGGCCATTGAACCGAGAAAAACCAAGATTTTTTTAATAGAAATTGGGAGAAGTGGAATTCAATCCTAGGACGTGTGAGCAGTACGGGGGGTCTACCCACGGCCAAATAACCAACACGGCTGTGCTACTTTGTTGTCCACTATATGGAAATAATTTTATTTAACCATTGTTTCACATTGTATTAGCACATATATTACTCAACATATGTTATTTTTATTGCTTAAAAATCCGACAATCGAACCGGTGAACCGGCGGTCCGACCAGTAAAAATATGAACCGACAACCTTTTCGGTTCAATTTTCGGTTCGGTTTTTTAAACTATGCCGAGAAGTCACGACGGACACGTACTACGTACTACACAGTTTCATCTTCGGTGTGCTTCCAACTTAGGGCCTCTTTGATTCAAAGGATTTGTATAGGATTTTTGAAGGATTAGAACCCTTAGGAATTTTTCCTGCGTTGATCGTTTGATTCGCAGGATTGAATCCCATAGGAATTTTTTCAATGGATTCAATTGTACTACATTTCATAGGAATTCAAGCATCCAGTCCAACCTCTTAGTAGAAATCCTTTGTTTTTCCTGTGATACAATCAAACAAACTCAAATCCTGTAGGAATCCAATGGACATGTCATTTCAATCCTATGTTTTTTCTATTCCTGTGTTTTTGCAATCCTGCGAATCAAAGAGGCCCTTAGTCGGTCCTCTCTTAGACCCACACCCACATCGTGACAGGAGCGCCACTGTGGCTGGTACCTACCGGTGGAAACAAGCCAGCAAGACCTCATCGCTGACCTGAACTGTCGCCGCAGCCTCCCTGCCCACAACGATCCAGCGGCAACCCGACAAGATCGAGCCCTTTCTTGACCATCTGTACTCTCGCGTAGTGTACATGCGTGGTGTGGCCTCACGAACCTAGAAGGCCAAAAGCGCCGAGGTCCCGGCCGAGGCGGCTAACCAACCCAACCCCAGTGAGATCTCATCTCTGACTCCCAACCGTATAACATTTTAACAACCTCGCATTCCTCTCCACTAACCCATGTTGGTTGGTTTTACATCTCCTTTTGCTAGTTTAGCAATATCTTGCTACGCTGGTTTTACATCTCCTTTTGCTAGTTTAGCAATATCTTGCTACGCCATACTCGCAAAGCATGTCTGCCTACGTCGTCCTCTCCACCTCGATCTCGATCTCACCATTTGTACGAAGCCATATGGATTCCACATGCAGATGCAGGTACTATCATGCATCTTTTCTTGCTCCTCCTAATCCTGTTGAAACTTGGATAAATAATCCTGTTGGAATTTTTTTTCGTTTTTATAAAAGGAGGATGGGAGATGCATAGTATGAAATCAAATGTTCCCGGCGACGAAATTGTCCCTGCTACTGCACATTGTACGAGGCCTACCGATTATTACAGTAGAAAAAAGGAAAAGCAGTGACGTGTATGGTGCACTCGAGCGAGGGCATGTGCTGGTGGCTGGCAGTTCAAGCCACGCACGCGCGCACGCAGTTCACACGCAGCGCACTGGCAGTGCATGCATGGCATGATCACGCGTCGCCACCGCCGTCGAGCGCACGAGGCCGGATGTCCTTGAGCACGCCCACCACCTGCTGCATCGTCGGCCGCTTGTCTGGCGAGTGCGCCGTGCACAGGTACCCCACCCGCAGGCACTCCACCATCTCCCGCTCCGCCGCCTCGCCGCCGTGCACGCGAGGGTCCACGATGTCCAGCCCCTTGCCGTCGCGGATGAGCCCGCGCGCCCAGCTCACCGATGCCTCGTCCCACCTCGCCTGCCCCGTCATCAGCTCCAGCACCAGCGCGCCGAACCCGTACACGTCCGCCTCCGGCGTCGCGTCGTCGTCCTCGTCGCCGCCGCCGAGGTGCCCGAAGTCGGATATCCGGGGCTCCAGGTCGTCGCTGAGGAGCACGTTGGTGGGGACGAGGTGGCCGTGCACCGTGGCCCGGCATGACCCGGCCCACCCTTGGTGCAGGAACGCCAGGCCCCGGGCGACGCCTAGCGCGATGCGGTGCCGCGTCGGCCAGTCGGATATCGACCGCCTGTCCTCCGCCGCCTCCCAGATGTCCCCGCCGGCGTCGTCCATGTCCGGCCTCCCCGCCGGCAGCTCGTGCAGCCACCGGTGGAGGTCGCCTTTCTCCATGTACTCGTATAGCAGCAGCTTCTCCCTCCCTGCAATAAATGGCCGGAATTCCAATTTCAAAAGCCAAGACTTTATGTTGCTCAGCTCACACTGGCAATCCATCTGACCTGCTCACCGAACCTAACTGCTCCAACTGGAGTACTCTGGCAGAACAGAAAGAATCCAAAGTAATCTGGACTCACCTGCAATGCAGTATCCAAGGAGCGGAAGGATGTTGGGGTGCCGGAGCCGCGCGAGTTCCCGGAACGCGGCGGCCGCCGCGGCCGGGTTGTCGTCCTCCCCGACCCCGGCCATGGCGCCCTCCACGACGCGCACGACGACGTGCAGGTCGCCGGGCAGAACGGCGCGGTACGCGGCGCCGCTGCGGCCACCGCGCTCCGCGAGCTGGGATTCGCGGCCGAAGCCGGAAGTGGCCGCGGCGAGGTCGGCGAGCGTCAGCTCCATGAGCGGCCTCTCGAAGAGCACCACCGGCGCGGCCGACGCCCCCTTTGATATTGCCGCCGCCACAACCACCTCGTCTTCTTCCTTCTCACCCCACTGCACCTTCTTCTCCTCCGCCTCCTTGTCTCCGTTCTTCCTCTTCCTGCACTTCACCACCCCGCACGCCACGGACCCGACCAAGCAGAGCAGGACAATCACTGACGCCACCCCGCACACAATCGCCACGGCGACCACGCCCAGATGCTTCTTTCTTTTCGCTTTCGTTGCCGTGCTCTTTGCCGTCCTCGCGGGATGAGCCTTCTTTGCACTCGTTCCTCGTGGCGGCGGAGGCGGTGGATGAGGCAGCCTGGGCCGCGCAGGGGAGTCTTTTGAGAACACTAATGAAGCATTGCCGGCGTGGATGAACGCCGACGGCCCGAACTTCTTCACGGCGCTGGCGTTCACCGCGCCGGACAGGTTGTTGTACGAGACGTTCAAGAAGCGGACCCCGTCGAGCGGGGGCAGGTCGCCGGGGAACCTGCCGCGCATCGCGTTCCGGGAGAGGTCGAGCCGGCGCAACCGCGTCAGCCGCCTCAGCCCCTGCGGCACCGCGCGGATCCTGTTCGCCGACACGTCGAGCGCGTCGAGCCCCGGGAAGCCGTCCACCCCCGCGACGACGGTGAAGCGGTTGCCGGACACGTTGAGGGACTGCAGCCGCGGGTTGGGCTCCACCCGCAGCGAGCCGCCGAGCTGGTTCCCCGACACGTCGACGGCGCGGAGCGCCGGCGCGCGCCAGAACCCGCCGGGGATGGCGCCCTGGAGAGCGTTCCCGGAGAGGTCGAGCGCGGCGAGGGCGGACAGGTTGGCGAGCGCCGCCCACGCCACGGCGCCCGTCAGGTTCCGCGACGGGAGGCGCAGCTCCCGGACGGGCCTGCATGCCAGCACGGCCTGCGGCCGGAAGTTGCGCACGTACCGGAACGCGGCCGCGACGGTCGCCGCGTCGTCCCGGACGCCGCCGGCGCAAGAAGAGGAGACAGGGCCGGGGACCGTGGTGGAAAGAACCAGCAGCAAGAGCACGAGGCGGCGGACGTGGGAGTGGAGTGGCATGGTGGTAGACGAGCACTTGAAGCCTACTCCTACCTAGTACGGGTGCGGCGCAGTTATTAGATTGGAGATTTGAACCGGGGGCGGCATTGAAGGGGACAAGGAGGAAGATGAGGAATGGAACAGTGCGCCGTGCAGGGAGGCTGCTCTGCTTTTCAGTTTTTTCTGGGTGGGATGTGTGTGAGCTGGTTTAATAGCTGCTACTGGGACAGTGGCAGTGCGTGCTGCTAGAAACATGGGGGCGAGGAGTTGTTGGCTTCTCATCTCCATCGTGGACTTGGGAAGAGTGGAGTCAGGTGGACAGAATGAGGATGGTTGATCTGCTACGCCAATTCCCCTTTTCTTGTTCTGCCTTCTTGACTTCCGAAGCTAATGCTCAGAAATTCCCTCAGAAATTGACGGAGTGCTATCGTAGTGTTTGGAGACAAACGAAACTCCTCCAATTTCTTGCCTTGTTTTTAGTCTATAAGTGAAAAACCTAGGGTTTGCATGCAGTGGCGGAGCCAAGAAATTGCTCCTGGGTATTCTTGTAATTTGGTTTTTGCCAAAGCAATAACAGAACAATAAATGTACAGTAAGATGGCAATTCCAGCTCGCACCCATTCTGGCCCGCCCATCGGGGCTTGAGTGAGCTCAGTGGTCAGCCCCTGACGTTAGGGGTCTTTCGCTTTTGCCAGATCTATAGAGATATTACGAGTCCTCCGTCCCAGATTCCCTCGCCGCGGCCATATGGTTCACCGGTTTTCAGCTCACACTTTCGAAAAGCTCGATAGTATCGTATTCCACTCGTATGCTCTCGTTATGTAATAGAATACCTTTTACCGTTCATCAAGTGAACGTAGCAGCAACATCAATGACTCAATGACCATACATCGATAATAGTAGCAAAATATCATTTGGCAATATCTCTAACATTAAGAAAGATTACAAATAGCAAAAGAAACTACAATATAACTTTACAATCCCCTTTTTGGAAGAGATTGATGACATCCTCATCTTTCACTTGCTTGAAGAATTCTCTCTCAACGAATGTAATCAAGCAATTGTTCAAATATTCACACCCATTTTGTTTCTTAGTGAATTCTTCATGTATTTCATTGAGGAAAATACCCTCTCAACGCTGGCAGTGGCTACCGGAAGAATGAGCACCAAATTAAGAAGTTTGTAAACAATATAGTACTGTTCATTCTTTCTTGTCTCAACCATCAAAACTGGAAGCTCACATAGATTCTTCAAATTGCTAAACGTTTTATCCATACGCACATGAGAAATGTACATGCTTAATTGCCATGGAAGTCTTGACAATTCATCATTTGTGAAATACTTAGCATAAAATTTTCGAGCAAGCTTAACCAACTTCTCTTTATCATAAGCAGCAAATGAATCACGTGGACTAAATGTTGTCATGCAAGTAAGTAGTTCAGTGTTTACCTCATCAAATCTTGCATCCTGCTCTTGAAGTTGCCTATCAATGACACCCACAAACATTTCATCTTGAAGCGTTGGTAATTCCTTGCGCCATTGAAGAACCCTCTTTTTGGTCTCCCGGCAGGATAGTAAGGAGTCTCCATGTCAACAACTTTGATCTTGTGCTTTACACAAAAAGAAGTGACATTCTGAAGAAAATCATTCCACCCTTCATCTTCTACTTAAGCATTGCAAGTGTAGCTTTGTGAGATCAACAATCTTCATAGCATTAACAATATCTTGATCTTTCTTTTGCAAAACTCTACTCAAGTCATCAGTGTATTCAAATATTTCTTGCATCAAGTGTGCCATGAAAACAAATTCAAATGACTGAAATGATGTCAACATAGTCATTGCTGCTACTGCCTCTGTGCCATTACACTCTTTTGCAATCTTGGTGAGAACACGCCTTATTGCGGGATACATAGATATAACATGGTTGACAGTCTTGTAGTGAGAGCCCCAACGAGTATCACATGGCCTTCCAATACCCATTTCTTGATTCAAACCCGTCCCGGTTTCTACTTCTTCCAACTCTAGTGCAACAATAAGTCAGTTGGGCACAACATTTGATCAACTCTTGTTGTATATCATGGCAAGTCATCTTAAAGTTTTGTGGAGCATTCTTTAGAACCACCCTATCAACCTCTTCCAAGTTTCCTGCTAGCCAATTTAAAAGCTCAAGAAAATTTCCTTTACTTAGTGAGTCATCACTTTCATCATGCCCTCTAAATGCCAAACCTTGGTGCAATAGGAATCTCAAACACTTGAGTGTCCATGTCACACGGAGCTTATATAGAACCTTGTATTGTGTGGTGTTTGAAGCAATGGACTCCCTAATTGATGTTGTAGGTGTAGTGAACATATCATATTTTTCTCGAGCTTCAACATGAGCACTACTAACAACACCAATATGCCTCTTCAATCTTGCTTTCATGTTCCAATTATTAAACCCACCGTTCACAAATGCATCTCCTCCGGGACGTTTTATCCTTGAACAAGTAGCAAACAAAGCAAAAAGCAGCCTCTTCTTGCACACTATACTCAAGCCACTTATGATCCTTAAACCAAGTAGGGCAAAAGGGACGAGGGTGTCCACCGAAATCTCTGATCTCAAACTTATGATCCTTTGGTTGACAAGCACCCAAGTCAATGTATCTTCTTCTAACTCTATCCTGGTCATTGGCATGATACGAAGATATGGGAAGTCGCTTGCCAGGATCACGTTCCAGAGCTGCCAAATCTACTTCAAGTTGGGGCATTGATTCATCATCGTCATCAACTGCTTCATCATCTTCTACAATTGGGGTCGGGGAGCCATTATCTCTCTCTCTCTCTCTCTCTCTCTCTCCGGTTGCCGAGCTTCGCCATGTGTTTGCACTAGTGTTAGATGCAGATTGCTCTCAAGCTCAACGGAAAGAGGAGTTGGTGTGGATGTAGAAGTTACTTTCCTTGTCTTTGAAGATCTGACCCACATTTCAAATATGCTAACATCCTTCTTCTTCATCTACATCACAATCACATAAACAAAGTAGAAATCAATGGCAGTGGCAATTTGGCATGGACTGATGTACATTGGACAAACATCTTCATCATAAGAAGCAAATGAACCAAATTCAATGTCAGTTTACAAGCAATCACTGAATAATCTTCAGATTTGTTTAGAAATAGAGGGAAAGAATAGATGCACTACTGTGTGGATGGATGCAAATTGCAGAATGAAGGGGGCCGGACTGCTGGTCTGCTGCCTGCTGGATGGCGCTGCCGCCACGCAGGGGATCCGCCGAGCAGGGGAGGCCCGAGGACGGTGGCCGGAGGGAGCTGCCGCCTGAAGGAAATATGCCCTAGAGGCAATAATAAAGTTGTTATTTTATATTTCCTTATTCATGATAAAGGTTTATTATTCATGCTAGAATTGTATTGATAGGAAACCTAAATACATGTGTGAATACATAAAGAAATACCGTGTCCCTAGTAAGCCTCTACTAGACTAGCTCGTTGATCAAAGATGGTTAAGGTTTCCTAACCATAGAGATGTGTTGTCATTTGATAACGGGATCATATCATTAGGAGAATGATGTGATGGACAAGACCCATCCGTTAGCTTAGCATTGATCATTCAGTTTTATTGCTATTGCTTTCTTCATGTCAAATACATATTCCTTCGACTATGAGACTATGCAACTCCCGGATACCGGAGGAATGCCTTGTGTGCTATCAAACGTCACAATGTAAGTGGGTGATTATAAAGATGCTCTACAGGTATCTCCAAAGGTGTTTGTTGAGTTGGCATAGATTGAGATTAGGATTTGTCACTCCGAGTATCGAAGAGGTATCTTTGGGCCCTCTTGGTAATACACATCATAAGCTTGTAAGCAAACGATTAAGGAGTTAGTCACGAGGTGATGTATTATGGAACGAGTAAAGAGACTTGTCGGTAACGATATTGAACTAGATGTGAAGATACCGACGATCGAATCTCGGGCAAGTAACATACCAACAGACAAAGGGAATAACGTATGTTGTCATAACGGTTCGACCGATAAAGATCTTCGTAGAATATGTAGGAGACAATATGGGAATCTAGGTTCCGCTATTGGTTATTGACCTGGAGAGGTGTCTCGGTCATGTCTACATAGTTCTCGAACCCGTAGGGTCCGCACACTTAACGTTCGATGACGATATTGTATTATATGAGTTATGCGATTTGGTGACAGACTGTTGTTAGGAGTCTCGGATGACATCATGGACATGACGAGGCGTCTCGAAATGGTCGAGAGGTAAAGATTGATATATAGGACGATAGTATTCGGACACCGGAAGTGTTAGAAGTGCGGTACATATCGGGTCACCGGGAAGGGTTAGAGCACCCTCGGCAAACGATATGGGCCTAATGGGCCACGCGGGGAAACCCACCAGCCACCAGGGGCTGGTGCGCCCCCATATGGGCCGAACCAAAGGGATAAGGAAAGGGGGATTCGGCCTCCCCCTTCCCTTTCTCCTCCTCCTCTTTCCTTCCCCCTCCGGTAAATAAGGAAGGGGGGCGGCCTAGGAGGAACCCAAGTAGGATTCGGTCCTACTTTGGGTGCCTCCTGGCCTCTCCCCTCTCCCTCCCACCTATATATATATATATATATATATATATATATATATATATGGGGGGGGGGGTGCCCCTAGCACACCCAGACAATTGCCTAGCCGTGTGCGGCGCCCCCCTCCACCGTTTACACCCCCGGTCATATTTTCATAGTGCTTAGGCGAAGCCCTGCAGATATCACTTCACCATCACCGTCACCACGCTGTTGTGCTGACGGAACTCATCTACTACCTCGACATCTTGCTGGATCAAGAAGGTGAGGGACGTCACCAAGCTGAACGTGTGCCGAACGCGGATGTGCCGTGTGTTTGGTACTTGATCGGTTGAAGCGCGAAGAAGTTCGACTACATCAACCGCGTTGTGAAACGTTTCCTCTTACAGTCTACGAGGGTACATAGGCACACTCTTCTCCTCGTTGCTATGCATCTCCATGGATAGATCATTCCATGTGCATAGAAAAAAATTGTTTTCCATGCAACGATTCCCAACAGTGGCATCATGAGCCAGGTCTATGCGTAGATGATATGCACAAGTAGAACACAAAGATTTGTGGGCGGTGTTAGTCATACTGCTTACCACCAATGTCTAATTTTGATTCGGTGGTATTGTGGGATGAAGCGGCCCGGACCAACCTTACATGTCCATGCACATGAGACCGGTTCCACCGACTGACATGCAACTAGTTTTGCATAAAGGTGGCTGACGGGTGTCTGTTTCTCCAACTTTAGTTGAATCAAATTTGACTACGGCCGGTCCTTGAAGAAGGTTAAAATAGCAAACTTGATGAATCACCATTGTGGTTTTTGTCGTAGGTAATAACGGTTCTTGCTAGAAGCCCATAGCAGCCACGTAAAACTCGCGACAACAAAGTAGAGGGCGTCTAACTTGTTTTTGCAGGGTATGTCACTACAAAAAAGACACATCCGTGACATTTTGGGCCGAATGAATTTTTTTTTCTGTCATGCTTATGACACTTCTATGACGATAATTGTGACAAAACCGGGTATCATCATAGATGTGGTGGGCTCCTACTTCTATGACAAAAAATCATGACAGAAAATGGGCTTTTCGTCCTGGGCGGGCCGGAGACGCAACTACATGACATTCTTTGGGCCGTCCATGACGGAAAAACCCGTGGTAGAAGCGAGGGCGAGAAAAATATCGGGAGTTCCCGGTTACGGTGGGTGGTCGGGGCCGAGCGATGCACGAAGGGATTGCGTGTTTCTCTCGTACACGTACGCACGTGGGTGCGAGGCGTTGGGCTCTAACTGAACCCGAGCGAGTCATTCGCCTACTAAACCCAAGCGATTGCACTAGCTACGCGTTACTGAACCCGAGCAATCGATCGATCCCTGGCTGTTAACTGAACCCGATCGAGCGATTCCTTCGCTACTGCTGCTAACTGAAGCCGATCGAACCTGCTGCCTCTTGATGAACAGTGAACGTTGTTGGGGGCTGGATGAACAGTTCCTAGTGGGGATTGGATGAATAGGACCCCATGGTAGTAGAGGCCATTGCTGCTGGATGAAGAGGACCCCGATCGAGCCGGTTGGGGGTGGATGAAGAGGACCCCGTGGAGGGCTGGTTGAACAGGAGCCGGTGGAGGGCTGGAAGAACATTAGCCCGTGGAGGGGTGGTTGAAAAGTAGCCGGTGGAGGCTGGATGAACAGGAGCCCGTGGATGAACAGGAGCTGGTGGAGGCAGGAGGGAGATGCCGTGGATGAACAGTCGCAGGTGGAGGCTGGAGGAGTTCGACGGTGGATGAACACTAGCCCGTGGAGGCTGGAGCGAGGCAGTAGACGGTGGATGAACAGTAGCCCGTGGAGTCCCGTTTTGCGGTACGCCACACCCCTCCTAATGAACAGGACCCCCATTTTGACCGTAGGAGGTCGAAGAGAAGTCCGTTTCCTCTGTTTTGCGGTACGCCAGACCCCTCCCGGTGAACAGGATCCTGTTTTGACCATAGGCGGTCGAACAGAAGGCCGTTCCCTCTGTTCTGCGGTACGCCAGGCCTTGTTTCGTCTGTTCCATCCAAGCCGGCTGGCTCCCGATGAACAGGACGCATTCCGTTGCCTCCCGATGAACACGACGCAGTTTCTCCGTTCTGACCCAGCCGGTTGGCTACCGATGAACAGGACGCCGTCGCTGCTCTCCACTACATCTTCATGTACATGAGCCCTGGCCGTATGTATGTGCGACGTGCGAGTAGGCGTTCGAGACCCCGCCCATATGTATTTATGTGGCCGTATTTACTTTCTTGCACCCTAGTTGTACGTATGTGTACACGATATTGACGGGAATGCATGACATGCTACGTCCATGGTTCATCGCAGCAGCCTGCAGACATACCGATCGACCAGTATGTACGTACACGTTCGCGACCACAATGACAACGCTACGTATGCTTCGACCAGGTGGGTCCCGACTATCAGGGAGGATAAGGAGGAACTTCCTCGCGTGCGAAGTTATTGATGGTGGGTCCCGGCTGTCAGGATGAGAATCATTTTTTGTTCATAATATGACGCACTTCCTTGCGTGCGAAGATGTAGCTGCTGGGTCCCAACAGTCAAGGAGGAAACATTTTTTTTGCAAAATACGGTGGCCCGTCCGGTGGGTCCCTGCTGTCAGGTGGAGGAATCATTATTTTGCGCATAATAAGGAGGCACTTCCTTGCTGCGGCCGTGGACCCAGCTGTCAGCCTCTCCGCGTACAGTACTCTCCTGATGGAAGTCTGTTCCTTGACCACATTGACCACGCCGCGCCGAGAGCACCAACGCGGTGGACGACGGCGAGGCCTAGGAAGGGGATAACACAGAGCCGGGGAAGACACAGCAGTGGATGCCCACGCGGAGAAGAATCTGAGGTATTGGTTGGCTGCGGTGTGAAATTGCCGTCATTGAGAATAAGAGGGTTGTGGGTGAGTAGAGGGATGGCACGGCGAGAGGTTGGAGTAAGGAGTAGGGTGGGGCGGTCGGGGCCTGCTTGACAGGCAGAGCCCGACCCACGGGAGGCGAGAGCGGTGCACGACCGACGCTGGTTTGGGCGACTAAAGTAAGAAGACCAGAGGTTGAAGAAGCACTACGGCCGTTGGATGGACATCATACGGTCAATGGAGCTATACTCGTTCATATTGACTAAGTTGACAAAGCCCTCCGTCCGCGTCAACTTAGTAGGCCCACAAGTCAGCCTCCCACTATGGTGGGTCCCAGCTAGCAGGGGGAGTATTCATTTTTTGTGCGTAATAAGGAGGCACTTCCTTGCGTGCGAAGATATAGCTGGTGGGCTGAGCTGTCAGCGGGGGAATGTTTTTTTCGTGGAATACAGAGGCTCTTCCGGTGGGTCCCAGCTGTTAGGTGGAGGAATCATTTTTTTTGCGCGTAATAAGGAGGCATTTCCTTGCGTGCGGTTGTGGACCCAGCTATCAGCCTCTCCACATACGGTCCACTTCCGATGGATATCATTCGTTGACCATGTTGACCATGCCAGGCCGAGAGCACCAGGACGGCGGGCGACGGCGAGGCCTAGTAAGGGAATGACACAGAGCCAGGGAAGACTCAGCAGTTGTTTCCCACGCGGAGGGGAGTACGAGGGTTTACTAGTTCGTTTGCCGTCGTCGGAGAATAACAACAGGTGTGGGTGAGTAGAGGGATGGCTAGGCCAGCGATGGGAGTATGGTGGGGTGGTGAGGCTTGGCGCTAAGACACCGGCATGGAGGGAGCACGCAGTCTCGCCGGTGCTTGTTTGAGCGGCTGGAGCAGGAAGAGCAGAGATTGAAGAAGCACGACGGCCATTGGATGGACATCCAACAATCACTGCTCTCATGTGTTGACTAAGTTGACACAGCGTTGCGTGTGTGTCAAACTTTTTTTAGGAAACTGTACGCGTCAACCTATAGTAGACGCACAAGTCAACCTCAAATGTGTGGAAAATAACATACATCCCATCTGCCATTATTTTTAATAATTTACAGCCCATTTGCTAATTCTTAAGGATTTTTTGGAGCTCATCTTCTTTTTGTTAGCATTACAGCCCATATTGTGTCCACGGTTAAAAATTATATGAAATTTTGCATATTTCGATGCAGTCAACTGTTTTTAATCCTGAAATTTCAAGTCACATTCAAACTAATTTGAAAAATAAATTTAATAAATATAAAATCCAAAAAATTGTCCATGCATAAAAATCAATGGAATTTAAAATCTTGAAATGAATAAAAAATTGAAACTAATTCCCGATTTGATGTGTTTTAGAAATGTACTGCCCATTTCTCATTACTGATAGCCCATTTTTTGGGCAAGGCGAATGAAACTCTCTTCGTCTTGAAAGATTTGCAGCCCAACAGGGCGGACAAAGCAAGTAGGCCTAGGTTGGGTATTTCTTTAAAAAAAAGTAGAACTGGCTAACCCTTTTCAGCAAAAAAAAACACAACTGGGCTCATGATGTGGTAAACATAAATAAAACCACAGCTAGGCAGACCCTGACCCTCGACAACCCCCTTGTTACCCTGATCCGTCTCTAAAACTAGTATAAATAACAACTTCTTGTTCCTAAAAGAAGAAGTAAATAACAATACTTAGCGACTTCTTTGGGTCCACAGTGTCGGCCGCTAAATCGTGTAATTCTCTCGTTTATTGACTATGTTGACAATGGCGTGGGTCCCAGATGTCCAACCATTAGGAGGAACCGTTTTTTTTGGGCTTGTAATAATGAGGCACTTGCTTGCGTACTGCCATGACCCTTGTGGGTCCCTACTGTCATCCTCTCCACGTACAATCATCCCCTTGTTCCTCTCGGTTGTTGACGACGTTGACAACGCAAGAGGGTGCTGCACCGCCATAGTGAGCGAACCAAGGCGGAGGACAATGGCGAGGCCTCAGACGGAATGAATAGGAGCCGTGGAAGATGCGCCGGTCCAGTCACAGGCAGAGGGGAGTACGAGGGTTGACTGGTTCGGGTGCGGATGTGGGTGCGTGTTGGGGCTGACGTCGATGGAGAATAACAGGACGTGTGGGGGAATAGAGGGAGGGAGGGACTGCCCAATGTTGGAGGGTATGGTAGGGTGGCGGAGGCGCAGCCAGCCGTGTTAGGCGGGAGCAGGCGGAACCGACGGGGTGGTTTGGTTTGGGCAGGTGGAGGAAGAAGACAAGAGATAGAAGATACACGACAGATGTTGGATGTCAACCCAAGGGCTGGTAGGCAGAATCGTTTGTTGACTACCTAGTAAGTCGACACCACCTTGGACAGGCTTTTTCCTCGTGGGTCCCAAATGTCAGAATCCAAATATGTCACGGTCATTCAGCCTTTTTTATGAAAATTTACAGCCCATTTGGTGTGCTAGTTCAAAATAAGTTTGTGGGTGCTGGTGGGCCTAATCACTTGGGTTCTGTAATGCACAGTGAGCTCAAGCAGCCGGCGAGAGTGATGTTATTTCCCTTGGTTGGGATTTGTTACAATATTTCACTCTTAATTAAACGAATGCCAAGCCATTTTCCTTGTTTCAAAGAAAATATGACAGTCCCAACCGAGTTGAAAAGGGCAACAACATCTAACTCCAGCTTACAAACTATACAAAAGCACGAGGGTTAATTGTTCATCATGTTTAGACAAAATTCAGATTGAAAAGGGCAACAACATCTAACTCCAGCACTGTTTTCGGCAGTCACAGTCAAATGGATCGGTCAGGTCCATAGTGTTAAGGCATATCTCTCTCGATGTGGTTTTGGTGATTGATGACAACATGTTTGCGGACTAATCATGTGCTTTGAGCATTTTAGAGATTCATCCTTGGCTCGAGATGATTTCTTTCCCTCGGCGTGTCATTCAAGATGGTGTAGCTCTTTCGTTTCTTTTTTGGTGGACTAGTTTCATAGAGGGCACCGTACTATCAAGACGGGGTCCGCTTTGGTTTGGCTAGGGTGGAATCAACACGTACACATCCGTTTCACACCCTCTGAGCCTTTCCGCTTCAATGGAGAGCTCTCCCTCCTTCTTTGGGTTTTAATGCGGTTCCGGTAGTAGTGCAGTACCCAGTGATAGTACCGCTTAGGGGTCCTGGCGATGCCGCTCCTAGCGGTAGTACCGCCGGTGGGTCCTCAGCCGTAGTACCACTGCGGTACCAGGCCCCTACCACGTCGATTCGAGGAGGTCATTTCTCGTGTCGGATTGTGCGGTACTATGTAGCGGCAGTAGAGCGGCAGTACCGCTCATTAGCGGTAGTACCGCCCTACCACCACTTGGTAGTACCGCTTGAGTCCTTTTCTCCCCCGCCCTCCAGACTGCGCGGCAGTACCGCCGAGGGAGCGGTAGTACCGTTGAGCCCAGCGGTAGTACCGCCCTCTGCGGGGCTGTTAGGGGGGTAACGGTTGGATTGTCCCCCCCCCCACTTTATAAGGAGGTCTTCTTCCCCAAATTTGATCTATCTCTTCCCCCAAAAGCTCCATTGCTGCTCCAAGCTCCATTTTCGCCCGATCTCTCTCCCTAGCCAATCAAACTTGTTGATTTGCTCGGGATTGGTTGAGAAGGCCCCGATCTACACTTCCACCAAGAGAAATTTGATTCCCCTACTAATCCCTAAGCGGATCTTGTTACTCTTGGGTGTTTGAGCACCCTAGGCGGTTGAGGTCACCGGGGAGCCATAGTCCATTGTGGTGAAGCTTCATTGGTGTCGTTGGGAGCCTCCAATTAAGTTGTGGAGATTGCCCCGACCTTGTTTGTAAAGGTTCAGTTGCCGCCTCCAAGGGCACCAATAGTGGAATCACGACATCTCGCATTGTGTGAGGGCGTGAGGAGAATACGATGGCCCTAGTGGCTTCTTGGGGAGCATTGTGCCTCCACACCGCTCTAACAGAGACGTACTTCCCCTTAAAAGGAAGGAACTTCGGTAACACATCTTCGTCTCCACCGGCTCAACTCTTGGTTATCTCATCCCTTTACTTGTGCACGCTTATTTGTGTTATATCCTTCGCTTGCTTGTGTGCTTGTTGTTGTTGCATCATATAGGTTGCTCACCTAGTTGCATATCTAGACAACCTACTTTGATGCAAAGTTTAAATTGGTAAAGAGAAGCTAAAGATTGTTAGTTTCCTATTCACCCCCCTCTAGTCAACTATATCGATCCTTTCAATTGGTATCAGAGCCTCGTCTCTTTATTAAGGACTTTTCCGTCCGAAGAGTATGGTTGACACCATAGACGGAGCGGAGGAGCACTTCGCTGTGAATCCAATCTCGTTTACGGACAATGGGGAAACCGCGATCTCTCGTGAGGAATTCAATGTGGCTTTGGACACATTGAAGACCTCTATGAAGACCGAGGTTGAAAGCATGTTTATAAATTCATAGAAGGGCTTAAACTTTCCACTGCATCGTTGAAAGTGGGTGATCCCGCTAACAAGGTGACGGATGCTAACCCTGACAAGGGGGAAGCTACTAGTGAGAAAGCTCCTTCTTCTAGTGGTAAGAATGGCACCGGCATCTTTGCCCATGGGGAACCTCCACCCGTTTATGGTGGACCGATTCCTTCTACTCACTTGAATCATGCTGGTCCTCTCCCCAAGATTGATAAAAGGGAGGACTTTGATTCTTGGGTATATCGTTTTAAGCGTCATTTAAATCATGTGAATACTAATCTTTGGAGAATCATTAAAGAAGGGTTTTATCCACACGACCGAAGCAACTTCACTCCTAGAGAAGCCGCGGATAATCAATTCAATGAGAATGCTCTCTTCATCATCCAAGATGCAATTTCACCCGAAGATCTCCCTCACCTCCGGCCCTACGCCATGGCCAAAGATGCATGGCTCCAAGTTGTGTCCCTCTATCGAGGAAGCGCAAGCATTCAATGCTCCAACTATGAAGTGGTGCAAGATGAAGCCGACGAGTTTGCAATGAAAGAGGATGAAGAACCTCGTGAGCTTTATCGGAGAGTAACCAAACTCGCGGTTTCACTCCGAGATCATGGGAGCAAGGACACGGATGACAATTGGATCAAGAAAAAATTCCTCAAGGCAATGATGCCTTACCACAAGGCCATGTCCTCCATCATTCGTCAAAGGCCGGACTTCCACACCTTGACCTCAAGTGAGGTGTTGGATGAGTTTGTGGTTATGAGCGTATTGGACAAGACCGCCGACAATGCGGTACTTCGTTCTCAAAGACTAAAGAAGCCCAACCTTGCATTGAAGGCCAAGGTTTGTGTTGAAGAAGAGGAAGAAGAGGAAGAAGAGGAGATCAACCCCGAAGATACAAAGTATGACTATCATGAACACATGGCCCTTGCGTCTAGGCAATTTTGGAACAAGAAGAACTCAAGGCCCAACTTCAACAAAAGCAACTCTAGTGGCGCTAAGGTCAAGCAACGTGTGAGAACTTGCTATAATTGTGGCAATGTGAGTCACTTTGTTGCGAAGTGCCCTTATGAGAAGAGGGAAGACAACGGTGGCAAGCTCATCCGAAAGGACAAGGCCAAGTCTTTCCCCAACAAGAGCAACTTCACCAAGAAGACTCCCCACAAGGTGTTGGTGGTACAAGAAGAGTACAATGAAGATGATGATGATGAAGATGGTGGGTCAGTTCCCATGGCCTCCGTTGCCATTGTGACGACTCCACGGGTGTCTCTCTTCGATTCTCCTAATGAGAGCATCATCGCCAAGTGCCTCATGGCTAAGGCCACCAACAAGGTAACCCCCAACATCAAAACTACCTTCATTGATCATCCCTCTTTGACGGATTGCATTAATGAACATTAGGGATCTAAGGTGGAGGAGAATGAGTTTGAATCCTTTATCGGTAAACTCAAGGGTAAATCCAAGAAGCACTTCGTTGCTCTCTTGGAACAACTTGGTGAAGCCAATGACATGATCGAGGCTCACGAAGATACCATCTCTAAGATGGAGGGGCATAGTCGAGACTATGCCGATGAGATTTTGGATCTTTCCAATGCTCTTGAGGAAGATCGTGATCTTCGTTTGGCTCTTGAGGAGTCACACAACGATGATCATGCTAAATTAAAGAAAGATCTTGATCATGCTCTTGTTGTTTCTCGTGTGCTAAATTCCGAGAAGGCCAAACTTGGGGTTGATCTTGCTAGAATCATGGAGGAGTTTGATATACTTGACAAGGCTCACAAGGCCTTGAAAGGTATTCATGCTAGCCTCAAGGAGTCTCATGATCAACTCCAAGTGAAGCTAACTAAGGAGAAAGCCACTTTTCCTCATATGGTTTTAATTGATAATGCAAATGCTACTAACCCATGTTGTGAGCATGTGCATCTTATTGAGAAAATGCTAAGTTGAAGGAGCAACTTGAGAAAGGCCTTACATCATGCATACAAGGTGAGAAGAACCTCAACGACCTCTTGAGCAATCAAAAGGAAGTTGTGGCCAAGGAAGGGATTGGGTTACTTTTAAGTCCAAGAACAAGAAGAAGAATGACAAGACCAAACGACCTCCTCCTCTCAAGCAAACCTTTGTGAAAGAGGGAGAGGGTGCTCCCAAGGAGAAGAAGAACAATGTAAAGGGCGATAGACTCAAGAAGGGCAATGTCATTCTTCCTAACAAAGCCGGCGACTTTAACCCGTCTTATGTGTTGTGCCATGCTAGTGATGGGCATGTTTATGCCAAATTTGTTGGTTCTCCTTATGAGTACATTGAATGGTCTATTTGGGTTCCTAAGACCCTTGTCACTAACATAAAAGGACCCATTACAAAATGGGTACCTAAAACCAAGCATTGATCTCTTGTAGGTGTTTGCTTCCGGTGGGGGATCATGGTTGCTCGATAGTGGAGCTACAAATCACATGACCGGAAGAAAGGACTTGGTGGTGGACGTACTCAAGACTCCATCTATGCCCACCAATGTCGAGTGGGGTGATGCCTCATCTTCTAAGGTATTGGGACTCGGCAAGGTTGTCATTTCTCATGATCTCATGATCGAGAAGGTCATGCTCGTTGAGTCCCTTGCATACAATTTACTTTCCGTTCATCAACTTGCAATCATGGGCTTTGCCACTTTCTTTGATATCGATACCGTGGCCCTCTTGTGGAGCAAGACTCTTAAAGTAGCCTTTATTGGGCATGTCGAGAATGGTCTATATGTGATTAACTTTTCGGAGCGACCCACTAAGACCGCGACATGCCTAATGGCTAAAGTTGACTGAGGGAGTCCTGGATTAGGGGGTGTCCGGATGGCCGGACTATGACCTTTGGCCGGACTCCTGGACTATGAAGATACAAGATTGAAGACTTCATCCCGTGTCCGGATGGGACTTTCCTTGGCGTGGAAGGCAAGCTTGGCGATTCGGATGTGTAGATCTCCTTCCATTGTAACCGACCTTTGGCCGGACTCCTGGACTATGAAGATACAAGATTGAAGACTTCGTCCCGTGTCCGGATGGGACTTTCCTTGGCGTGGAAGGCAAGCTTGGCGATACGGATGTGTAGATCTCCTTCCATTGTAACCGACTATGTGTAACCCTAACCCTCTCGGTGTCTATATAAACCGGAGGGTTTTAGTCCGTGGGGCGAACAACAATCATACCATAGGCTAGCTTCTAGGGTTTAGCCTCTCCGATCTCGTGGTAGATCTACTCTTGTACTACCCATATCATCAATATTAATCAAGCAGGAGTAGGGTTTTACCTCCATCGAGAGGGCCCGAACACAGGTAAAAACATCGTGTCCCTTGTCTCCTGTTACCATCCGCCTAGACGCACAGTTCGGGACCCCCTACCGAGATCCGCCGGTTTTGACACCGACATTGGTGCTTTCATTGAGAGTTCCTCTGCGTCACCTTTAGGCCCGATGGCTTCTCCGATCATCAACAATGATGCGGTCCGGTGAGACTTTTCTCCGGACAGATCTTCGTATTCGGCGGCTTTGCACTCTGAGCCAATTAAGCAGCCATCCGGAGCAAATCGAAAGCTTACGCCTGGCCATCAGGTCAGATTTGGAAGTTTGAACTACACGGCCGACGTCGCGGAGACTTGATCTTCGACGGGTTCGAGCCATAGCCAAGCGCCGCCTGTCACGATGGGCATGATCTAGCTCTGCTACCGAACTGTCACGGAGGCCGCACCGATGTCGCTCCGACCCTTAGCTCGAGCCGATTGCGCCAATGTCGAGGGCGGTGGCTGGACACCGCCTCGAAGGCTGCAATCTCCACGGCGATCGAGCCGAACACCATACCTGTCCTTTGCGAAGCTTGTGACTCCAAAGTGCTGGACTCCTCTTCGGACTCCGAAACTTTCACGCCCCCGCCAGTCGAATCCGATTGGGCGCCGATCATGGAGTTCACCGCCGCGGACATCTTTCAGCACTCGCCTTTCAGCGACGTTCTGAATTCACTAAAATCTCTCTCTTTATTAGGAGAGCCCTAGCCGGACTATGGTCAGCAAGGTTGGGATACGGACGACGATGAAATTCAAAGCCCACCCACCACCCACTTCGTAGCCACTGTCGATGATTTAACCGACATGCTCAACTTCGACTCCGAAGACTTCGACGGCATGGACGACGATGTAGGAGATGAAAAGGAATCAGCGCCCATAGGGCACTGGACAACCACCCCATCTCACGATGTCTACATGGTGGATACACCTAAAGGAAACAACGACGAGGAACAAAGGGACGCAACGAGGGATCGTTCCCTCGAAAAGCAATCAAAGCGGCGGCGTAAGCGCCGCTCCAAACCCCACCTCGACAGAGAAAGTAGCCATACAGACCCAACCATAGAGCAGGGCGAACCGGTGGACGACGAACACGCCATCGAGCAACCGTCCGAACAGGGCAACTTGGATAAACAACCCGTCCCCGGCGAAGACAACAGTCCGGACAACCTCACGCCGGACAAGTTGCTGGAGCAGAAGAACCTCCAAAAAAGGCTCGTCGCCACTATGCGTAGCCTGAAAAGGCAGAAGCGGAAGCTCAAAACAGCGGAAGATGCACTCAGAATTAGATGGAGCAAAGTACTCAACACCGCAGACAAATACGGCGACAGTCGCCGCACAAAGAGCTATCCGAAGCGAAAATTACTGCCGGAATTTGATGAAGAGGCCTTAGAGCCTCCGCAATCAAAAAATAAGGAAGCCACCCGGTCGTATAAACGACCCCATGGCCAACATAGTGCGGCAAAGGGCGCCGCACACAAGCCGTCACGCCCGCACAAGGATTCACATCAAAAAGACGGCCCAGCCAGATCTATCTATGGACCAAGAAAGCAAGCTCTAGTAGGCAATGCAACACATCAAATATCCGAACATCATGGTACACCCAGATATAGGGGTGCCGCGCACTGTGTTTCATCGATGAGGTCTTTGGATCATGAATTTCCAGGATTCAAGCCCGTAAACATAGAGGCATCTGACGGAACAATGACCTGTAGTCTGGATTGAGGATTACATCCTCCTCTTACACATGGCTAGAGGAGATGATCTCACGCCATAAAATACTTACCCCTCAGACTCAAAGGGCTAGCCCGGCATTGGCTTAAAAGCCTTCCCGAAAACACCATTGGAAGTAGGGAAGAGCTCAAGGATGCTTTTCGGGCAAATTTTCAAGGGACCTATGTCCGACCTCCGGATCTGAGCGATTTAAGTCACATAACTCAACAACGGGAGAGTCAGCCGGAAATTCTGGAACAGGTTCCTCACTAAAAAGAACCAAATAGTCGACTGTCCGGACGCCGAAGCCTTAGCAGCTTTCAAACACAACGTCTGAGACGAATGGCTCACCAGACACCTCGACCAAGAAAAGCCAAGAACAATGGCCGCATTAACAAGCCTCATGACCCGCTTTTGTGCAGGAGAGGATAGCTGGTTGGCAAGATGCAGTACCAGCGACCCAAGTATATCCGAAGTTAGGGATGGACATGGGAAACCACGACGCAGCAAGGACCAGCGCCGGACCAAGGGAAACAGCCCGAAGAGCACGACAGTCAACGCCGGATTCATAAGCTCTCGGCAGAATCAGAAAAAGCTGCCCCTCATGGATATAAGGTTCGAGCTATCTAAGCTTAAAATATCTTGGACAAGATATGTCAAATACGATTACTCGGGAAGCACGCAAACCATACCCATAGAGGTTGTTGGGTCTTCAAGCAATCCGCAAACTCAACGCCCGAACACAAGGGCTCGACACACCAAGCGAGGACGATGAAGAACCCCACAAGGCGAGCATCGGAAAACAAAAGAACTTCCCACAAGAAGTCAAAACAGTAAATTCACTTCACGTGACAAAAGGGGAGAACAGAGTGGCGCCCATAGAATCACGCGCCATACGGCCTATCGAGAGGAGTCCCGCCACTGGTTGTCAAAACCAATCACCTTCGACCATCAGGATTACTCTAGAAGTATCCGGAATGCAGGCTAGACTGCCTTGGTATTAGATCTGATAATTGACGGACTCCACTTTACACAAGTCCTAATGAACGGCGGCAGTGATTTAAACCTGCTATATCAGGACACAATCCGCAAACTGGGGATAGACCCAACAACAATTCGCCATAGCAACACTTCCTTTCAAGGGGTAATGCTAGGCCCAGATGCCCATTGTACGGGCTCTCTCCTGCTAGAAGTTATGTTCGGCTCACCCGACAACTTCCGCCATGAAAAAGCTAACCTTCCACATCGCCCCATTTACAAGTAGCTATCAAGCACTCTTTGGGATCTTGAAGCTTCGCCCGCTTTAACACAATACCGCATTATGCATCCCTTACACTTAAAATGCCCTGTCCACGAGGCCTCATCTCATTAAAGGGAAATATCGAGTGTTCCTCGAGCACGGAAGATTGTGCGGCTGCATTAACAACCACACACTAAACCGGCTTCACTAAGCAAATCACCTAAACAGGTCGTTCAGACCCCGGACATGGCTAGACAAGTCCGGCGTAAGGGCTTACTAGCCGCATACCCCCATTCAAGGGGCTCCGCGCATGTACAACAAGAGACAATAAAGCTCAATTTGATTCATTTTTTAAATTGTAATTTGTTCATTTAATATAACGTACATTTTCGCATTTCAACTAAGTTCCTCTCTTTTACAGATGAACACCGTGCTACACCCGTCCAGGATACGGCACAACAGAGACACAGGCGCAGACGTGCAGTAGGGACCCGTTCCAAGGATTCTTTTCAGATTAAGACCCTGCGTAAACCTTTTTTACTGTCTCTTGTTGATACACATCCCCCGGTTTCTTGCTATAACCGAGGTGGAGGCTGATGTCTTAGCATCGGCCACGTCGAGATTTTGCGTGCACGGACACGGGGCTTATTACTAAGGGCGTTGTTCAGCCCGTTTTCATAAAGACCGAATACCTTAGGGAGTGTTCGGCGTCGCGAGTTTGGCCTTATATGCATCAGCTCCGAATCATGTCTTTGGTCAAATGTTGGGTTTGCCCGGCTCCTGTGTTTTGCTGCCTTACGTTTACGCTCTATCAGCTAAGGCGGCACCGGAGAACTCTGCGATTGTGCCCGGTTCGCCAAAGAGCACCTCGAGAGAAAGTCGAAAATCGATCATCATGATATAGCGTGAGACTGGTCAACCACTCGATGACTCACCGAAATCTTTAGGATTCCTCCGCATTAATGAAGGGCCATTTCCCGGTCAGGCACACACGCGCCCCGAATTCGGGCGAGCGCGGTGCCCCTAGGCGCTATATAGTAGCCCCACTGTCAAACTCCTATGGCTAAGTGAAAGTGATAAAGCATTATATTCCGGTAGCCTAGTTCGCTACGCTATCACCTCCTTTATAGGACCAAGACGTTGGATCAAGTGTGAAAACGCATATGCGAACACCCGCATTATATGCGTGAAATTTGAAGCCGAAGACTGCCATCTTTCAGGTTATATACACATATACATTAACGGCCGCACAGGAGGTATTTTAATTCTTCCAGGCACAAGTATAAAAAGCTTTTATATTCCATCGAAATATCGTTTTACAATAATACATGTTATTCGAACATGATATCCTTCGAGCACCGCGTCTCTATTAAACGAGCGCCCTGCAGAACTTCCTAAAAATAGTGCTCGGCAGGTACTCGGCTCCCGTCCGAATCTTGGGATGCAACATCGGTGGCTTTCATCTCCGCCCAGTATGTCTTAACACGGGCAAGAGCCATCCGCGCACCCTCTATGCATGCTGACCTCTTCATTGCATTGATATGCGGCACCGCACCAAGGAACTGCTGCACCAAACCAAAATAACTCTTCGGCTCGGGCCTTTCCGGCCACAGATGACTCACGACATCCTTCATGGCGAGTCTGGATAACCTATTCAGCTCCGCCCATTTGGCCAAACGCTCGGATAATGGAAGTGGGCGCTCTGGATTGTGGAATTGCGACCAAAAAAGCTTTTCCACTTCGTGATCCTGTTGATCTCGGAAGTGTTCGGCCGCGTCCACGGCACTTGCCGCCAAGTCCAGATAAGTATCCGCCGCACTCCACAGCCGGTCCAAATTAGCACACTTAGGATCCCCGAACTACATCCGCAGCATAAAGGGCTTTCCACGCGATATCTACGGCACAAGTAGCTCACCTTCATGGCTCTCATTGCGAGCGAGCATCCTTGGCCTCGGTAGTGGCCTTTTCCGTGTCCTTTTGTTACGCCCGATCTTCTATTTCAAGAAGCTTGCAGCGATCGGCGGCATCCTTCAACTTCACAGCCATCTCGGCCATTTCCTTCCTGCTTGGCGGTGAGCAGCTGTTGACCTTCAGCTCTTCGGCCGCCTTTAAGGCAACCGCATCACTTTTTCTGGCCTGCTCCTTGGCTCGGGCGAGTTATGCCCGAAGGTTCTCCACGGCAGCGGCACCATCTGTATCAAGCATACATGTTGTAAGGCACGTGCATCAATCCCCCTTACCAGGTGTCCGCGAAGAAATTGCATACCTTGTGACTCGTCAAGCCGCTTGTTGACAAGCGCGATGTCGGCATCCACCACATCAAGTTGCCGCTTTAGCTCGGCAAATTCATCAGTCCGGCTAGCCACCGGACACTTCGCCACCTACATAGGAAGAGCGACATGTTATACCCGAGATTATGATCCTCGGCGCGCTGTCATTTTTGACAACGCACCGAGTCTCAGGGGCTACTATCTATCTGAGGCGCATCTTTTATATGCGGAATCGACAAAAGGTACATCATTTCGCGTACCTCAAAACTTGCCAAGAAACTCCACGAAGGCCTCGTGCAACCCGCTCTGCGGATGAAATCCTTTCAATCACCGTGCCCATCAATGCACGGTGTTCTTCTGAATAGACGCTTCGCCCGAGCAGATCCTTGACTCCTCCGACCATGCACCGGACGGTGCCGGACTCGTCCGATGGCCTTTTTCAAGGCGGACACGGAGGGCTTTGGGGACTCATACGATCGCTTTCCGACCTGCGGATTCGGAGAAACCCTCCGTGGCGACACCTCGGGGTCGCCCGCCTCGCAAGGCGATGATGCAGGGGAGGCGTTCGCTCTCCATCATCTCCGGACAAAGATCCCCTGAAGATGAGCTCTGCTGAGAAGGGCTGAGATCCGAACTATAAGGTAAAAATTCAGTTATCTTTCTCAGGAATAGAATAGGGATGTCTCTTATTTTAAAACTCCCCTCTCTACTTACGGCTCGCTGGAGGGCTGATCCCCTTGAGGGCACTGTGTGGCCGAGGCACCTCCCGGTGCAGGACCCTTTGAGGAAGATCTCTTACCCCGCTTTGAGACCATGGTCTCCGGGTCTTCAGAGGCGGTCCTCTTCTTTCCCTGGATGGAGGGATTCTCGATACCTCCTTTCCTGACAGCCTCCTTCGAGGAGACGGTAGCTTCCTTGTTCCCCCCTTCACCTTCTTCCAAAGGCGCGACCTCCAGCATCTTGGTTAACACGGGATCCGGCGTGGTCTCGGGGAGGGGGGCCAGACACCTGATTAGCTTTGCTTTCGCTATCCACTCCTGTTTAAAGGGACAACTCTTTTAAGGGCAATTTATGATGAATATACGGATAGCATGTCCGGGTATAGGGCTACTTACTTGAGTATCCGGGCGATTGCAGCTTAGACCTACGTCCTCGGTCAAGTCCGGACACATTGCTTGTGATCCGAAGAACAATTTATACATCTCCATGGGCATCATGCCCGTAAAGTGTTGGAGAGCTCGTGGTCCCTCCGGATTAAACTCCCACAGGTGGAGGGGGCGGCGTTTGCAGGGCAAAGTGCGGCGAATCAACATGACCTGCGTCACTACGGCCAGGTTGATGTCTCTTTCCAGGATATCTTGAATGCAATCCTGCAACAAGGGCACGTCCTTGGACGGCCCCCAGTCGAGCCCTTTATTGACCCATGACGCCAGCCGCGGGGGAGGACCCGAGCAAAAGGCAGGTGGCGCCACCCACTTGGTGCCCCTGGGAGCTGTGATATAAAACCACTCTCGTTGCCATAAGATGAACTCCTCTTGAAAAGAGCCCTCGGGCCATGGAGCATCAGCATTCTTGCTTATAACAGCCCCTCTGCACTCCGCTTGCTGCCCCTTGATCATCTTCGGCTCCACTTTGAAGGTCTTAAGCCACAATCCGAAGTGAGGAGTAATGCGGAGGAAGGCTTCGCATACGACAATGAACGATGAGATGTGGAGGATGGACTCCGGAATCAAGTCGTGAAATTCCAACCCATAATAAAACATGAGCCCCCTCACGAAGGGGTCCGTCGGGAAGCCTAACCCCCGAAGGAAGTGAGACGCGAACACCACGCTCTCGCCAGGATTGGGAGTGGGAATAACCTGCCCTTGAGCAGGCAGCCTATGCGAAATTTCGCCAGTTAAGTATCTGGCATCTCTTAGCTTTAGCACGTCTTCCTCCGTTTTGGAGGAAGGCATCCACGGGCCTTGAAGGTCGGAGCGGACATCATCAAAGGTCCAAGCGCTGAATCTGGAGCTTTGGGTGTTGGAACTCGAGGCGAGGCGGATTCGATTGAGATTGAAAAGAGTAGAGCCTTGGTCTCTTTATAAAGAGGTTGAATACCAAGAGCCCTCCCGTGACCGTTTGGGACTCGGCCGATAGAGGAGGCGTGCCAGCGAACGCACGATTGGGTTACCCACGCCTGTATTGATGAGGATCCCGGAATAAGGGGACACGATCTCTGCTTTGACAAGACGTGCCAAGGAAACCGCCTCGCTAAACGCGCTGAGGTGGGACAGTAAAAACAATTTGAATAAAGGCTTGGCCGTGGTGTCACGCTGCAGAATACGTCAGCATATTGGATTTGTGTAAATATTATTCTCTCTATGGTGGTATGTGGAAATTATTTTGCAGAGCCGGACACTATCCTTGTGTTCAAAATCTTCTATGAAGTATTCGGAGAAGGAACCCGCCTTGCAATGCTTTGAAGACAAACTGCGCCACGGACTCGTCGTCATTGAAGCCTGGTTCAGGGAGACTCTTGAGGAGTCTGGATTAGGGGTGTCCGGATGGCGGACTCTGGACTATGAAGATACAAGATTGAAGACTTCATCCCGTGTCCGGATGGGACTTTCCTTGGCGTGGAAGGCAAGCTTGGCGATGCGGATGTGTAGATCTCCTTGCATTGTAACCGACTCTGTGTAACCCTAACCCTCTCCGGTGTCTATATAAACCGAAGGGTTTTAGTCCCAGAGGACTAACAACAATCATACCATAGGCTAGCTTCTAAGGTTTAGCCTCTACGATCTCGTGGTAGATCTACTCTTGTACTACCCATATCATCAATATTAATCAAGCGGGAGTAGGGTTTTACCTCCATCGAGAGGGCCCGAACCTGGGTAAAAACATCATGTCCCTTGTCTCCTGTTACCATCCGCCTAGACGCACAGTTCGGGACCCCCTACCCGAGATCCGCCGGTTTTGACACCGACATTGACGTGGGATGGCTTTGGCATCGGCGCCTAGCCCCTGTCAATATGAGAACTTTGCAAAGTCTTCTCAAGGGGGACCATATCCGTGGACTAACGAATGTTAGTTTTGCTAAAGATCGTGCTTGCAGTGCTTGTATCGAAGGAAAGCTACATGATATGGCTCACCCTCCCACGACTATCATTTACTCGAAGAGGCCTTTGGAGCTCCTTCACTTGGACCTCTTTGGGCCTCCATCCTTTGATAGTCTTGGGGGAGGAAGTATTGCTTGGTGATTGTGGATGATTATTCAAGATACACTTGGGTGTATTTCTTCAAGAGGAAGAGTGAGACCCAACAAACCGTCATTGACTTTGCAAATGAAGCCCAACATCAACACAATGGAAAGATCTTGACAATAAGAAGTGACAACGGCACCGAGTTCAAGAACTACACCTTGGATGAGTTTCTTAGTGATGAGGGGATCAAGCATCAATATTCCGTACCTTACACCCCTCAACAAAATGGTGTTGCGGAGAGGAAGAACCGGACGTTGATGGATGCGGAAAGGACCATGATGGAGGAGTTCAAGTCCCCCTACAACTTTTGGGCCGAAGCCATCAACACCGCATGTCATGCTTCAAACCGGCTCTATCTCTGCAAAGGCCTGAACAAGACTCCTTATGAGATACTCACCGGTAACAAGCCCAACCTCAAGTACTTTCGGGTGTTCGGGTGTAAGTGTTTCATTCTCAAGAAAGGTGTTCGTTTGTCTAAATTTGAGGCTAGAGCTTATGAGGGCATATTTGTTGGTTATGCTACAAACTCTCATGCTTACCGTGTTCTCAATAAGTCCACGGGACTTATTGAGGAAACGTGTAACGTGGAGTTTGATGAAAATAACGGCTCCCAAGTGGAACAAAGTGGTACTTGTGATCTAGGTGATGAAATTCCTCCCCAAGCCATAAGAAGAATGGGTGTTGGCTTTATCCTACCCATTGAGGAACCCCTTGTGGCCGAAGGAGAAGGACAATGTTCCACTCAAGTGGAACCATCACCAACTCAAGACCCACACGCTTCCAAAGAACATAGTGAAGGTCCTCAACCAAATGAACAAGACCAAGGGCAAGTTCTCTCTCAAGATGGTGGTGAACCACCTCATGATGTCCAAGGTCAAGTTCTCTCCTCCGAGCAAGTTCAAGATCAAGAGCAAGCTCAAGATCAAGAACAAGATCTTGACGGCGCTCAATATGATCAAGTTTCTTCTCCTCATCTCACTTCCGAGGAGGAATTGGAGCGTCGTGCCGCCAAGATTGCTTCTAAGCTCACCACCAAAGGGCACATCATGGAGAATGTGCTTGACTAAGGGGGTAAGCACTCGTAGACAATTAGCAAACTATTGTGAACATCATGCGTTTGTCTCTTGTGTGGAACCCCAAAAGGTTTATGAAGCTCTCGAGGATCCGGATTGGATAAATGCGATGCACGAAGAACTCAACAACTTCGAGCACAACAAGGTATGGAGATTGGTGCCAAGGCCAACCGGGAACCATAATGTCATTGGAACCAAATGGATATTCAAGAACAAGCAAGATGCTCATGGAACTATCATTCACAACAAGGCTCGTTTGGTGGCACAAGGCTACTCCCAAGTCGAGGGTATCGACTATGATGAAACCTTTGCTCTCGTTGCTCACCTTGAGTCCATTCGCATGTTAATAGCATATGCTTCTCATCATAACTTTAAGTTGCAACAAATGGATGTGAAGAGTGATTTTCTTAATGGTCCCATTAATGAGTTGGTTTATGTCAAACAATCCCCCGGGTTCGAGGATCCCTACTTTCCCGATCATGTGTATCAACTTGATAAGGCACTCTATGGCCTTAAACAAGCCCCACGTGCGTGGTATGACCACCTTACCGAGTTGCTACAAGATTGTGGATTTGAAGTTGGGCTAATCGACCCCACTCTTTTTACTAAGAAGGTCAAAGGGGAGTTGTTTGTGTGCCAACTATATGTTGATGATATTATCTTTGGTTCCTGTCGTGGAATTGTCACGGCAGATGTCCTCTTGCAAGGACTTAGTCGTAGAGCCATCGCAACTAGGAAGCTTAAAGGGGTTAATCGGGACAAAGGACACAAGAGAGTTATACTAGTTCGGCCCCTTACGGTGAAGGTAAGGCCTACGTCTAGTTGGGTTGGTATTGCTTGATGTTTCGATAACCAGGAGCAAGATACGCTATGCCCGGCTCTCGAGGAGTTGTTTCTGCCCTAAGCCGCCAATGGTCATCCCCTTATATACACGGGTGGACGCCTCATGGTTCTCTGAGTCTGGCGGCTCATAAGCGATGTCCGCTCAGTGACTAGTTAAATCTACCTTATGATACAAGTCATGCCATCATGGCGGTTTATCACTATGGGCCTTAAGCCGCCTGTGGGCCTTAGACCCTTTATTGAACCACCATCTTCGTGCTTGGTATTTGGGCTTCTTCCTGATGAGTCTTATTCACAGAATCCGGCCCCTCCCCGGGCGGCTTACACAAATAGTTATATCCCCAACATTAGGCCCTGCATTGATTTGAACCTGTTCATGTCAATCTTAAAATACCTTAAGAAATAAACCTTCAGCCGTCTGCTTGTGCAAAAGGTTTTTTAACCCGCCATGACGTCATCTTCTGGATCCGTGTTAACCCGCCGTGACGTCTTCTTTGCTTAAATTCATATTTTACTCCACTGTATCCTCCAACTGATCTTTGCTTTTATTGACCGTTCCGAAAACTGAGGCGTCGGGGCCGCTGGATAATGATGTATGGTCTCCTCGTTTCTCGCGCCGTCTCAGTCAGCCCTTCCTTATAAATAGGCACGAGCTAGGTCTTTTCCATTCTCCCCCTTCGTTCATCTTCTTCCTCTCGCTGTCTCTCTGCTGTTCGAGCCTCGCTGCCGCCGCCGCCGCAGATCTCCTCGTCCTCACCAACTCAGGCTGCTGCATCAACCTGACTTGACCATAAAAAATGCGATGGATCTCCGCAGCAACTCTGCATCTGTAAGTTTTTCCCTCCCTGTTGCTCAGATCTACATTAGTGATTTTCGAGTTCGTCGGTGTTTGTCGCCGTCCGTCACGAACCCTTGATAGATTCCACCTCTGACGCCTTTTTCTGATCTTTAGACAGTATAAAACTGTTGCGGTAGCTGTTTCACACCCGTTTCCAAATACACATAGATCCCTTTCCATTGCACAGAGGCCCCGTTCGAGCCTATGAGCTTCATCTGTGTCAGTTGTAGGTCTAGAAATTTTGCCTTTCAGAACAACCGTTTGATCCAAAATAATAACTGCAACTTGTGAAACATGTTTGTTCCATACTTAGCCAAAAAATTGTATCTGTTAAATCTTCTTTACACGATAGCTCATGTAGCCGGTTTAAGAAGACAACACTGATTGTCAGCTTTGCTTGCTTCCCACAGCTTAAGAAAATTTAACTGCCCTTGATACCTGTAGCGACTTAAACATCACTGCATAGTTACCCATATGTCATTAGGCCCCTTCTTAAGCCGCCATTTTGAATAGACTTACAATGTTTTCCTCCGGGTTAAATTTGAACCGGAACTTCTTATTTTGTCATAGGCTTAAATTTATACAATGGCACCCAAGGCTCCCAAAGCTCCTGTGACTGCAATCGGGTCAAATCCTTTATTCTGAAGAAAGCACTTTGTCCGACTTTGTGAAATCCGGCCATCTCGCCCAAGAGAGAGATCATGTATTATCGTGGCACCTAACCCGTCGAGGAGAAACCTCAACCTGTGGAGGGGCGGTGATCGTGTTTATTGATCACATGAACCGGGGCTTCGCTCCACCCGGTTCAAAATTCTTCAGGGATGTTTTACGTTTCTTTGACCTCAGACCTCAAGACATTGGACCTAACTCCGTGTCAAATATTTGCAACTTCCAAGTTTTCTGCGAGGTATACCTTGGAGAAGAACCCAACATACTTTTATTCAGAGAATTGTTTTACTTAAACCGGCAGAATGAACAAGCCAACGGGCCCAGTCTGGAACTTGGTGGTATCTCAATTCAGCGGCGGAGAGACTGCCTTTTTCCTTATGCTGAACTGCCAAGTCACCCAAAGGATTGGAATCAGACATGGTTTTACTGTCAGGACACTTCTCCGGCTGAAGAAAACCCTCTGCCCGGCTTCCGTGCATTGCGCCTTGAATCCAACCACCCGCTGCCAGATAAACTGACTGTTGTTGAGCGTCTGCCACTTGCTCCCACCATTAGCAAAATCAAAGCTCTTTTGGGAAACGGCTTAGATGGCACTGACCTGGTCTGGGTTTGGGTCGCTTGGCGGGTGATTCCATTAAGCCGCCGCCCCGGCTTAATGTGCACCTACTCATGCGAGAAGAATGACCCACCGTGCCATAGTCCCGATGACTTACCAGATGATGTGGTGGAAGCTACGACCCAGACATTGTTGAAAGAGGGCACATTTACTAGTAACGCCTTTGGCTTACTTCCCTTCTGCAAGAAGAACCCAGCCCCCGCAGTGAGTTATCAACTTCAATAAATACTCTTTATTATATCACACCTTGATTTTACTCATAATCCTTTATCATTTTTCACAGGCCGATGACAACTTCTGGAAGGTCAAATATGACCATGAGGCGGCCAAACAAGCCAGAGCGGCAAAAAGAACTGAGAGGAAAGCCGCCAAGACTGGAACTTCAAGGAAAAGGAAGCCAAGCGCTTCCGATTTACTTAAATTGGGTGACACTTCTGACGACTAAGAAGAGGTAATCCGTAATTCTCCTCACTCCTTTATGATTATTTAATTGACATTCTACCCTTTCAGGAGGATACGGGGAACAGCCAAGCGGTTTACAAAGAGGTGACTATAATCTCCTCCGACTCAGAGCCTTTGCCAAAGCCAAAAATCTGAAGGGTAACCCGGAAAGTACGATTTTCACATCCTTTGGCTTACCAAGATCCTCAATTTCTTTTGAAGCAACAGCAATTTGAAAGCCGGGGGCAGACCAGGACAAGCAAGGATATAGAGCTCTCCTCCGGCTTACCTGACGTAACCAGGAAGCATCTGGCTGAGGTTATCTCCGATTTACGTTCTGTTTATCCTTTGGCGGGTTTAATTCGTCAACCTCTCAATTCATCTGACTCCAATTATCAGGATACCCCTCCTTCCTCCGGTGAGTCTATGCAATCTAACATGCCGGCTTTCAAAACCGCCCCTGGGTAATGTAATTTTGTTTACCTTATGCTTTACCTTACTCATGCTTTTGTACTCATCCTTTCTGCCTTGTCCACAGTGTGCAAGTGAAGCCCAGTAAGAGGGTAAGAAAGAATAAGCCATCCCAAGATCCGGTAGTAACTAAGCCGGAACTCGGAACGACCGCCCCTGACACTTCCACTCATCAACCGCTGCCTGAACTGGCTTATGAAATTCAAGCACCATCCTCTGATCCGCCCGCTGAAGAAACTCTTGGCGGCTCTGATAAACCGGAAACTCCTAGCCCGGTCAAGACAATTGATCCAGAAGTTGAAATTACCAAGATTCAGTTTGTCGAGCCAAGTCAGCCCACCGTCCTTGCCAAGTGCTCTGCCAAGGAGGAGCTTTTGGAGCGCCGAAAGGCTAAATTAGACATTGCTAATTATACTCATTTGAGCATTGGAGATATAGTCTCTGGCTATATCAATCAAGTACATAGCAGCCGTGACCTGGAAGTTAATATGGTGAAGCAAATACAACAAAAATCTGAGGTATAACTTATGCTACTTTCTTTAACCATACTTCTTGTATCAGCCCCAAGTCTATTGCTTATGAATAAATATGTCAGACTTAGAAATCTACCTAATCTTGGTTTGTCTGGCTTATAAAGAAGATATTTAACCCAGTTGTAACATGATACCTTGAATTTGCGATACACATTAGCCCCCAAGTGTCAAGTACCTTTGCTTGCAAAGTGCTTGGGACTTAATGATATCTTACCATGATTCTGACTATAACCCGGCATCAATGCAGGCCACCACAAGTCAATTTGAGTCGGAGATTGCTGACCTGAAGAGCCGCTGGCAGCTCAAGAACTTGAACTTCAAAAGGCCAACTCCAAATTTGAGTTCAGCGTCTACGAACAAGAGAAGTTGAAGAAGAATTTTGATGCGGAGAAGAAAATCTGGGCTGATGAGAAGGCCTCACTTTGGTGACCGGGCCGAGACAATGAAGCGTCACTTGCGAAGCAACAGCTGTCCGGCTTAAAGAGCCATATATCTCAAATGGTCTCAGCAAACTTCGGTAAGTTACTATATATAACCTTGAATATTGCAATCCTTCCTTTGATGACTATTTTACTTGTCATCTCCGGCTCACCTTATGTTTATGAACGCAGGCCCCAGGAGCACAAACCTCAAGCAGAACATGTTGATCAAGATGAAAGCGGTTTACACTCTGGTGGAGCAACTGTACACCGGGTCACAACGTGCTTTAGCCGTTGTGGCTTTATCAAATGACGTTCCCCATCTCGTGGAAGATGTGCTAAAGCGGCTTGCCGTGCTACCCCAGCGGATCCAAGAGCTAGGACGGGCATCTGCCAGAACCGGGGCTATAGCTGCCTTGAGCCGGGCCAAGGCGTTGCTTCCAGAATTAGACACAGTAGACGTTGCTCTTGGATATCCCAGCTTGAAGGAAGACGGCTCAGATTCGATGAAACAGACTTTCTTTGCTGCGTGAGAGTCGTCGTCCTGTGGCTACCATCATTGGGAATGATATTGATCTTACCAAGTATCGGTAGGGCTATGATAGCGAGAAGGAGAATTCCAACACCTCAATATGATGGCGTCGGCTGATCCTCCAACTCGTAAGCACACCTTTGCCCCTGAAGTTGACCCGGCCGGTTTAATAGATGATGAAGCTGAGTTTGAAGCCTTAAGCGGCATTGGCGGGCCTCGTCAACCTTCCAGACAGGGCAGCGGAGCGGAGGCGGAGAAGGATAACCCAGAATCTTCAAGCCCACCAAAGGAGTGAACCGCCAGCGTTTATGACTTTGCGAAAACAACGCTTCATTATTGGACTCGGGGAGTCTTGTAATAGGGTAGAAAAACCTCTCAATTTTGTCATGCCTTCGCGCATGTTTGTGGCGCTTAATACTTTCGTAAGCCGCCATCGCTATATACTTCCAGCTTATGTTGATCTTTCCTTGATGTTAAAACTTTGCTTGCCTTATCCTGCATATAGAACAAGCAGACTTCCCTTGGCGACTTATCGCAACGGGGGTTACATAAAGTATTGATAACCCGGAATGTAAACCCAAACATCACATAAGGGCCGGTTGATGACCATATTTGTTAAACATAATCACAATAGCATACCTGTGATCCGTTTGGCAGTCTTGCCATCTTATGTGACCCAAATCATGAGAGTAAATTTAACTCCTGAAAGTTGGCACATAGGATGTTCACCTGGCCTTTAACAGCTGAAGTGATCAATGTTAAACCGGTGGAATGAAAACCCCATCGTGCTTTCGAGAAGGCCCCACGATAATCAAACATTTATACTTACAAAGTATGATAAATAATAAACCAAACTTAAAAGGCCTCTGATTCGAATACGATCAGTGAACCGTTCCAAAGGGGTTAAGCTAAGATTCGGATCGATCATATAGCCCCAGTGGCTTTGGCGATGCCGATCAAGTGGGTATCAACAGCTATGTTCTCTTTGGTTCGAATCGACCTATGTTTGAACAGGAAGCCCCCAAGTGACCATAAGAGTTGTTTAATGACGCTGATTGAATACGATCCACGTCGGACCCAAAGGGGTTAAGCTATGATTCAAATATGATCAAGAAGCCCCCAAGTGGGTTTGGCGTTATGCCGATCAAGTGGGTATCGACAGCTATGTTCTCTTTGGTTCGAATACGACCTATGTTTGAACAGGAAGCCCCCAAGTGACCATGGCTAGATTCAGATATGATCATAAGCCGGACCAAAGGGAAAGCCGGATTCAGATATGATCTGCTCCCTGTTGGTTGTTTCCACCACCTGGTAAAGGAGATATGTAAACCTTTGAGGGTGAAAAGAAAAGAGGTCCTGCTTTATTGCTTTATATAATATATACATTGTCAAAAAAATAATATAATATATATATATATATATATATATATATATATATATCTTGAGAGCCGGTGGCTCAAGTGTAGTAAGGCCGAAGATGGGCGATATTCCACGGCCGGCGAGTCTCCTCCTCCGACTTACGTGAGTCTTTGTGCTCTCTAACATCGATAAGGAAGTATGACCCGTTGTTCAGATTCTTGCTGACCACAAAGGGTCCTTCCCAAGGAGGGGATAACTTGTGCATATCAGATTGATCCTGGATGAGTCGAAACACTAAGTCGCCTTCCTGAAAGGTTTTGCTTCTAACCCGACGGCTGTGATAGCGGCGCAGGTCTTGCTGGTAAATGGCCGAGCGGGCTATTGCCAAGTCTCGTTCCTCATCCAACAAGTCAAGTGCATCCTGACGAGATTTTTCGTTATCGGCCTCAACGTAAGCCGCCACGCTGGGTGAGTCGTCTTGCGGATGTCACTTGGCGGGACTGCCTCTGCTCCGTACACCATAAAGAAAGGTGTGTAACACAGTAGATCACATTAAGCGTAGTGTTGATGCTCCACAGTACAGAGGGTAGCTCCTCCACCCAACAACCCAGAGTTCGCTGTAAGGGGACCAAGAGCCGGGGTTTGATACCCTTCAAGATCTCTTGATTAGCTCTCTCTGTTTGACCATTAGATTGAGGGTGAGCAACAACCGAAACATCAAGCCGGATATGTTCTCGTCGACAGAACTCTTCCATGGCACCCTTGGAGAGATTAGTACCATTATCAGTTATGATGCTGTGTGGAAAACCAAAACGAAAGATCACCTTTTTCATGAACTAAACCGTCGTGGCTACATCACACTTACTGACCGGCTCTGCCTCAACCCACTTTGTGAATTTATCCACCGCCACCAAGAGGTGTGTCTTTTTATCCTTAGACCTCTTGAAAGGTCCAACCATGTCAAGCCCCCAGACTGCAAATGGCCAAGTAATTGGAATCATCCTCAACTCTTGAGCCGACACATGAGCTCGTCGTGAGAATTTTTGACATCCGTCACATTTGCTGACCAGATCCTCCGCATCAGCATGAGCCGTCAACCAATAGAAACCATGACGGAAAGCCTTGGCCACCAGAGATTTTGAGCCGGCATGATGACCACAATCTCCTTCATGGATCTCACGAAGTATCTCCTGACCCTCCGTAGGTGACACACAACGTTGAAACGCCCCAGTAACACTACGGTGATGTAACTCGCCATGAACAATTGTCATAGATTTGGACCGCCTGATGATTTGTCTCGCCAAGGTCTCGTCCTCAAGCAACTCTCCCCGGGTCATATAGGCCAAATATGGGACTGTCCAATCCGGGATAGCGTGAAGAGCTGCCACCAGCTGTGCCTCCGGGTCTGGCACTGCTAGTTCTTCCTCTGTAGGTACTTTGACAGAAGGGTTATGCAAAACGTCGAGAAAGGTGTTAGGCGGCACCGGCTTACGCTGAGATCCCAGCCGGCTTAAAGCATCAGCCGCCTCATTCTTCCTCCGATCAATGTGCTCCACTTGATAACCTTTGAAGTGCCCAGCCACAGCATCAACTTCACGACGGTAAGCCGCCATAAGGGGATCCTTGGAGTCCCACGTGCCTGACACCTGTTGAGCTACAAGATCTGAGTCGTCCAAGCACCTTACCCTGCTCAAATTCATCGCTTTGGCCATCCGGAGACCATGGAGTAAGGCCTCGTACTCAGCTGCATTGTTAGTACAAGGAAACATAAGCCGGAGCACATAACAAAATTTGTCACCTCGAGGGGAAGTTAAAATAACTCCGGCCCCCGAGCCTTCCAACTGCCTGGACCCATCAAAGTGAATAGTCCAATATGTGTTATCTGGCTTCTCCTCAGGTGCTTGCAATTCTGTCCAATCATTGATAAAATCCACCAGGGCCTGAGACTTGGTAGCAGTCCGAGGCATGTATTTCAAACCATGAGGCCCAAGCTCAATGGCCCACTTGGTGACTCGTCTTGTGGCCTCTCTATTCTGTATGATGTCTCCTAAGGGGGCAGAGCTTACCACAGTAATAGAATGACCTTGGAAGTACTGCTTCAGCTTCCGGCTTGCCATAAACACTTCGTAAACAAGTTTCTGTCAATGTGGATACCTTTTCTTAGACTCAATGAGCACCTCACTAATGTAGTAAACCGGCCGTTGAACCGGATGTTCCTTGCCAGCCTCCTTGTGCTCCACCATGATGGCAACACTGACGGCTCGGGCGTTAGCAGCCACATATAACAGTAATGGCTCTCTATCAATGGGAGCAGCAAGGACCGGTGGCTCAGATAACTGCTTCTTTAAATCTTCAAAGGCGGCGTTAGCAGCATCACTCCAAACAAAAGTGTCCGTTTTCTTCATCATCTGATACAGCGGTAGGGCCTTCTCACCTAACCGGCTTATGAACCGGCTTAAAGCGGCAACACGATCCGCCAGTCGGTGAACATCATTAATGCATGCCGGTTTAGCCAAAGAGGTGATTGCCTTGATCTTCTCCGGGTTAGCTTCAATGCCTCTGTTTGATACCAGGAAGCCCAGAAGCTTGCCCTGTGCATTGGCATTGGCCACAAACTCTGGGTTACCCTCCGCCTTACACTTGTTGCCTCCTTGATTTGTCGGGTTATTGTGCTGACCCTTTCCATTGCCGTTCCTCTTTCCCTTCCCTGTCTTTTCCTCATCAGACGCGGGATCCTTGGTACTATCAGAATCGGCGTATTTGACTAAAGCCGCCATCAGCGTACCCATATCATTACAATCACGCTTAAGGCGCCCGGTTTCTGCCTCGGTGACTCAAAGCGGCAATTCTTCTCCAACATGAGTACTGCAGAGCCGACATCCATCTTATCAGATGAATGTATTATTTCCTTGACCTGACGCACCCAATGAGTTGTGGATTCTCCTTCCTCCTGCTTACAATTGGTCAAGTCCACAATTGACATAGATTGCTTGGAAGTGTCTTTGAAGTTCTGGATAAACCGGGCCTTTAGCTCTGCCCATGAGCTAATGGAATTGGGCGGCAAACCCTTTAACCAAGACTGAGCCGTTCCGTCTAACATCATGGTGAAGTACTTAGCCATTCTTCGCGTCGGCGACCTCCAATAGCTCCATGGCCATCTCATAACTTTCGATCCATGCTCCGGGCTGTAAGTCGACCGTGTAATTCGGCACCTTCGAGGTCCCTTGAAGTCCTTGGGTAGACGTACATCCCTTGAGCCGGCACCAAACAAGGAACACCGCTGGTTCTAGTAGCCACTCCTGCTCCAGCAGTAAAGTCGTCGGATACACGGGAGATCTTGATGAGCCGCTTTGTTGAGCCGCTTCATTTGAGCCGGCTCGTCCTCTGACGTATTCGGTCTTGCACGGGTTATAGCCACCGGGCTGGTTCTGACGCTGGGCATTGCTTGACAAAGCTTACGACTCCATGTGCCTGATGTAACTTTCGGACTCTGGTTTTGTGCCAGCGGTGCTAACCAAAGGCGGAGGAGTTGAATGAATCATGTCGGCTGTAAGAATAAGTCTCTTGCTGCGCCAGGCCGTCTGAACAAGTTCTCACGATCCTCCGGGTCTCCACCATTGTCGGATCATCACCGTCCTTTGGGAGAGCCGTAAGCAGCGGCCGATGCTGCGATTAAGTTCTCCATGGGGTTGGAAAAGTGACCCGGTGGTATTGGTACATAGCGGGGCGGGGCCATACTCCCATGAGGAGGCGCCGTCTCTCGAAGCTGAGCCGGTCCTCCCACTCCGGCTGTTGTGAACTGATTTGCTCCGGGCGGGTTAATAGGGTCGGCACCGGGTGTAGCGAAAATGTTCCGAGGGTCGTAAACCGGAGGCAAATGGGATTGAGTTTTCTGGTGCCTCCTTCTCGTTACCTCATTAGATGCGTTCAGGCTCTTATTAAGCTAGAAAGACTCTGACTGGAGCTGCTGCGCCCGTGCATCCAAAGCCGCTCGTTCTGTAGCTAACCTGTTGTCCTCAGCTTCCAAGGCCTCCTTGGCTCGAGCTATCGCTTCACGCACCTATGCCACCTCTGCGTTATGCTCATCTTGATTTGCAAGAATAACCATGGCGGTTAACAGGGCCGTAAGCTTATCCATGAGATCCATCAGTATATGAGCCGGCGGGCTGTGACGCCCGGATAATCACGCTACAGTAATCCCACGCTAATCATGCCACGTCACCTCGGTTACTGTGACTAAACTCTCGTTGATTCAAAACCGGTTCAACTTCATATTGAAAACATAGGCAAAGAAATAAAAGTTTTCAAAAATTAAAACAAAAAGAGTGGGGGGAGGAAACCCCACTGGCCCAACTGGGCCAGCCGCCCCCCCACCTGGCCCAGCCCCCTCCCCTGGCCCGGCCCAGCCGGCCGGCCACCTTATCCCCCCCTCCCCCCGGGTCGGCTAACCCTAGCCGCCCCCGCGCCTCACTCGCCCCCCCTCCCCCGATCCCCTTTCTCCCTCCCCCCGCCCCGATCTAGATCGGGGCCGATTCCCCCGTCGCGCCCCGACGTCGACGATCCCGCCGCCCGACCGCGTCGCCCTCTCTCCCCTGCGCCCTCGCCGCCGGATCCCCCACCGTCGCCCCACGCCGAGGTCCCTCGCCGCCATGAGGTCGTCCCGACCCCCGCCTCACCGGATCCGCCCGACGCCGACTCCCGCCCGCCTCCTCAGCAGTGCCACCGGCGCCCCAGCCCGCCTCGTGACCCCACGAACCCCCACCGTGAGCTCTCCCTCTCCTCCTCGGACCCCTCGCCCCTCTCCTCTCCCGTCTGGCCTTGTGCCCGTCGCCCGGCCCGGCCCGCCAGCAGCTCGCCCGAACCCCCGTTCCTCTCTTCTTCCCTCCCGTCGGCAGCGCCTCCGGCCGCCCGGACGCCACGCCCTCGGGCGCCCTCCCCCACGGCCGCGAAACCCGGCCCCTTCCAAGCGCCCAGGGGCCTCCCGTCGCCCGGCTCCACGCCCTCGCGCCCGTCGCTCGGCCCGGGCCCCGTAGCACTTCCCCCGTCAGGCCCGAACCCCCACCACCGTCGCCTCGCCGGTGCCGCTTTCGCCAGCCGGCGGTCATGGTAGTGGCTCTGACCCCAACCGTCGTCTTGGCCTCGGGCGCCCGACCCCGATGGCCTCGGGTTGAGCTTCGCCACCCGCCCTTGCCATTGCTGGGTGCCCCTCGGGGCCAATGACATGGGGCCCCACCCCCAAAAGGCAGTTTTTATTAAAACAGAAATAAAAATAGAATGAAAGTAAATTAAAACTAATTAACTAATTAATTAATTAATTAATTAATTAATTCATCTAATCAATTCTGATTAATTAACCCTAATCATTAATTAACTTAATTAACTAATGTTAATTAACCTTGATTAGGTTATTTAGTTATTAGAGAATGACATGCGGGACCCACACGTCAGGGGTTGACTAAGTCAACCCTGTTGACTGATGATGTCGACTTGACATCATCTTGATGTCATAAATGCATTTTCGAAATTAATTAAATAATTAATTAAATTCCGAAATTAAGAAAATCTTTTAAAAATCATATCTTTTAATCCGTAATCCGGATTAAAATATTTTCAACATGAAAGTTGCTCGAGCAGCGAGGCGAATCCGGATACGCAGTCCGCTCGTCCGCCACACACCCCTAACCTATCAGAACCTGCAACTTTTCCCCTCGGCTCCTCTGCTGAAAACCCAAAACACCGGGATACTTTCCGGATGTTTCCCCTTAACGATACCCCCCTCATACCACGTTAGGGCACGCCTAGCATCGCTTCTTGACATGTCATGCATCGATATGCATCTGTTTACTTGGTATTCATTGTTTCTTGCCCTCTTCTCTCCGGTAGACTACTGAGACCAAGCAGCTGCTTTGGCCGGATTCGACTACGGTGTTGGCGACCCCTCTCTCTTGCGAGCAACCAGGCAGGCCCGTCTTTGATCATCCCGATATCGCCCATTCCATTCTCTCATACTTGCATTAGATTTTGCTACTGTTATTGTTTGCACCTATTACGATGCATAGCACCTTTATGTATCTGTTGTTGTACCTTACACCTTATCCTAAAGCGCTTAGTATAGGTTGGTTAGAGACCCATCGGTGACCCCTCCTCACCTTGTCCTTGTTGCCCTGCTTCATCATTGAAGACCGATCAGCGGGATCGAAGACCAGGACCCGACACGCACATCACTTCCCTTAGTTGCTCGACACTCTTTGGGTTACTATCAGTACCGAGGGTGAAACCTCTACAAAGACTTCCGATATTAACCCTGTAGTATAGCTATCGGTCGTGGCCATCGAGGGTGATTTCCTCCTTAACCACTTAGAATCGACTACATGGCGCAACCCCTCAAGTGTGAACCTCGGGGTGATTCCTCTTACGTTCACCTTGATGATTACATCTAGTGGAATTCACCGGGGGTGATTCCTCGGCTTTTTCCCCTTGATGTTTGGACACACGGTTACTTGGACTTTACCACTGTTACTTGGAAAGGCGAATTGGAGCCACGAGGGGTACCAGCGTGTAATTGCGAGTGATGTGGAGCGGGTTGACTGGAAGGTGCCGCGAGATAATTACTGGCGTGGCGGGCATTCCTAGCCCTTGCCGCAAGTCCTCGAGGCAGAACAGCGGGGTCACATCTTCGTGAGTCTCTGCTTGTTACCGTTCCTAATCCACTACCATTTGGATATTTGATCCGAGGGGCCTGCGGCACGATAGCACTAACCATCACGTGGGCATAGTATGGGCGTTACTGCGTCGTATACATCAGCGAAGCTTAATAGGCGTCGGCGAAGCGGCCTTGGCGCGGGTTGGACTGGTAAGCTCCTGCCTTTTTGGGAAGGTAGCTAGGTGCGCTCACCGGCACGCGTGCATAGCGTCTTGAGGAGTTCAGGGGAGATGGCCCATGACCCCTGAGGGGCATAGGTTTAGTCCGGCGTGCTGGCCTCTCTATTAAGCCTAGGTCGGGTTGCGGCGTATTGTTTGGCCGAGGCCGGGCATGACCACTGGAAAGTGTGTCCGGCGGAGTTAAGCGGCGTGGTGGGTAAGTTGGTGCACCCTGCAGTGAAGAAAACATCTATCGATAGCCTGTCCTCTGATAGCGGACACTTGGAGTTGTATCCCGATCGATACAACTAGGCTGGATACTTGTGATGAGAATTGGATGGTGATGAGAATTGGATGGTGATGAGAACTGGATTGTGATGATAAGCTGGATAGTATGGCTTCAGGGATTTCTTTCTCGCGGGAAGTCGAGAAAGGATCTCTGGCGAGGTTGATAACACTTACGCTACTTTAAGTTTTACTACTCTACTCCCTCTTGTTTGCTGCAAGATGGTGGTTTCGAAGATGCTAGTCTTCGATAGGACTAGGCCTTCTCTCTATTACGGCATTTACGCAGCCCACTCCACATATACTGACCTTCCTTTGATAATGTTGCATATGTAGTGTAGATCCTTGCTTGCGAGTACTTTGGATGAGTACTCACGGTTGCTTTGCTCCTCCTTTTCCCCTTTCTTCTTCTTCCGGTTGATGCAACAGGATGTTGGAGCCAGTCGAGATGCCACCGCCGATGCTTACTACTACGTGGAGACCGTCGGCGACCGGGGAGTAGTTAGGAGGCTCAGCGAGGAGGCCTTGCCTTTTCGATCGTAGTTGCTTTTGTGCTAGCCTTCTTAAGGCAAACTTGTCTAACTCATGTCTGTACTCAGATATTGTTGCTTCCGCTGACTCGTCTATGATCGAGCACTTTTATTCGAGCCCTCGAGGCCCCTGGCTTGTATTATGACGCTTGTATGACTTATTTTAATTGGTGTTTAGAGTTGTGTTGTGATATCTTCCCGTGAGTCCTTGATCTTGATCGTACACATTTGCGTGTATGATTAGTGTACGATTGAATCGAGGGCGTCACAAGTTAATATCGAGCCCATTGCTGTAGGAATCCCCCTTCCACACTCCTTGGCCGAAGTCGAGTCTAGACATTGCAAAAACTTTTACTAACTTGGCTGTGTGCCTTACGGGCCCACGTCGCCATTGGGTGGTATTAGGATCTTTTACTCCTCGACCTTTACTCTTGGGACTACGAACTCTCTTCTATTCGGGTTAAATGAATTTGCTAAAAACAAAACTAACTTTAGGTTCTCGCAAGTACTTTCTCCCGGAGAGCCCCTCACTTCAGATGATGGATACGCTAATCGGAAGATTAGAAGATACTCTCGATGTTCTCTCGAGACTTTGTGCTCATCACTTTTGCTATTCACGACCACCGATAAATCCGTATGGATAACTACTTACACTTGCCATTCATACGATCATCCCTCATTGATCTTGTTATTACAAGATACCAAGTTTTCTCTATTGTTAGAGAATACTTTGTGCCCTCTTGCCTAGCAGTTCTTTGCTACATGAATACCCCTTCAAATAAACCCTCGCACTTGTCGAGTATCCGCTCAACCCCAGTTGTTCATGTGTTTCACAAAAGTCTTCAAAATACTATTCGATCTTTCGAAAACCCTCTGGAGCCTTTGGCTCTTGAAATTCTTGCTTGCTTGCATTATGGTTAATCCCATAAGTCTCGTAGTCATATTGACATTCCTTGTCATTATCATTTTGAGTCTGTTAATTCAATATGTTTGCGAACACCCGCAATCATCATTGATCCTTATAAATTACCTTTACGGCTGAGCTGCCATTCTTTTAGCTGGAATTGGTTCTCGACCGGTCCAAGTGTAGATTGATTGTACCCTAAGGCTATTCAACTTATCCATCCCTAATCGAGCATTGCTTGACCCCTTGATTGGGAATCATAATTCTTTTGCATTTGACAATTGAGTTAGTCGGTTGTTTCTCTAGTTTGACCTCCTTGCATTCTTCTTCCTCTAGTTGAGTCTTCGATGCTCACGTCGGATCCCTTGTGGACCACGGATCCTTTGTTGGATTTTATCGACAACGCCCTTCATATTCAATAACCTTGTGAGCCTTTCCTCTCATACATAATGCCTTTGATAAATTGTAGCCTCTGCTTTCTCAACCATGCTACGCCTTGAGCTTGAGTTAATTATTTCTAACGATTCCGGTATATGATTCCAAGAAGCCCCTATGGGTAGGACATATGCCTTCACTAAACCGTGTGAACCCGAAAGTTTTCACGAATCATACTCTTCGGTGCTTCGCCAGATAAAATTTTCAACACTGCAACTTCATTGAGCGTGAGAAGTGAATGAAAGGTTGTGCATTGGAGAAGTGGGAGACGACCTTGAACTTTGTGTTCATGCCCATGGACACGATGTAGATCTTATCATTAAAGCTTCTCTTAAATTAATTTTTCCTTTGGTATAAGCTCATCTTATATCTGAGATCTGGCCTTTTTGCAATCGTGGTTCCGACAATGTTCTCTTTTAAATATCATGTCCTGTGCAAGTTAAATCAATTGTCTCCTATGGATCAATACACCAGTCCAACCTTTACTTTGATCTTGTGTCGAGTATTACCCCACGGTATCTCGAGATTATCATGGAATCGCATAACTTCTTATGAGTTCTTCATCAAGTGCTACCTTCCCACTGATTCCAATTCTTCACGGGCTCACGAGTTAATAAACACTCAAAGACACCTATAACTGAACCGAGTCTGCATTTCGGTTCAACGACACTTGATAATCTACTTTAAGTACGAGTTTGTACCCGACCACGCCATTCATAGCCTGTTTGACTATATCATTGTCATGATGATTTTAAGCATGCTACCTGGTCCTTCTTCTCGGAGCACAATTTTCGACGATGAACTAACCTTACGTCGATCCTCATCGTCTTATCATTTCGCCTTGAACAACAAGCTTGGTTTCGAGTTTGTGTCGTACCCTTGGTTCCAATAACCTTTCACTTCATCATTCCTTTGACTTGTTGTCGTCGCTACTCGATTACATCTGCATGAAATCTCTCGACAATTGTGTCGTGATCATCATCTACCTTATGAGCTCTTCCAGGAATTCAATTGAATTCATGATGGGTAATACCTTTCCTTGCCCCTCGATGATTCCTGTTCTCATCGACCACTTTATTGCCTTCCGTTCAACACAACTTGTTCGTGTTTTGTGTAAACCTTGAGATCCCTGCTACCCAGCAGTTGATCTTCCTTACCTCGGAAGTATTACCATCTCCTTTTGTCGAGGATGTGGTGAGAATTTCACCACCTCTTAAGAATTCTTGATATCATAATACTTCTTGCCATCTTCGTTCATTCCTTGGCCCCCGTATTGTTTTCAACCGGAATACCGACAATTGAGCTATGACGTGTGAATTCAAAACTTCTAGCAAGCCTCTTGCTTTGAAGTGAAATTCTTAGACTATTGATTATTGGATCACCATTCTGACACAACCCAACCCATATTTCGGGCGCACCTTTCGACCAATGTTTAATTGTGTATGTTTCCTCGAGCATACTTCCTTATATCATTTGATATGACAAATGTTATCTCCTTGTTCACTTAATTGTGGAAATCCATCTTTTGGGAATCTCGGTGAATTGCCGTTGAGTTCACCAGACACCTCCTTGTCCTCTCCTTGGGTTAATGATGGACTCTTGTTAGCGGAAATCACTTCATAGTCCATTTCCCGAGAATCTTACAATGTCATCTCGTCAATTTGCGTTGCACCTTTTCTTCTCGGTATCCTAAGTCCGAGGTATCCACGACACTAATCGGATCTGAATCTCGGTCGAGATATGATGGTTGGGACAACTTTCCAAGAGTTATGATGTTGATCCTTTGATGACCCGGTAACATGATGTCATGCCTAGCACCCCCCCCCCGGCTGGAGGACCTATCATAATAGATTCCTTTTCAGCAGGGTTATCCATTCATCCATGAGGGAATTGTAATACTGGTTCTACAAGTTATTCCTGATGGATCCTTCGTGATTCCAAAGTCTGATCTTCACCTGAAGACCATGTCAATGCTATCTCGAAGCATGTCCGTGGTACTCGATTTTCAACAAGAACATCAGAAGCCCAATGCTAAATGTTTCTTGCTCAATTATCCAAACACCGTTGTATGGGTAACGTCATGAAATTCTCTCCCCTCACCTAGAGGATTTTCTACGTTATATACTATCGTGGATATCATGCTCTGCTTGTCCTTGGGAAGGATATACCCACGAAATATGTGTTTAAACACATTTTCCTTTCCATTGTTACATTTAACCTAATGATCACATTTTCCTTTCCATTGTTCTGTTTGACCTTTCTCGTGATCTATATAATCTAAGCAGTAATAATTCACTGCTTATGTAAACACCTCGGTGTACAATTCTGTCAGCAAGACCCTATTGCTATTGTTGATGACATTTCGGTAGCCACCGATGGACAAGAACTTTGCCCAATGGTCCGCCTCGTTCGACGAGCATGAAAATGGTTCTCTTCGACCCTCGCCCTTGGTACCAACATTGTTGCCAACAAAACTGACAGGCTATCCTAAGACATACCTTCCTATCTTGACCATGCAAATGTTAGCGCCATCCTACTTTTAACCCACATGGTGGGCCCATAACCCACAGCTCCACAGGATCGAAACACGACTCACCTGTACAACCACATTTCTAATGGTTATTCCCCATGCTTGGCTTTGTATTTAATTCACGGGCCACCTTCCGAGTGCTCTATTCTGGTATCAGACGCTATACTTACTCTCGCTACTTTGAACCCCTTTCTCACTCTGGTCTGGACTTGAGCCACTATCTATCTGCTTGGAACCTCTTATTGTACCTTGAACCTCACTCTCGATGTGTTTTATCTGTTCAACTCGAGAGATACTCATATGTTCATTCTTGGGATACCCCGGATGAATTTCCTTATAACATCCTAACATTATAGAGCTACCCTTACCTATTCGTAAGTACGATGGAGTTCCCGAAGAAAGGGCGACAACTTCATCATGATGCTTTGGAATAAAGAATTGAAGACATCAACGAAAGGGATTAACTTCTTCTAGAAGATTCGTTAGAATATCGTAACGAGAACTTTCCCCTTACTCCCCTCTTAAATCTCGGACGAGATTTCTTGTAGTGGAGGAGAATTGTGGCCTTGGGATAATCACGCTTCTGATAATCCCACGCTAATCATGCCACGTCACCTCGCCATCGTGACTAAACTCTCGTTGATTCAAAACCGGTTCAACTTCATATTGAAAACATAGGCAAAGAAATAAAAGTTTTCAAAATTAAAACAAAAAGTGTGGGGAGGAAACCCCTTGGCCCAACTGGGCCAGCCCCCCACCTAGCCCAGCCCTCCTCCCGGCCCACCGGCCGCCACCTATATCCACCTCCCGGTCGGCTAACCCTAGCCGCCCAGCCTCGCTCCCGATCCCCTTTCTCCTCGCCCGATATAGATCGGGGCCGATCCCCGTCGCGCCTTCGACGCCGACGATCCCGCCCGCCCGACCGTCGCCCTCTCCTCGCCCCTCGCCGCCGGATCCCCCACCCACCGTCGCCCACGCTGAGGTCCTCGCCCGCGGGGTCGTCCCCGACCCCGCCTCACCGGATCCGCCCGACGCCCGGCCGCCGCCTCCCCGCCTCCTCAGCAGTGCCACCGGCGCCCGAGCCCACCTCAGAGACCCCACGAACCCCCACCGTGAGCTCTCCTCTCCTCCCTCGGACCCTGCCCTCTCCTCTCCGTCTGGCCCAGTAGCCCGTCGCCCGGCCGTCGCCCGGCTTGGCCCGCCAGCCTCACGCCCGAACCCCCGTTCCCTCTCTTCTTCCCTCCGTCGGCAGCGCCTCCAGCCGCCGGGACGCCACCCTCGCCCGGCCCTCCCCCACACGACCTTGAAACCCGGCCCCTTCCAAGCGCCCAGGGGCCTCCCGTCGCCCGGCTCCACGCCCCCCTCGCCCCGTCGCTCGGCCGAACCCGTAGCACTTCCCCGTCAGGGCCAGACCCCCCCCGCACCACGTCGCCTCATGGCGCCGCTACTTGGCCGGCGGTCAGCGCCGTGGCTGCTGACCCATGACCGCCGTCTTAACCTCAGGCGCCCGGCCCCGATGGCCTCGGGTTCGAACCGCCACCTTGCCCAGCCCTTGTAGCCCGCTTGCAGGTGCCCCTCGAGGCCAATGACATGGGGCCCCACCCCCAAAAGGAACGGTTTTATTAAAACAGAAATAAAAATAGAATGAAAGTAAATTAAAACTAATTAACTAATTAATTAATTAATTAATTAATTAATCTAATTAATTACGATTAATTAACCCTAATCATTAATTAACTTAATTAACTAATGTTAATTAACCTTGATTAGGTTAATTAGTTATTAGAGAATGACATGCGGGACCCACCTGTCGGGTTGACTAAGTCAACCCTGTTGATCGATGATGTCAGCTTGACATCATCTTGATGTCATAAATGCATTTTCGAAATTAATTAAATAATTAATTAAATTCGAAATTAAGAAAATCTTTTAAAAATCATATCTTTTAATCCGTAATCCGGATTAAAATATTTTCAACATGAAAGTTGCTCAGAACGACGAGACGAATCCGGATACGCAGTCCGTTCGTCCGCCACACACCCCTAACCTATCGAACCTGCAACTTTTCCCCTCCGGCTCCTCTGCCCGAAAACCCAAAACACCGGGGATACTTTCCCGGATGTTTCCCCCTTAACCAGTACCCCCTCATACCACGTTAGGGCACGCCTAGCATCGCTTCTTGACATGTCATGCATCGATATGCATCTGTTTACTTGGTATTCATTGTTTCTTGCCCTCTTCTCTCCGGTAGACTACGAGACCGGCCAGCTGCTGGCAGCGATTCGACTACGGTGTTGACGACCCCTCTCTCTTGCCAGAGCAACCAGGCAGGCCCCGTCTTTGATCATCCCGATATCGCCCATTCCATTCTCTCATACTTGCATTAGATTTTGCTACTGTTATTGTTTGCACCTATTCTAATGCATAGCCTGCTTTTGTATCTGCTGTTGTACCTTACACCTTATCCTAAACTGCTTAGTATAGGTTGGTTAGAGACCCATCGGTGACCCCTCCTCACCTTGTCCTTGTTGCTTGCTTCATCATTGAAGACCCGATCAACGGGATCGAAGACCAGGACCCGACACCGCACATCACTTCCCTTAGTTGCTCGACACTCTTTGGGTTACTATCGAGTACCGAGGGTGAAACCTCTGACAGACTTCCGATATTAACCACAGTAGTATAGCTATCCTGGTCGTGGCCATCGAGGGTGATTTCCTCCTTAACCACTTCCGATACGACTGTCGCGCAACCCCTCAAGTGTGAACCTCGGGGTGATTCCTCTACGTTCACCTTGATGATTACATCTAGTGGAATTCACCGGGGTGATTCTCGGCTTTTTCCCTTGATGTTTGGACACACGGTTACTTGGACTTTACCACTGTTACTTGGAAAGACGGGTCGACCACGAGGGGTACCAGCGTGCTTAATTGCGAGTGATGTGGAGACGGGTTGACTGGAAGGTGCCCGCGAGATAATTACGAGGCGTGGCTGGCATTCCTAGCCCTTGCCGCAAGTCCTCGAGACGGGCAACGGGGTCACATCTTCGTGAGTCTCTGCTTGTTACCGCTGCGTTCCTAATCCACTACCATTTGGATATTTGATCCGAGGGGCCTCGGCACGATAGCACTAACCATCACGTGGGCATAGTATGGGCGTTCTGCGTCGTATACATCAGCCGAAGCTTAATAGGCGTCGGCGGCGGCCTTGGCCCGGTTGGACTGGTAAGCTCACGCCTTTTTGGGAAGGTAGCTAGGTGCGCTCACCGACGCCAGACGCGAACGTGCAGGAGTTCGGGAGATGGCCCATGACCCTGGGGGGCATAGGTTTAGTCTGCGTCTTTGGCCTCTCTATTAAGCCTAGGTCGGGTTGCGGCGTATTGTTTGGCCGAGGCCGGGCATGACCACGGAAAGTGTGTCCGGCGGAGTTAAGCGGCGTGGTGGGTAAGTTGGTGCACCCTGCGGTGAAGAAAACATCTATCGATAGCCTGTCCTCTGATAGCGGACACTTGGAGTTGTATCCCGGTCGATACAACTAGAACTGGATACTTGTGATGAGAATTGGATGGTGATGAGAATTGGATGGTGATGAGAACTGGATTGTGATGATAACTGGATAGTATGGCTCTGGGATTTCTTTCTCGCAGGAAGTCGAGAAAGGATCTCTGGCCGAGGTTGATAACACTTCTGCTACTTTAAGTTTTACTACTCTACTCCCTCTTGTTTGCTGCAAGATGGTGGTTTCCAGAAGATGCTAGTCTTCGATAGGACTAGGCCTTCTCTCTATTCTGGCATTTCTGCAGCCCAGTCCACATATCTGACCTTCCCTTTGATAATGTTGCATATGTAGTGTAGATCCTTGCTTGCAGTACTTTGGATGAGTACTCACGGTTGCTTTGCTCCTCCTTTTCCCCCTTTCTTCTTCTTCCGGTTGATGCAACCAGATGTTGGAGCCCAGAAGTCAGATGCCACCGCCGATGCTTACTACTACGTGGAGACCGTCGACGACCAGGAGAAGTTAGGAGGCTCCCAGGCAGGAGGCCTTGCCTTTTCGATCGTAGTTGCTTTTGTGCTAGCCTTCTTAAGGCAAACTTGTCTAACTCATGTCTGTACTCAGATATTGTTGCTTCCGCTGACTCGTCTATGATCGAGCACTTGTATTCGAGCCCTCGAGGCCCCTGGTTTGTATTATGATGCTTGTATGACATTTTAATTGGTGTTTAGAGTTGTGTTGTGATATCTTCCCGTGAGTCCTTGATCTTGATCGTACACATTTGCGTGTATGATTAGTGTACGATTGAATCGAGGCGTCCTGCAGGCGCCTGAGACCGCCTGCCCGACGCTCGACCGGATGTTATTGCCGCAGCAGCCGTAGAGTTTTGGTCGGGTTGAGTCCCAGCCATGAAGACTCCTGCCCAGCTTGGCGGCTCATAGGGGTCCAGAGTACTGGAGCCATCGGAACAACCCCCAAGCACGCCATCTTGTACTTGATACAACGAATCTGTTGAACCGGCGGACGAATCACCATCCGAGAGGACAGCCGTCTCACCACCATCTTCAGATCCTTCAGAAAGTTCCTCTCCGTGGACGCAGCCCACGAAGGCACGCTTCATGACGGGTTGAGCTCGGGCGGGTCTCGCATGCTGAGCCGTCTCGACGAGGTCGGTGCAGTTGTCCGGTTCAGGGCCCGGCTCACCAATCCGGCCGATGAAGACGTGGATTCCGCCGAAGGGGACCCGGTACCCGTACTCAATTGAGCCGGCGTCGCGGCTCCAGCCTTCGTCGTCGATGTAGATCTTGCCGCGGCGACTCTTGGTCATCCGGACAACTACGTATCCCTTGAGCCCTTTGAAGCTGCCCTTCAAGAACTCAAATCCACCGTGCGCTGGCCCCACGGTGGGCGCCAACTGTCGTGGAATTGTCACGGCAGATGTCCTCTTGCAAGGACTTAGTCGTAGAGCCATCGCATCTAGGAAGCTTAAAGGGGTTAATCGGGACAAAGGACACGAGAGAGTTATACTAGTTCGGCCTCTTACGATGAAGGTAAGGCCTACGTCTAGTTGGGTTGGTATTGCTTCATGTTTTGATAACCAGGGAGCAAGATACGCTATGCCCGCTCTCGAGGAGTTGTTTCTTGCCCTAAGCCGCCAGCGGGTCGTCCCCTTATATACATGGGTGGACGCCCTGCGGTCTACAGAGTCCCGACCGGCTCATAAACAGTGTCCGGCTCGGTGACTAGTTAAATCTACCTTATGATACAAGTCATGCCATCATGGCGGTTTATCACTATGGGCCTTAAGCCGCCTGTGGGCCTTAGACCCTTTATTTAACCGCCATCTTCGTGCTTGGTCTTTGGGCTTCTTCCTGACGAGTCTTATTCGCGTAACCCGGCCCCTCCGGATTGGCTAAATGCGATGCACGAAGAACTCAACAACTTCGAGCACAACAAGGTATGGAGATTGGTGCCAAGGCCAACCGGGAACCATAATGTCATTGGAACCAAGTGGATATTCAAGAACAAGCAAGATGCTCATGGAACTATCATTCGCAACAAGGCTCGTTTGGTGGCACAAGGCTACTCCCAAGTCGAGGGTATCGACTACGATGAAACCTTTGCTCCCGCTGCTCGCCTTGAGTCCATTCACATGTTAATTGCATATGCTTCTCATCATAACTTTAAGTTGCAACAAATGGATGTGAAGAGTGCTCTTCTTTATGGTCCCATTAATGAGTTGGTTTACGTCAAACAACCACCCGGGTTCGAGGATCCCTACTTTCCCGATCATGTGTATCAACTCGATAAGGCACTCTATGGCCTTAAACAAGCCCCACGTGCGTGGTATGACCACCTTACCGAGTTACTACAAGATCGTGGATTTGAAGTTGGGCTAATCGACCCCACTCTTTTTACTAAGAAGGTCAAAGTGGAGTTGTTTGTGTGCCAACTATATGTTGATGATATTATCTTTGGTTCCCCTAACAAAGCTTTCAATGAGGAATTTGCCAATCTCATGACCTCAAAGTTCAAGATGTCTTCCATGGGAGAGTTGAAGTTCTTCCTTGGATTCGAAGTGAAGAAAAGAAGAGAAGGAACCTTCATCAACCAAGGCAAATACACTCAAGACATGCTCAAAAGATTCAAGCTAAGTGATGTCAAGCCGGCTTCCACTCCAATGCCCACCAAGTGCCAACTTGACATTGATCCCAATGGTAAAGTGGTGGATCAAAAGGTATATCACTCCATGATTGGCTCCTTGCTTTACCTTTATGCATCTAGACCGGATATCATGTTGAGTGTGGGAATTTGTGCACGGTTTCAAGCCGCACCTAAGGAAAGCCACTATGTGGCGGTCTAGCGAATCTTTCGATATTTGCCTCATACCCCAAACTTTGGCTTATGGTACCCAAGAGGAGCAAACTTCAAGCTTGTCGGATATTCGGACTCCGATTGGGCGGGAGACAAAGTGGATAGGAAGTCCACTTCCGGAGGATGCCAATTTCTTGGTTGCTCTTTGGTGAATTGGTCTTCCAAGAAGAAAAGTTGTGTGTCTCTCTCGTCCACCGAAGCGGAGTATGTGGCGGCCGGTAGTTGTTGTGCACAACTCTTATGGATGAGGCAAACTTTAAAGGATTACGGTGTCGTTTGTGACAAAGTGCCTCTTTGTTGTGACAATGAAAGTGCCATCAATATTTCTCTCAACCCGGTGCAACACTTCAAGACGAAGCATATTGAGATTCGGTATCACTTCATCCGGGATCACATTAGGCGAGGGGAGATTGAGCTCAACTATGTCAACACTCATGATAACCTTGCAGATATCTTCACGAAGCCTTTGGATGAAGCAAGATTTCGCGAGTTAAGGCATGAGCTAAATATCATTGGTTCGAGCAATGTTTCTTGAACCCTTGCACACCCACCATACTCAACTTGTTATCTTGTTTAGGTGTAGGCATAGATATAGGGGGAGTGGTGTTCTCTCAATGAACTCTCCCTCCCCCATTATGCATAAATTGATCAACTCTTCCACATTAGCCATTTTTATGGTACTTGTGCTTCAAAGATGAGTTTTGATCATGGGCCCAAGGATAATTCTTCGTGGTGCCATACCAATTGACTCAAACATAGGTGGCCTCGGCCACCGCCTTCTCTTGGAGAGGTGTGTGTTTCTCGCTCTCTTTGTTGGTTTTGTGTGTGTGTTTTGTTCCCGTTTTCGTCCCGTTCATCTCTCGTGAGCTAAGCTCTTTTTGCCTAGTTCTTCTTGCGGCTGAGCGGTACTACCGCTACTAGCGCGGTACTACCGCTTATAAAGGTCAAGTGGTACTACCACCCTCACCAGCGGTACTACCGCTGTGGGGCGGGCGATGGGGGTTATATCGGGGCAGGAGGAGTTATTTTCTTCCCATACCCATTCGTCCCCACTCGCTCATCTTCCTCGTCGCTCCAGCGATGCCTTGCCGCGAGAGGGCTCCGGCCGCCGCCGTTTTCGGGCCGTTCCTCTCCTTTTCCTCCGGTGGAGTTGTTCCCCACCTCGTTCTCCAGCCATGGATGCCGGTATTGCCCCCATTCCCGTTTTCTCTTTGCCTAGATCTTGCATCTAGTTCTTAGGGGCAATAGGCATTGTTTTCCTGTTTTTGGCTATGAAGAGGATTGTGTAGGACGGAGATAGCTTCTAGGCCCTTTGGATTGATGTTTGGTAGGATTAATTTTTGAATTTGGCCTCCCGGTAGTGCTGGATCTGTCCACGGCAGTAGGGAACCGCCATTCCCCATCTTGAGCGGTACTACCGCTCATCTCATGTGATACTATCATGGGTAGGTTCTTGATACTACCGCGGATGCCTGATTCCATCATTTCCTACCACACCTTGATCCATGTTGTTTCGTTTGGTGGCTTATGCTCTTTCTTTCGTGTTGTTTCTGTTGCTCGTGTGTCTGGTTCCATGTGATGATCTTCCTGAGCAGCAGGCCCGCCGTATCAACCCCCGTCATGCATCTTCAAAGTGCTACCGCACTTCTGAGTCAGCAGGTGGTTCCTCCAGTGCCCCACAACCGCCTGCGGGTGCTTCCTCTAGTGCGTATCCTCCGCCTCAGCTCTAGAAGAAACCCGCCAATAGGCCGAAGCCAAAGGGCAAGACTGTGACTGAGATGACTGCCAAGGAGTTCTGGGCCAAGCGTCACCGTAACCCCTATGAGGAAGCGCAAGAACCCAATATGGTCAACCGCCCATTCTGGAACCGCTTTCAGTTTGCCATCTTCTTTGATGTGATCAAAGCCAAGAAGAATCTCTATGTTGATGTTCACTCCATCGACACGGATGCCATGGAAAAGGATCCTGAGTACTTTGGTGAAGCTCTTCAGATGTGTTCTCAGCTGAACATTCTCAGGATCATGCAGTTCAACAAGGATTTCGATGCTGATTTGGTGGCTCAATTCTATGCCACTGCCCATCTTGGGACTGATGCAGAAAGGACTCTGACTTGGATGACAAAAGGCAAGTTTCTCTCTGTCAAGTGGAAGGCCTTCATGGAGTTACTTCATGTGGAAGATCACGGGCTTGAGACTCCTGTTGGCTTCCGACCTCACCGCAATGCAAACTCTACTCACAAGCAAGCACCCTGGCCCTACTGTACTGTGAAGGTTCACCCTATGACTAAGAAGGAAACCTATGAGCTGTCTACCTTTCTGGATGTCCTTCATCGTGTCTTCCAAGAGACTATCTTCCCTCGCATCGGGAATCTGGATATGGTTCACTCTTATCTCGTGGACATGCTCCTCTTCTGCCAGCATGAGAAGGAAGCAAACACTGGCGAGTCTCTGGACATTTCTCATGTGATGTGGCCTGATCTTCTTTCTGCCGTTTCTGAGCGCAAGTGCCCGATCTATGGTCCGTTCATCATGTTGCTCATTGAGAAGGCTTGGGCACGCGTCTATCCCAAGGTTGGGCTGGAAACTGGAGATTTGGTGTCCCATGAGATCAAGCGTCTGAGGAAGAAGGGCAACTGGGGCACCCCCGCTCCTAAATCTGGGGGTCCATCTACTGCTGCGGACATGGAGAACGAGGACGGCGCTGAGGCCGATGATGACGATGAGGACTACGAGCCTTCTGGGACAGAGCCCTCTTGGACAAAGAAGCTCAAGCACAAGATGAAGAAGCTCTTCTGCATGGAGTCTCACGGTCAGTACATGACTCATGTGGCGGAGAAGAAGGCCAGGGGGCGTCACAAGGAGCTTATCGTCGGTGGGTGCGACCATTGTCGATGGGTCGGAGGGTCAGATCACTGAGGAAGAGGAGTGGATTCAGCAGCATTGCCCGTGGACCGATTCAGATGTCGAGCAGTTCCCGACCGATGACGGTGGTGCAGACGATCCCGCAGGGATGTGATGCTCGTGATCCTCACCTTGCTATCACCTAGAGCCGTAGCTTCGCTCTTTTCCCTTTTGGTGTCTCGATGCCAAAGGGGGAGAGAGTTTTAGGGATTTGGGATTTGTGTCGTTGCCATGTTGCGAGTGTGTCGGATTTGTGTCGTCGCCATGTTGCGAGTGTGTCCTTGTGTTTTGTGTTCGCCGTTTGCTTTGCTTTGTTTGGTTTTATGCCTGTGAGACCTTAGTTCTAGACATATGGTGTGAGACATATGCTACCTTATCTTTATCTTATCTATGTCTATCTAGTACCTTGGTATCTTATGAGTTGCATGGTTATCTTGTTATGTTCTCCCTGCTCTCATATATCCTTTGCTTAGGTTGTTGGACTATAAAATATAGGGGGAGTGTTGATCCTAATGTGTGCATCATGCATTCAAAAGGCACTTCTTTCTAGGTGCACACATTCAGGGGGAGCCCGTCTATATTTTGTAGTCCTAAGTATCTTTACTTTTAACTTTCATGTCTTATCCTTGTGCAAATCCCTGGTTGTCATCAATCCACCAAAAAGGGGGAGATTGTTAAGGAATATCTCTCTCGATGTGGTTTTGGTGATTGATGATGACATGTTTCTTGATACTAATCGTGTGCTTTGAGCATTTCAGAGATTCATCCTTGGCTCGAGACGATTTCTTTCCCTCGGCGTGTCATTCAAGATGGTGTAGCTCTTTTGTTTCTTTTTCAGTGGACTAGTTTTGTAGAGGGCACCGTACTATCAAGAGGGGGTCCGCTTTGGTAAGGCTAGGGTGGAATCAACATGTACACATCCGTTTCACACCCTCTGAGCCTTTCCACTTCAATGGAGAGCTCTCCCTCCTTCTTTGGGTTTTTTTCTGGTTCCAGCGGTAGTATCGCGGTACCCAGCGGTAGTACCACTTAGGGGTCACAGGCGGCAGTACCGCTCCGCAGAGGTAGTACCGCCGGTGGGTCCTCAGCCGTAGTACCTTTGCGGTACCAGGCCCCTACCGCGTCGATTCGAGGAGGTCGTTTCTCGTGTCGGATTGTGCGGTACTATGCAGCGGCAGTAGAGCGGCAGTACCGCTCATGAGCGGTAGTACCGCCCTACCACCGCGGCAGTACCGCTCGAGTCCTTTTCTCCCCTGCCTTCCAGACTGCGCGGCAGTACCGCCGGGGGAGCGGTAGTACCGCTGAGCCCAGCGGTAGTACCGCCTCCCTCTGTGGTAGTACCGCCCTCTGTGGGGCTGTTAGGGGGGTAACAGTTGGATTGTCCCCCCCCCCAACTTTATAAGGAGGTCTTCTTCCCCAAAGTTGATCTATCTCTTCCCCCAAAAGCTCCATTGCTGCTCCAAGCTCCATTTTCACCCGATCTCTCTCCCTAGCCAATCAAACTTGTTGATTTGCTCGGGATTGGTTGAGAAGGCCCCGATCTACACTTCCACCAAGAGAAATTTGATTCCCCCTACTAATCCCTAGCGGATCTTGTTACTCTTGGGTGTTTGAGCACCCTAGACGGTTGAGGTCACCGTGGAGCCATAGTCCACTATGGTGAAGCTTCGTGGTGTCGTTGGGAGCCTCCAATTAAGTTGTGGAGATTGCCCTAACCTTGTTTGTAAAGGTTCGGTTGCTGCCTCCAAGGGCACCAATAGTGGAATCACGACATCTCGCATTGTGTGAGGGCGTGAGGAGAATAGAGTGGCCCTAGTGGCTTCTTGGGGAGCATTGTGCCTCCACACCGCTCTAACGGAGACGTACTTCCCCTTACAAGGAAGGAACTTCGGTAACACATCCTCGTCTCCACCGGCTCCACTCTTGGTTATCTCATCCCTTTACTTGTGCACACTTATTTGTGTTATATCCTTCGCTTGCTTGTGTGCTTGTTGTTGTTGCATCATATAGGTTGCTCACCTAGTTGCATATCTAGACAACCTACTTTGATGCAAAGTTTAAATTGGTAAAGAAAAGCTAAAAATTGTTAGTTGCCTATTCACCCCCCCTCTAGTCAACTATATCGATCCTTTCACGTAGAATGAAAATCCTGGGTCATAAAATTTACTGGGTTATGACCACAAGATGTTGTAAATAGAAGCCTGGTGCGTTCAGAAGCTCTTTTGTCCACCTGAACTCCTTTTTTTGCTCTTCGACATACCCATCCATCAAAGCCATGCTGCTGATAAACTTAAGCTTGATGGACAGTAGTAACCCCGCATTTAGCATGAAGAATGTGACAAATCTAGTGTTTGCATGGTTGGCTACATATCGTTCCAGCATATTTGTATTCAATTGAATGTCATGAGAAGCGAGAAAATCCCAGTGCTTACAAATCCACCGATTGGTTATAACTTGGTCGTGGTGTCTCAACAGGACGAACTGGGTTGCTTGAGTGACGGAGAGCCCCCCTCCTTCTTCTTCTTCCTTGGTCTCCCCCTAGATGGGAGGAGAGTTTTCTCTATGGTGCATGGCTGCCTTGGCCCCCGGTGGGCCGCCCCCCCCCCCCCCCCCGCGACATTGAATCTCTCTCTTTTCTCTTCTGTTTTGCGTTTCTTTTTCCTGGCCGAAAATCGTTTCTTAAATTTTTGGGGATCCGTAACTCTGATTGGGATTAAATTTTGAGGGGATTTTTATCCGAATATTAGCTTCCTTGCGGCCCAAGGACACCTCTAACCGACTTATAGGGGCGCCACAAGCCCGCTGGGCATGCCCTGGGTAGGGGTCGCGCCCTCTGAGATTGTGCCCCCCTTGGGCATCATCTCGCGTTGATTCTTTTTCCCAAAAAACACATATATTCCAAAATAAATCTTCAAAAAGTTTATCGCGTTTGGACTTCGTTTGATAGGAACTGGCACTGGGCACTGGATCAATATGTTAGTTCCAAAAATAATATAAAATGTTGCCAAAAGTAAGTGAAAGTTGTAGCATATTAGCATGAAACAATAAAAAAATTATAGATACGACGGAGACGTATCATAAACAAACATGTGTTTATTTTTAATGCATACTTTTTTAGGTTATAGTATATGTCTTTTTCATGAATATTTGTACGCATGTTGGGAACAATGGAAGGTTTGATATCGAAAGAAAATTCAGTTCTCACCTTTGCCCGAGCTTCCTAGCTTTTCGTATCAATGTTAGAGGTTCACAATTGATTCTATTGATTGCATAGCTGGACAGGTTCAACCAAATGTAAAACCCGTTGCATATCTCTTTTCTTCTCCGCAAAAAAAGCCTCTTCTCCCCCTGTCGGCCCCAATGCCGGTCCATCCCATCTCCGATGACCTATGGGCCATGGGGCGGAGAGGATCTAGGACCCCCGTTGGCGGGAGGGACCCCGTTCCCGTTCTTGTTAGATTCAGCGTCTTGGTTGGAGCTGTGTGGCGGCAGCTATGTCCCTTAGTAGGAATAATGTCTCCCACGTTCTATACCCATTGGAGGGTGCTCCTAGCATCCTCAGAGGGCGTGTGGAGGTGTATCTCCGTTAGATCTCGCGGGACTCCGTCGGTGTTGGTCTTGAGTGGATCTATTTGGGTCTGGTCTTCGCCCATCTTCATTTTAGTGTTTATAGGTTTGATACTTCTGGTCTATGACTTTATTCACCAGTGATGCATGGTTGTTTCTCTGGTGCACTGGTCCTATGGGGACTTAGCAAGACGACTTCCCGGCTGTCTACTATAAAGGTTTGCCCGACTCCAATGAGGGATGTGTGATGACGGTGACACGCCTTTGACTCGCTCCAGTGTTTATAGTCATCGCTAGGTGGTCCATGAACATGATTGAAATTTTTTATTACCTCTGTTGTTCTTTGTACCGCCATGATTGAAGATGAATAGACTAGAAGTTTCTAAAAAAAGGTTCAACCAAATGTACCTATTTGTTGTGCTGAAGTAGGCTGGAGAAAATTGAGTTCTCACCTTCGTACCTATTTGTTGAGCTGAATTTTTATGCATCATCGAATGTTAGAGGACAAATTCGAAGGTGAGGTGAATCAACATTAATTTTTACATATGTTGGAAATGATTGCTACTCACAATGGAAGGAAATAGATCTGAAGCAACTGATATTAGATCTTATCTTAGTGCACGCACGACGAGAAATCTTAACTTTGCATGTAATTTTAAAAAGAGTTTTTCTAGGTGTATACCGGTTGTGTTTTTCTAAAGTTATAAACAATCAAGAAAATTACAACTCTAGTTCAATAAAAGATGCAACAGAAGGAAATATGCCCTAGAGGCAATAATAAAGTTATTATTTATTTCCTCATATCATGATAAATGTTTATTATTCATGCTAGAATTGTATTAACCGGAAACATGATACATGTGTGAATACATAGGCAAACATAATGTCACTAGTATGCCTCTACTTGACTAGCTCATTGATCAAAGATGGTTATGTTTCCTAACCATAGACATGTGTTGTCATTTGATTAATGGGATCACATCATTAGGAGAATGATGTGATTGACTTGACCCATTCCGTTAGCTTAGCACTTGATCGTTTAGTATGTTGCTATTGCTTTCTTCATAACTTATACAAAGTTCCTGCAACTATGAGATTATGCAACTCCGTTTACGGAGGAACACTTTGTGTGCTACCAAACGTCACAACGTAATCGGGTGATTATAAAGGTACTCTACATGTGTCTCCAAAAGTATATGTTGAGCTGGCATAATTCGAGATTAGGTTTTGTCACTCCGATTGTCGGAGAGGTATCTCTGGGCCTTCTCGGTAATACTCATCACCTAAGCCTTGCAAGCATTGTAACTAATGAGTTAGTTATGAAATGATGTATTACGGAACGAGTAAAGAGACTTGCCGGTAACGAGATTAAACTAGGTATTGGATTCCGACGATCAAATCTCGGGCAAGTAACATACCGATGACATAGGGAACAACGTATGTTGTTATGCGGTTTGACCGATAAAGATCTTCGTAGAAAATGTAGGAACCAATATGAACATCCAGGTTCCACTATTGGTTATTGACCGAGAATAGTTCTAGGTCATGTCTATATAGTTCTCGAACCCGTAGGGTCCGCACGCTTAACGTTATGATGGCAGCTTTTATGAGTTTTGATGTGCGAAGTTTGTTAGGAGTCCCGGATGTGATCACAGACATGACGAGGAGTCTCGAAATGGTCGAGACATAAAGATTGATATATTGGAAGCCTATGTTTGGACTTCGGAATAGTTCCGGGTGAAATCGGGATTTTACCGGAACACCGGGGGGTTACCGGAACCCTCCCGGGGGTTAATGGGCCTTAGTGGGCCATGACGGAGAAGAGGAGGGCGGCCAGGGGCAGGCGCGCGCCCCTCCCCTAGTCCGAATAGGACAAGGAAGGGGCGCCTCTTCCTCTTTCCCTCCCCAAGTCCTAATCCAACTAGGAAGGGGAGTCCTACTCCGGTGGGAGTAGGACTCCTCGGCGCGCCTCCTCCTAGGGCGGCCGCACCCCTTGCTCCTTTATATCTGAGGCAGGGGGCACCCCATGACACACAAGTTGATCTACGGATCGTTCCTTAGCCGTGTGCGGTGCCGCCCTCCACTATATTCCACCTCGGTCATATCGTTGCGGAGTTTAGGCGAAGCCTGCGTGATAGAGCATCATCATCGTCACCACGCCGTCGTCTTGTGGAACTCATCCCGACACCCTGCTGGATCGGAGTCCGGGGATCGTCATCGAGCTGAGCGTGTGCGAGAACACGGAGGTGCCGTGCGTTCGGTACATGGATCGGTCGGATCGTGAAGACGACGACTACATCAACCGCGTTGTCATAACGCTTCGCTTTCGGTCTCACGAGTGCGTGGACACACTCTCCTCTCGCTTTCTATGCATCACCATGATCTTGCGTGTGCGTAGGAATTTTTGTAATTACTACGTTCCCCAGCGGTGGCATCGAGCCTGGTTTTATGCGTTGATGTTATATGCACGAGTAGAACACAAGTGAGTTGTGGGCGATACAAGTCATCTTGCTTACCAGCATGTCATACTTTGGTTCGGCGGTATTGTGAGATGAAGCGGCCCGGACCGACATTACGCCAGACGCTTACGCGAGACTGGTTTCACCGCTCGCGAGCACTCGTTGCTTAAAGGTGATTTGGCGGGTGCTGTCTCTCTCACTTTAGTTGAACCGAGTAGCTACGCCCGGTCCTTGCGAAGGTTAAAACATGACCAACTTGACAAACTATCGTTGTGGTTTTGATGCGTAGGTAAGAACGGTTCTTGCTCAGCCCGTAGTAGCCACGTAAAACTTGCAACAACAAAGTAGAGAACGTCTAACTTGTTTTTGCAGGGCATGTCGTGATATGATATGGTTAAGACGTGATGCTATATTTTATTGTATGAGATGATCATGTTTCGTAACCGAGTTATCGGCAACTGGCAGGAGCCATATGGTTGTCGCTTTATTGTATGAAATACAAACGCCATGTAATTGCTTTACTTTATCACTAAGCGGTAGCGATAGTCGTAGAAGCAATAGTTGGCGAGACGACAACGATGCTAAGATGGAGATCAAGGTGTCGCGCCGGTGACGATGGTGATCATGGTGGTGCTTCGGAGATGGAGATCACAAGCACAAGATGATGATGACCATATCATATCACTTATATTGATTGCATGTGATGTTTATCCTTTATGCATCTTATCTTGCTTTGATTGACGGTAGCATTTTAAGATGATCTCTCACTAAAATTATCAAGAAGTGTTCTCCTGAGTATACACGTTGCCAAAGTTCAGTAGTGCCCGGACACCACGTGATGATCGGGTGTGATAAGCTCTCGTCCATGTACAACGGTGCAAGCCAGTTTTGCACACGCAGAATACTCGGAGTTAAACTTGGCGAGCCTAGGATATGCAGATATGGCCTCGGAACACGGAGACCGAAAGGTCAAGCGTGAATCATATAGTAGATATGATCAACATAGTGATGTTCACCATTGAAAACTACTCCATCTCACGTGATGATCGGTTATGGTTTAGTTGATTTGGATCACGTGTTCACTTAGATGACTAGAGAGATGTCTGTCTAAGTGGGAGTTCTTAAATAATATGATTAATTGAACTTAAATTTATCATGAACTTAGCACTGATAGTATTTTTGCTTATCTATGTTTGTTGTAGATAGATGGCTCGTCTTTGTTGTTCCGTTGAATTTTAATGCGTTCCTTGAGAAAGCAAAGTTGAAAGATGATGGTAGCAATTACATGGACTGGATCCGTAACTTGAGGATTATCCTCATTGCTGCCTGGAAGAATTACGTCTGGAAGCACCGCTAGGTGCCGACCTGCTGCAGAACAACGCCGAAGTTGTGAACGTCTGGCGAGCAAAGCTGATGACTACTCTATAGTTCGATGTGCCATGCTTTACGGCTTAGAACCGGGTCTTCAACGATGTTTTGAGCGTCATGGAGCATATGAGATGTTCCAGGAGTTGAAGTTAATATTTCAAGCAAATGCCGGATTGAGAGATATGAAGTCTCCAATAAGTTCTATAGCTTCAAGATGGAGGAGAATAGTTCTGTCAATGAGCATATACTCAAAATGTCTGGGTATAATAATCACTTGATTCAACTGGGAGTTAATCTTCCGGATGATAGTGTCATTGACAAAATTGTCCAATCACTGCCACCAAGCTACAAGAGCTTCGTGATGAACTATAATATGCAAGGGATGAACAAGACACTTCCCGAGCTCTTCGCAATGCTAAAAAGTCATGGAGGTAGAAATCAAGAAGGAGCATCAAGTGTTGATGTTCAACAAGACCACTAGTTTCAAGAAAAAGGGCAAAGGAAAGAAGAAGGGGAACTTTAAGAAGAACAACAAGCAAGTTGCTGCTCAAGAGAAGAAACCCAAGTCTGGACCTAAGCCTGAAACTGAGTCCTTCTACTGCAAGCAAGCTGGTCACTGGAAGCGGAACTGCCCAAGTATTTGGCGGATAAGAAGGATGGCAAGGTGAACAAAGGTATATGTGATATACATGTTATTGTTGTGTACCTTAATAGAGCTCGCAGAGCACTGGTATTTGATATCGGTTACATTGCTAATATTTGCAACTCAAAGCAGGGGACTACGGAATAAGCGAGCATCGCCAAGGACGAGGTGACGATGCGGCGTGGGAAACGGTTCCAAAGTCAATGTGATCGCGGTCGGCACGCTACCTCTACATCTACCTTCGGATTAGTTTTAGACCTAAATAATTGTTATTTGGTGCCGCGTTGAGCATGAACATTATATCTGGATCTTGTTTGATGCGAGATGGTTATTCATTTAAATCAGAGAATAATGGTTGTTCTATTTATATGAATAATATCTTTTATGGTCATGCACCCTTGAAGAATGGTCTATTGTTATTAAATCTCGATAGTAGTGATACACATATTCATAATGTCGAAGCCAAAAGATGCAGAGTTGATAATGATAGTGCAACTTATTTGTGTAATCGCCGTTTAGGTCATATTGGTGTAAAGCGCAAGAAGAAACTCCATACTGATGGACTTTTGGAACCACTTGATTATGAATCACTTGGTACTTGCGAACCGTGCCTCATGGGCAAGATGACTAAAACACCGTTCTCCGGTTCTATGGAGAGAGCAACAGATTTGTTGGAAATCATACATACAGATGTATGTGGTCTGATGAATGTTAAAGCTCGTGGCGGATATCGTTATTTTCTCACCTTCACATATGATTTAAGCAGATACGGGTATATCTTCTTAATGAAGCATAAATCTGAAACATTTGAAAAGTTCAAAGAATTTCAGAGTGAAGTTGAAAATCATCGTAACAAGAAAATAAAGTTTCTACGATCTTCTCGTGGAGGAGAATATTTGAGATTCTGAGTTTGGTCTACATTTGAAACAATGCGGAATAGTTTCGCAACTCACGCCACCTGGAACACCACAGCATAATGGTGTGTCCGAACGTCGTAATCGTACTTTACTAGATATGGTGCGATCTATGATGTATCTTACCGATTTACCGCTATCGTTTTGGGGTTATGCTTTAGAGACGGCCGCATTCATGTTAAATAGGGCACCATCAAAATCCGTTGAGACGACACCTTATGAACTATGGTTTGGCAAGAAACCAAAGTTGTCGCTTACGAAAGTTTGGGGTTGCGATGCTTATGTGAAAAAGCTTCAACCTGATAAGCCTGAACCCAAATCGGAAAAATGTGTCTTCATAGGATACCCAAAGGAGATAATTGGGTACACCTTCTATCACAGATCCGAAGGCAAGACATTCGTGGCCAAGAATGGATCCTTTCTAGAGAAGGGGTTTCTCTCGAAAGAAGTGAGTGGGAGGAAAGTAGAACTTGATGAGGTAACAGTACCAGCTCCCTTATTGGAAAGTAGTTCATCACAGAAATCGGTTCCTGTGACACCTACACCCGATTAGTGAGGAAGTTAATGGCGATGATCATGAAACTTCAGATCAAGTTGTTCTTGAACCGTAGAGATCAACTAGAGTAAAATCCGCACCAGTGAGTGGTACGGTAATCCTATTACGGAAGTCATGCTACTAGATCATGGTGAACCTCACGAACTATGAAGAAGCGATGGTGAGCCCAGATTCCGTAAAATGGCTTGAAGCCATGAAATGCGAGATGGGATCCATGTATGAGAACAAAGTGTGGACTTTGGTTGACTTGCCGATGGTCGGCAAGCAATAGAGAATAAATGGATTTTCAAGAAGAAGGCGGCGATGCGGTAATGTTATCACATTTACAAAGCTCGACTTGTTGCAAAAGGTTTTGACAAGTTCAAGGAGTTGACTACGATGAGACCTTCTCACTGTAGCGATGCTTAAGTTTATGCGAATCATGTTAGCAATTGCCGCATTTTATGATTATAAAATATGGCGGATGGATGTCAAAACTGCATTTACGAATGGATTTACGGAAGAAGAGTTGTATATGATGCAACCGGAAGGTTTTGTCGATCCTAAGGGAGCTAACAAAGTGTGCAAGCTCCAACGATCAATCTATGGTGCAGTGCAAGCCTCTCGGAGTTGGAATAAACGCTTTGATAGTGTGATCAAAGCATATGGTTTTATCTGAGACTTTTGGAGAAGCTTTGTATTTACAAGAAAGTGAGTGGGAGCTCTGTAGCATTTCTAATATTATATGTGGACGACATATTGTTGATTGGGAATGATATTGAATTTCTGGATAGCATAAAAGGATACTTGAATAAAAGTTTTTCAATGAAGGACCTCGGTGAAGATGCTTATATATTGGGCATCAAGATCTATAGAGATAGATCAAGACGCTTGATTGGACTTTCACAATGCACATACCTTGATAAAGTCTTGAAAAGTTCAATATGGATCGAGGCAAAGAAAGGGTTTTTGCCTCAGTTACAAGGTGTAAGATTGAGTCGGACTCAATGCCCGACCACTGCAGAAGATAGAGAGAAAATGAAAGGAGTTCCCTATACTTGACCATAGGCTCTATCATGTATGCAATCTTGTGTACCAGACCTGATGTGTGCCTTGCTATTAGCTTAGCAGGGAGGTACCAAAGTAATCCAGGAGTGGATCACTGGACAGCGGTCAAGAATATCCTGAAATACCTGAAAAGGTCTAAGGATATGTTTCTCGTTTATGGAGGTGACAAAGAGCTTATCGTAAAGGGTTACGTCGATGCAAGCTTTGACACTGATCCGGACGATTCTAAATCGCAAACCGGATACATATTTTTATTAAACGGTGGAGCTGTGAGTTGGTGCGGTTCTAAACAAAGCGCCGTATGGCGGGATCTACATGTGAAGCGGATTACATAGCTGCTTCGGAAGCAGCAAATGAAGGAGTCTGGATGAAGGAGTTTATTTCCGATCTAGGTGTTATACCTAGTGCATCGGGACCAATGAAGATCTTCTGTGACAATCTTTGGTGCAATTGCCTTGGCAAAGGAATCCAGATTTCACAAGAGGACCAAGCACATCAAGAGACGCTTCAATTCCATTCGGGACCAAGTCCAAGTGGGAGACATAGAGATTTGCAAGATACGTCACGGATCTGAATGTTGCGAACCGTTGACTAAGCCTCTCTCACGAGCAAAACATGATCATCACCAAGACTCCATGGGTGTTAGAATCATTCTGTGTAATGTAGATTATTGACTCTAGTGCAAGTGGGAGATGAAGGAAATATGCCCTAGGGGCAATAATAAAGTTATTATTTATTTCCTCATATCATGATAAATGTTTATTATTCATGCTATAATTGTATTAACCGGAAACATGATACATGTGTGAATACATAGACAAACATAATGTCACTAGTATGCCTCTACTTGACTAGCTCATTGATCAAAGATGGTTATGTTTCCTAACCATAGACATGTGTTGTCATTTGATTAATGGGATCACATCATTAGGAGAATGATGTGATTGACTTGACCCATTCCGTTAGCTTAGCACTTGATCGTTTAGTATGTTGCTATTGCTTTCTTCATGACTTATACAAAGTTCCTGCAACTATGAGATTATGCAACTCCCGTTTACGGAGGAACACTTTGTGTGCTACCAAAGCGTCACAACGAATCGGGTGATTATAAAGGTACTCTCTGGTGTCTCCAAAAGTATATGTTGAGCTGGCATAATTCGAGATTAGGTTTTGTCACTCCGATTGTCGGAGAGGTATCTCTGGCCTTCTCGGTAATACTCATCACCTAAGCCTTGCAAGCATTGTAACTAATGAGTTAGTTATGAAATGATGTATTACGGAACGAGTAAAGAGACTTGCGATAACGAGATTAAACTAGGTATTGGATACCGACGATCGAATCTCGGGCAAGTAACATAATTGATGACAAAGGGAACAACGTATGTTGTTATGCGGTTTGACCGATAAAGATCTTCGTAGAAAATGTAGGAACCAATATGAACATCCAGGTTCCACTATTGGTTATTGACCGAGAATAGTTCTAGGTCATGTCTACATAGTTCTTGAACCCGTAGGGTCCACGCAACAACGTTACGATGGCAGGTTTTATGAGTTTTGATGTACGAAGTTTGTTCGAGTCCGGTTGTGATCACGGACATGACGAGGAGTCTCGAAATGGTCGAGACATAAAGATTGATATATTGGAAGCCTATGTTTGGACTTCAGAATAGTTCCGGGTGAAATCAGGATTTTACCGGAACACCGGGGGGTTACCGGAACCCTCCCAGGGGTTAATGGGCCTTAGTGGGCCATGAGGGAGAAGAGGAGGGCCAGCCAGGGCAGGCCGCGCACCCCCTCCCTCCCTAGTCCGAATAGGACTAGGAAGGGGGGGGGGCGCCCCCCTTTCCACTTTCCCTCCCCCCAAGTCCTAATCCAACTAGGAAAAGGGGGGAGTCCTACTCCCGGTTGGGAGTAGGACTCCTCCGGCGCGCCTCCTCCTAGGGCCGGCCGCACCCCCCTTGCTCCTTTATATACGGGGCAGGGGCACCCCATGACACACAAGTTGATCTACGGATCGTTCCTTAGCCGTGTGCGGTGCCCCCCTCCACCATATTCCACCTCGGTCATATCGTCGCGGAGTTTAGGCGAAGCCCTGCGCCGGTAGAGCATCATCATCGTCACCACGCCATCGTGCTGACGGAACTCATCCCCGACACCCTGCTGGATCGGAGTCCGGGGATCGTCATCGAGCTGAACGTGTGCAGAACACGGAGGTGCCGTGCGTTCGGTACTTGGATCGGTCGGATCGTGAAGACGTACGACTACATCAACCGCGTTGTCATAACGCTTCCGCTTTCGGTCTACGAGGGTACGTGGACACACTCTCCCCTCTCGTTGCTATGCATCACCATGATCTTGCGTGTGCGTAGGATTTTTTTTGAAATTACTACGTTCCCCAACAGCAACTTGCACTTAACTTAAGATGTTAGTCGACTCAGACATTAACAGACCCTGAAAAACATCATCGAGTCCAACGTTATAGAAGTTTCTTGATAATTATAGTACGCACCTACGGTTGTATTTGTCGTCCAGTTTTCCTTCTCTCCAATAAAGGAATTCTCAAGGTGACAAGGTCTTATTGCCTCCCGACGGTACCGCCGCTGGTTTGCCTTATCTTCTGTGACCTAAGGGTCATGGAGACGCGATGGATCCCGGGTCTTGCCGGCGAGAGAGCTCCTTCACATCAGGTGTTTTTTTAGTTTGATTAGGGTTTGCCTCCTGCTCAGAAAGATGAGACGGCAACATCCCTGGAGATGAAATAAGGTTTTCCCCATCTAGTCCCATCCAAGTGCTGCGTCTAGCATCGTCAAAAGGCTTGTGGTGGTGTGTCTCTAGCAGATCTCTCGAGATTCGTACGATGTTTGTTTTCGGTGGATCTGTTTGGGTACACTCGTCTTTTGTTTGTGTTCATGTGTATAGAAGTTTGTTGGATCATTTTGACATATGCCTCTCTTTATCGACGAGAGTCTCTATTCTAGTGCAGCGAAAGCTTCACGGTGTCCATAGAAACGCCTTCCACTAGTCTGTATCTTTCCTTTGTTGAGCTCTAGAGGATTCGTGATGTACCACTACATTTTCCTCCCCTTTTGTTTGTAACATACTCATCGTTGTTCTCCGTTGCTATTGATGGCTTTATTAATTTAAAAAATTGGGTCTCCTTTCCCAGCAAAATCAAAATGCAAAGTTCACACTTACCAAGTGTCAACGCATGTCAAGCCCTAGCTGACCCAGTCCACCATGACTCGGTCATTCCCTGTACGCGCACATCGTGCACTACTCCCACTCGTGCATGGACTGCACAACGGCTGTAACATGTACCTATATGAGTTGAGGAATACAAGCTCTAGCACTTACGATGCTCAATCTCTTTATCTCTCACAAGTCTACATGGTATCAGATGCTTCGTCTCTCCTAAGCCTCTAACTCTTCCGCTGCCACGCTCTGCACCGGCGCCATGGCCGCACCACCACCACCACCCCTCCTCCCCCAACTAGCCATGGTCCCTCAACTCCCCTCAAGGCCCCTGCTCCCAACCCCAATGCACTCCTCACCCCGTCTGCCATTGCTAACTCCTCCCAGGACAGCGCCTTGCTGCTGCGCACACCGAGCGGCCCTGCCTCGGCCGCGGCGGCCTCCCTCACCTCGTCGCTCGATGGGGTCTTCATAAACCAGCATGTGCCTCTGGTTCTCTCGCTGAACCCGTCCAACTACATGCAGTGGCGCACTCTTTTTGAGGTCATGTTCGCCAAATTTGGCGTCATTGATCACATGGTCAATCCGCCGCGCGCGGCCGCGGCGTACTGGCTTCGAGATGACGTGCACGTCGTATCCTGGTTGTACAAATGGGTGAGCCAGGAGATCTTCGACCTAGTCCATCAGCGCAACGCCACTGCCTCCACCATCTGGAGCTCCATTGCCACAATGTTCCTGGAGAATGCGGAGCACCAGGTCGTCTTCCTCACCACCGACTTCCGCCGCATCGAGCAAGGGACGGGGTCGGTGATCTCCTACTTCGCCAGGCTGAAGGAGTGTGTCGATCACCTCGCTGACTTGGGTGAGCATGTCACTCATCACGATCAGGTACTCAACATGTTTCGTGGGCTTGCTCATCGTCTCCAGTATGCAATTCTGCTATGTCGGTGTACAAGAGTAGGGGTACCCTAGTATCCCGAACTTGTGCACGGGCAGTTGCAGCCCTCCGCGGCAAGGCTTACCGGGTGACCGTCAAGGTCCTCCGTGGTTCCTGTGGAGCCATTCAAGAACAAAGTATTCAAGCCAAGGAGACAAGGCCCCGGCAAGAGGAGCTTGCCGGGAAGGCCACCCAAGGCACCTACAAGACGAGGCCCCGGCAAGAGGAGCTTGCCGGGAAGGCCCAATGAGCGACAAGCTTTCGGGCGCGACAAGACAACAACCGCGGCAAGGCGCTTGCCGCGGCAGACCACCTCTCTGTACCTATGCTCCTGCACATCCACTAACGTGCCATACAGGACCTTTCGGTAGCGCTGCGTGCAGAGGCTGTGCAGCCGGTGATCTTGGTGGCAAGCGGCGTGACAAGATTGCCATCGTGGCAAGCGGTGGCGCCTGACGGTCCTGTTTGCCTTTGTTAGGGCGGCGTGAGCGGGCATCTAATGCCTTTGTCCCTGCCGTCGGGGTTAGGTATGGTACATCGTACCTTTGTACAAGTAGGTGTACCAACCACTACTTTTCCATTTGTACCCTTGTTTACGTTGCCACTGTCGGAGACCCCTTGAGCATATAAAAGGAGGCCGATGCATAGCGTAGGAGGGGTCGGTCGGTTCCCCCACGCTCAGTCTCGTTAGCAGCTCGTGTGTCTTTGTAGCACTCGGCGCTCTGAGCAAGAACGCAATACACCTAGACATGCAGCAAGAGGAGTGTTATCTCTCCGGGAGAGCTCGAAGCTGGGTAAACCTCTCGCGTGCTTCGCCTCGATCTGCTCTTCGTGCTATCTCCGCTCCCCGCCGAACCAAAAGGGGCTCGGTCCGCCGGTCCCATAGGTGTTCGTGGGCCAGATCAGCCTGCCCCGACATCTCTGGCGCGCCAGGTAGGGGCGTCGAGGTTGTGCGAACCTGATCCGGCGTCCACGCGAGCTAGATCTTTATCATCTTCACCAACATGCCACCAAAGAAGAAGGCTTCGGCGGCAGAAGCTCCGTCCGCGTCGAACCCACCGCCACCGGAGCAAACAGGTGGTGGGGTAGACGCCGGCGGAAGAATGGACGGCGACGGGAGCTCACGGTGCTGCCAAGTCAAGGACAAGGCCGCCCGGACCTCGGCGTCTCAGACACGCACCGCGCCCGTCTCAGGAGGCGCGGGACCGACAGCGTCATGGTGTTCACAACGCCATACGCTCGTTGGACCAAGATCGAGCTGGAGGATCTCGGGATGCTCAAGACCAGCATGCACGCCAACATCTTTGGCGCGGCGAGGCACGGTCGCCGACGCGAGCATCGCTCCTTCTAACATAGTTAGAAGTCCGAGCATATCCGCTCCTCGCGCCGTTCGCCATCGCCACCCACCACTCCAGCAGAAGCTTTGGCGAGAGCGCAATCGCTCTGGATTACCCTCCAACCGCCGACAAGGTCGATGAATGGAGGGCCACCATTCAGAGTCTCATCGGCTTCGCTTAGCGGCGCTCCGCTGACAACCGAGTGCATTGCCGCCGCGGCAGACTGCTAAACACGAGCCGGTGGCGGCAATGCGATGGGGTGCAACCACCATGCACTCTCCGCCCGAAGGCCAAGATCGCCGACTCGCCGGATCCACCTCGACAACGACTCCACCGCATCATCGGATCCACGAGCTCGTCGCGATCAGTGCCAAGTTCTTCACGAACGACAGCAAGAAGACGCTCGAACTCGCATCGAGCGCCGAAGAGAAGCGCGGCGTCAATCCGACAAGCGCACTGGGCCCTCTATTGACATGCATGCGCCAGAGGAACCAGGCGACTTGCCGTACGCGGTAGGTTGCCCTGCGTTCACTCGTGAGCTGCGGCAAGTCCAGTGGCCCAGCAAGAAGAATTTCAAGCCAGATGTACCAGAGAAATGCGGCGGCAAGACGCATCCGTCGGAGTTCCTCAATATCTACACCATCGCGGTGCAGGCTGCCGGGGCGAGACGACAAGATCCTTGCCAACTACTTCCCGGCGGTGCTCAAGCCCAATGTCGATCTGGCTCATGCACTTGCCGGACAACTCCATATCTTCTTGGGCAGATCTATGCCATCATGTTGTCGGCGCCTTTACGGTGACCACAAGCCCCATGGCCAAGAAAGCGATCTTCATCCGCTTGCCCGAAGGGAAGGAGAGCCCTGCAAGTACATTCAGAGATTCAGCCACAGACAAAGACAACATCTCAGATGTCCACCTGCCATGTAATCAGCGCTGCTCCATCGAGCGTGCGAAACCGCAGAGATGCGGGAGGAGATGGCGATGTGCAAGATCAGAGACGTCAGTGAGCTATATGCCCTGGCCGACAAGTGTGCACGTGTTGAGGAAGGGAGGAGACTCCCCGGAGAGAATACTGAAGCAAGCGGGTCTGATAGTGAGGAGACCGCCCCGGCAAGGAAGAGCCGGCGGCGGGGCAACAGGAAAAAGAAAGACATAGATGTACTAGTTGTTGAGCAGTCCGACAACGGAGGTGGCGCCAAGAAAGCCAAAGCAGGTAGCTCCGGCAAGGATGTTGCCGCTGGCACCAACTGCCAGGCTGTGGCGGTCGCCGACAAGTAGGACGGTGCCAACAAACGATCTTGCAAGATCCACCGCACCAAGGGCCATGACCTCGAGCTGCAAGAAGGTCGAGCAGCTTGTCGAAAGCGAAGGCTGAATATGAACGACGCGACAAGGAGAAGGCCCAGGAAGGTCTTTGGAGGAGCTAGCAAGAAACATCCCGGCCGAGGAGGACGCCGCGGCAAGGCCAAGCAGCGGCAAGGAGACGGACCTCCCCGCAGCCGCGACAAGGATGAAAACGACGACGATGATGAAGACATGGATGATGACGAGACCGATGAGCAGGAGTTCCAGAAAGCCACGAAGGTCCTGTGCATTGACGGCGGTGCCTCTCTGCATACTTCACACCGCCAACTCAAACAGTGGATGTGGGAAGTCAATGCGGCAGAACCATCCGTTGAGTCACGCAGGCCTCTGAAATGGTCCAGCACGCCTATCATCTTTGATATTGAGGACCACCCTAATCGCGTAACTACGGTCAGGTGCTTGCCGATGTTAGTTTCACCAACTATCCGCAACCTCAAGGTCACCAAGATGTTAGTTGACGGCGGGGCCGGCTTGAACCTGATCTCCTCCGCGGTGCTCCAGAAACTCCAGATCCCTGATGGCGAGCTCGAAGAGACCGGCACATTCAAGGAATCAATCCGGGAAGAAGCAAGCGAAGGAAAGATCACGTTGCCGGTGACATTTGGCGTGAAGTTGAACTTCGGGACCGAGAGGGTCACTTTTGACGTTCTTGACTTTCCATTGCCTTACAATGGAATACTTGGCCATCCAAAGACTCGCCAAATTCATGGCAGCCTCTCACTATGCATACAACATGCTTTGAAAATGCCAGCCCGATAAGTGTCATCTCTGTCTCCTGGCGACAAGAAGGATGCTCTTATCTGCGCCCGACAAGATCTCACGGGAAGCAGCTGCAACAGATTGCAAGCCACTTGTCACTGAAGCTCGGGGGAAGAAGAAGACCAAGTCCTGCAAGAGCTCTGATGCCCACTCCGGCAAGCGCACCTCCTCGGAGTGCTGCGCTACCGTCGAGGACGCACCATCGAGCTCCACCGGCAAGTGTAAGAAGACGATGGCAGCTCTACCAGAGACCAAGAAGGTGTCCGCCAAGGAGGACGGCACTGGTGGTACCTTCACCATCAGTGCCTCTCTTAACCCTAAATAGGAAGGCGCGCTCGTTGCTTTCCTGAGGCGAACGTCGGCGTGTTTGCGTGGCAACCGTCGACATCCCGGTGTTCCTGTGAAAGTAATAGAGCACCATCTTGCCGTTTGTCCTCATGTGCGGCCCGTCAAGCAGAAAGTCAGGAAGCAAGCAGTGGAGCGCCAAGAGTTCATCGCAGAAGAAATCAAGAAATTGGAAGCAGCAGGCCTTGTTAGAGGAGTGCTCCATCCTATGTGGTTGGCCAATCTTGTAGTTGTACGCAAGGCTAACGGGAAATGGAGGCTTTGTATCGACTTTACCGATGTCGATAAAGCTTGTCCCAAAGACCCATTTCCCTTGCCGCGCATCGACCAGATTGTTGACTCCACGGCCGGATGTGATTTGCTTTCATTTACGGATGCATACTCGAGGATATCATCAGATCTTCAAGGCGAGAAGAGGATGAGGAGAAGACCGCATTCATCACGCCATGTGGCACATACTCGCTTTTGTACGGATGCCTTTCGGATTAAAGAATGCTGGTTCAACATTTGCAAGAGTAGTCCATGACGCTTTTGAGCCGCAAATGCACAGAAATGTGGAAGCCTACATGGATGACATAGTGGTCAAAAGCAAGAACAAGGCGACTCTGATTCAAGATTTAGACGAAACCTTTGCAAGTCTGCGCACGATCAACCTCAAGCTCAACCCTGAGAAGTGTGTGTTTGGAGTCCTTTCCGGCCAAGCTTCTTGGGTTTTTCGTGTATCTCGGCGGGAATTGAAGCCAATCCCGACAAGATCAAGGCCATTGAGCAGATTGAAGCACCAAAGCGCGTCAAGGATGTCGAAGACTTGCGGTTGCGTAGCTGCTCTCAGCAGTTTATCTCTAGGTTCGCTGGCGCGCCCAGCCATTTTTCAAAATTTTGAAAAAGGCAGGTCCGATGCAATGGACTCGAAGCGGAGGCTGCGCTGCAGGACTTGAAGAGATACCTGTCCTCCACTCCAACACTTGTCGCACCTAGGCCACAAGATAAGTTGCTGCTGTATATAGCGGCAACCAATCAAGTGGTTAGTGCTGCGTTAGTAGCGGAGAGGGAAGCGGATGATGAGCTAGCAACCATGGCAGATGCATCCAGCGACAAGCAGGGGGCTTCACCGGCAAGCTCTGATCCCGACAAGTATGGATCTGCGCAGACACATGAGAAGATGCAGAAAAGGATGGTGCAGCGCCCAGTTTACTTTGTCAGTTCCCTTCTGCAGGGGGCTAGGTCAAGGTACTCTGGTGTGCAGAAATTGCTTTTCGGCCTCCTCATGGCCTCGAGAAAGCTGCGGCATTACTTCCGAGCACATGAGATCCACAGTTGTCACTCGTTTTCGGCTGAAGAGGATATTGCAAAATCTAGAGGCAACAGGCGGGATTGTCGAGTGGGCCTTTGGAACTGTCAAGCTTTGGCCTCAAGTTTGAGAGCACTTCAACTATCCAAAAGCGAGCATTGGCGGAGTTCATAGCAGAATGGGCGCCAACACCAGATGAAGAAATTCGAAACGAGCATCCCCATCAAGGAAGCAAGCAAAGAGTGGCTAATGTACTTTGATGGTGCCTTCGGCGCAAAGGCGCGGTCTTGGTGTGCTGCTTGTTGCACCCACGGAGAGCACCTCAAGCACGTAGTCGAGATGCACTTTCCCAAGGAGCAAGCGACAAACAATACCGCAGAGTATGAAGGTTTGCTTGCCGGTCTCGGGATCGCAGAGACCTTGGGATCAAGAAGCTCATTGTCGGGGTGACTCACGACTTGTCATCCGCCAAGTGAACAAGAATTATCGAGTCCGTTGATGGAAGCTTATCTTGATGAAGTCAGGAAGCTGGAAGAACACTTTGACGGCCTACAGATGGAATATATTCCAAGAGCTCAGAACGACATTGCTGATGGCCTGTCAAAGTGCACCGCACTTAAGTTACCTGTGGAACCAGGGATTTTTGTGCTCAAGCAGACTCAACCGTCTGTAACACCATCAACTGGACAGAGCAAGAAGAGGAAGTTGATCTCCTGGTGACTATTTTCCGGCAGAGCTCCCCGAAGCCGCCGTCAAGAAGGTCCCCAAGATCAACACCAGCTTGATCTTTGAGGAAGCGGTATGCTCCAGACAAGCCCTAGGGTTTGTTTCGTTGAAGCGACGCTCCCGACAAGCTTTGCCCGGCAAGCTTGCCGGGAACGTCAAGCTCCGGCCGAGCCGCAGGTTCTCGCCAGAGAAGCGGATGTTCCCGCAGCAGCAGATGTGCCTTTAGTCCTTGTTGTCGAGCATAAGCTCCGGCATGGGCGCAGCAGATTGTCCATTTCCTCCAGACAGGAGAACTTCCGAAGAGCAAGAAGAAGCGGAAAGAGTAGCCCGGCGGTCAAGTATGTACCGGTTTGTCGACGACACTGCATGTAAGAAGACTCAACGGTGTGAAATTGAAGTGTATTCACCGGAAGACGGACAAAAGCTGTTGGCGAGATACATGGAGGCATATGTGGTCACCACATTGGCGCCAGAGCACTTGCCGGCAAAGCATTCCGGCAAGGTTTCTTTTGGCCGACGGCCCTCCGTGATGCAATCGCACAAGTAACCAAGTGTGAAGCGTGCGGTTCCATTCCAAGCGAGATACACCAGCTAGCTCGGCTCTCTAGACGATCCCTTTATCCTGGCCATTTTCGGTTTGGGGCTCGACATCCTCGGCCCCTTTCCCCGAAGTTGTCGGGGCTTTGAGTACTTATGCGTTGTAATCGACAAGTCCACAAAGTGGCGAAAGTGGAAGCGATGAGGAAGGTGACAAAGACGATCAGCAGTCAAGTTCTTGGTCGATTGTTTGCCGTTTGGAATCCCTAACAGGATCATCACCGACAACGCACACGCAATTCACAAGCCGCACCTTCATGCAAGACGTCCAAGATCTTGGCGCCAAGGTCTGCTTCACTTACATTGCTCATCCTAGGAGCAGCGGTCAAGCGGAGAGGGCAAATCTTTGAAGTCTGCGGCGGGCTCAAGACCGTAACTTTCGACGGCTGCACAAGTGCGGAAGAAAGCTGGATTGAGGAGCTGCTAGTGGTTCTTCGATCGATCAGACGACGCCAAATCGAGCCAGCGGCGGACACCTTTCGCTCTAGTCTATGGAGCAGAGGCAGTTCTCCCCACGGAACTTCGTATACGGATCGCCTCGAGTGCTCGCTTATGATGAGCTTGAGCAAGAGCGGCTGCGACAAGATAATGCGCTGCTCCTTGAGGAGGATCGTCTTGAGCTGTCAGACGAGCTGCTCGATACCAGCAAGCTTTGCGCCGCTATCATAGCCGCAAAGTTAATGCCAGAAGTCTCGAGGAAGGCGACCTTGATCTTCGGCGCGTTCAGTCCGCTAAGAATTCCAACAAGTTGACGCCGAAGTGGGAAGGCCCTTACCGGGTGAAACGAGTCACTAGGCCTGGCGTTGTCCGACTTGAGACCGAAGATGGCATTCCGGTGAGCAACTCCTGGAACATTGAACATCTTCGTAAGTTTTACTCAGAAGCGCGGTTGCCGGAACCTGTTCCGGCAACCACCTTTTGTACAAGTCTTGCCACTGTTGCATGTAATTCTTTGTACAAAGCCGGGCGCAGACCCCGTGCATAAGTAAAGCTACCGTGCTTCGTACATCTTGTCAATTTCATGCTTTTTACTTCTATTTTGCATGCATTATCTGACACTTTGTGCAGCACCTACCCCCGGTAAGCAATAACGAACCATAAGGCTCCATATCTTTATTTTCTCTTCTTTCTCTTTCTCAAAGAAAGGAAGTTCCCCTCGCACACAAGTTTGCCGGGGGGAAAGGAGAAGATAATGGTGTGGACCAAGCGTCGCTCAAGGAAGTCTAGCCTTACCGGGAAGCAAACGACAGAAAAGCTAAGTTGCTAAAGTTTGAGCAATCAGTTTTAAAATTTTTAAGTTATCTTTCTCGAACGACCGTACTTTGTATGAAAAACCTGTGCGCAGAGGAACCAACTCGTAGCTAGTTGCGCCCTTACTTTGTTTCGAGTCCGTTCAACAACTTAAGTGAGCTGCGACTAGTTGCGACAAGGTTGCTTGTCGGAAGCGGCACCATCGCCAGTTGCCGACGTCCCTCGACGCTCATGACTCGGTGCCAGTTCGCTACCGACAAGTTCCCTAAAAGCGTGGGGCAAAAACATACAAAGGAAGGAATCAAGTAAAGGAAATAACATAGCAATTGATACCCAAAATAGAGTTATATTACAAGATAGCTTGCCGCAGCTCTAATGGATTGTTCTTATGACATGACCACCAGTGCAAGAAAAAAAAAAGCAGGCGGCCTAATCTATGCGATCGCCCTCAACCCTCTTGATCCCGCTCACCCTGTCCCACGATGGAGTGCGACAAGGGTCTTGAGCGCCTCCACATCAGCATCCGGCGGCAAGGACTTGAGGACGTTGGTGAGGTTGAGGCCTGGATTATGAAGGCCACCTTCATTGACACCTTTTGGAGAGCTCCCAAGAGATCTGGCGCGACTCCTCGGGCAGCTGCTTTGGGACTTCTTCCCGGAGTCACTGGAGGGCCGTCACCACGCCCTTGAAGAACAAGCTGAGCTTGGCGCTGGGCTGGAGGTGCTCGTCGGAGGAATATCCAAGATCCACCATCCCATTGCGCCCGGCTCCTCGTCGATGCCTGCGACAACATTCACAAGACCCTCGGTCCAGGTGCTCCACATTCTCCTCAAGTCACTCTAGGCGGCAACAAGCACTTTCGCCAGCCGCCTCGTCGGCCTTGATCTTCTCCTTCAAGGCCACCTCGCCTTCCCCGGCGCCCGTCCAAATACCGAGTCAAAGTAGTTAGCTTCAACTCAAGATCTGCATTGGAGTCCTTGGCGGCGCTGAGCTCCTTGCTCCTCTCGGCGAGACGGCCCTGCAGCTCGCCAAGAGTGTAGGCGTCCTTCTCGGCGCTCGTGCTTGCGTGCAGCAAGCTCCTCGCCGCTCTCTTTGAGATTGGCCTCCAACTGCGCCACCTTCGTCTCCAGCTCCTTCTTGGCGGCCTCGGCAGCTGCGGCAGCATCCTTTGCTTCCTTAAGAGCCCCGCCAAATGTTTGCTCGCGCGTAGCAAGATCCTCCTCGTGGCTGTCAAGATTAACCTTCCGCTGCGCCAACTCGCCTTCCTGCGCAGACAGCTTCTCGGCGGCAAGCCGCTGTTGCTCCTCAGCTTCGGCCTTCTCGAGGAGGAAGGCTTTGCGCTCCTCGGCAAGCCACTCCCGCTCCTCTGCCAAGGACCAGAGAGCTTCCTGGTTGCGGCCCCGGAGCTCCTCCGCACGCTTCTTGATGTCTGCTCCCGCCTTCGCGACAAGCGCCTCCCGGGATTCCAGATTGGTTTGTCGGGCGCGGTAGAGCAACAACAGCTTCCGCAGCAGCTGCTCCTCCTCAGGCTCGCCGCTGCTGCTGCTTGGCGCGTCGACCAGCGTCAGCCCAGCGGAGGCGAGCAGCTCTTCATCGAAGGTTTCTCCTTCGGCCGGCGCCCTGGAGCTCGACTCCCATGGGAGCTTGATGAAGACGCCATCGCGGCCTTCAAATAGGCGCCGGGCTGGGGCTCTTGAGCCCGGCAGCTGCCCTTGGCCAGCGGAGGGATCGCCGGTCAGCGTAGCGCCTGGCGCTCCTGCGGCCTCAGGGTCGTCAGTGCGATTGCCAGACCCCTCGCCAGCTTCTGCGGCGGCAGCTTTGGCGGCCTCTTCGTCGGCGGGCTCGTCAGCGCCGGCTTCTTCTTCGATGGCAGTGGCGTCATCAGTGTTGCCGCGCACGCCCTCCTCGCCGGCGACCTCGGTCTCAATTGGCTCTGTGGCGGATGGATGAAGAAAAGTCAAGCGAATATTCAAAGACAAAATCAGAAGAAGAAGAACACAAGGGAAGTTTTCAGGCAAGAAGATTACCTGTGCCAGGGTCTGCGGTCATGGTCTCCGCCGCCAAGGGATCGCTGGTGCCGTCCCTTGCCGGAGAACTGCCCCTTGCCAGAGAACGCTCCCTTGCCGGAGAACGCTCCCTTGCCGGGGAATCCTCCCTTGGCGGCATAGTTGAAGCAGAAGGAGGCTGCTCTGCTCCTACACAAATCAACAATCAGATATCGGCAAAGAAAGAGCACCCATGCACGCCGAACAGCAAGAAGTAGACCATATACTTACGCTGGGGGCTGCGCTGGGGACTGCTTTGAAGAAGAGTTGCCGCATCCGGCAAGATGGTCTCGGACGCGCCTCCTGCTGTCGCAGTGGGTTCGTCCTCGACGACAATCACCGGGGTCTTAGCTCTCTTCGACATTCTCTGGGCCAGTGTCCTGAAAAGGAATGGGATCAGAGCGAAGCAAATCAGATACAAGACAAAGCAACAAATCGAAGAATTACAAGTACAGTAAAGAATCTTACTCTTCTTCTTCCTCGTCGGAGCTGAGCGCGGAGACATCAAATTCTGGCCCGCCTCCAGTACGACAAGGCGGAGGAGTGGTTTCCCTTGGACGCTTGGCGGGAGCGGAACTGGTGGTCTGTGAGGGCCCCGCTCCAGTTGCCGCAGTGGCGTGAGGTGCTCCTGCGGCGACAGTGCTTGCCGCGGTGATGGGCTGGCGCCGCGACCTGGGTCTGTTGGCCCGTCTGCCGCCCCGCTACGTCTCCGGCCTTGCGAAGACGCCTTCTTTGTGGAGCTGGGGGCTCCGCTCGCGGCAAGCTGCTTGGAGGACGGGAGGATGCGCCCTCGGCAGGCTCGCTCGACTCGGCTTCAGGCTCGGCAAGCTCTTCCTCGCTGGCAAACTCCTTTCGCTCGACAAGGCTTGCCGCCTCTGCTGCCTCTGCCTCCTCCACAGTGAAGCCAAACTCGCCCGCGGCAGCGGCTCCTGCCGCCTCTTCCAGCCTCTCTGCTCATCGGGGCGGATCGGCATTTCTACCAGATTGTCAAAGAACTGCCGCACGACGTCATCTGCCGGCTCTTGCCAAGTTGGGACAATTCCATGTGAGTCGCACGACGGCATCATTGCACGGATGCGGTCAAGCGCCGGAATTGTTGCACAATGAACGACGCCCCTCGGCAACCTAAACATCTCTGGATGATCAGGATCGGGCTTGAACAGCTCTAAGAGCATCGCGTCAAGCTCCAAGACGGTGAAGTTGAAGTTGAGGCCTGGGTGCAGCCTCATGATATCTGCCGCGTTCTGAAACTCCCAGGCAGGTCTCCTCCTCTCCTGCAAGGCGTGCGGCGCGAAGAAAGTCTGCGCCAAAGGTGCCTACGGTGAGTCCGGCAAGTCCGAGGCGAAGCGATTCGGGTGGCTGCGATCTTGAGCCTAAGCGTCTTCCGAGCCAGATTGCTCCAATCGTTGCCAAGACCACTGGGGTTTGGCGCTGGGCGGTAAATGGCTGCGTGTTCTCCTCGACAATCCAGCACCAATCTGCCCTCCATTCTTCCCATTTGCTACGGAGCTCTCCCTCCAGATAGGCTTCCTTCTTGCTGACCCTGGAGATCCAAGCGATTCCTCCGGCAAGAGGCTCCCCTCTCTCAACTCGGGGTAAAAAGAAGTGGCGGAAAAGGGCTACATTTGGGTGGACTCCGACAAAGTTTTTGTAGAGATGTGCGAAAACCGCCATGGTCGAACGGCATTGGGGGTGAAATCAAGGAGGCGGAACCCGTAGGTGTTCATGATGTCACAAAAGAATTCAGAGAAAGGCGGGCAGAGCCCGCAGTAGAAGAAGAGCGCGAAGAAGGATACCCAGTCGGGGCCAGTTCCGAAGCAGCGGCGGGGAGTACCTTCCTGCGCGGATGCGCTCGCATCTTCGTCGACCAGAAGAGGTAGTAGTTCTCCCTCAGCTCCCTCGCGGCGGTGAGGGGAAGATGGCCTGCTCTTTCCGCAGCGCCGCAAGCCGCTGCGCCTCGGCCGACTTCACGGCCTTCCCCTTGTCGGCTTTAGGAGCCATGGCGGAGGCGGTGGAGGAGATCGACGGCGTTGGTGATGCTGGTGGCGATGGGGGCGGAGCGCTGCTCTCTTTTCAGCCTTGAAGAGAAGGGGGAGCAGCGGTGGTTTTTCGATGGGACGGCAACTGGCGAGATGGGCGGCCTGCCCCTGTTTCCCCTGCTTATAAATAGGGAGGGGGCGGACGTTCCGTTATTCCGAATAAACAAACCCCCCACGATCTCACCCACGATCTCTCACACGACGCCGCAATCGACGCGTGCCGTTTGTGGAGGGCGTGGTGGGTCCGGGGTGAGTTACGGCGTGACCCGGGCCGCGTGTGCCCGTGCCCTATTTTGGGCCTGGCCCAGCGATTAGGTTTCGGCAAGTGTGCAGCCCAGCAGGGGGCTCTGTCGGTGTACTAGAGTAGGGGTACCCTAGTATCCCGAACTTGTGCACGGCAGTTGCAGCCCTCCGCGGCAAGGTTTACCGGGTGACCGTCAAGGTCCTCCGTGGTTCTGTGGAGCCATTCAAGAACAAAGTATTCAAGCCAAGGAGACAAGGCCCGGCAAGAGGAGCTTGCCAAAGGCCACCCAAGGCACCTACAAGACGAGGCCCGGCAAGAGGAGCTTGCCGGAAGGCCCAATGAGCGACAAGCTTTCGGGCGACAAGACAACAACCGCGGCAAAGGCGCTTGTCATGCAGACCACCTCTGTACCTCACGCTCCAGCACATCCACTAACGTGTCGCCACAGGACCTTTCTGTAGCTGCGTGGCGAGAGGTTGTGCAGCCAATCGATCGAGGTGGCAAGCGGCGCTGACAAGATTGCCATCGTGGCAAGCGGTGGCGCCCCTGACGGTCCCTGTTTGCACTGTTAGGGCGACGTAGACGGGCATTTAATGCCTTTGTCCCCTGCCATTAGGGTTAAGTATGGTACACTGTACACTGTACAAGTAGGTGTACCAACCACTACTTTTCCATTTGTACCCTTGTTTACGTTGCCACCTGTCGGAGACCCCTTGAGCATATAAAAGGAGGCCCATGCATAGCGTAGGAGGGGTCGGTCGGTTCCCCACGCTCAGTCTCGCTAGCAGCTCGTGTGTGTATCAGCACTCAGCGCTCTGAGCAAGAACGCAATACACCTAGACATGCAGCAGTAGGAGTGTTATCTCTCCGGAGAGCTCCGAAGCTGGGTAAACCTCTCGTGTGCTTCGCCTCGATCTGCTCTTTGTGCTATCTCCGCTCCCCGCCGAACCGAAAGGGGCTCGGTCCGCCGGTCCCATAGGTGTTCGTGGGCCAGATCAGCCTGCCCCGACATGCTACCTCTTCAGCATGTGTTGGTTTTCCCTTGAAGAGTAAAGGGTGATGCAGCAAAGTAGCGTAAGTATTTTCCTTAGTTTTTGAGAACCAAGGTATCAATCCAGTAGGAGACTACACGCAAATCCCTAATACCTGCACAAACAATTAAGAACCTTGCAACCAACACGATAAAGGGGTTGTCAATCCCTTCACGGCCACTTGCAAAAGTGAGATCTAATAAAGATAATAAGATAAATATTTTTGGTATTTTTGTTGTATAGATTGAAAAGTAAAAATTGCAAAATAAACGCATTTACGTAAATAGCTAGTTGACGGGAGATTAATATGATGGAAAATAGACCCGAGGGCCATAGGTTTCACTTGTGGCTTCTCTCAAGATAGCATAAGTATTACGGTGCGTGAACAAATTACTGTCGAGCAATTGATAGAAAAGTGCATAGTTATGAGAATATTTAGGCATGACCATGAACATAGGCATCACGTCCGTGACAAGTAGACCGAAACGATTCTGCATCTACTACTATTACTCCACACATCGACCGCTATCCAGCATGCATCTAGAGTATTAAGTTCATAAGAATAGAGTAACGCATTAGGCAAGGTGGCATGATGTAGAGGGATAAACTCAAGCAATATGATATAAACCCCATCTTTTTATCCTCGATGGCAACAATACAATACGTGCCTTGTTGCCCCTGCTGTCACTGGGAAAGGACACCGCAAGATTGTACCCAAAGCTAAGCACTTCTCCCATTGCAAGAAAGATCAATCTAGTAGGCCAAACTAAACCGATAATTCGAAGAGACTTGCAAAGATATCTAAATCATGCATATAAGAATTCAGAGAAGAATCAAATATTGTTCATAGATAATCTTGATCATAAACCCACAATTCATCGGATCTCGACAAACACACCACAAAAAGTATTACATCGAATAGATATCCAAGAGAATCGAGGAGAACTTTGTATTGAAATCCAAAGAGAGAGAAGAAGCCATCTAGCTAATAGCTATGGACCCGAAGGTGTGTGGTAAACTACTCACACATCATCGGAGAGGCCATGGTGTTGATGTAGAAGCCCTCCGTGATAAAATCCCCCTCCGGCAAATCACCGAAAAAGGCCCCAAGATGGGATCTCACGGGTACAAAAGGTTGCGGCGGTGGAAAAGGGGTTTCGTTGCTCTCCCTGAAGGTTTCAGGTCTAAGAGTATATATAGGCGAAAGAAATAGGTCGGTGGAGCTGCGAGGGGCCCACGAGGGTGGGGGCGCGCCCTCCTGCCTCGTGGCTTCCTCGCTGCTTCCTTGACGTCCACTCCAAGTCTCCTGGATTGCGTTTGTTCCAAAAATGATCCTCGCAAAGGTTTCATTCCGCTTGGATTCCGTTTGATATTCCTTTTCTATGAAACACTGAAATAGGCAAAAAAAATAGCAAATTGCAATGGGCCTTCGGTTAATAGGTTAGTCCCAAAAATAATATAAAAAGGTATATTAAAGCCCATTAAACATCCAAAACAGATAATATAATAGCATGGAACAATCAAAAATTATAGATACGTTGGAGACGTATCAAGCATCACCAAGCTTAATTCCTGCTCGTCCTTGAGTAGGTAAATGATACGAACAGAATTTTTGATGTGGAATGCTCCCTAACATAATTTTCAATGTAATTCTATTTATTGTGGCATGAATGTTTAGATTCGAGAGATTCAAGATAAAAGTTTAATATTGACATAAAAATAGTAATACTTCAAGCATACTAGCCAAGCAATTATGTCTTGTCAAAATAACATAGCCAAAGAAAGCTTATCCCTACAAAATCATATAGTTTGGCCATGCTTCATTTTCGTCACACAAAATGCTCCCATCATGCATAACCCCGATGACAAGCCGAGCAATTGGTTCATACTTTTTAACGTGCTTCAGCCTTTTCAACCCTTACGCAATACATGAGCACAAGCCATGGATATAGCACTATAGGTGGAATAGCATATGATGATGGGGGTTATGTGAGAAAACAAAAAAAAGGAGAAAGTCTCACATTGACGCGGCTAATCAACGGGCTATGGAGATGCCCATCAATTGATGTCAATGCGAGGAGTAGCGATTGCCATGCAATGGATGCACTAGAGCTATAAGTGCATGAAAGCTCATCAAAAGAACCTAAGTGGGTGTGCATCCAACTTGCTTGCTCACGAAGACCTAGGGCATTTTGAGGAAGCCCATCATTGGAATATACAAGCCAAGTTCTATAATGAAAAATTCCCACTAGTATATGAAAGTGACAAAATAAGAAACTCTCTATCATGAAGATCATGGTGCTATTTTGAAGCACAAGTGTGGAAAAAGGATAGTAACATTGTCCCTTCTCTCTTTTTCTCTCATTTTGTTTTTTTTGGGCTTCTTTGGCCTCTTTTTTTTATTTCATAGTCTCCATCATTCTTTCCTCACATGGGACAATGCTCTAATAATGATGATCAACACACTTTTATTTACTCATAACTCAATGTTACAACTCGATACTAGAACAAAAATATGACTCTATGTGAATGCCTCTAGCGGTGTACAGGGATATGCGATGAATCAAGAGCGACATGTATGAGAGAACTATGGAAGTGGCTTAGCCACAAATACGATGTCAACTACATGATCATGCAAAGCAATATGACAATGATGGAGCGTGTCATAATAAACGGAACGGTGGAAAGTTGCATGGCAATATATCTCGGAATGGCTATGGAAATGCCATAATAGTTAGGTATGGTGGCTGTTTTGAGGAAGATATAAGGAGGCTTATGTGTGATAGAGCATATCGTATCACGGGGTTTGGATGCACAGGCGAAGTTTGGACCAACTCTCAAGGTGAGAAAGGGCAATGCACGGTACCGTAGAGGCTAGCAAATTGCGAAAAGGTAAGAGTGTGTATGATCCATGGACTCACATTAGTCATAAAGAACTCATATACTTATTGCAAAAGTTTATTAGCCCTCGAAGCAAAGTACTACTACGCATTCCCCTAGAGGGATAGATTGGTAGGAAAAGACCATCGCTCGTCCCCGACCGCCACTCATAAGGAAAGCACTCAAAGAACACCCCATGCTTCAAATTTGTCACACAACGTTTACCATACGTGCATGCTATGGGACTTGCCAACTTTAACACAGGTATTTATCAATTTCACAATTACCCAACTAGCATGACTCTAACATTACCACCTTTATATCTCAAAACATCTATCAAGTATCATAGTATTCAATGTGCTCTATATGAAAGTTTTTATCACACCCATCCTGAATGCCTATCATATTAGGACTAATTTTGTAGCCAAAGCAAATTAACATGCCGTTCTAAAAGACTCTCAAAATAATATAACTGAGGCATGAGAGATTAATAATTTCTATAAAATAAAACCACCACTGTGCTCTAAAAAAATATAAGTGAAGCACTAGAGCAAAATTATCTAGCTCAAAAGATATAAGTGAAGCACATAGAGTATTCTAATAAATTCCGATTCATGTGTGTCTCTCCCAAAAGGTGTGTACAGCAAGGATGATTGTGGTAGACTAAAAAGCAAAGACTCAAATCGTACAAGACGCTCCAAGAAAAACACATATCATGTGGTGAATAAAAATATAGCCTCAAGTAAAGTAACCGATAGACGAAGACGAAAGAGGGGATGCCTTCCGGGGCATCCCCAATATTAGGGTTTTGGTTGTCCTTGAATTTTACCTTGGGGTGCTCTTGCTACTCCTTATTCCATAATCCATCAAATCTTTACCCAAAACTTGAAAACTTCACAACACAAAACTCAACAGAAAATCTCATGAGCTCCGTTAGTATAAGAAAACAAATCACCACCATAAGGTACCGTAATGAACTCATTATTTATTTATATTGGTGTTAAACCTACTGTATTCCAACTTCTCTATGGTACATACCCCCCGATACTAGCCACAGATTCATCAAAATAAGCAAACAACACACGAAAAACAAAATCTGTGAAAAACAGAATAGTCTGTAGCAATCTGTATCAAACGTATACTTCTGTAACTCCAAAAATTCTGAAATAAATTGGTGGACATGAGGAATTTGTCTATTAATTATCTAAAAAATTATCAACCTAAAAGCACTCTCTAGTAAAAAAATGGCAGCTAATCTCGTGAGCGCTAAATTTTCTGTTTTCTACAGCAAGATCGCAAAGACTTCACCCAAGTCTTCCCAAAGGTTCTACTTGGCACAAACACTAATAAAAACATAAAACCACATCTAAACAGAAGCTAGATGAATTATTTATTACTAAACATAACTAAAAAGCAAGGAACAAAAATAAAATTGGGTTGCCTCCCAGCAAGCGCTATCGTTTAACGCCCCTAGCTAGGCATAAAAACAAGAATAGATCTAAGTATTATCATCTTTGGTATGCAATCCATAGGTGAATCTCATAATAGGTTCATAAGGCAATTTAATTTTCTTCCTAGGAAAGTGTTCCATGCCTTTCTTTAATAGAAATTGGAATCTAATATTTCCTTCTTTCATATAAATAATTGCTCCAATCGTTCTAAGGAAAGGTCTACCAAGAATAATAGGACATGTAGGATTGCAATCTATATCAAGAACAATGAAATGTACGGGCACATAATTACTATTTGCAACAATAAGAACAACATTAATCCTTCCCATAGGTTTATTAATGGTGGAATACGCAAGATGCAAATTTAGAGAACAATCATCAAATTCACGGAAACCTAGCACATCACACAAAGTTTTTGGAATCGTGGAAACACTAGCACCCAAATCACATAAAGCATAACATTCATGATTTTTAATCTTAATTTTAATAGTAGGTTCCCACTCATCATATAGTTTTCTAGGGATAGAAACTTCTAATTCAAGCTTTTCTTCATAGGATTGCATTAAAGCATCAACAATATGTTTGGTAAAAGCTTTATTTTGACTATAAGCATGAGGAGAATTTAACACGGATTGCAACAAGGAAATACATTCTATCAAAGAACAATTATCATAATTAAATTCCTTGAAATCCAAAATAGTGGGTTCATTGCTATGTAAAGTTTTGACCTCTTCAATCCCACTTTTACCAGTTTTTGCATCAAGATCTAAAAACTCCGAATCATTGGGAGGCCTTTTGACTAAAGTTGACTCATCTCCAGTCCCATATTTATCAAGATTCATATTGGAAAACAACGATTTAATAGGAGACACATCAATTACTTTTAAATCTTCATCATTATTATCATGAAAACTAGAAGAACACGCTTTCACAAAGCAATCTTTTTTAGCACGCATCCTAGCGGTTCTTTCTTTGCACTCATGAATGGAAATTCTCATAGATTTGAGAGACTCATTGATATCATGATTAGGTGGAATAGGTCTAAGTTTCAAAGAATCAACATCAAGAGAAATTATATCCACGTTCCTAGCCAACTCATCAATCTTAGGCAATTTTTCTTCAAGCAAAGCATTGAAATTCTTGTGCGAAATCATAAATTCTTTAACACTACTCTCAAAATCAGAGGGCATCTTATTGAAATTTCCATAAGATTTGTTGTAGGAATTACCATAATTATTAGAGGAATTACTAGGGAATGGCCTAGAATTAAGTTTTCCTCTATACGCGTTGTTACCAAAATTGTTCCTACCAAAAAAATTCACATCCATAGATTCATTATTATTCTCGATCAAAGTGGACAAAGGCATATCATTAGGATGAGAAGAAACACTCTTATTAGCAAACAATTTCATAAGTTCATCCATATTTTCACTCAAAATATTAATCTCTTCAATAGCATGAACTTTTTTACTAGTGGATCTTTCGGTGTGCCATTGAGAATAATTAACCATAATATTATCTAGGAGTTTAGTAGCTTCTCCTAAAGTGATTTCCATAAAAGTGCCTCCCGCGGACGAATCTAAAAGATTTCTAGAAGCAAAATTCAATCCAGCATAATTTTTTGTATAATCATCCATAAATTCAAACCATGTGTAGGGCAATTACGTATAATTAATTTCATCCTCTCCCAAGCTTGTGCAACATGCTCATGATCAAGTTGCTTAAAATTCATGATATCGTTTCTAAGATACATGATCTTAGCGGGAGGAAAATACTTAGATAAAAGCATCTTTGCACTTATTCCATGCATCGATACTATTTTTAGGCAAAGAAGAAAACCAAGTTTTAGCACGATCACTAAGCGAAAACGGAAATAGCTTCAATTTAACAATATCATTATCCACATCTTTCTTCTTTTGAATATCACACAAATCAACGAAGTTGTTTAGATGGGTAGAGGCATCTTCACTAGGAAGGCCAGAAAATTGATCTTTCATGACAAGATTCAACAAAGTAGCATTAATTTCACAAGATTCAGCATCGGTAATAGGAGCAATCGGAGTGCTAATAAAATCATTATTGTTGGTATTGGAAAAGTCACACAATTTAGTATTATCTTGAGCCATCGTGACAATCAATCAATCCAACACACAAGCACAAAAGAAGAGAGCAAAAAGAGACAAACGAAAAAGGGCAAATAAAACGGCAAAGGTGAACTCGGGGAGAGAAAAACGAGAGGCAAACGACAAATAATGTAATGCGAGGGATAAGAGTTTCAGATGGGTACTTGGTATGTCTGGACTTGTGCGTACATCTCCCTGGCAACGGCGCCAGAAATCCTTCTTGCTACCTCTTGAGCATGCGTTGGTTTTCCCTTGAAGAGGAAAGGGTGATGCAGCAAAGTAGCGTAAGTATTTCCCTCAGTTTTTGAGAACCAAGGTATCAATCCAGTAGGAGACTACACGCAAATCCCTAATACCTGCACAAACAATTAAGAACCTTGCAACCAACGCGATAAAGGGGTTGTCAATCCCTTCAAGGCCACTTGCAAAAGTGATATCTGATAAAGATAATAAGATAAATATTTTTGGTATTTTTGTTGTATAGATTGAAAAGTAAAGATTGCAAAATAAACGGCATGTAAATAGTTAGTTGACGGGAGATTAATATGATGGAAAATAGACCCGGGGGCCATAGATTTCACTAGTGGCTTCTCTCAAGATAGCATAAGTATTACGGTGGGTGAACAAATTACTCTCGTGCAATTGATAGAAAAGCGCATAGTTATGAGAATATCTAGGCATGATCATGAACATAGGCATTACGTCCATGACAAGTAGACCGAAACGATTCTGCATCTACTACTATTACTCCACACATCGACCGCTATCCAACATGCATCTAGAGTATTAAGTTCATAAGAACAGAGTAACGCATTAGGCAAGATGACATGATGTAGAGGGATAAAATCAAGCAATATGATATAAGACCCATCTTTTTATCCTCGATGGCAACAATACAATACGTGCCTTGCTGCCCCTGCTGTCACTGGGAAAGGACACCACAAGATTGAACCCAAAGCTAAGCACTTCTCCCATTGCAAGAAAGATCAATCTAGTTGGCCAAACTAAACCGATAATTCAAATAGACTTGCAAAGATATTTAAATCATGCATATAAGAATTCAGAGAAGAATCAAATATTGTTCATAGATAATCTTGATCATAAACCCACAATTCATCGGATCTCGACAAACACACCGCAAAAAGTATGACATCGAATAGATCTCCAAGAGAATCGAGGAGAACTTTGTACTGAGATCCAAAGAGAGAGAAGAAGCCATCTAGCTAATAACAATGGACCCGAAGGTCTGTGGTAAACTACTCACACATCATCGGAGAGGCTATGGTGTTGATGTAAAAGCCCTCCATGATCGAATCCCCCTCCGGCAGATCGCCGAAAAAGGCCCTAAGATGGGATCTCATGGGTACAGAAGGTTGCGCCGGTGGAAAAGGTGTTTCGTTGCTCTCCCCGAAGGTTTCAGGGTATAAGAGTATATATAGGCGAAAGTAGTAGGTCAGTGGAGCTGCGAGGGGCCCACGAGGGTGGGGGGCGCGCCCTCCTGCCTCGTGGCTTCCTTGCTGCTTCCTTGACGTCCAGTCCAAGTCTACTGGATTGCGTTTGTTCCAAAAGCGATCCTCGCGAAGGTTTCATTCCGTTTGGATTCCGTTTGATATTCCTTTTCTACGAAACACTGAAATAGGCAAAAAAACAGCAAATTGCACTGGGCCTTCGATTAATAGGTTAGTACAAAAAATAATATAAAAAGGTATATTAAAGCCCATTAAACATCCAAAACAGATAATATAATAGCATGGAACAATAAAAAATTATAGATACGTTGGAGACGTATCAAATTCCCATCCTAACCATGCAGCGTCCACTTCCCTCGTTCCTGGCGTGTCGTACTTTCCTGCTGCTTGAGGAAAGTCGTCTGTGTGCTCACTCAGACGGCTCACTGACACGACGCTTCACGTCACGTGCGCGCCCTCTGGCTACAACCCTGGCTCTGGCTCCGGAGGGGGCGGCAGCAACCGCAACACCGGCGGCAACCGCCACAAGGGCAAGGGAAAGGCACCTGCCTACCAGACTGGCGCGAGCGGTGCTTCTTCGTCGACACCAGCACGCCCGCCCACTGCGCCCAGTGGCACACCATGGACTTGCGTGGTCCATGCATGGGCCATGCCCTGGCGCCCTCACGCCCTAGGCTCTGGCATCCTAGGCCCCCGCCCTGATGCTCCGGCCCCATTCACCGGCTCTGCATCTCACTATTGGGGAACGCAACATGCAATTTAAAAAAAATCCTACGATCAGGCAAGATCTATCTAGGAGATGCATAACAACGAGATGGGGAGAGTGTGTCCGCGTACCCTCCTAGACCGAAAGCGGAAGCGTTAGGTTAACTCGGTTGATGTAGTCGAACGTCTTCACGATTCAACTGATCCTAGTACAGAACGTATGGCACCTCCGTGTTCAGCACACGTTCTGCTCGATGACGTCCCTCGAACTCTTGATCCAACAGAGGGTCGAGGAAGAGTTCCGTCAGCACGACGGTGATGCTGATGTGATCCGTGCAGGGCTTCGCCTAAGCACTACGACACTATGACCGGAGGCGTAAACAGTGGAGGGGAGCACCGCACACGGTTAAGAACAATTGTTGTGGCTTTGGGGTTCCCTTGCACCCATATATAAAGGAGGAGGGGGAGGCCGGCTGGCCCTATGGGGCGTGCCAAGTGGGGGGAGTCCCACTAGGACTCATAGTCCTAGTCGGCTCCCCCCTTCCTTCCAACGGAGAGGGGGAAAGGTGAAAGAGGGGTAGAGGGAGAAGGAAAGGGGGAGCGCGCCCCCCACCCCTTGTCCAAATCGGATTGGGCAAGGGGGCGCGCACCACCTCTTGTGGCCTGCCTCCCTCTCTTCACTATGGCCCATGAGGCTCATTAACTTTCCCGGGGGGTTCCGATAACCTCCCGGTACTCCGAAAAATCCCTGAACCTCTTCGGAACCATTCCGGTGTCCGTCTATAACCTTCCAATATATGAATCTTTACCTCTTGACCATTTCGAGACTCCTCGTCATGTCCGTGATCTCATCCGGGACTCCAAACAAAATTCGGTCACCAAAACACATAACTCATAATACAAATCGTCATGGAACGTTAAGCGTGCGGACCCTACAGGTTCGAGAACTATGTAGACATGATCGAGACACATCTTCGGTCAATAACCAATAGCGGAACCTGGATGCTCATATCGGTTCCTAGATATTCTACGAAGATCTTCATCGGTCAAACCGCATAAACAACATACGTTATTCCCTTTGCCATCGGTATGTTACTTGCCCGAGATTCGATCGTCGGTATCTTCATACCTAGTTCAATCTCATTACTGGCAAGTCTCTTTACTCGTTCCGTAATGCATCATCCCGCAACTAACTCATTAGTGAAATTGCTTCCAAGGCTTATAGTGATGTGCATTACCGAGAGGGCCCAGAGATACCTCTCCGAAACTCAGAGTGAAAAATCGTAATCTCGATGTATGCCAACCCAACCAACACCTTTGGAGACACCTGTAGAGCATCTTTAAAATCACCCAGTTACATTGTGACGTTTGATAGCACACAAGGTGTTCCTCCGGTATTCAGGAGTTGCATAATCTAGTCAGAGGAATATGTATAAGTCATGAAGAAAGCAATAGCAATAAAACTTAACGATCATTATGCTAAGCTAATGGATGTGTCTTGTCCATCACATCATTCTCTAATGATGTGATCCCGTTCATCAAATGAGAACACATGTCTATAGTCAGGAAACTTAACCATCTTTGATTAACGAGCTAGTCAAGTAGAGGCATACAAGGGACACTTTGTTTGTTTATGTATTCACACATGTACTAAGTTTCCGGTTGATACAATTCTAGCATGAATGATAAACATTTATCATGATATAAGGAAATATAAATAACAACTTTATTATTGCCTCTAGGGCATATTTCCTTCACCCACTACCCGGCCGTGCCTCCTGCGGGCGCCCCCATGTACTACGGCGCTACTGCGCCCCCCGTCTCCAACACTGGTGGACATGCCTGGGATCAGTTCGCCCTGATCCACGCGCTCATGGCTTCGTCCTCAGGTATAATCGCCAACTCTTGTCCCTCTTCTTCTTCTTTCTCGTATTGTTGTTGGTGATGGATCGTCCTTGTCTGTCATGCACATCGGTTCCCATAGGCTTCCCACCACCACTGAACCCCTCTACCTCAACCATGTTCTTGTCTGTCCCGATCTCATCAAGAATCTGTAGCGATCCGACCTCAGACGGTCAAATCTGTGTGCATAAGTGTCATCCCTGGATCGGTAATGCTGACACACACAATACTCGAAGGATTTATAACAGAGTAGCAATCACACACTTATTACATCAATAGTCTCAAGAGAGAACTTATTATAATAAATATGGCTTAAGGCCATCTAAATAAGATAACAACGGAAGGCTTAGAAGATAAAGTGAGTCCATCAACTCCAACGGCATAGCTGAGTGCACGACAACGACCTAGTGCACCTTACTCTTCATCTGAAAAGTCTGCAACATGATGTGTTGCAGCCCGAAACGGGCCAGCACATGGAATATGCTGGCAATGTAACACAGTAGAGCAACGAACAGAATAATGCTATCACTACATGCATATATGGCTAGTGGAGGCTCTATGGTTACAATGTTTTGCGAAAAGCCAATTTTCCCCTACATCAAAGGAATATATTTTCTTTAACTATCATGGTAGTTGATAAACATTGAGAGTGGTACCCCCATCTCAATCCCAATTAAAAGTAATTAACAACCCAACAAATTAATTTAGAGTGATGAGATCAACATGATAATCCAAGAACCAGATACTCAAGATGTCCATAACCGGGGACACGGCTAACCATGATTAGTTTGTACACTCTGTAGAGGTTTGCGCACTTTTCCCCACAAGACTCGATCTCCTCCGTTGGATTTCTCGCACTACATGGTGTTTGAGAAACGGATGACCGAGACACACTCTTTCAGAAACATTAACTCTTTACTCTGGGTGGACAGTTACACCTACTTTCCCCTACATCTGCTAGCCCATAATAGCTTGTGGCTGCACACGGAAGTTTCTAGCATGAATAATCTTATGATCCCTTTGAGCCTGGGTGGCGAACCAAAAGGACAGCACTGGTATATCCCCAGGTGCCCGCAACCAATCCACCCAGATGTGTGTTTAAGTAGCCACCTTAAGTTAACCATTAATTAAATAATCTCACATCTGTCATGGATACACTCAAACCCGATCCACGTCTACGAGCGTAGCATGGCAAAATAAGCATAACGTAGAAGTAACACCCAAGGGTTTGATAATAAAAAGGCAATAGGTTCTACCTCATCAACTACTTCCCATGCCCACATGTTAAGAGATCCTACTCATGCAATGTTTGAGGGTTGTAACTAATGCATAAAAACGGGTATGAAAAGAGTATGATCAATGTGTTACTTGCCTTTCTGACGATCTGCAAACCCTAGAGACTCGTAGTAGCACGCTTCGCACTCAGGAAATTCTATCGCAAACAAACAATAGCATACATAAGCACTCAAGCATAGATGCAAGGGTTTAACTGAAATAAGAAGATAAAATCTGAAAGTTCAACTGAAGAGTTTCGATCTGCAAAAAGAATCAATCAAAACGGAGCTATGGAATTGAAGCTACGGTCAAAAGAATTTCGAATTCAAATCTGCTTGGAACCAGATTTTAAATTGTCAAAACCTTGTTCAAGTTGATTAAACAGAAAGACGAAGATTTTGGCGCTGGTTTCACTGGATTTGGACAAACGGTTTAGAAACGGCGAGGGTTTGAAGATCAGGGGCTAGTCTGCGATAAAAGAAATCGCGGATAGGTCCCTGGCCGAATAAAATATAATAAAAAGAAAAGGCTAACGAATGAACATTCGCTGTCTGAACCTAACCGGTGAACAACGTTCGTTAGAACGAACGAACGGATGAACGTCCGCTAAATAAATAAACCGAAGAAAAACCGAACCGATCTAATTAAAATAAAAAACCGATATAGGATTTTGAAGACAAACCGGGTGGTTTTTACCTAAACTGAAAAAATCGGCGACGGATCCGGCGGCTCGATTTCGGCGGACGGGTGGCGTGGGGCGGCGGCTCTAGCGGCTAGGCGATGGCGGCTCGGAAGCGGGATGCGGCGGCGGCGGCGCTAGGTGGCAGCAATGGCGGGCTCGGGCAAGGGGCGCAAGGGTCGGGTGGCGGGGTGGTGTGGGGCGGAGGGGGCGGCGGTTCCGGCCTTTTAAAGGCCTGAGGGGGGGGGGGTTGTCGTGCGGGAGGGGGCGGTCGGCGGTATGGTGGCGTCGGACTCCTTCGGGAGTCCATCTCGGGGACGACGGGGACGGCGGCCCAGGAGTGGGCCGGATGGGCTTCGGCCGAGTCGGTCCGGAACATTTTTTAAAATAGATTCCGCCGAAAAAAATCCTAAATAAATATAAAAATCTAAAAATGCCAAAAAAAATTCACTGTCTAAATAAAATATTTAGAACTTAGTGAACATTTTCTTGGCCTAAAATGCAATTTTGAAAAATGCATATTTTTCTCTAATTCGAATAAAATAGCAATAAAATCCAAATAAATTTATTTATTGATTTTAACATTTTTCCTCCAATATTTCTTTTATTTTGGAGAATTCATATTATCTCCTCTCATTTATTTTTAATATGAAATATTTTCGGAGGGAAAAATAATTAAAACCAAAATGATCCCCTTTTCAATATTTGAGAAAATTTCAAATATGAAAATAATAAAATCACCAACTCTCTCTGTGGGTCCTTGAGTTGCTTAGGATTCTTAGGATCACACCCCAAAATGCAAATAAAATATGATATGCATATGATGACCTATGTATAACATTCCAAATTGAAAATTTGGGATGTTACAGAACCTCGTCTCTGTTAAAGCTCTAACCCGTGAAAATCCCATTAACGTAGAATTTGGGATGTAATGACGATGGAGACCTCTACCCCATCACTCCGCCCACCAAGCACCACAACTTCGCGGTCGTCATCGTCGACCTCTGGCATCAACGCCTCGGCCATCCGGGGCGCGACGCCCTCTCGACCACACTTTGCCATGCCAAGCATGCCGCTGTTACCAAGCCTTCCCACACTGCCACGCTTGCCAATTAGGAAAACATTCTAGATTTCCATTTTAGATTCCAATCATATTTCGTATTTTCCCTTTTAGCTTGTACAATGTGATATTTGGACCTCCCCTGTACCTAGCTTATCCGGTTGCAAGTTTTATTTAGTGGTGCTTGATGATTTTAGGCACTTCGTGTGGACGTTTCCCTTGCGTGCAAAGTCTGAGGCCCTCCCCACTCTGAAACGATTCAGTGCCTTCACTCAGCGTCAGTTCAATCTCCCCCTTCTCGCCATTCAAACTGATAATGGGCGTGAGTTTGACAACCATGCCTCGCGCGCCTTTCTCTCTGATCTCGACATTGTTCTGCGCATGTCGTGTCCTTACACCTCGCCGCAGAATGGGCGCGCGGAACGAATTCTGCGCATGCTCAATGACACTGTTCGCTCCCTGCTAGTGCACGCTTCCATGCCAAACGCGTTCTGGGCTGAAGCCCTTGGCACCGCGACGTTTCTGTTGAATCGTCGTCCATGCAAACCACGCAACAACCACACCCTGTTTTTCCTTCTTTATGGCATTCATCCAGACTATTTGGGGCTATGCGTCTTCGGATGCCTATGTTACTCAAACACCACTGCCACTGCACCTCACAAACTCGCGCCGTGCTTGACGCCATGCGTGTTTCTCGGTTATTCCCAAGATCACAAGGTGTATCGGTGCTACAACCATGCCACTGGCCGTGTTCTCATTTCGCGCCATGTCTTTTTCGACGAGCAACAATTCCCCTTCCATACACCACACCAGTCGTTCCATCTATCGACGACGACGACCATGTCCCCCGCCCATTCATCCTTCTGTCCTCACCATCACGAGCCACCCCGGCTCCTCCTACAGCAGGGCCTTCCTCACCGCCACCTCCTTCCTCACCGCCCCATGCATCATCCCCGAGTACACCACCGGCGCCCCCTTCTCCGCCCCCATGTCCTGCACACCCTTCACCACCTCTTCGTCCAGTCCCACCCACGCCGCTCGCGCCCACACATCGTATGGTCACGCGAGCCAAAGACGACATTTTTCTCCCAAATACCAAATATGCTCACATCGCCACAAATCCATCCATGTCTCATATTCCCAAAACCGTGCGCATGGCTTTGCGCGATCCATCATGGCTAACAGCAATGCAGGAGGAGTATCGGGCGCTCATGGCGAATAACACCTGGACACTCATGCCGCGCCCTCCCGGCGCCAACATTGTCACCGACAAGTGGGTGTTTCGGCATAAAACTGAACGCCGATGGCACTCTGGAGCGCTACAAGGCGCGCTGGGTTGTGTGCGGCTTTTCCGAGCGCCCCGTCGCCGACTTTGATGAAACGTTCAGCCCCCTCGTCAAGTCTGCCACCATTAGCGCCGTCCTCACCATTGCTGCTTCGCGCGAGTGGCCTGTGCACCAGATGGATGTCAACAATGCCTTTCTCCAAGCACTAGTGCAGAACCGGGCTTTAGCGCCTGTTCGTAAGGGCCTTCAGTGCCGGTTCCACAACCGGCACTAAAGAGTGGGGACTGTCGGTGTCAAAACCGACGGATCTCGGGTAGGGGGTCCCGAACTGTGCGTCTAAGCGGATGGTAACAGGAGACAAGGGACACGATGTTTTTACCCAGGTTCGAGCCCTCTCGACGGAGGTAAAACCCTACTCCTGCTTGATTAATATTGATGATATGGGTAGTACAAGAGTAGATCTACCACGAGATCAGAGAGGCTAAACCCTAGAAGCTAGCCTATGGTATGATTGTTGTCCGTCCTACGGACTAAAACCCTCCAGTTTATATAGACACCGGAGAGGGTTCGGGTTACACAGAGTCGGTTACAATGGAAGGAGATCTACACATCCATATTGCCAAGCTTGCCTTCCACGCCAAGGAAAGTCCCATCCGGACACGGGACCAAGTCTTCAATCTTGTATCTTCATAGTCCAGGAGTCCGGCCAAAGGTCATAGTCCGCCATCCCGGACACCCCTAATCCAGACTCCTCAAGAGCCCCTGAACCAAAGCTTCAATGACGATGGGTCCGGCGCGCAGTTTGTCTTCGGCATTGCAAGGCGGGTTCCTCCTCGAATACTTCATAGAAGATTTTGAACACAAGGATAGTGTCCGCTCTGCAAAATAATTTCCACATACCACCGTAGAGAGAATAATATTTACACAAATCCAATCTGGCCGACGTATTCCAAGAAGATGACACCACGGCCAAGCCTTTATTCGAATCGCTTTTACCGTCCCACCTCAAAGGCACTTAGCGAGGCGGTTTCCTTGGCACGCCTTGTCAAGCGTAGATCGTGTCCCCTTATCCCGGATTCTCATCAATACGGGCGTGGGTAACCCAACCGTGCCATTAATTTACGGGCGCTTGGGAGATAAGCGAGTTTTACCAGGCTGGTGGGGGCACATAGTTTCGTCCGCCCATATAAGGGATAAGGATCCACCTTTTCCATCTACGCCTTCTTCCTCCTTTGCTTATCCATTTTCGCAAGACTCGAGCTCCAAATACCAAGTCCGCACTTCCCACATCAACCTTCTCCAGCCATGTCCGGAGCGGGAGGTAAGTGGATGGTCTCCTTTGTCACGGAGGGACACATCAAAGCCGAGGGAGGCCGGATACTTGTCTAACGACATCGCAAGACCGCTCCCAGACAAGGGGAAGCTCATCCCCACCCAAGGCCCCATGAGAGGGTGGTGTTCCTCACCCATTTCCTCCGTGGACTAGGTTTCCCACTTCACTCGTTTGTCCGGGGGCTCATGTTCTACTACGGCCTGGATTTTCATGATCTGGCCCCGAACTTCGTCCTCAACATCTCGGCATTTATCGTCGTGTGCGAGGCTTTCCTCCGCGTCAAGCCCCACTTCAGCTTATGGCTGAAGGCCTTCAATGTCAAGCCGAAGGTAGTGGACGACCAACAAGCGGAGTGCGGAGGCGCCATGGTGGGCAAGATGCCCAACGTTACATGGCTCGAGGGCTCCTTCGTGGAGACCATAAAGGGGTGGCAATCGGGGTGGTTCTACATCACCGAGCCGCGTGACCCTAAATGGGCAGCAGCCCCCAAATTCCGATCTGGCATCCCCACACGGCTCACCTCCTGGAAAGAGAAGGGCCTGTCGTGGGGTAATTCGGAAGAGCGGACGGGACTCCAATCCTGCGTCCAAGACCTGGTGAACAAAGAGGTTAAACTCACAACGTAGTCCAGTCATGCTCATCCGCCGGATCCTCCCGTGCCAACGACGGGCTTTTAACTTATGGGAGTTCAACCCGCCCAAAGACTGCACGACCAGGCTCTTCGACACAACGCACGAGGATGCCTGGAAGGTGCTATTCAAGGGCGCCGAGGTTCCCCCTCCCATCACCGAGGATCGCGGATTCCGCGCGAAGCGCCAAGCCAGCATGGTAAGCTTATTTTACCCTTTAGGGATACTTGTTTTTCATAGTTTAACTCTATGCGGGATCTAAGCTCCCGTTCCGTTGACAGGAATGGCAGAAGAAGACCGGACAGATCGACTGTCCAGCTCCTTTTCCCGAAGATCCAGCAGCGCCCACTTGACGGGGCTGCTGGTCCCGGCACCTTACGTGGTGCCGGAGAAGAAGGCCAAGAAGAAGGCCACGGGGACTCGAAAGAGTTCCCGGCGCCTGCTGGTGCCGGATTCATCGTTTGACGACTCCGATGCGCACTCCTCCTCCGAAGACGAGGAGGAGGAAAGAAAGGCCTCTCCCCTAGCGGGGGAGAGAAGAAAAGGAAGGCCGCCCCAACTGGGGGGGGGGGGCGGAGGGTCCAAGAAGGGAAGGACCCTCCCTCCAGACTACTCCACCAATGCCGACAACGGCGAAGAAGAGTGGCCACCCAGGGCCCTGGCAAAATCGTAAGTATCCGGATACCAGAATAACTCATGGTGTTCCTTTATTGCACAGTACCTTCTGACGCCGAATATAATCATGCAGTCCGCCCAAGGCCGGGCTCGACGCTTCGTCGAGCGGTTCCCTGGGTTCATGGATGTGAACAACACTTCACTTCCGACCGCCTCCTCTCCTTGCACTATGGATGACGCCGAGGTGGTGTCCCAAAAGGGGCCAAGCCAGGAGGAGGTGGTCCTGGAGGCGCCACAAGGCGACCTCCCGGACTCCAGGCGAAAAGGGGAAAAAACCCTGAAGGGCTCCAAGTCCGGCCCTAGGCTGGGCACCGCCCCGGAACCTTCAGTGGTTCCGGAGTCCGACGGGCGCCCCCCTAGTAGGAAGGGCAAAACTATGACGCCGGTGACCTCCATCCAACCGGAGGCGCCGGATAATCTGCTGGAGGTGCTTAACGGCGCCTCCATCGACGAGGAGCACCGCGCTACTATGAGCGTGGTGATCCAGAAGGTTCAGTCCGGCAAGAGCGGGCTGACCGAAGCCTGTGCCAGCCTTCTAACAGGCTTTGAGGTATGTATTTAAGATATGTAAAAATATTACCGCATAGACAGTAGCCCCTGATGCTCGGTTTGGAGTTCGGAAAGAAAAGACGAACCGAGGATCGAAAAGATATACGCAGGAGTCTAACATAAGTATGTCAATATGGGAATGCAGGCTATGCTGCTGACCTCTGCCGCACTGACTACGGAGGTCGATGCATTGAAGCAGAGCCTCGAGCGGTCCGAGAACGAGCTCGACCTTGCCAAGAAGCAGCTCGAGGACAAAGAAGGTAAGTAATACCTTATGTAAGTATATAAAAAAGATGTGGTTGCAAAAAATGACAGGACTAACGTGAGTATTGCAGGGGCCACAACCGAGGTGGCGACCCTGAAAGAAGCGCTGTCCAAGGCCGAAAACAGTGCGACCGTGGAGCGCATCGAGCGAGAGAAGCAGGAGGCGCGGGTGGCGGCGGTGCAGCAAGAGCTGTAGGCTCTCGTGGAAAAACACGAGAGTTTGGAGCTTGACTCAAAGACTCGAGAGTCCGAGCTTGCCTCGGCGCTTGAGAGCGCCAGATCTGCCAAGGCCGAAGCCCAGAAAGCCCTCCAGAAAATTGAGGCGATGAAGAAGATAGCGGCGGGTAAGGCATTCTTTATGCAAAGCAAGCACGTGAAAGTGAATTACTTGTTACTTACCCGAGTCCGGAGCTCTCCAGAGCATTCGCAGATCTTCCCGGAGTGTGTCCGACGCTGCCGCATTCTACCGAAATGAAGAGGGAGCTCGACAGAGAAGGTGTTACGGTCTCAAGATATCGAGGCCGGACACCGGTGTTTTGAGCGACCAAATGAAGCAGCTGGTCGAGCTCCATAAGGTGGCCGAACAGGCCATGAAGGGCCTCTTAGTCCGGCTGTGGCCTAGGGAAGCCATGCCTGGGAGCTACTTCGGGATGGTAAGGCGGCTGGTGGATGCCTGTCCAAGGCTTGAAGTCATCAAGCGCTCTGTATGCATTGAAGGTGCCCGTGCTAAAGTGCACTGGGGCAAGATGGACGCTGAGAAGCTTGTGACGAACGGGCCACCGCTGGGCAAGGAGCATCGCAAGCCTGAGATGTATTATGAGGGCGTCCTGAAGGGTGCCCGCCGTATAGCGGATGAGTGCTCCAAGGATGTAATTTTTGAAAAAACTCGCATTTGTGATCCTGTACGCTGAAAACTTGTTCATATGCGCTAAGCAACGCTTTTGAATTTAAAATATTACCTTCAGGCGGCCGTTTATCAAAATTGAGAGATGGCGAGTCGTAAACCACGCCCCCATGCCATGAAAAGTGCTTGGGATAAACTTGAGCGCTCTTTTTCCCATTATTGGGTCCTTCGAGGGAGGCGCTCGACACAACGAACAAGGCAATCGGACTATAATGCTTAAACACTCTCACTTAGCCATAGAATTCTATAATTTTAAATTTCGGCGAAGCCCCTAGTATTCCGAAGATCGAGTTCGGGGCGCTATCCACGCCTAGGCCGGACAAAGCCGACTCCTCGCTCTAAGCGGCATAAGTCTTTAGGGACTCGAAAACCTCTCGAACAGCGACCAGGTCTCGCCCTATCATGACGGTCAGTTTTAGATTTCTCCATCGAGGTGCTTAGCCCAGCTCAACCGGGCACAATCGCAGTGGTTCTCCCGAAAGGCTACCTTAGCCGATATAACGGAACGTAAGGTACCAAAACATGGGAGCTAGGCAAACCCAACTATTAACCCAAGACATGATTCGAGCCGATGCATATAATGCTATAAGTTCGGGTGCCGCACTTGTGAAAGTGTTCGGACTTATCACACCGTGATTCGGGGTACTTAAGCCCCTGGTGTATTTGGCCGTACTAAAGTGTACGGGTGCAACATGTCATTAATGAACATATACAGATAAAAAAGGAATGCAATAATAGACAAAAGCTATGCATTGTTTATTTGAAAAGTCTGCGTAAAAGCGTAACGATACAAATAGTGCGATAAGAAAGAGATGGGACTATTTAACATGTCCCCCTCGAGGCGAAGCTGCGGGATGATATGTGAAACAAGTATACTGCTCGTTATAGAGACCACTGGACACTGACGTAGCTTTCGCCTACCGGCTGTTGCATCGTGTGTTCGGGCGATTATATCACGGACAGGCCTTCCAAAAAGTGGAGTCCTGAAAGTAAGAAAAAAAAAGAATGACAAAATCGGGAGTCCCCGGTGCGGTTGAGCCGCATTTTGGGCATGCCGCGGTCGTGCCCCTCTCCCTATGCCCATGGTATTTCTAGAGCGTAGTTATGTACGCGTAGTACTGGTTTCGCAGTTTCGCGAGGGCTGGGGTTGGGGCCGCATTGCTATGCATGCTCGGAACGTGCCAGGCGGTCTTGTTGTAGGTTACTCCGGGCGCGCTTGACGGTGTCCGGTCGCTTAATGGCCGGACTGGAGAATTGCCTTGAGAGGTTGCTTTGTACTTTCGCCGCGAGGGTCGCCGTATGCTCCTCCGTTTGGAGAGAGCGTTCGGTGTTTCCATTGACCGTAATGACTCCTCGAGGGCCTGGCATCTTGAGCTTGAGTATGCGTAGTGCGGCACCGCATTGAACTTTGCAAATGCGGTTCGTCTCGAAGCGATGCATGATAGCCATCGCGAACGGGACTATGTCAAGATTAACTCCTCGCCGGAAATTATCCGGGATCCAAGACCACCTCAAGTGTAATCGAGCCTGCATAGTTGGCCTCTACACACGGTATGACGCCTTTAAAGGTCGTCTTTTGGGTTTAATCCTTGAGGGATCTATGCCCATTTTTCGTGACCGTATCTCGATAAAGCAGGTTCAAAGCTTGCCGCCATTCCATAAGGCCTCTAGTGAGGTGAAATCCATCAATGATTGGGTCTAGAACCAATGCGGCGAATCCGCCATGGCGGATGCTAGTGGGATGGTCCCTTCAATCAAAAGTGATCGGGCAGGAGGACCATGGGTTGAATTTTGGGGCGACTGGCTCCAACGCATATACGTCCCTGAGTGCACGCTTCCGTTCCCTTTTGGGGATGTGGGTTGCGTATATCATGTTCACCGTCCGCACTTGTGGGGGGAAACCCTTCTGTCCCCTATTGTTCGGCGGCCGGGGCTCCTGCTCGTCATCGCTATGCAGCCCCTTGTCATTTTTTTCGGTGTTTAACTTGCCTCCCTGCTTGAACACCCAACAATCCCTGTTGGTGTGGTTGGCTGGTTTTTCGGGGGTGCCGTGTATCTGGCACGAGCGATCGAGTATTCGGTCCAAATTGGACGGGCCCGGAATATTTCTTTTGAATGGCTTTTTCCATCGACCGGGTTTAGAGCCTCGAATCCGGCATTAATCGCCGTATCCTCGGCATTGTCGCCCGTTAATGCGGCGCTTTTGCTTGTTGCGACGCGACCTGCCAATGTTGTCCTTGGTATCCGAATTACCAGGGATCTTGGTCATGTTATTACTACGAGCTAGCCCGTTGTCTTCTCCTGCGCAAAAGCGGGTCATGAGTGTCGTGAGGGCTGCCATGGATTTCGGCTTTTCCTATCCTAGGTGCCGGGCAAGCCACTCGTCACAGACGTTATGTTTGAAGGCTGCAAGGGCCTCTGCGTCCGGACAGTCGACTATTTGATTTTTCTTCGTTAGGAACCGTTTCCAGAATTGTCTGGCCGATTCCTCTGGCTGCTGAATTATGTGGCTTAGGTCATCGGCGTATGTTGGTCGCACATAAGTGCCCTGGAAATTGTCGAGGAATGCGGCTTCCAGGTCCTCCCAACAGCCAATTGACTCTGCTGGCAAGCTATTAAGCCAATGCCGAGCTGGTCCTTTAAGCTTTAGTGGGAGGTATTTGATGGCGTGTAGATCATCACCGCGGGCCATGTGGATATTAAGGAGATAGTCCTCGATCCATACCGCATGGTATGTTGTGCCATCGTATGATTCGATGTTTATGGGTTTGAAACCCTCGGGGATTTGATGATCCATTACTTCATATGTGAAGCATAGTGGGTGTGTGGCGCCTCTGTATTGGGCTATATCACGACGTAGCTCAAATGAGCTTTGTCTGCTTTGTTCGGCCCGGCCGGATTTACCATATCCGGCATGACGGTTATCGTCACGTGTCGTGGGGCGCCCACGCGATCCATAGATCGATCTTGTTTGCCTTGCCCTGTCCTCCAATATATCTCGCAGGTCTGGCGCATTTCCCCGTGCCTTGGTATTCTTTGAGCGACGCCGGGGTGCGGCTTGAGTGGAGGGCCGAGAGGCCTCTCTCGTCATGCCACGAGGTGGCCGGTCGGGCCGCATCATGCACCGGGTGATATAGGTCTAGGTGCTTCCTCCTCTAATCGGGGTAGCAGCCTGCGTTTTGGGTAGCTCTTGGAGGGGCGTCGAGTTCGTACTCTTCGCCACAAGGACATCACCCATCCGCCGGCTAGCAAGTCTTGGTCAGCTCTAAGCTGTTGCTGTTTTTTCTTGAGGTTGCTCGCCGTGCCCATAAGCCTGCGTTTGAAACGCTCTTGTTCGACAGGATCCTCAGGCACGACAAATTCATCGTCGTCGAGGCTTGCCTCGTCTTCAGAGGGAGGCATGTAATTATCGTCCTCTACCTCTCTGTCTGCCGCTCTCTCATGAGGGCTGGCTTCTCCATCCTCCTATGCTTTGAATCCTGCCGGAGGGGTTGTCTTCAGACCTTGTCCCGGTGTTGTTGTCTCCGGTGCCGGAATCGCCTTTTTTGCTGTGGCGGGATTTAGAGCGGCGCCGCTGACGCCGACGCTTAGGCTATTTCTTGGAGGGGTCATCCTCCGTTGTTCCATCGTCGTTCCCTTCTTTTGGGGTGTCCACCATGTATATATCATACGACGAGGTGGCCTTCCAAAGGCCTCGTAGGCGCTGGTTCTTGGTCGTCTCCTGCATCGGCGTCCATACCGTCGATGTCTTCGGAGTCGAAGTCGAGCATGTCGGTTAAGTCATCGACTGTGGCTACAAAGTGGGTGGTGGGTGGGCTTTGAATTTCTTCGTCGTCCGCATCCCAACCTTGCTGACCATAGTCCGGCCAGGGCTCTCCTGATAAAGAGAGAGACTTTAGTGAATTGAATGTCGCCGAAAAGGCGAAAGTCTTGATAGATGTCCGCGGCGGTGAACTCCATGATCGGCGCCCAATCGGATTCGATTGGCAGGGGCGCGGAAGGTTCGGAGTCCGGAGAGGAGTCCGGCACTTTGGAGTCACGAGCTTTGCAAAGGACATGTATGGTGTTCGGGTCGATCACCGTGGAGATTGCAGCCCCCGAGGCGGGGTCCAGCCACCCGTCCTCGATTGGCGCAGTCGGCTCCGAGCTAAGGGTCGGAGCGGACACTGGTGCGGCCTCCAGGACACTGTTCGGCAGCAGAGCTAGATCATGCCCATCGTGACAGTGCGGCGCGCTTGGCTGTGGCTCGAACCCGTCGAGGATCAAGTCTCCGCGGACGTTGTCCATGTAGTTCAAACTTCCAAATCTGACCTGATGGCCAGGGGCGTAGCTTTCGATCTGCTCCAGATGGCTGCTTAATTGCCCGCAGTGCAAAGCCGCCGAATACGAAGATCTGTCCGGGGAGAAAAGTCTCACCCTGGACCGCATCATTGTTGATGATCGGAGAAGCCATCGTGCCTAAAGGTGACTGCATAGAGGAACTCTCAATGAAAGCACCAATGTCTGTGTCAAAACTGGCGGATCTCGGGTAGGGGGTCCCGAACTGTGCGTCTAGGCGGATGGTAACAGGAGACAAGGGACACGATGTTTTTACCCAGGTTCGGGCCCTCTCGATGGAGGTAAAACCCTACTCCTTCTTGATTAATATTGATTATATAGGTAGTACAAGAGTAGATCTACCACGAGATCAGAGAGGCTAAACCCTAGAAGCTAGCCTATGGTATGATTGTTGTCCGTCCTACGGACTAAAACCCTCCGGTTTATATAGACGCCGGAGAAGGTTAGGGTTACACAGGGTCGGTTACAATGGAAGGAGATCTACACATCTGTATCGCCAAGCTTGCCTTTCACGCCAAGGAAAGTCCCATCCGGACACGGGACGAAGTCTTCAATCTTGTATCTTCATAGTCCAGGAGTCCGGCCAAAAGTCATAGTCCGGCCATCCAGACACCCCCTAATCCAGGACTCCCTCAGGGACTAAAGGTCCCCCCCCCCTTTAGTACCGGTTCATCACGAACCGGCGCTAAAGTGCCACCACGTGGAATGATCTAGGCCCGGGTGCATGTAGGACATTAGTACTGGTTGGTAACACCAACCGGTACTAAATGTTTGGTGGTGTTTTGGTATTATTTTTTATTTTTCCTTTAATTTTGTGTTTTCAATTTAATTTAGTGATTATTTTAGTTGTTAAATCATTAGGAGAAAGTAGCGTAGATTAGTTTCGACTGGATGCATGTGGATCCTAGCTAAGTGATCAAGTATATGCCATATCCATATTATACTTGATCACCTATAATTAAGTGATCAAGTATAATATGGATATGGCATATACTTGATCACTTAGCTAGGATCCATCCAGATGAAACTAATCTATGGTTTCTTTCATAAATGATATAATAACTCATCATCATCATCATCATCATATTAATATAAAAACTCTTGCATCATATCATCAACAACAGTAAACTAGCTAGCTAAAAATCATCATAGTCGTCATTACCACTGTTTAATCATCATAGTCATTACCGCTATCTAATCATCGAGTTCAACATGGTCATCATATTATAAGCGTTCATAACACCTCAAAAGCAAATCACCCTTTGAGATTAAGTTCAGGACGAAGAACACGGACATGAGAGGACAAAAGTACTAAGAGCATGAACTAGCTAAATCACTCCTGCTGCTCTCTCTCAGGTAAAATAGCATAGAACATGTATAGCTCTCCTGATTCTTCATACTGGAGCATGCAGATGGGCATGTCACCTAATTATGGGATGCGCTTCTCATTGCTGTCCCCTAGTACTTCTCTGGGATTGTTAACAATTTTGCTCCAATCTTTCACTATTAAGCATTCATCGCTTTTAAAAATCATGAATGCACTCATGTGCAATGTAGGATATCTTGGTCGTAAGCTAACCATTGACATGTGACCTTTCGTCTCGATCCACTGAGGCACAACTGTCATCGGGAGTCCCTGTTGAAGAACTAGTAATTAATATACTTAGTAATGAAAGTTTAGCAAAAAAATAATGTATGCAAAAGATGCACTCAGGACAAATAGTAAAAATCTTACCATCTTTCGTAAATAGATGTGACCGTAGTTCAATACGATCACTATTGGTCGCACGTTTTGAGTACTAACATTTATAAGTGCAGGAAGAAAATATGTCTTAACAGTATGAAGATCCTCAAGCCATGAAACATAATGACTTATCTCCTCGCAGTTTAGTTCAGCTCCTGTGACAAGAGTAGGTCATGTCTACCAAGCTACCGGACATGTTTGCTTGAATGGAAATAAGCTGTCAATAGAAATTAGTTGTCAACTATTTTTGAATAAACAATATCAAAGACATAAATATGGTTGAGAAACTCACATAATGGTAGAACTGGAGGCGTCTCCACATCAACCCAGATGTCTCTATTACCTTCAATATCATCTTCCAGACGAATATCAAAGGTGATAACCATATCAGGCTCAAATGCATAAGCCCTGCATAGTGCTTGCCAAGTTTTGCATTCAAAATAGGTGTACGTGTCTGCATTGTATAATTTGATGTTGAAAGTATAACCATGCTCGGTATTCAGGTAAACTCTCTTTACCTTCATAGTTTCCATAGAACTGAAACCTATCTTATCCAAGACAAAAATTCTTGCATGGCAGGGGATGCGCTAGTAGAATAGTGAAAATTTAAAATTATAAGTTGAAGCAAATGAAGCATATATAAGTCATGCTTAATTACGAAAAGACTTGTCGTTGTGACTTCACTCAGTATCCACTTCAAGGTCTCATTCAGCTTGATGTCAAGCGCCTATCATCAACAAGGAAATTCTTGTCGACATGTGCCGCTACCGGTCTTCACAAGATTCGCACTTAATGAAATCTTTTTCATCGTCAGACGACATTTCCTATGTTCATATAGGTGAAACATTAAACACTTACTCGTTCTATTAATTCAACTAATTCAACTACTTCTATTAGTTCAACTAGTTCTATTAATTCAACTAATTCAACTAAGCATTTAATAAAAATAAGCTTGTTCTATTAATTTTCTTACTAAAATAAAGTAGCTAGTTCTATATAGTAATATTTTAATTAGATCATCAAATCTCAGATATCTAAATTTTCTTAGTAAAAATAAACTAGTTCTATTAATTCAACTAATTCAACTAAGAATTTACTAAATATAAACTAGTTCTATTAATTTTCTTACTAAAATATATAAAGTAGCTATATATAGTAATATTTTAATTAGATCATCAAATCTCATATACCTAATTTTTTTTACTAAAAATAAACTAGTTCTACTAATTCAACTAGTTCAACTAAGCATTTACTAAAAATAAACTAGTTATATTAATTCAACTAGTTCAAATAATCTCATATACCTAAATTTTCTTACCAAAAATAAAATTGTTCTATTAATTTTCATACTAATACCAACGCTGTCAGGACCCCGATTCCAAGTCACATCGACCTAGCCGGTAACACCTCATATCACTTTGCGGCCTCACGCACGGTATTCCCACGGGTGTCGCCTTACCATGGCCCGGGACCGTTTTCGCCTTTTGGCTCACGTATATGATAGTGTCGCTAGCATCCATATGACAAAGAACCTGGCCGACATGGCTAGTCGTGAACCCAAAGCGGCACTAACCCATGGGGACAGGCATACATGAATCACATCGAGCATGTCGGTCATCAACGAATGAATTCGGGCTGTAGCCTTTGGGCTAACAGGACTCCGGTATCCCGGGCTGTAGCGAGCTAAGCGGACTCGAATATCACCGTGTGACATTTCCCGAAGGGAACAGACACGAGAACGAAGTGAAACACATGCCGGCCGATCAAGTGTCCAAAGCAGTAGTCTTTGGGCTAGCAGGACTCCCGTGAACCGGTCAGAAGCGGACTACTATCGCTCAGGAAGCACTAGACTACATTTCCCCATATGAGAGGCTGCCAAGGATAAACAACTAGATTGTCGGATCCCACACATACCAAGCATTTCAAACATACACACAATATGCTCAATATGTGTAAATACAACATGGCATCACAACATAACTCTACGACTCAAATATTTATTCATTAGGCTCGAGGAGCGAGATATTACAAACATGGGTCTCATGACCCAACACTCAGCGCATACAAGTCAAAGCACCCGCGGAAGCTTAACATGTCCGAAAGTACAGACATCTACAAATGAAAAAGGCCGAGAAGCCCGACTATCTACTGATCTCGCCGAGGTCACAAGATCGTAGTTGAGGTAACAAGCTAAACGTCGAAGCCCAAGCGGAACTACTAGCGAGACTGACGTCTCTCTGCAAAAACATAAAATAAGCAAACATGAGTACAAACGTACTCAGCAAGACTTACATCAGAACTAACTACATATGCATCATTATCAACAAAGGGGGTGGTGGAGTTTGACCGCAAGCCAGCTTTGACTCGGTGGCTATCCTGAACTACGACTGCAAGTAACTCTTTTGAGGTGGCGCACACGAGTCCACATATTCACCATATCTATACACCACTATGGACCCGCTCCCGTCTCCCTACGAGAACGCCATCCATAGCACTCATGCTTATCTTGCGCATTTTTGAGTATCCACTTTCACTTATCTATGAACTGTTATAGGCAGCCCAGAAGTCCTTTTCCGCGGACACGGCTATTCGAATAGATCATATTAACCCTGCAGGGGTGTACTTCTTCACACACGCTCTCACAACTTACCGCCGTTTACAGGACATGTACTCGGCAACCTTCAAGCGGAAGCCCAACGTGGGTGTCGGCCACGGCCTACCTAAACACTCAAGTCCCTAGTCCGGTTTATCGCCTATTCGGGTTCCATCCGCAGGAGTCCGCCGAGGTTTCCACTAACGGCCCCGAACGATGTGTGCAGGGTTCCCGACATACCAAACGGCATTCAGACACCGGCCACGCGTTTACCGCAACACAGCCCAGCCCTAAGGTCAGCGCTGCAGTGGCCCCCAAAGATGCTACAAACACCGTAAACTACTTGCAACTCCTGGACAGAGAACAATGGTGGTTAAGAAGCCGAGAGAGTCAATTAAGGATCCTAATGTGTGGTAGTAACTGTTTCATGGATCTCAAACACAGAACTCAGTTCCTGAGGACTGCTTCAATGAGACAACCCACCATGTACTCCTACATGGCCTCTCACCGCTACCTTTACCAAATCGTGTTCACACACTTAGCTCACACAAGAGGACATGTTCACACACCTCCGATTCATCCCCGATGAATCGCACTGACTCAACTCTAAGCAGTAGTGTGCATGACAAACAAGCATGAATGAGTAGGCACAACATGGCTCAAGCAACTCCTACTCATGCTAGTGGGTTTCATCTAATTACTGTGGAATGACAGGTCAAGCAGAGGATAAAGGGGTTCAGCTACCGCAGCAAGTAATAGTTGAATCGTTGTTGTCCTAATGCAGTAAAATAGAGTAGGAGCGAGAGAGTGGGATTATATCGGAATGAACAAGGGGGTTTTGCTTGCCTGGCACTTCTGAAGATAATATAGTTCTTCATCGGTGTCATCGAACTCATCGTCGAAATGTCGCTCACCGAGAGGGACAAACACCGCAATCGAGAAAGAACACAATCAATGAAATGCACATTCACATGAATGACATGTCATGTTAAGGAACTGAATTGACCTAATGCAGCAGTAAGCCAAGTTAATTGAAGTGGAATTCAAACAAGGTTAAACTCCAACTCCAAATGCTAGTTCATAAATTACCCTAATCATGATTTATCCTATTCAGTGAGTTTAACTTGTTCAAACATGCATGATCATGGCATAAACAGATTCTTCATATTTTTCTGATCATTTTTCATATATAAATTATTTCATTCTGAGCTACGGTTGAATTTATATGATTTTTAGAAGTTTGGGTATTTTTCAAATTTCTGAATTAAATTAAATCCAGAAAATAAATAATTGCGTCAAGACTACGTCACTATGACGTCCGGTCAACAGGCGTCGACCAGGTCAAACCTGAACAGTGGGGCCCACTGGTCAGTGACCCAGTCAACTAACTAAGTTAGTTAGCCCTAACTAATTGGGCAGGGCCCACTAGTCAGTGACTGTAGTAACTAACCTAACTAGCTAATTAGTGCTAACCAAAGTAATTAGTCGGGCGGGGCCCGCAAGTCAGTGAGAGAGAGGGGAAAGTCAAACCGGGCAGTGGGGTCAAACCACGCCGGTCAACGGGTCAGCGGTCACCGGCGTTTAGCCGCCGGCGAGGCCAGATGCGGCGGCGGGCTTCGGGTTTGGTCCTCCGTAGACCAAATCGACGGCGGAGAGGCGCCACGTACATCTTGGTGGACTTGCTGCCGAGTGGTGCATGCGGTCTTGTGGGGTGGCCGGAGATGACGCCGGCGTCGAGCCAGGCGGCGGCCGGAGTTCGGTTGTGCTCGGAACCGGCGTTGTGGTGCACGACTGGTTGAGCGGTGGGGTGCTAGGTGCTCCTGCAAACGTGTTGAGCACGGTGACGCTCTCAGGCGCGGCGGAGGTGGGCTCTAGCCACGGCGGCGACGAAGCGCAACGGCGGCGAGCTTCGGTCGGGGGGGCCAAAGGGGCTAGAGGAGGAAATCGACATAGGGAAGAGAGGGGTTCGGAGCAGGGGCTCACGGCGGCGACGAAGCGCAACGGCGGCGAGCTTCGGTCGGGGGGGCCAAAGGGGCTAGAGGAGGAAATCGACATAGGGAAGAGAGGGGTTCGGAGCAGGGGCTCACGGCGAGTCAGACGAGCGGGTCGGAGGAGTCGGGGACGAGCCGAGCAAGCGGGCGGCGTGAGGGATCTCCGGCCGATGACGGAGATGAAGACGACGGCGCTGCTTCAAGTGTTCCATGGGCGCTTGGCCTCTGGTGCTCCATGGCGTCGAGGCGGAGCGCCTAGACACGGCTGGGAGAAGAGGGGTGGCCGGTGAGCGCGGCTATGGCGAACTAGTTATATTAATTCAACTAGTTCGAATCTCATATATATATACCTAATTAATATCTAGCTAATTCATCTAAAATTGACATTAATATTTAACATCTTTTCCATATAATTCATCTAACATTAACATTCTAACATTCTTATCTACGTAATTAATCTAACATTAATCTAAACAACAAAAAACAGAAAATAAGTAAAAAAAATATGTGTGTGTGTATGTGTGTGTGTGTGTATGATCGGGGGCGGTTAAGAAGCGGCGAGACGGCGATGTGGACGGGACGGCGCGACGACGGGCGGCGGGTCGGGGCGACGGCGATCGAGACGGCGACGTTAAAGATGGGCGGCGGCGAAGCGGCGGGGCGACGTGGACGGCAGACGATGGGCGGCGGGGCGACGGCAACGACGGAGGCGGGCGACGGCGGTGGCAGGGCCGGGCGAGGGTGGCGCGATGACATCGGCGGTGGCGATGTCGCGCGAAGAAGTTGGAGAAGAAGTGGGTCGATGAAACTGATTTTTTTCGTAAGTGCCATATATATATGAGGGCCTTTAGTACCGGTTGGAGCCACCGACCGGTACTAAAGGCCAATTTTCGCCAGGTCAAGCGGCGGGAAACGGCCCCCTTTAGTACCGGTTCGTGGCTCGAACCGGTACTAAAGGCCCACGCATTAGTACCGGTTGGAGCCACCAACCGGTACTAATGGTTGTGCGCTGCCACCAGCGGTGCATAATGTTTAGTCTCACCTTGCCGAGCGAAGGGCAGCCGCACTGGTTTATAAACCCAGCCGCGGCTACTCTAATGTGGGCCTAACTTCGGCGCGCTGCCCTGTGAGCCTGCTGGCCCTGTATTTGCAAACCCTAGGTCCGGCAGGCCCACTCAATAATTTTTTATATAGTTTTTTCTTTTCTGCATTATTTATTTTCTTCTAATTATTTTTGAGTAAATTTTTACATTGTTTTTGTCTTTTCTGTTTTATTTATTTTCTTCATTTATTTGTGAGTAGTTTTTTTATGTATTTAGTTTCTTTGTGAATATAACAATTTTTTATATAGTTTTTTCTTTTCTGCATTATTTATTTTCTGCTATTTATTTTTGACTAATTTTTTATATAGTTTTTATCTTTTCTGTTTTATTTATTTTCTTCTATTTATTTCTGAGTAGTTTTCGCCATGACCCTCTCTACTCTTTTGCACATGCTATGCGGGTGAAATGATGATACCATGCCAAGTTCCAACATTTTCAGAGTTCATTTTGTAGTGATTTTCAATTTCACCGTCATTTAGCTCTCTAAACAAATCGGTAAATGACTGAAAAACAACAAATGATGTCAAAACGTGTTGGAAATTGATGACGTCGCTTTGAATGATGCATACTGAACGCAAAAATAGGCTGGAGTTCACATAAGTTTTAAAAACATTGAACTGCCCGTATAACAGATGAGTTCTCGTCCGAAACCTTGATACTCCGAAAGAGATTATCCAGTTTGTACACGAGGTGCATCCAGTTTTCACCGTGACCCTCTCTACTCTTTTGCACATGCTATACGGGTGAAACGATGATACCATGCCAAGTTCCAACATTTTCAGAGTTCATTTTGTAGTGATTTTCAATTTCACCGTCATTTAGCCCTCTAAACAAATCGGTAAATGACTGAAAAACAACAAATGATGTTAGAATGTGTTGGAAATTGATGAAGTCGCTTTGAATGATGCATACTGAACGCAAAAATAGGCTGGAGTTCAAATAAGTTTAAGAAACATTGAAGTGCCCGTGTAACAGATGAGTTCTCATCTGAAACCCTGATAATCCGAAAGAGATTGTCCAGTTTGTACATGAGGTGCGTCCAGTTTATGCCGTGGCCCTCTCTACTCTTTTGCACATGCTATGCGGGTGAAATGATGATACCATGCCAAGTTCCAACATTTTCAGAGTTCATTTTGTAGTGATTTTCAGTTTCACCGTCATTTAACTCTCTAAACAAATCGGTAAATGACTGAAAAACAACAAATGATGTCAGAACATGTTGGAAATTGATGACGTCGCTTTGAATGATGCATACTGAATGCAAAAATAGGCTGGAGTTCAAATAAGTTTAAAAAACATTGAAGTGCCAGTGTATAAGATGATTCTCGTCCGAAACCCTGATACTCCAAAAGAGATTGTCCAGTTTGTACACGAGGTGTGTCCAGTTTTTGCCGTGACCCTCTCTACTCTTTTGCACATGCTATGCGGGTGAAATGATGATACCATGCCAAGTTCCAACATTTTTAGAGTTCATTTTGTAGTGATTTTCAATTTCACCGTCATTTAGCCCTCTAAACAAATCGGTAAATGACAGAAAAACAGCAAATGATGTCAGAACATGTTGCAAATTGATGACTTCGCTTTGAATGATGCATATTGAACGCTAAAATAGGCTGGAGTTCAAATAAGTATAAAAACATTGAAGTGCTCGTGTAACAGATGAGTTCTCGTCCGAAACCCTGATACTCCGAAAGAGATTGTCCAGTTTGTACACGAGGTGCGTCCAGTTTTCGCCGTGACCCTCTCTACTCTTTAGCACATGCTATATAGGTGAAATGATGATACCATACAAAGTTCCAACATTTTCAGAGTTCATTTTGTAGTGATTTTCAATTTCATCGTCATTTACCTCTCTAAACAAATTGGTAAATGACTGAAAAACAGCAAATAATGTAAGAACATGTTGGAAATTTATGATGTCGCTTTGAATCATGCATACTGAACGCAAAAATAGGCTGGAGTTCAAATAAGTTTAAAAAACATTGAAGTGCCCATGTAACAGATGAGTTCTCGTCAAAACCACGATACTCGAAAGAGATTGTCCAGTTTGTACACGAGGTGCGTCCAGTTTTTGTCGTGACCCTCTCTACTCTTTTGCACATGCTATGCGGGTGAAATGATGATACCATGCCAGGTTCCAACATTTTCAGAGTTCATTTTGTAGTGATTTTCAATTTCACCGTCATTTAGCTCTCTAAACAAATCGGTAAATGACTGAAAAACAACAAATGATGTCAGAACGTGTTGGAAATTGATGGCGTTGCTTTGAATGATGCATACTGAATGCAAAAATAGGCTGGAGTTCAAATAAGTTTAAAAAACATTGAAGTGCCCATGTAACAGATGAGTTATCGTCCGAAACCCTGATACTGTGAAAGAGATTGTCCAGTTTGTACACGAGGTGAGTCCAGTTTTCGCCTTGACCCTCTCTACTCTTTTGCACATGCTATGCGGGTGAAATGATGATACCATGCCAAGTTCCAACATTTTTAGAGTTCATTTTGTAGTGATTTTCAGTTTCACCGTCATTTAGCTCTCTAAACAAATCGGTAAATGACTGAAAAACAGCAAATGATGTCAGAACGTGTTGGAAATGGATGACTTCGCTTTGAATGATGCATACTGAATGCAAAAATAGGTTGGAGTTCAAATAAGTTTAAAAAACATTGATTATCATAAAAAATACATTGATTGTCAATGATCTTTTTGTGTACAATCTGAATTGTCAATATGAGTCCTCAACGGTTTAGAAACCGGTGAAGACTCATATTGCGACCACAAATTCTACACATAGAGTTCAATGAAGACCAAGTGCTTATGATAGTTTGAGAAGTAACATATTTAAGGTGGTAAAAATCTTGCTAGGGGAGCGAGGTGGGACTAAAAACAGCCTGCCACAACCTCTTTACTACCGGTTCGTGCCACGAACCGGTAATAAAGGTGCTGGCCGGGCCCCATCCTCTTTAGTACCGGTTCGTGGCATGAACCGATACTAAAGTGTGACGCCCCCGATTCAATCGTACACTAATCATGCACGCAAAAGTGTACGATCAAGATCAGGGACTCACGGGAAGATATCACAACACAACTCTAAAACATAAATAAGTCATACAAGCATCATAATACAAGCCAGGGGCCTCGAGGGCTCGAATACAAGTGCTTTCGATCATAGACGAAGTCAGCCGGAAGCAACAATATCTGAGTACGGACATAAGTTAAACAAGTTTGCCATAAGATGGCTAGCACAAACCGGGATACAGATCGAAAGAGGCGCAAGCCTCCCCGCCTCGGATCCTCCTAACTACTCACAGTGAAATGCGTCGTCGGCTGCGTAGTAGTAGGCGCCTCCGGTCTGATGAGTCGTCATCGGCAGTGGCGTCTAGCTCCTGGCTCCATCATCTGCAGTCGCGCAACCGGGTAAAGAAAGGGGAAAAGGGGGAACAAGGCAACCGTGAGTACTCATCCAAAGTACTGTAAGCAAGGAGCTACACTACATATGCATGGATATATGTGTAAAGGGCCATATCGATGGACCGAACTGCGTAATGCCGTAATAAGAGGGGATAGCTAATCCTGTCGAAGACTACGCTCCGGCAGCCTCCGCCTTGCAACATGTAGAAGAGAGTAGATCAAGTCCTCCAAGTAGCATCGAATAGCATAATCCTACCAGACGATCCTCCTCGTAACCACGAGAGAGAGCGACCACCGGGTTATATCTCGCACTTGGAAGGGTGTGTTTTATTAAGTATCCGGTTCTAGTTGTCATAAGGTCAAGGTACAACTCAAGTCATCCTGTTATCAAGATCACGGCTATTCGAATAGATTAACTTCCCTGCAGTGGTGCACAACATAAACCAACACTCTTGATCCCATTTGGCCGGACACACTTTCCTGGGTCATGCCCGGCCGCGGAAGATCAACACGTCGCAGCCCCACCTAGTCTCAACAGAGAGGTCAGCACGCCGGTCTAAACCTAAGCGCACAGGGGTCTGGGCCCATCGCCCTTTGCACACACGCATCGCTATGACGCTGCCGAAGCAGACCTTGTTGGGGAACGCGTTGAGAAAATTAAATTTTTTCCCACGGTTTCACCAAGATCCATCTATGAGTTCATCTAGCAACGAGTCATGGGAGAGTGATTGCATCTACATACCACTTGTAGATCGCAGGCGGAAGCGTTCATGAGAACGGGGTTGAAGGAGTCGCATTGCCGTGATCCAAATCACCGGAGATCCTAGTGCCGAACGGACGGCACCTCCGCTGCTCAACACACGTACAGCCCGGGTGACGCCTCCCACGCCTTGATCCAGCAAGGAGAGAGGGAGAGGTTGAGGAAGACTCCATCCAGCAGCAGCACAACGGCGTGGTGGTGGTGGAGGAGTGGCAATCCAGCAGGCTTCGCCAAGCACCACGGGAGAGGAGGAGGAGGAGGCGGCTGCACCAATAGGGAGAGAAACTCACGTATTGGGCAGCCCCAAGCCTCAAGTATTTATAGGGAGAGGAGGGCTGCGCCTCTAGGGTTCCACCCTAGGGGCGGCGGCCAGCCCCAATCCCATCTGGGTGGCGGCCAGTGGAGGGAGAGGAGGCGCATCAGTATGGGCCCCAAGGCCCATCCGCCTTAGGGTTTGCCCCTCTCCTCTCCTTAGGCGCCTTGGGCCCTTGTGGGGGTGCACCAGCCCACCTGGGGCTGGTTCCTCCCACACTTGGCCCATGCAGCCCTCCGGGTTAGTGGCCCCACTTGGTGGACCCCGGGACCCTCCGGTGGTCCCAGATGCGTTCTAGGAAAAACCCGAAACTTTTCCGGTAACCAAAACAGGACTTCCCATATATAAATCTTTACCTCCGGACCATTCCGGAACTCCTCGTGACGTCCGGGATCTCATCCGGAACTCCGAACAACATTCGGTAACCACATACAAACTTCCTTTATAACCCTAGCGTCATCGAACCTTAAGTGTGTAGACCCTACGGGTTCGGGAGACATGTAGACATGACCGAGACGTTCTCCGGTCAATAACCAACAGCGGATCTGGATACCCATGTTGGCTCCTACATGTTCCACGATGATCTCATCGGATGAACCACGATGTCGAGGATTCAATCAATCCCGTATTCAATTCCCTTTGTCTAGCGGTATTGTACTTGCCCGAGATTCGATCGTCGGTATCCCGATACCTTGTTCAATCTCGTTACCGCAAGTCTCTTTACTCGTTCCGTAACACATCATCCCGTGATCAACCCCTTGGTCACATTGTGCACATTATGATGATGTCCTACCGAGTGGTTCCAGAGATACCTCTCCGTTTACACGGAGTGACAAATCGATCTCGATTCGTACCAACCCAACAGACACTTTCGGAGATACCTGTAGTGCACCTTTATAGCCACCCAGATTGCCAGTGACGCTTTGGTACACCCAAAGCATTCCTACGGTGTCCGGAGTTGCACAATCTCATGGTCTAAGGAAATGATACTTGACATTAGAAAAGCTTTAGCATACGAACTACGATCTTTGTGCTAGGCTTAGGATTGGGTCTTGTCCATCACATCATTCTCCAAATGATGTGATCCCGGTATCAACGACATCCAATGTCCATGGTCGTGAAACCGTAACCATCTGTTGATTAACGAGGTAGTCAACTAGAGGCTTACTAGGGACATGGTGTTGTCTATGTACCCACACATGTATCTTAGTTTCCTATCAATACAATTATAGCATGGATAATAAACGATTATCATGAACAAGGAAATATAATAATAACTAATTTATTATTGCCTCTAGGGCATATTTCCAACAGTCTCCCACTTGCACTAGAGTCAATAATCTAGTTCACATCGCCATGTGATTAACACTCACAGGTCACATCGCCATGTGACCAACATCCAAAGAGTTTACTAGAATCAATAATCTAGTTCACATCACTATGTGATTAACACTCAATGAGTTTTGGGTTTGATCATGTTTATGCTTGTGAGAGAGGTTGTAGTCAACAGGTCTGTAATATTCAGATCCCTATGTATTTCGCAAAACTTTATGTCATATCATAGATGTTGCTACCACGTTCCACTTGGAGCTATTCCAAATTGTTGCTCCATTATACGTATCCGGTATCTCTACCGAGCTATCCGGATAGGTGTTAAGCTTGCATCGACGCAACTCTTTACGTCGAACTCTTTATCACCTCCATAACCGACAAACATATCCTTATTCCTCTAAGGATAATTTTGACCGCTATCTGATGATCCACTCCTTGATCACCTTTGTACCCTCTTGCCAGACATGTGGCAAGGCACACATCAGGTGCGGTACTTAGCATAGCACATCAGAGAGCCTATGCCTAAAGCATAGGGGACGACCTTCGTCCTTTCTCTCTTTTCCGCCATGGTCGAGCTTTAAGTCTTAACTTCATACCTTACATCTCGTGCAAGAACTCCTTCTTTGACTGATCCATCTTGAACACCTTCAAGATCATGTCAAGGTATATGCTCATTTGAAAGTACCATTAAGCGTTTTTGATCTATCCTTATAGATCTTGATGCTCAATGTTCAAGTAGCTTAATCCAGGTTTTCTATTTGAAAAACACCTTTCAAATAACCCTACATGCTTTCTAGAAATTCTACATCATTTACGATCATCAATATGTCAACAACATATACTCATCGAAATTCTATAGTGCTCCCACTCACTTCTTTGGAAATACAAGTTTCTCATAAACTTTGTATAAACCTAAAATCTTTGATCATCTTATCAAAGTGCACATTCCAACTCCGAGATGCTTACTCCAGTCCATGGAAGGATCGCTAGAGCTAGCATACCTTTTAGCATCCTTAGGATCGACAAAACCTTTTTGATTGTATCACATACAACCTATCCTTACGAAACCTGGTAAGGAAACTCATTTTGACATCCATCTGCCAGATTTCATAAATGCAGCTAATGCTAACATGATTCCGACGGACTTTAAGCATCGCTACGGATGAGAAAATCTCATAGTAGTCAACTCCTTGAACTTGTGAAAAAATCTTCGCCACAAGTCGAGCTTCATAGATGGTGACATTACCATCCACGTTCGTCTTCTTCTTAAAGATCCATTTATCTCAATGGCTTGCCGATCATCGGGCAAGTCCACCAAAGTCCATGCTTTGTTCTGATACATGGATCCTATCTCGGATTTCATGGCTTCTAACCATTTGTCGGAATTTGGGCCCACCATCGCTTCTCCATAGCTCAGAGGTTCATTGTTGTCTAGCAACATGACCTTCAAGACAGGATTACTGTACCACTCAAGTAGTACGTATCCTTGTCACCCCACGAGGTACGGTAGTGACTTGATCCGAAACTTCATGATCACTATCATAAGCTTCCACTTCAATTGGTGTAGGTGCCACAGAACAACTTCACGTGCTCGATACACACCGGGTTGAAGTGATGGTTCAATAACCTCATCAAGTCTCCACCATCCTCCCACTCAACTTTTCGAGACAAACTTTTCTCGAGAAAGGACCCGATTCAAGAAACAATCCCTATTGCTTTCGGATCTGAATTAGGAGGTATACCCAACTGTTTTGGGTGTTCTATGAAGATGCATTTTATCCGCTTTGGGTTCGAGCTTATCAACCTGAAACTTTTTCACATAAGCGTCGCAGCCCTAAACTTTTAAGAAACGACAACTTAGGTTTCTCCAACCCATAGTTCAAAACGGTGTCGTCTCAACAGAATTACGTGGTGCCCTATTTTAAAGTGAATGTGGTTGTCTCTAATGCCTAACCCATGAACGATAGTGGTAGTTCGATAAGAGACATCATGGTACGCACCATATCCAATAGGGTGCAACTATGATGTTACGACACACCATCACACTATGGTGTTCCAGGCGGTATTAATTGTGAAACAATTTCCACAATGTCTTAATTATGTACAAAGCTCGTAACTCAGATATTCATCTCTATGATCATATCATAGACATTCTATCCTCTTGTCACGAAGATCTTAAACTTCACTCTGAAATTACCTGAACCATTCAATAATTCAGACTTGTGTTCCATCAAGTAAACATACTCAACATCTACTCGAATCATCTGTGAAGTAAGAACATAACGATATCCACTGCGTGCCTTAGCACTCATTGGACTGCACACATCAAAATGTATTACTTCCAACAAGTTGCTTTCTTGTTCCATCTCACTGAAACCGAGGCTTTTCAGTCATCTTGCCCATGTGGTATGATTTGCATATCTCAAGTGATTCAAAATCAAGTGAGTCCAAACGATCCATCTGTATGGAGTTTCTTCATGCGTATACACCAATAGACATGGTTCGCATGTCTCAAACTTTTCAAAAACAAGTGAGTCCAAAGATCCATCAACATGGAGCTTCTTCATGTGTTCTATACCAATATGACTTACATGGCAGTGCCACAAGTAAGTGGTACTATCATTACTATCTTATATCTTTTGGCATGAAAATGTGTATCACTATGATCGAGATTCAATAAACCATTCCTTTAGATGCAAGACCACTGAAGGTATTATTCAAATAAATAGAGTAACCATTATTCTCCTTAAATGAATAACCGTATTGCGATAGACATAATCCAATCATGTCTATGCTCAACGCAAACACCAAATGACAATTATTCAGGTTTAATACTAATCTTGATGGTAGAGGGAGCGTGCGATGTTTGATCATATCAAACTTGGAAACACTTCCAACATATATCGTCAGCTCACCTTTAGCTAGTCTCCGTGTATTCCGTAGCTCTTTTATTTCGAGTTACTAACACTTAGCAACTGAACCGGTATCTTAATACCCTGGTGCTACTAGGAGTACTAGTAAAGTACACATTAACATAATGTATATCCAATATACTTCTATCGACTTTGCCGGCCTTCTTATCTACCAAGTATCTAGGGTAATTCTGCTCCAGTGGTTGTTCCCCTTATTGCAGAAGCACTTAGTCTCGGGTTTGGGTTCAACCTTGGGTTTCTTCACCGGAGCAACAATCGATTTGCCGTTTCATGAAGTGTCCCTTCTTGCCCTTGCCCTTCTTGAAACTAGTGGTTTCACCAACCATCAACAATTGATGCTCCTTCTTGATTTTTTACTTTCGCGATGTCAAACAACGTGAATACCTCAAGGATCATCATCTCTATCCTTGATATGTTATAGTTCATCACGAAGCTCTAGCAGCTTGGTGGCAATGACTTTGGAGAAACATCACTATCTCATCTGGAAGATCAACTCCCACTCGATTCAAGTGATTCTTGTACTCAGACAATCTGAGCACAAGCTCAACGATTGAGCTTTTCTCCCTTAGTTTGTAGGCTAAGAAAATCGTCGGAGGTCTCATACCTCTTGACGTGGGCATGAGCCTGAAATCCCAATTTCAGCTCTCAGAACATCTCATATGTTCCGCGACATTTCGAAAACGTCTTTCGTGCCTCAACTCTAAACCGCTTAACCGAACTATCACGTAGTTATCAAAGCGTGTATGTCCGATGTTCGCAACATCCACAAACGACGTTTGGGGTTCAAAGACACCGAGCGGTGCATTAAGGACATAAGCTTTCTCTGTCCGCATAATCGCTACTTTCAACTTTCAACTATATTTTCTCTAGGAACATATCTAAACAGTGGAACTAAAGCGCGAGCTTACGACATAATTTGCAAAAGGTCTTTTGACTATGTTCAAGATAATTAAGTTCATCTTATGAACTGCCACTCAGACAGACATCCATCTAGTCATCTAAGTGATTACATGATCCGAGTCAACTAGGCCGTGTCCGATCATCACGTGAGACGGACTAGTCATCATCGGTGAACATCTTCATGTTGATCGTATCTACTATACGACTCATGCTCGACCTTTCGGTCTCTTGTGTTCGAGGCCATGTCTGTACATGCTAGGCTCGTCAAGTTAACCTAAGTGTTCTACGTGTAAATCTGGCTTACACCCGTTGTATGTGAACGTAAGAATCTATCACACCGATCATCACGTGGTGCTTCAAGCATTTAACTTTAGCAACGGTGCACGCTTAGGGAGAACACTTTCTTGAAATTGTTATGAGGGATCATCTTATTTACTACCGTCGTTCTAAGTAAACAAGATGCATAAACATAATAAACATCACATGCAATTATATAGTAGTGACGTGATATGGCCAATATCATATAGCTCCTTTGATCTTCATCTTCGGGGCTCCATGATAATCTTGTCACCGGCATGACACCATGATCTCCATCATCATGATCTCCATCATCGTGTCTTCATGAAGTTGTCACGCCAACGACTACTTCTACTTCTATGGCTAACGCGTTTAGCAATAAAGTAAAGTAATTTACATGGCGTTCTTCAATGACACGCAGGTCATACAAAAAATAAAGACAACTCCTATGGCTCATGCGGTTGTCATACTCATCGACATGCAAGTCGTGATTCCTATTACAAGAACATGATCTCATACATCACATATATCATTCATCATTCATCACAACTTTGGCCATATCATATCACAAAACACTTGCTGCAAAAAACAAGTTAGACGCCCTCTAATTGTTGTTGCAAGTTTTACGTGGCTGCAATAGGGTTCTAGCAAGAACGTTTTCTTACCTACGTGAAAGCCACAACGTGATTTGTCAACTTCTATTTACCCTTCATAAGGACCCTTTTCATCGAATCCGCTCCAACTAAAGTGAGAGAGACAGACACCCGCTAGCCACCTTATGCAACTAGTGCATGTCGGTCGGTGGAACCACTCTCACGTAAGCGTACGTGTAAGGTCGGTCCGGGCCGCTTCATCCCACAATACCGCTGAAGCAAGATAAGACTAGTAGCGGCAAGAAAGTTGACAACATCTATGCCCACAACAAATTGTGTTCTACTCGTGCAATAGAGAACTACGACAGACCTAGCTCATGATGCCACTTTGTTAGGGGAACGTTGCAGAAAATTAAAAAATTTCCTACGGTTTCACCAAGATCCATCTATGAGTTCATCTAGCAACGAGTCATGGGAGAGTGATTGCATCTACATACCACTTGTAGATCGCGTGCGGAAGAGTTCATGAGAACGGGGTTGAAGGAGTCGTACTCGTCGTGATCCAAATCACCGGAGATCCTAGTGCCGAACGGACGGCACCTCCGCGTTCAACACACGTACAGCCCGGTGACGTCTCCCACGCCTTTATCTAGCAAGGAGAGAGGGAGAGGTTGAGGAAGACTCCATCCAGCAGCAGCACAACGGCATGATGGTGGTGGAGGAGTGTGGCAATCCAGCAGGGCTTCGCCAAGCACCATGGGAGAGGAGGAGGAGAGGCAGGGCTGCACCAATAGGGAGAGAAACTCATGTATTGGGCAGCCCCCAAGCCTCAAGTATTTATAGGGGAGAGGGAGGGGGCTGCGCCCCCTCTAGGGTTCCACCCTAGGGGCGGCGGCCAGCCCCAATCCCATCTGGGTGGCGGCCAGGTGGAGGGGAGAGGGAGGCGCACCAGGTATGGGCCCTAAGGCCCATCTCGCCTTAGGGTTTGCCCTCCTCTCCTTAGGCGCTTTGGGCCCCTTTGTGGGGGCGCACCAGCCCACCCGGGCTGGTTCCCTCCCACACTTGGCCCATGCAGCCCTCCGGGGTTAGTGGCCCCACTTGGTGGACCTCGGGACCCTCCTGGTGGTCCTGCACGCCATCGGAAAAACCCAAACTTTTCCGGTGACCAAAACAGGACTTCCCATATATAAATCTTTACCTCCGGACCATTCGAACTCCTCGTGATGTCCGGGATCTCATCCGGGACTCAACAACATTTAACCACATACAAACTTCCTTTATAACCCTAGCGTCATAGAACCTTATGTGTGTAGACCCTACGGGTTCGGGAGACATGTAGACATGACCGAGACGTTCTCCGGTCAATAACCAACAGCGGGATCTGGATACCCATGTTGGCTCCCACATGTTCCACGATGATCCCATCGGATGAACCACGATGTCGAGGATTCAATCAATCCCGTATTCAATTCCCTTTGTCTAGCGGTATTGTACTTGCCCGAGATTCGATCGTCGGTATCCCGATACCTTGTTCAATCTCGTTATCGGCAAGTCTCTTTACTCGTTCCGTAACACATCATCCCGTGATCAACCCCTTGGTCACATTGTGCACATTATGATGATGTCCTACCGAGTGGGCCAGAGATACCTCTCCGCTTACACGGAGTGACAAATCGATCTCGATTCGTGCCAACCCAAGAGACACTTTCGGAGATACCTGTAGTGCACCTTTATAGCCACCCAGTTATGTTGTGACGTTTGGTACACCCAAAGCATTCCTACGGTATCCGGGAGTTGCACAATCTCATGGTCTAAGGAAATGATACTTGACATTAGAAAAGCTTTAGCATACGAACTACGATCTTTGTGCTAGGCTTAGGATTGGGTCTTGTCCATCACATCATTCTCCAAATGATGTGATCCCGTTATCAACGACATCCAATGTCCATGGTCCGAAACCGTAACCATCTGTTGATCAACGAGCTAGTCAATTAGAGGCTTACTAGGGACATGGTGTTGTCTATGTACCCACACATGTATCTTAGTTTCCTATCAATACAATTATAGCATGGATAATAAACGATTATCATGAACAAGGAAATATAATAATAACTAATTTATTATTGCCTCTAGGGCATATTTCCAACAGACCTAGCCTACAGGCGTTCCAGTCCAATCCGGCGCGCGCCACTCAGTCGCTGATGTCACGAAGTGCTTCGGCTGATACCACGACGTCGGGATACCCATAACTACTCCCGCGTAGATGGTTAGTGCGTATAGACCAAATGGCCAGACTCAGATCAAATACCAAGATCTCGTTAAGCGTGTTAAGTATCCACGAACGCCGACCAGGGCTCGGCCCACCTCTCTCCTAGGTGGTCTCAACCTGCCACAATAAACCGCCACAAAGTAACGATGGGGCCGTCGGGAACCCAGGCCCACCTCTACTGGATGGAGCCACCTGTCCTTTCAAATTTCATCTCCTAACAAGATATCACGGTAATGTAATAGTGTAAAGTATATAGTATATGCCCGTGATCACCTCCGAAGTGATCACAGCCCGAGTATAGCATGGCAGACGGACAAGAATATAGGGCCACCGATGGAACACTAGCATCCTATACTAAGCAAGAGGATAGCGAGATAAAGGTATCAACGGTAGTAGCAAGGACAGGTATGCAGCGGTATAGGATTAATCGAAAGCGGTAACATGCTACACTACTTTAATGCAAGCAAGATAGAGAAGAGTAGGCGATATCCGGTGATCAAAGGGGGGCTTGCCTGGTTGCTCCGGCAAGAGAGAGGGGTCGTCAACTCCGTAGTCGTACTGGGTAGCAGCGGCGTCGGTCTCGTAGTCTACCAGAGAGAAGAGGGGGAAGAAACAATGAATACCATGCAAACAGATGCATATCAGGACAACAAGCAGAGCTAGACGTGTTCTAACGCGGTTTGAGGTGATACCGGTGAAGGGGGGAAACATCCGGGAAGCATCCCCGGTGTTCCGTGTTTTCGGGCAGATGAACCGGAGGTGAAATGTTGCAGGTTCACTATGCTAGGGACGCGTGGCGGATGAACGGGCTGCGTATCCGGATTCGTCTCGTCGTTCTGAGCAACTTTCATGTAGAAAGTATTTTCATCTAAGCTACGGTCTATTTTATATGATTTTCTAAAGTTTTAAAGCATTTTTAGAATTAACAGAATTAATTTAATTTAGAAAATGCCATTATGATGTCAACATGAGGTCAGCGTGATGTCATCAGTCAACTGTCAGTTGACTTGGTCAAACTGATGCATGGGTCCATTCTGTCATAGACTGATAACTAATTACCAGTTGCTTAGTTTAATTAGCAGGTTAAGTAAATTTAACTAATCATCCATTCAGGATTTAATTAAGTTAATTAATTGTTTAATTAATTAATTAATTAATTTTCTTTTTTATCTTCTTTATTTTAACAGGGGCTGGGCCCCATGTGCGTGTGACCCATCTGGCCAATCGGGGCGGCCAACGGGAGCGGCCTTGCGCGCTGCTGGGCACTCTGATTGCGGGTGCTCGCACTCGAGGCCATGAGAGGCGAGGGCGGCGTGCTCGGGCCTCGGTGGCCGGGCGACGACGGGAGTAGCGGGCACGCTGCCGGGCGAGACGAGCCGTGGGCGGCCTTCGGCGGCGCGGGGAAGCGCGGTCGGTGCCGCGGCAATAGGCAGGGGCGGAAGGCGCAACCTCGGCGCTGGCAAAGACGGGCAAGCGGAGCGAGGCCACCGCGAGCGGGCAGCGCGAGAAGCGGGGCACGCGTGGCTTGCGAAACGGCGCGGGGCAGGGGCGGCAAGGGAGGCGAGGCGCCGGCGAGCTACGGCTCCGATGTAGACGGCGTTGCTACGTTAGCAACGAGGGAGGAGGGAGGCGGCGGCTCACATCGAGCATGTAGGGTACGGGGCAGTGGGCGCGGGGTGGAGGCCGAGGACGACGCGACGGAGGAGGCGACGAGGTCGAGGGAGGTTCGGCGACGGAGAGGACGGTGGCGATGGCGTCGGGGAGCAGCTCGCTTGCCGATCTAGATCGGGACGATGGCGATCCGGCGGAGGGGCTCGGGCGCGGTGGTCCGTGACGGCGTCGAACGCCTGGGGCGCGGTGGCGTGGTAGAGGAGGGCGACGGGTGGCGGTGCTGGGGACGATGGGGTCGGCGGTTTGCCCGATCCGTAAACGGGGGGGGGAGTAGGGCGATAGGCTAGGGTTTACGGTGGGGAGGTTATGGAGGGTCGAGGTGGGCCGGCTGGTTGGATGGCCACTGGTGAGGCCAGCCATGGGGGGTTCCCTTACTTTTTTTTTGTTTTACCTTTTGTTCATTTCTCTTTTATTGTTTAATGTATTTTAGTTTAATTAAAGGATAAAATAAACTTCTAAATTAGTATTATCATTTAACCCACGGCTACAAAAAGTTTGACCCCTAAATAAAATGTTTTAATATTTTATAATTTAGAAAAAGGCATTTAATTAATGTTTTAATTACTGTTTTAATTATCATAGTGCATTTAATTATTTTATAGAAATGTGGTTTCTCTACCAATATTACCTATGATTTAATTGCCACAAACCGAACATTTTTGTTTTATTGTTTGAAAACTTTTGTTGTATGCCATATTTGGAATTTGAATTTTGTATCGGTTTTGAACTAACGAGGGATTGGCAACAGTAACGGCGGTGACGTGGCATCATTAGCAGAGTTTTTCTGTAGCCTAATTATCCGGGCGTCACAATTCTCCTCCACTACAAGAAATCTCGTCCCGAGATTTAAGAGGGGGACTAAGGGGGAAAGGCCTGGTTACGAAATTCTAACGAATCTTCTTGGTCTTAGATACTCTCCTCGAAGAGGTCGATCCAATACGTTGATGTCATCATTTCTCTACTTTAGGTCATCATGAAGAAGTCGGCATCCTTTCTTCGGGATCTCCATCGTACTTACGATAGAATAAGGCGGGGTTATTCCGAGAGAACGGACGTCGGCAAGGTTGACTATCGGGTCGACAACATCGAGGAAGGTGGCGGAAAGTAACTCTCGAATCGAATCTTAAGAAATTATCGAGAGCAAAGTAAGGAGGTAACCTGGAAAGCTGAGCGGGCAGCAATCGCTCGATGCTCGTAATAGGGCGTGAAAGGGTCAAAATAACGGGAATAAGTATTGTGTCCGATATCGACGAAGGTGGCTCGTGAATTACATACGAGGTCACGCGAGGAAGAACCTTGGGAACAGGGGTGTAGGAGAGTCAGGTTTCGATCTCGTGGAACTGTGGTTATGGGCCCACCATGTGGGTTAAGAGTAGGAATGGCGGTAACGTCTTGCACGATCATGTATGCAAGGCATGTCAGAGGATAGCCTGTCAGTTATGTCGGCAACAACATCGGTACCAAGGGCGAGGGACGAAGAGAACCATTTTCCTGCTCGTTGAACGAGGCAGACCAATAGGCTAAGTTCTCATCCATCAGTGGTTACCGGAATGTCATCAACAATAGAAACAGGGTCATACTGACACGGTTTGTACACCAAGGTGTTTTACATATAGATCACAAGAAGGGTTAAGCAAACCAATGGAAAGGAAAATGATATTCTCAGATTAAACAGAACAATGGAAAGGAAAATGTGTTTAAACACATATTTCGTGGGTATATCCTTCCCAAGGATAAGCAGAGCATTATATCGATGACAGGATATATTGTAGAAAACTCTTTAGGTAGGGGAGAGAATTTTCATGACATGACCCATACATCGGTTATTGGATAATTGAGCAAGAAACATTTAGCATTGGGCTTCAAATGTTCTTGTTGAAAATCGGAGTACCACAGACATGCTTCGAGATAGCATTGACATGGTCTTCAAGCAAAGGTCGGACTTTAGATACTCAATGGATTCATCAGGAACATCTTATAGAATAAGTCTTTCAGTTTCCTTTTGGAAGAATGGTTAACATTGCTAAAAAGGAAACTATAACAATAGGTCCTCTGGCCAAGGTTGCTAAGCAAAGACACCACCTTACCGGGTTACGTAGAGATCAATGTTACAACCCTTGGAAATATGTCCCAACCATCATATCTCGACCGAGATTCAGATCCGATTGGTGTCGGGATACCTCGGACTTAGGATACACGAGAAGAAAAGGTGCAATGCAAATTGACGAGATGACATTGTAAGATTCTCGGGAAATGAACTATGAAGTGATTTCCGTTAACAAGAGTCCATCATTAACCCAAGGAGAGGACAAGGAGGTGTCCGGTGAACTCAACGGCAATTCATCGAGATTCCCAAAAGATGGATTTCCACAATTAAGTGAACAAGGAGATAACATTTGTCCGATCAAATGATATAAGGAAGTATGCTCGAGGAAAACATACACAATTAAACATTGGTTGAAAGGTGCGCCCGAAATATGGGTTGGGTTGCACGACCAATGTCAAAATGGTGATTCAATAATCAATAGCCTAAGAATGAACTTTCGACCATTAACTTCAAAGAAATAGTGTTGCTAGAAGGAAAGAATCCAAACAACACCGTTCACTTGTTGGAATTAACACGGGGACCAAGAAAGAATGGTGATGGTGAGAAGTATTTCTATGTCAAGAATTCTCAAGAGGTGGAACAAATCTCAGAACATTCTTGACATAAAGGATGGTAATACTCCAAGGTAAAGAAGAACAATTGCTGGATAGCAAGGAACTCAAGGTATAACACCAAACATGAACCAGCTTGTGTTGGTGGGAAGGAAATAAAGTGGTCGATGATAATACAATTCATCGAGGGCAAGGATGGTATTTCTCATCATGAATTCAATTGATATCCTGGATGAGCTCAGAATGTTGATGATCACGACACCTTTGTCGCGAGAGTTCATGAAGATGTAATCGATCGGCAACGACATCAAGTCAAAGTAATGATGAAGTGAAAGGTTATTGGAACCAAGGGTACGACACAAACTTCGAAACCAAGCTTGTTGTTCAAGGCGAAATGATATGACGATGAGGATCGACGTAAGGTTAGTTCATCGTCGAAAATTGTGCTCCGAGCGAAGGACCGGGTAGCAGTTAAAATCATCACGACAATGATATAGCCAAACAGGCTAGGAATGGCGTGATCGGGTACAAACTTCGTACTTATAGAAGCTATCTTGAAGAGTTGTTGAACCGTGAGTGCGGACTCGGTTCGATTATCGGTGTCTTTGAGTGTATAATAACTCGAGCCCGTGAAAAATTGGAATCAGTGGGAAGGTAGCACTTGATGAAGAACTCATAAGAAGTTATGCAGTTCCATGATAATCTCGAGATACCAGGGGGGTAATACTCGACACAAGATCAAAGTAAAGGTTGGACTGGTGCATTGATCCATAGAAGAAAATTGTTTTAACTTGTCCGAGAAATGGAATCAAAGAAGAACAATCATGGTCGGAACCATGGTTGCAAGGGATCAATTCACAGATACCATATGTTAGTTATCAAGGAAATAGTTATTATTACAAGAAGCTTCCATGATAGGATATACATCGCGTCCATGGGCATGAACACAAAGTTCAAGGTCGACTCCACTTCCTCAATGCATAATCTTCCATTCACCTCTCGTATTTCAAGATGACATTAGTTGTTGAAAGTTTTACAGTGCAATACCAGATAAGTATGACTCGTGAAATCTTTCGGGTTCACGCCGATGAGGGAAGGCGTTGGTTCAATCCCATCGGGGTTCTAGCGAACATATACCATAAGCTTCAAGAGTAAGTATCACCAGCTCGAAAGCAGAGCATGGATGACAAAAGGAAAGGATACAATTTAACAAAGGCATTATGTATCGGAGAAGGACTCACAAGGTGATTAATTATGAAGGACACCGTCGGATATAATAATCCAACAAAGGATAAGGCGATCCACAGTGGAGCCGAGGTGAGTATCGATACCCAATCGTGAGGAAGAAAGAATGCGAATGCAACAAGTTATGGAATCATCTGAATAATTCAAAGCTTAAATGCAAAGGAATTATGATTTCAGAACAAGGGATCGAAGCGAGCGCTACGATCAAGGATGGATCAATTGAATATACAATAGGCACAATCGACGAAAGATAGATTTGTCGAGAACCAGCTCATGTTCAAAATGACGTTCGAGCCGGAAAGATAATCCTAGGACTCGGTGATGACTGTGAACATTCACAACGTATTGAATCAACGGACTCAAAAATGATGGTGACAAAGGATGCTAATATGATTACTATACTTATGGGATTAATCATAATGAAAGCAAACAAGAAATTCCAGAGCAATTGGTTGTTGAGGATTTTCGGAATATCAAATGGTATTTCGAAGACTTTTGTGTAACACAGGAACAACTGGGGGATGAGCGGATACTCGATAAGTGCGAGAATTAACCGTAGGGGTATTCAGGTGACAAGGAACAAAGACGGCAAGAAGCTCAAAGGATTATCGAAACAACGACGAAGTTTTTCAGGTATCTTGTAATAACAAGACCAACTGGGGATGAGGGTAAGAATAACAACTGCAAGTAGTTATCCAAAAGGGTTTACGGTGGAAGGGGAACTGCAAACGCGATGAACACAAGTTCTCGAGTTAACAATGGAGAGTATCTTCAGGGTCTTCTGGTGCAGCAGACGATCATCAGTAATAAGGGGCTCTCCGGGTGAAAGTGATAACGAGATCCTAATGTTAGATTTAGTAAAATTCATTTAACCCGAATAGAAGAGAAATCAGAGTCCCAGAGTATAGACGAGGAATAAAAGATCCTAATACCACCCAATGGCGACGTGTGCCCGTAAGACACACAACCATGTTAGTAAAGTTTTGCAATGTCTAGACTCGACTTCGGCCAAGGAGTTAGGAAGGGGGATTCCTACAGGCAGTCGGCTCTGATACCAACTTGTGACGCCCCCGATTCAATCATACACTAATCATGCACGCAAACGTGTACGATCAAGATCGAGGACTCACGGAAGATATCACAACACAACTCTAAAACATAAATAAGTCATACAAGCATCATAATACAAGCCAGGGCCTCGAGGGCTCGAATACAAGTGCTTTCGATCATAGACGAAGTCAGTGGAAGCAACAATATTTGAGTACGGACATAAGTTAAACAAGTTTGCCATAAGATGGCTAGCACAAGTCGGGATACAGATCGAAGAGGCGCAGGCCTCCTCGGGATCCTCCTAACTACTCTTGGTCGCCGTGCCGGGCCTGCACGTAGTAGTAGGCGCCTCCAGGCAGTAGTCGCCATCGATGGTGGCGCTCGCTCTGGGCTCCATCGTGCGTCGCAGCAACCGGGTAAAGAAAGGGGAAAAGGGGAACAAGGCAACCGTGAGTACTCATCCAAAGTACTCGCAAGCAAGGAGCTACACTACATATGCATGGATATATGTGTAAAGGGCCATATCGGTGGACCGAATGCGAGAATGCCGTAATAAGAGGGGATAGCTAATCCGTCAAGACTACGCTCGCAGCCTCCGTCTTGCAACATGTAGAAGAGAGTAGATCAAGTCCTCCAAGTAGCATCGAATAGCATAATCCTACCCGGCGATCCTCCTCGTAACCCCGAGAGAGCGACCACCGGGTTATATCCGCACTTGGAAGGGTGTGTTTTATTAAGTATCCGGTTCTAGTTGTCATAAGGTCAAGGTACAACTCCAAGTCGTCTGTTTTAACTTCCTGCAGGGTGCACCACATAACCCAACACGCTTGATCCCATTTGGCGGACACACTTTCCGGGTCATGCCCGACATGAAGATCAACACGCCGCAGCCCCACCTAGGCTCAACAGAGAGGTCGAAGCCGGTCTAAACCTAAGCGCACAGGGTATGGGCCCATCGCCTTAGCACACCAAGACGTTATGCGTCTGGCCGGAAGCAGACCTAGCCTCACTGCGTTCCACTCCAATCCGGGCGCAGCGCCACTCGGCCGCCGACGTCACGAAGTGCCGATACCACGACGTCGGGATACCCATAACTACTCCGCGTAGATGGTTAGTGCGTATAGACCAAATGGCGGACTCAGATCAAATACCAAGATCTCGTTAAGCGTGATAAGTACCCATGAACGCCGACCAGGCTGTGCCCACCTCTCTCATAGGTGGTCTCAACCTGCCCTGCCACTTCGCCATTAAAGTAACAATGGGGGCCGTCGGGAACCTGTGCCCACCTCTACCGGGATGGAGCCACCGTCCTTTCCTTTCCCCCATCTCCTAACAGTATCACGAGTAATGTAATAGTGTAAAGTATATAGTATATGCCCGTGATCACCTCCCGAAGTGATCACAGCCCAAAGAGTATAGCATGGCACGGACAAGAATGTAGGGCCACCGATGGAACACTAGCATCCTATACTAAGCGATGAGGATAGCAGATAAAGGTATCAACAAGAGTAGCAAGGACAAAGCTATGCAACAAGATAGGATTAGCGAAAGCGGTAACATGCTACACTACTCTAATGCAAGCAAGATAGAGAAGAGTAGGCGATATCCGTGATCAAAGGAGGGCTTGCCAGGTTGCTCCAAAGAAGAGAGAGGGGTCGTCAACTCCGTAGTCGTACTGGGTAGCAGCGGCGTCGGTCTCGTAGTCTACCAAAGAGAAGAGGGGGAAGAAACAATGAATACCATGCAAACAGATGCATATAAGGACAACAAGCAGAGCTAGACGTGTTCTAACGCGGTCTGAGGTGATACCGGTGAATGGGGAAACATCCGGAAGCATCCCGGTGTTCCGTGTTTTCGGGCAGATGAACCGGAGGTGAAATGTTGCAGGTTCACTATGCTAGGGACGTGTGGCGGATGAACGGGCTGCGTATCCGGATTCGTCTCGTCGTTCTGAGCAACTTTCATGTAGAAAGTATTTTCATCTAAGCTACAGTTTATTTTATATGATTTTCTAAAGTTTTAAAGCATTTTTAGAATTAACAGAATTAATTTAATTTAGAAAATGCCATTATGATGTCGCATGAGGTCAGCGTGATGTCATCAATCAACTGTCGATTGACTTGGTCAAACCGACGATAGGTCCATTCTGTCATAGATCGATAACTAATTACCAGCTTGCTTAGTTTAATTAGCGTGTTAAGTAAATTTAACTAATCATCTATTTCGATTTAATTAAGTTAATTAATTGTTCAATTAATTAATTAATTAGTTTTCTTTTATCTTCTTTATTTTAACAGGCTGGGCCCCATGTGCGTGTGACCCATCTCGCCAATCGGGCGGTTAACGGGCGCTGCCTTTATGGGCGCGCTGGCAAGACGGCTTGGTGCTCGCACCCTAGGCCATGAGAGGCGAGGGCGAAGCGCTGGGCCTCGGTGTCTGGCGACGACGGAGCAGGCTGGCACGCGCTACCGGGCGAGACGAGCCGTGGCGGCCTTCGGCGGGGGCGGGGGGAAGCGCGGTCGGTGCCGGCGGCAATCGGCAGCAGGGGGGGGAAGGCGCAACCCCGGCGCGGCAGCACAGGCAAGCGGGGCGCGAGGCCACCACGAGCGGGCGACGCGAGAAGCGGGGCACGCGTGGCTTGCGAAACGGCGCGGGGCAGGGGCAGCAAGGGAGGCGAGGCGCCGACGAGCTACGGCTCCGATGTAGACGGCGTTGCTACGTTAGCAACGAGGGAGGAGGGAGGTGGCGGCTCACATCGAGGATGTAGGGTACGGGCAAGGCGGGGTGGAGGCCGAGGACGACGCGACGGAGGAGGCGACGAGGTCGAGGGAGGTTCGGCGACGGAGAGGACGGTGGCGATGGCGTCGAAGCTTCGCTTGCCGATCCAGATCGGGACGAGGGCGATCCGGCGGAGGGGCTGGGCGGTCCGTGTGGCGTCGAACGTCGAAGCCTTGTGGTGTGGTAGAGGAGGCGGGTGGCGGTGCGAGGACGATGGGGTGGCGGTTTGCCCCGATCCGTAAGTGGGAGTGGGAGCGAGCGAGTGGGGGGAGTGGCGATAGGCTAGGGTTTCGTGGGAGGTTATGGAGGGTTTAGGTGGGCCGGCGGTTGGATGGCCACTGGTGAGGCCCAGTGGCCAAGGGGTGTTCCTTTACTTTTGTTTTTTTTTGTTTTACCTTTTGTTCATTTCTCTTTTAGTCTTTAATGTATTTTAGTTTAACTAAAGGATAAAATAAACTTCTAAATTAGTATTATCATTTAACCCACGGCTACAAAAAGTTTGACCCCTAAATAAAATGTTTTAATATTTTATAATTTAGAAAAGGCATTTAATTAATGTTTTAGTTACTGTTTTAATTATCATAGTGCATTTAATTATTTTATAGAAATGTGGTTTCTCTACCAATATTACCTATGATTTAATTGCCACAAACCGAACATTTTTGTTTTATTGTTTGAAAACTTTTGTTGTATGCCATATTTGGAATTTGAATTTTGAATCGGTTTTTTGAACTAACGAGGGATTAGCAACAGTAACGGAGGTGACGTGGCATCATTAGCAGAGTTTTTCTGTAGCCTAATTATCCGGGCGTCACATAAAGGTTCGCCTCGAACCGGTACTAAAGATCTCCTCCCGCCTTGCAGTTTGAACCGACACTAATGGACACATTAGTGCCGGCTCAAATGCAAACCGGCACTAATGTGTCTCACATTTGGCCCTTTTTCTACTAGTGAAGGCCAGCTCACGGAGCGTGTCTACTGTCAACAACCGGCCGGCTTCGTCGACGACGCGCACCCCGACCACGTCTACCTCCTCGACAAGTCCTTGTATGGGCTCAAGCAGGCCCCACGCGCCTGGTTCGACCGCTTCACCAACTTCCTGCGCACCATCGGGTTTGCGGCGGCTCGGTCCGTCGTTGTTCATCTATCACCGCGACGATGGCACGGCGTACCTACTTCTCTACGTCGACGACATCGTCCTCAGCGCGTCCTCGAGCTCGCTCCTGCATGGTCTTCAGCAGCGCCTCTTCACCGAGTTTTCCATGAAAGATCTCGGCCCGCTCCACTACTTCCTCGGGATCAACGTCACACGTAGCGCTAGTGACTTCTTCCTGTCCCAGAGCTAGTACGCGGAGGAGCTGCTTGATCGCGCCAACATGACTGGTTGCAGCCCAGCCTCGACACCTGTGGATACACGCTCCAAGCTCTCCAGCTCCGGTGGCGCCCCCGTCGCCGATCGTTCTGAATATCGGAGCATCGTCGGCGCAATGCAGTACATGACTATGACTCGCCCCGACCTCGCATATGTTGTTCAGCAAGCGTGTCTGCACATGCACGCTCCACGCGATCAGCACCTCGCGCTGGTGAAGCGCATACTTCGGTACCTGCGCGGCACTACGGCTCATGGTCTCCATCTTCATCGCTCGCCGACGCTGGGTCTTCTCGCCTACTTCGATGCAGATAGGGCGGGCTGCCCGAACACGCGTCGGTCGACATCGGGCTACGTCGTCTTCCTTGGTGACGCACTCATCTCCTGGTCATCGAAGCGCCAGCCCACAGTGTCTCGGTCAAGCGCCGAGGCCGAGTATCGCGCTGTCGCCAACGTCGTCGCGGAATGCTGCTGGCTCCGCCAGCTCCTTGGCGAGCTCCACGTCTTGCTACCCAAAGCGACTGTGGTCTACTGCGACAATATCTCGAGTGTGTACATGGCAGCTAACCCGGTGCACCATCGACGAACCAAGCACATAGAGCTCGACATCCACTTCGTTCAAGAAAAGGTGGCTCTCGGTGAGCTGCGTGTGCTTCACGTCCCCACATCGCAACAATTTGCCGATGTCATGACGAAGGGCCTGTCTACTTCTGCGTTCGAAGAGTTCAGGTCCAGCTTATGCATCCGGCCGCCAGACGCTCTAGCTGCGGCGGGGTGTCAACGCATGTCAGGCCCTAGCTGACCCAGTCCACCATGACTCGGTCTTTGGCTGTACGCGCACATCACGCACTACTCCCACTCGTGCACGATCTGCACAACGGCTGTAACATGTACCTATCTGAGTTAAGGAATACAAGCTCTAGCACTTGCCGTGCTCAATCTCTTTCTCTCTCACAAGTCTACACCAAGGCCCGCGAAGAACTGTTGCTTGATGGAACTAGTGGATTATCAGTAATGATGTTTATCATCCACATTCCCCTGTCTCCTTTGATAAAAAAAGCAAGTAATGATATCTCTCTTTCATTAACGGCTATGTTGGTGCCACTGATGACAGATGATCGTCCCATGCATGGCTGTTGCCTGTTGCACATGCATAATTTGTTTTGCATGCGCCTAATAAGCATAAAATTAGCTATCTATAGTGCATACCCCGTATTCCTTATTGTTTTGTCGGTGGGATGGGACTGTTATGATGACCACCACCAAGATTTGCACATTTCCTGAAGGAGAAAACAAACGGCCTCCTGCAAGAATCCTATGTTCAAAGTATCTTCGGTGCGGTTCGCTTGTGCACACTTGTGCTACTTGCGAATGCCTGGGATCTGGACCAAAAACGGAGGATGGATGATGATTGTATCGGTCGCTTGTGTTAGAAAGTTACAACCTGCATGTAAAGTTAGAGTATATATGATGCTATGTGTGACTAGGATCGTCTTTTCAGATAACCATGCATGCTGAATTATTGTTCCTTGGCCCTGCCGCTAAGCATGCATGTATCATTAGGCCGGCCTTCTCTCACCTCCTCTCTTGTTTCTTGTAGACCGTTGCCTTGCACGAAGCTTCTAGTCCTATCGATTATTTTGTTACTCATGGCTTATCACCATGATAGCTCGATCTTATAGGCCAATTTTGACAGTAAAGGAAACATGTATATCAAACACATGTTAAAGGACCGCCTGGTCTCTATGGAAGCACCGCAACACTCGCATCTTCGATGAACTACGGCCTTCGTTGCATCATCTCATCACCGCCATCAAGGACGACGCACGCCATTGGGCTAGGACGGTAATAACATTACGGCTTGTTTAGTTTGGTTCATGTTATTCCCAAAGAGTTTGGTTTTTGTGCACCCAGGGACATTGCACCCCCGATGCACCCACAATAAAAAAGTTAGCAAAACATTTAAAAAAAATCTGAAGCTTTGTGGATGTGATTATGATCAAATGTTTTAGGTTCTTGCAAAATTTGGTGACGAAATGACATTCGAAGAGCCCTGTAGAAAAAAAATTGTGCTGAAAACATGTGAACAATAACTTATTAGGTACAAAGCATCATTTGTATTTCATTTCGTATGGAGATCATTTGATGTTTTTTGGTGACCAAACTTTGCAACCTCCTAAAACATTTGCTCATAATCACATCATATTTTTTTGGAAATTTACTATTCACTGCGGTGCAGTCACTACTTACCCTATTCCCAAAACACACAAAGACATGGAAAATAAAACACATGGTTGGAAATTTAAAAAGTTATGCACTCTTGAATCATATATGGTTATAATAGGGTTTCATAGTGGTCCATGTTCCACTTCACAACCTAATGAGAAACACATGTATGTAACTTGTGTGAAACATTGCCAGTGAGAACACATGTATGAAATCTATGTGAAATTGATGTGAATGTTAACCAAATTCAGAAATGCTCAAATGACAAACTTCATGCAAAATTTAACTCTCCAGAAGAATCAAACAAACTAAACTTTGTTTTTGGATTTCGATAAAAAATTGATTGAAACATTTTTATAGGTCATATGGACATTTTGTTTGATTCATATGGACACTTTCTATGCACGACATAACACTATTTTAGAAAAAAAAAGAAAAATATTCAATCTTCTTTAAAGCTTATTATAGAACTGTGACATCCGGCTTAATTGGAATGGTAGACTAATTTTATTAACAAGGTGCACCTTCTTTTTGGGGAGCCCATCTAAAATGAACTTCAAAGTTAAGCGTGCTTGTTTTGTAGCAATTTGAGAAAGAGTGAGCACAAAGTGCGCTAGAAACACTAGTGTTGGCCTGTGAGGCCAGTCTAGATCGCAGGTGCAACGGCAGGAACCGGTGGTTTAGTTAGCATGAGGCGACCCTTGCGGTTGCACAGGCCTGTGCAGGTCAGTGTAGACCACTCATATCAACAAGGTGCACATGAAAGACTAGTGTTCGTCTGTGGAAGCAGTCTAAATCCTAGACGTTACGGCCAAGAACCGACGGGTTTGGTCGGAGTGTTAAAAGTATACATTTCCAAGTAGAAATATGGTAGAAATGAAAAATGGACAAGAAGAAGAAGAATCTTGTTAAAAAACAAGTAAAACAAAAAATATCTTCGGCGGGCCTTAAATGGGCTTTCCCCACGCATGGGGCTTACGATGTCCTCTTCTGGTTTTATTGAGGAAATGCAAGATCCCTTTATATTTTTTCCATAAACAAGCCTCAGTTGACATATTGTCTCCCTTCGATGGGCCCCATGGAAAAATACAGTTTCTATCCTATTGAAATAAGTAGCTAGAAAGTAACGCCAGGGCCGCACAAATTCCTATTAGGAATTCCTACAGTCGGCTGCTATCGGGCTGGCTCAACGTTGTAGCCGGCGCGAGTTGTTTTTTATGTTGTCTTTCTTTTCAGTTTTTTCAATTGTTTGTAGCACAGTTTGCTTGGGTTTCTTTGGGTTTTTTCCCTCTGTTTTCTCGGTTTCCGTTCTTCATTTTCTTTTTTTTGCCGGTTTTCTTTGGTTTCTTTGTTTTTCTCTTTTTTTGTTCAACAATACTTATTTCTTTCATATATATTGTAAATCTTTAGTACAAATATATATATATATATATATATATATATATATATATATATATATATATAGGGTAACGTTATTCTATGCGTGAGTGTAGAATAGCTTATTCTACACCCGCTTGTAACACTATGTACAAAATCTAGTAAAATGGTGTATAAAATATAGAAATTTGAAACATATTTTTTTATCATCTAAGTTTGTAATTTCCTACATTTTTATGAAAATTACTATATTTTACATAGTGTGTTACTGTATTTTGTATGTACTGTTACTGGGGTGTAGAATAAGCTATTCTACACTCATGCTTAGTTTAAGCGTTACTATATATATATATATATATATATATATATATATATATATATATACACACACACACACACATATATATATATATGCACATTTGTCGTATATATCTAAAACATTTTCTTATATATGCTTAATATATTTAAATATATGATTAGTATTTTTTCTAATACCAGAACGTCTTTTAATACAGGTTGAATTTCTTTTGTAGAATACGTAATTTTATTTTTAATCTATGTGGAGCATTATTATACATCAGATAAACATTTGTTAGAAGAATATCATAAATATTTCGTTTGAAACACGTGAACATTTGTAAAAAAAGAAGCATATAAGCTTTGAATGATACGAAACATTTTTCAATTGCACGAACATTATTTTTTTACATTGTATAACATTTATTCTAAATGTTGCGTATATGTTTTGAAACTTATGAACTTTTTTTAATGTCATAAACATTTGTTTGAATGGTACAATTTTTAAAAAATGTTGGGCGAACATTCTTTTTACTATGCTTACATTTTTTAATGTGTGATAAACATTTTTTACTAAATAATTTATTTTTATACATTATATTTAGTTAGTAATTTTTTATATAAACAAAACTAAAAAAACACGCCACGCTAGCATGACGGGACCACGTGGTTACTGGGCTGGCGTAGTACCGACTCCCTTCAAGCAACCCTCGCACATAACTCGCTGTGAACGGCACATAGCCACATGCAGTAAGAAAGGTGGAGCCTATTCCGCTCATGGTTCGCTGGTAGTATTTTTTTTTAGATTTGCTCTTTTTAGGGGTAAAGGAACCTTAGTGACCAAAAACCACAACTAGTGGAATACAAATTGTGTCATGTGGTTGGGCAAACCAAACATGAAGACCCGGAGCTAAAGTAAAAGTTTGCTGGTGGTGGTCAAATGTGTAGCCATCCACGGCAATGGGTTGGCCCACCTGGTTGTTCTCATGTCTTGTTTTTGTAGACTAGTTTTTTCTTTTTTCTGTGTTTCTTTGTAGCTTGTTTTTGTTGGTATTTTTATTTAATTTCCTTTTTCTTTTTTTCTTTTTCTTTCTTAATTTTAAATGTGTTTACGTGTTTTAAATCCAATAACTTCAACTTCCCAATCTAACCGACAAATCATTCCTCTCTGACCCCCATTTGCTAGGGTTTGGGTATGCCATCGGGGTTGCGCTCCACTCCCTTGATGTCTTGTTCCTCTCAACCTATTTCACCTCTAACGTGCTCGTAGCCATTGCGACCACTGTTCCTCATAGGCCTCTCGTGTACATTCTCGATTTTGCCACTGCCATGCGCGCCTTGTGCCAATTTTTGACATTGATTAAATGATGCCATGACCAAAGAAGAATTCCATGTACGTAGTAAGAAGTCACTGGCGGAGCAAACTATATGTAGGGCTGCGGGGCAATTGCACCTAGGTTTTGCACATTTGTTTGCGGGTAAAAAAAGAATATAAACCCCATCCTCATTCTATTTCTGTAGTGCTAGTGAAGAGAAAAGACGTCGTCTTTGTAATAAGGAGTGAAGACGCTTCGATTTGGAAGTTGTCCCATAAAGAAGTAACTTGCCAAGTGTTCTAAGAATACCGGTCTTACTCCAATTAACATAAACTGAAAACAGTTTGGGAAAAAAGGTAGTTCTACATGAGATGCAGTCTGCAACATCAGTCCTTACTACCACTTTAGTCGATTTAGACTAGCATACTAACGGATGTGTGAATATCTCGGTGTAAGAAGGAAAAGAAGCAAAACTCCATGGAGCAAGTGATGATTGGTTACCACTAAAATACATAGGGCAGTTCATCCAGTAGCAATGATTCAAGCCTCAAGTCTTCTATATCTAAATAGCTAGCCCATATTGCTATATTTTTGTACATATGCATGCTCCCACATCAACTCAATTGTTGATAGCCACCCGATCCAAATTGCGGGGCATTAGTCATGCCTGTACTCACGAGTTGCTTTGTTTTTGCATTAATTCATCCATTCAAATAAGGCCTCCTCATCAAGTCATTCTTGTCTTTTTATGGAGAGGGGGGGGGGGGGAGGTCAACATGATAAGCTAAATTTTATGCATTAGTTTTTGTGTGATCATTCTGCAATTTTAAAAAAATGGTATAGCTTAAATTTAACTCAAATGTTTTTCAATTTTAATATATCATGTTGCCACATTTTATTGTTTCTAAAATGTAAACCAATAGCACTCTAACATTAGTTTTTCGTTATTTTTATTTATTTTTAAACATCTGTTTTGCATGATTTTATGGAATTAGGGACCACTACCTAAATATTCTTACTTTTATAAATTGCCAAACATTATTTATTATTTCTAATAATATTCTAAATCCATGTTTTATAAATACCTAAAAAAACTAAAACTTTTGAAAGATTTTTTTATAGAAACCGCCGAAATAACACCAGCTGAAAAAACGCTGGCTAAAGCATATATGGGCGAGCCCAGAGAGGGCTATGCAGGTTGTGGGGTGCACGTTTGGGCCTCCAGGGCTATTTCTCGCCGATTGCGGGAGATCCTTCGGTTTAGCCTATGATGCTTTGATAAATGGGCCGGCCGAAACTGTTGACCTTGCAGGTTTTACGACGTTTTGAACTGATTTTAGAACCTTCCACGTGGATTTTTCTTATTCTTTCGTTTCTATGTGTTCTCTATCAGGTTTTCATCAGTTCTCTTTGGTTTTCTCTTTTTCCCCTTTTTCTCAAATACATGTCTACTTGTTTGAACACACATTGTACGTTTTTCATGTACAGCTAAACAGTAGCGAATCTAGGATGAATTTGAAGGGCAGGCTCAACTTCAGTACAAAGGCTGAAACTGGGTTAAGATGGGCTGGGATAGGCTGGATTTTAATTTCGGAGGGCGGGTTTGAGCCCATCCAAGCCTGCTCCTTGGATTCACCGCTGCAGCTAAATTGTTTTCTATGTACATTGAACATTTTTAGAATACAAGATAAACATGTTTTCAACATTTTTTAAATACGTGCTAACCTATTTCAAAAAGATTTTGAAATATATATTTTAAACCACACAAACATTAATTTAGGTTGTATAACATTTAAAAATCACGGACATTTGTATAGACACACTTTTAAGTGGCACATAACATTTTTTGGAGTATGTGAACATTTTTTACATTGTAATTTGTTTTTGTAAATGTTACGTACATTTTTGAAACACATGAAAAAAAAGTTGCCTAATTTTTTTTATTGATAGAAACATTCATTAAAATTAAAATAACAATTACTTTTCACCTCCTTAATATTTTCAAAATTCACTGTTAATTTGTTGGAATAATTTTAAGTTTAATAATATATGTATCTATAATATTATTTTAACAAATGAATGACATTAAAAAGAAAAAGGACATTAATCTACAGGGAGCTATTTGTGCGGGCCCAATAGTAGCTAAGGGAGGGCGCCCCTGAGGCCAGACTCCTTCGGTCTGGCAACAGGCGATGCATGTCTCCGTTTGGGCAACTCCCAGCGTCCTACTTTTTCTTTTTCTTTTTGACGGGACTCCCAGCGTCCTAGTCGTGATATAGGAAGTCCCAGAAAGAAACAAGAGATGCAATTGCTTTTCATTTTTGCCGGGGAAGAGGTCAAGAGGAAGAGATGCAATTGCTGGCTGGTTGGCTCTCGTCCGCGGCTGCACAGCCCCACGACCTGCGATTTCTCCCGCGACCAGCGGCATATGGCAGCCAGCCAGCCAGCCAGCCCGAAAGAAGACGGGCGACACGCGGATCCCGCGCGACGGCGCGAGAACAACCAACTCAACCGTACACGCGGCTTCCTCTCTCTTGAAAACAAAAGGAAAAACTGAGCCGTACGTGGCCGGGGCCGCGCAAAGCGTCGAGCAGGCGACCAGTTGGCCGGTTCACTGCCGGTTCACGAGGATCCCGGCGGTGGCAGTAGACCTGCAACGGCACGGGGCGTTGGGACTCGCCGATCGTACTCCTACGTACCGGCGCGCGTCCGTGCATGCGTTTGCATGTTGCCACCCGTGCTAGCGCGCGCGCTAACAACTAAGTACTGGCCAGCCCTTAAAATAGACCTATTCTTTTTTTTTTGCATGCATAAAATAGACCTATTCTTTTTTTTTTTGAACATTAAATAGACCTATTCGAAGCTGAACCCCGGCATGTAACCCAGGCGTGTAGTAGTACATATTATCACGCAGACAGATTCCGCGATCGCCGGCTGAACGCTAGAGAATGCCCGAAGCCAAAAACTGTTACCTGCTGACCCGGCATTCACTGTGCGGTGATCACCTTGGTGGCGGTGGCTTGACCTCTTCCACACACTCGCACCAGCAGAACTCGCGGACACAAGGCGTCAGTCTCATTCGCGCAGTCACCGCGCGATCTACGCCGCGGTGGCTGGACCCCTCGCACACGCTCGCCCCTGCAGAGTTCGCGGCAGGTTCCACGGCGCACACTGACTGAACGCCGCCGCAAGGCGTCAACTTCAGTTACGGCGCGATGTCCACCGTCCGAGGTTTCAGACAACGCAAGCTTTAGCGCCTAGCGGCGGCTAGCTGGGCACGCGACACGACACGCAGCGGAGGCCTCGTGTCTCTTTCCTTGCGGCTTCGTCCGACACGTTATGTTGTGCTGAACTGCACATTATTTCGATCCAACCACCTATACACGTCCCGTGTCGAGCAGAGGCCGAATGGCAAGTGCAGATCATGCACGCAAGCATCGATCCGTACACGCCTGATGCCTGCGTGTTGCGTGCTGTCTGATATGGTAGGCCGTAGGAGTATTACCTAGGACCACAGTAACTAATCCGTGTAGAAAGCATTGCTAGCTGGCGCCTGATACCATTACCATGTCGTCTAGACTTCATAATAGAGAGTAACATACACTAATAACATGCACATAACCCTAGGCCATGTTACTATCTTCATAGCATAAGTGTAGGGTCATGCAAAATTTTATTTATTAGGTTAGAGACTTATATTGCATTGGAACATATGATGTTACAATAACCAGTTAAGTTACTGAAACTATCTCTCTCCTCATTAACTTATTGCCACATAAGCAAGTTTGCTGAGTTGGAGTTGATGTTACTGCTGAAGTTACTCTCACCGTGGCTAGTCTTAGTGCGTCAGATAAGCAACTAATTACTGTCGGAACATTTTTCATCATCTTGAACATATATGGAACATGAAGTTACTTCGCGTACGATGCTTCCTTGCTTCCACGATTTTTTGTCGAAAGAGACTTTCGCTAATCGGAATTGTCAAAAAGACCCCATGCGACGAATTGACAAAAAGACCCTCACTAGTGAGTGGCAGCGCGGCGACACGTGTCACCCGCCGCAACGCCGTGAGGCGGCGGCCCGGCCGCCACAACAGAGGCGGCAGCCTGTATAACGGCGGCGTGCATGGGCAACACAGCCGGCGTTGCATGACGGAACGGGCCGCCAGCGGGCCCGGCCGCCACCGGTGAGGCGGCCGCCGTCATTGCCGCTACCCGGCCGACAAGGTTCGGCTTGCTGGGCTCAAGAAAGGGCCACGCCGCCACCAAATGAGGCGGCTCTGTCTTCTGCCAAGACGCTGACAAGGCGCAGACGGCGCTGATTTCGAGGCGCGATGGACGGCCGTGGACTCGACGCTGGGTATATGGACGCTTTTGGTTCTTTCGCCGGAATCAATCTCGCCTTTGCTTCTTTTGCCTCCGGATGCGATGGCAATCGGGAATACGAGGCTACGGAAGTCTGTTGTGCCGACACTACGGATCGTAAATATCGCCGCTTAATTTTCTCGCCATCATTTATCGTCGATCTTATAAAAGGAGACACCGAGGCTCTCGTCCAGCCATCCTCGAAATCGGCAAAGGCGCAAAGTGTAAATACATTTTTTCGTCGGTATGAGTTTGCCTTGCTCGGATCAAAGCATTAGGCCGAGGAAAATGAAGAATGCAAGTTTGCCTCTGGGGGTGGCAGTCCTGCGGTGTTGGTGTGGCGATCTTTGCAAGGTGAAAGAGGTGACGGATTTTTCAGATTGGTTGGGCATGAAGTTTTTCATGTGTGCCAATTATGAGGAAGATCCTGCCGTAGCTATTTCAGAGTACGACAAGCCTCCGATATGGTTTAACCATCACGAATAGATATTGTTGGTATTTTCATTGATTCTTTAGTAACATTTTTGTTTCTTGTTGTAGTCTCCTCCGCCTTTTGTGCATGTACTATCGTTGGATTGACACGGAGAAGCCGGCTTAGGCAAAGGATCGAGATTCATGAAAGAAGTCGCCAAGTGGAATAGTTTATTTGCGGAAGAGCGACGCGAGAAGGCGGAAGCCGAGGAGAAAGCAGAGCAAGAGAGAGAGTTAAAAGAATACTATGCGGAGCAACACCGTTTTTTTCAGGAAATGGGAAAGAAAAACAGGGAAGAGGCTCGTCGCATGGAGGAGCAGGAACGACAGCGAAAGGAGGCTCGTGAGGCAGAGAAAGAAATAAAGGGCTCGTGAGGCCAAGGCAGCAGAAGAAGCTGGCGATGGAAAAGGAAAATATCCACGCTGGACTCAGTAGATTCCTGTGGTAGTATTTTAAACTTCGCAATCATTTGTATCTTTATTTCTGCACTTTAATGTAGCTTTATTTCAGGAGTTAAATGTAGGTTTATTCCTACAATGTATCTTATTTTCAATTGTACCTTGTCGTGATGGAAAAAATATAGTTTTAGAATAAAGTAGTGGCATTTTCTTTCCCTCCACTAATTATCGAACATCGTGCAACAACTACAAAATGAAATTAAGATAGAACATAATGCCTTACAATAAGAGAGTACAAACTAATAATGCAAGTACATCTGAATTAAACGGTACAACTGGAATACAGCTTAAAAACTACATGAAGGCATCATCGTCATCCTCCGTCGATGCGTAACTCTTGCCCTTCGAGGATGCGTAACTCTTACCCTTGGACGATGAAGAACTCTTGCCCTTCGAGGATGCAAGATTCTTGCCCTTGGACGATGCGTAACTCTTGCCCTTTGATCGATGCAAGACCCGGAAGCGGCGGCATGAAGATATCATCTTCGTCCTCGCCTCTCCTCGCCCATAAAAATGGATGCTTTTCTGCAGTCCTTCTAAAAGTTTCACTCTTCGGCTCCACTACCTTCTTCCACCTTGCATTCAACCTAAGAAGTTCTTTGCGTACCTCCTCATAGGTCCTTTCGGGCCACCTGCACTCTACGTAATTGGTGAGACAACTCATTCATTATGGTGTCACTACCGGTGAGTTCGTCCCATGGAACTATCCTATTGTCCATCCACGAAATCGGTAGCTAGCCTCGGAAAGAGTGCTGCTCATCCTGTGGTGAAAACTACGATCGAAAGGATAATGGGACATCTCGACTACACTACACTCGAATGCTTATCCACCTCCGTCTCAAGGGGGTTTTATAGGTAGAGAGGAGAAAATGGCGGAAAGAACGATCATGGTATGGCGGGAAAGGGTTGGCGGGAACATATGCCGGGAAGGGGTTGGCGGGAAACGGGTGGCAGGAAGATATGGCGGGAAGGGGTTGGCAGGAAACCGGCCTAACATAAGCAAAAGAGTGGAGCGGATAGTATGGCGGGAGATATAGGCGGGAAAAATTGTTCCTGGCTGGTGCATTTTATTTCAACATACATAGATGTTCAAATCGAAAAGTCCGACATGTATATATGTAGATACAATGGGTCGCGCATGTGGATAGATGAATCACCCTACTTACGACGACCACTGGCCTTTCCTTACGACCGCAAGGCGACAAGCGATTAGGTGGCCGAGTTACACGAAGATCATGGGCCGTACTCCAATTCGGCTTCATGTGTCCGCGAGTCCTGCGAGGTGGTGGAGTCGCGAATCCTTGTTGTGAACCCGGCGTAATTGTAGGCGTATGGTTGTGACTCTGCGGGGGATAAAAGATGGGCCAATAACCTCCCCTTCAAGAACTCTGTAACTAATGATGTAACCGTGTCGCCATGATCATGTGAAGCTCCCTGAGGCTCGTGTTGACGCCATGATCATGTGATGCTCCCCGAGGCCTGTGTTGACGCCATGATCATGTGATGCTCCCGGAGGCTCGTGTTGACGCCCACGTCGGGTGTTCTCATCGCCCCAAATAACATCAGGTATGTCCCGCATATAAACATTTTAAACAAACTGTTAGAGGATAATATATGATATCATTGTAAATGCATTGAAATGTAAACATGGCTACCGATTATATCCCTCTCCTATACCGTCTGGGCGATTGTACGTGGTGCTGGTTTAAATCTGGTACACGAGTCTCCTCGGGCATGGGGATCCTCGCGTGGAGAGATACGGCCGAGATCCTCACCTTGGGTGTATGCATCATATCCCGTGGTACGCATATGGGTTAGGGAAAGAAACTGCCAGCATCGATTCCAAGCCCGTGCCATGGTCCCGAGATGTCCGCCGACGAAGCTGCATCGAAGAAGAGCGATGCAAAGGCGTAGATGAGTCCTGTCGTGGCAATGTCGTTCTAGTACTGCATTCTCCCCCATCGCCCATGGCTCGTGACGCGCATCGCTCGGTTCGGATAACGGCGCCAAGACTTGGTCTAGCCGACCTCGGTACCCGGCATGTTGTATGCTCCAAAGGACAACGTCGTCGCCTCTACCGCATCTCGAACTTCTTTGCCAAGTATTGTTGAAGAAGTTTCGGAATGTCTTGGCGAAATGGGCCCTGGGCCGGCAAGCTATCCGTAGCCATCTGCCCTACTTCGTTGCAATTTTCAAGCTGAACAATATTTGGATGTTATTTCGTTCAAATGATTATGAAATGATGTACCTTAAAAAGTTACAAGTGATTACCATCTGGTCACGATAGTAAGCTGCATGCAGCTCAACATGTCTCCGCTACCGCTCCTCTTGTGTGAGATGTGTTGGTATAGTAGCTGGCTGATCGCCAGGCTAGCACGTGTGTTCATGCAAGATTGATCGCTATACGCTTGATCTGTACTTCCATCGTATGGTCTGCAAAATTAAATTATTACATAAACCGTTGTGATGAAAGCAAAGCATCTTCAATCGTAATAAAATAGTATAATAAAATAATGTAAATAAAATATACCTAAGTTGATGCACTATATCCGCTAGCGCTTCATTTTCCCACTTGTGTACCCATTCAATGTTATGTTCCTCCAATCGTATAAACTCCAACCCCTGCCCATATTGGTTAGCTCGCAAATTATGTAACAAAGTGTTAGTTTAGTATATTAAAAATGACACTAACTATTTAGGGATGTCACATCTTACTTATGTGTTTCCTCGTCGATACGTCTAGGAAAAGGTGGTGGAATTTCTTGATAGAGACCGAACTGTCTCATTACACGCTCTGGGTTGTAAGGCTCAACACACCACAGAACAATAAGTTGCAATGAGTCACCAGTAATGCACTATCGCTCAACATGCCCGGTGTGAAGTGTCGAGCATCAAAGACCATTTGTAGCTGGTCCCGAGTCCACGGGTTCCATGTGACCTCCGCCTCATCAAGTATCTCAAACTGCTGGTGGTACATAGGGTAACAATTTTTGCAATATCCGGAGACCAACATTTCCGTGCCTTTGTCCACTGGTGGCCATAGTTGCGCTTGGCACCCTCGCTAAAGTCGTATGGGTATACGGGTTGTACTATACGAGGCCGTCCCTACAGTGGAGGCATTCCTGTGACTACAACTCAGTAGAAACTTCGTAGGCGACACAAAGTAATGGAGCTTTTTGTGCAAAAGAGGTTTTTGCGTGGCATCACACAAGCCTCTGTATGTATGAGATAGCATGGCGTAACCGAAGCTGTATTTTGGCTGCTCGGGTAAAGGTTCATCTACCATATTCTCTGCAATGTAGATGAGACCAGGGATAACAACGTCCCCATGTGAATTTGGAAATAGATTCCCGAGGAGCCATAACAAATACGCAAACAGATGTCTTTTTCTCGTCTCCTCATTGGCCAAGCTAGATAAATTAAGAAAATTATCACGAAGCCAGACGAGGGGGATGCCCCGAGGGTTACCAGAATGTTGTGATTCTGGCAATTCCATCCCAAGACGGGCTGCTATATCTAATGCCCAAGATGAAGACACTCGTGGAGAGACTACCGGCTCACCTATAATTGGTAGAGCAGTGATCATAGAAACATCTTTCAGTGTAGGTGTAAGCTCCCCAAAACGAAAGTGAAAGGTGTGGGTTTGTGTCTCCACCGTCAACGAGGGATGTCAAAAGGATGGGTCCGAACGCATTTGGTCGTCGTGATGATGTGAGCCTAGCAAAACCTTGTAGTCCATAAGCGCCAAGGTGAGCAAGGAAAAATTGTGTATTGGCCATGTTTTCTTTATGGTTCAAAGTCCGAAAGGCCGATAATCATGCTTAGTATTTGGTTTCAAAAATAGGTGGCAACGGTGGCGGCATCATGGGGCCCCGCAAAAAGCAATCGCACTTCATCCATAACCTGCACACAAATATACAAATATACATTACGAGGAAGACGAAAATACAAATGCAAATCAAAATTAACTTAAAAAATACAAAGAGATACGATTTACATTAATTATTTGAAGTTAACATCAGAAGTACAATAATACAAAGAGATTCAATTTAAATTTAATATAAGTACACATAACGAGTAGAAATATAAATAGACATGGCGAGTACATATATGTCAACATCATGCGTTGTTGTTGGCTCGATACGGGCAGTCTTTGCGTGAATGTCCGTGACACTGCAAACGCTGCATCGCTTTGGTTCTCCCATCGGCTATGGTCCATGTCATTGCGATGACGCCTAGATCGACGCCGTCCCTTTGCGGTTCTCATCAAGTCGGCGCTCGGAACCCATTTCGCCCATCCGCCACAACGCTTTGTAGTTCATATCAATGCCCCAAGCCCAGAACTCACTGCTCCAAGTGTTGTACAGATTGTACATGTTGAAGTACGGCGATATGTATGGCTCGACGCTGATTTTTTGATCAGCAGCACCGTGAGCACATGACTGCAAGGGTAGCCCTCAAGCTTGGGCTTGTTACAAGTGCACTCACAGGAGGTTGAGCCAAGGGTGACAGCTTGCTTTTTGATCCTCTGTGGTGACCCTTAACGCATGCTTGGCTCGCACATTGACCTCCCACTTATTCCTAAGTCGCCCACTTTCCTACAGCCCATGACTTTGAGACTTCTTTGCTTTCTCGTCCGGATGTCTTTGCATCTTCTCGGACCATGGCTTGTTCAATTCAACTTGTGCTTTGGCGACGGTGACCTGTCTGCAAAGTATGACAGGTCCGGTTCCAAGTTTCTTCAATTAGGGCTGTGATAGGCAAAGGTGCTCGCACTCCTTTAAGAACACCATTGTACACCTCTCGACATGTTGCTGGTCATTATTCCATACCGAGCCCCGTGTCGTGAGCCTCGCCCACTTGTCCAAATGAGGGCAATTCTCGCCGATCCATCGGCTCAAATTTATGGGCGCCCCACGACCCTCCGGTCTTCTCTCTACGGCAAGGCCGCTGTCAATCTCACCATTGATACCTGCCTGCATCGCATTCATTTTGGCTTCAGTTTTTTGCATGCACATCCTCTTGAATAACTTGAACCAATCCTTGTTTTTGAATTTGGAGTAAAGTTTGCTGCCAAATGCCTCATGCACCACCTTCCCTCTAGATCGGGCCAGCCCCACTCTTCTTCCGATGCCTTAATTATTTCAAGAGCGCTTAATAATCCAAAGGTGTTGCGATCAGAGATGATGCAAACACCTTTACGCTCTTTTCACGACACCAATCTTCACGCAGCTCGGGAACCACAACCAGCTATCTTTATTCTCGCTCTCGACCAATGCATATGCAATAGGGAGAAGCTGATTATTTGCATCCGCTGCAATCGCCACCAATAGTGTGCCCTTGTACTTTCCAAAGGAGAAAGGTACCATCAACTCGATAATACCGGGCGACAGTGCCTGAAGGCTTGTATAGTCTGTGCGAATGCCCAGAATAAGCGGTCCAGGATTAGCTCACCCGGGTTCATTGGGTTTGGACGTTCTCTCCGCCAAACTTGAGTCCCCCTATTAGCACTTGCTATTTGATGATTCTAGGTGCATAAGAGTATGCCTCCTCATAGGTACCATACAAGTTCTTGAATATATTTTCCTTCGCACGCCTAGCCTTGCTGTAGCTAACAGGGAATCCAATTAGATCCCCTGCATCTTTTTGCAGAGCCCTAACACTAATGTTGAGACTTCCCGGCACAATTGTTTCCATCGTTCATGCCACATATTTCTTTGTCACATTGCAGTTGATCTCGAAGAGTCCCAGCTTTGCTCATGGTATGCTCCACTATTTTTGTGATATGCCATGACCGACATACCCTGTGCTTCAGTCTAGCGAGAACTCTTCCACGACAACCTTTCGCGGTGTGGATGCATATGACCTTCAACTCTTTTTATCGCATCGCTTCACTATATCTTTGGCGGTGGATGCCGATTGCATAGCTACCCATTGCTCGGTAAGCAGACTTCTTGTCCGGGAAAACTTGCCCAACCTCCGTGCTTCCGCTCCTAGGCCGAAGCAGAGTGAAATTCATTGGTGATGCTCATATCTTGTAAAACCCAGGTTGCAGTGCCGCCGACCGCCTCCGAGGAGGAACATCTTCTTCTTCGCTTGACTCAAGACGCGGAAGAATGATCATCATCATCTAAGCGCCCGGCAATCCCTCCACGTGTTCGCTCATGTCAACAGCCGCAGACCAATATCCTGTGTCATACACAGGCTGGCCGCCGTCGGTTCCGATGGGCCGATGCTAGGGCTGATGTGATAGCCAACTCGACCTCACCACCCTCGCCATCGCATCCGGCAACATCGCGGATCGAAATGAAATCCACATACACCATCGGCTGACCATGCATTGAGTTATTGGGATTGCTTGCAAACCTCATGTACGACCCCACGACCGATCACCGTGATCGCCGCAAACCCCTAACGGGCAACTGTCCCATCATTTCCTCCGCCAACGATGAAGGCCTCCATTGTCATTTTTTTCCCTCGCATCCTGGGCCAAACACCTCTCGGATGCACCTTCTAACTGCTGCGTAACCCACATTGACCATGTCTCTCACTACAACTGTAGTCGACTCGCACAAGGACACATCCACCCCCAATGGATCGTCGCGTAAGACGTTCCCATAGTACACTACTAAATTTTCCATAGTACCTAACCAACATACATTTTTACATTGCAAACAATTAGTAATGTAACATTTAGTAGTACTACGATGACAACATTTACATATCATACGACTAAAATAATAATCGTATTTTCGTTACATAAAATAATAATCATTTGCTTAGACTTTCCGAGGTTGTTTGGTTAACAGGTATTTAGAGATCTAAATTTTCTCAAACTCGTCTACTAGCGTCACAAACTAAAACTCTGTTTGCTTATCTCTAACTACCCCTAAAATATCCTAAACTCTGTTTGCTACTAAGATGAATTGTTTTACCTAATTACATACATCATCAAGTACATTAGCACAAATTCGTAACATACAAAATTTAGATTATTTCGACATAACAAAGTAGACTTGCAGCCTCCTAACTATAGACTTATTAATAAACATACCACATGAAATAACATACCACATGCAATGAACAATTACAGTACAAGTGTTTCTTAATTATCAGATTAAGATTTCTTGCATGTCAATACTAATGGACGCACCTAACATTGATACAACATCTTCAACCTACTCTTCTAAAAAATATATTATAAATGCTACATCCGTAAATGAAATTATTTCTAACCTCTAATCACTAACATTACATACCTAATGATGAGCTAAAAGACTAACTAATTACCACCTTGCATGCACAAAAAATCAATTTATTGCAAAGCTCATACCTTGATCTTCAACTTCGTAGTTCACTTCGCTAGGCAAATCGTACTCTCAAGCTCTAAATGACTCCAAAAAGTGATGAAATAATGCCTAACAAAATACATAACACATAGTTATGAACTAAACAAAAGGGTAAAAACATAATGCATGCAAACGAAACCAACAAAAATGGATAGATCTTACCTTCGTCTATCTTTTCTTCCACTTCAACATATTCAAAATCCAACTCCAAATCGCCCTAAATCACGAATGAAAGTGCCTGCTGAGTTTTTCTTTCTCTCTGTTCTTACACACTCAGAAGGTAGAAGAGGATGCCAGTGTGCTTGCGCACGGAGCAGAACCATACTATATAAAAGGAAGAGAATCCTCAGAGTGTCGGTACAACAGTTCCCCGCAGCCTCGGATACCCGCAGTGATTCCCGCAGTGCCATCGAATCTGAAGCAATAATCAGCGTGATTCTCGCAGTCCGTCGCATCCGCTTAAGGCAAAAGAAGCAAAAGCGAGTGATTCCCGCGTGAAATTCGCTGCCCTCCGCGTGGGAATCAGCCCGATTAGCAACAATGAGCCTCGGAATCAGCGCCGTTGCATCAGCGTCTGCGGCAAGATCACAGGCACGCCTCACCTGGTGGCGGCTGGGCCCGCTGTCTCGTCGTCGCCAGCGCAGCAGCGTGTCGGCAGGGGAGCGGCGGCGGCTGCGCGCCTCACCGGTGTGGCGGGCCCACGTGGCGCGGCCCGTTCCGTCATGCACGCTTCTGCGTCTTGAAGCCATTGTGCCCGCGAGGCCGCCTGCGGTGGCGGCCGGGCCCTCCGCCTCGTGGAGTGGCGGCAGTGACACGTGTCGCCTGCGCGCTACCGCCGCCACTTGTGAGGGGTCTTTTTGTCCATTTCGTCCGTAGGGGGTCTTTTTTGGCAATTCCAGTCGGCAGAGGGTCTCTTTCGACAAAAAATCTGCTTCCACCGGCAGCTTTTCCGTCCCCATCCTTCCTCTCCACCATGGCCAGTGGCATGATCAATATATGGGCGTTACATCTGAGACAGGTAGACCGCTATCCAACATGCGTCTTAAGATATTAAATTTATAACAAACAGAGTAATGCTTGGAGCATGATGCCATAATGTAAACAAAATAAGACTAATTAATATGTTCAAACCCCATCGTTTTACCCTTAGTAGCAACAATATAAATACGTGTCTCGCTACTCCTCATGTCATAGAGTGAGAACACCGCAAGACTGAACCTACTATCAAGCACCTTTTCCACTGAAGATAAATCAATCTACTTGGTCAATGAAGACGGATAGATCGGAGAGAAATACAAGCCTATAGAAATCTCACATAATAAAGTTCAGAAAAGACATAATTGCTTTCAATGAATAATCTGATCATAAACTCACAATTCATGGGAACCCAACAAACACACTGCAAAGGGTTTACATCGAATCAATCTCCGAAGAGAACATTGTATTGAAGATGAGAGAGAGGGGGGGAGATGGAGAGGGAGAGCCATCTAGCTACTTCTATGGACCCGTAGGTCCTTTGGAAACTACTCACACATCATTGGAGAGGCAACAAGGTTGATGTAGAAGACCTCTGTGATGGACTTCCCTTCCGACAGAGTACCAGGATAGGGCTCTAAATGGGATCATGGAGAAACAGAGGCTTGCGGCGGTCGAAGAATTGTTTCGGGACGTCTCTTGGGGGTTTCTAGATTAATGAGAATTTATAGCGCAGGAATTAGGGTAAACGGAGTAGCAGGGGCCACACAAGGGGGCAAGAGACGCCTACCCCCCTATGCTCAACCCCTGCCTTGTCACTCCGTCGTCTGTCGTCTGGTCTCCCGCCGAAGCTTCTAGGGTCTCTTTTGGTCCAGAATAAATCATCAATTTTTTTATCATGTTTGAACTTCGTTGGTATGGATTTTCTATAAAACTGAAAACAAGTAGAAAATAACAAGTGACACCAGGCACAAAGTTAATAGGTTAGTTCCGAAAAATGATATAAAATGATATATAATGTATACAAGATAGATAAAATAATAGCATGAAACAATAAAAAAATTATAGATACGTTCGAGAAGTATCAACACATGAGGGTGCCACAAGCTTAAGGGGCGCGTCATCCTGTCTTGTGGGCCCAACAGAGCTCCATTTGACCTAATTCCTAGCCTATAAATTCCCTAAAATCCAGAAACCCCCAGAGCGAGACCCGAAATAATTTTATTGCCGCCGCAATCCTTTATTCTTCTGCAATTCCATCTGGAGGCATTTTCTGGTACTCTGCCAGATGGGGAAACCATTGGGGAGCCAATCTTCATCATCCTTTGCTGCTTCCATGGTGATGTGTGAGTAGTTCTCAGAGGACCTACGAGTCCATAGTAGTAGCTAAATCTCTCTCTCTCTCTCTCTCTCTCTCTCTCTATCTCTCTCTCTCTCTCTCCGATCTTCAATACAATGATCTCTTCGGAGATCTATTCGATGTAACTTTTGCAGTGTGTTTGTTGATATCCGATGAATTGTTGATTTATGTTCAGATTATTCTTTGAAAGTAACTGAGTCTTTTCTGAGATTTATATATGTGTGATTTTATAGCCTTGTATCTCTCAGATCTATATCTCTTTTGTCCAATTAGATTGATTTATCTTAAGTGAGAGAGGTGCTTGCTAGTCTGGTTTAATCTTGCGGTGTCCTCACTCTGTGACATGAGAACTTGTAAGGCACGTATTTATATTGGTGGTACTAAGGGTAAAACGACCGGGTTCAAACATATTATTTGGTCTTAATTTGTCTGCATTATGTCATCATGCTCCAAGCATTACTCTGTTTGTTATGAACCGAATACCTTAAGATGCATGCTGGATAGCGGTCAATGGGTGGAGTAATAGTAATAGATGCAGATGGAGTGTACTTGTCTCGGACGTAATACCTATATATCGATCATGCCATAAAGAATCATCATAACTATGTCCTTTTCTATCAATTGCCCAACTGTAAGCATTTGCCTTCGTTGGGTGCAAGCATTTGCAGTGTGTGTGTGTGTGTGTGTGTGTGTGTGTGTGTGTGTGTGCAAGTACCACTTATTTTGTTTATGTGGCATCTCCTACTGGTTCGATAAACCTTGGTTCTTAACTGCCGAAAATACTATCTGTCACTATACTACATCACCCTTCCTCTTTGGGGAAAATGCCTATCACAAGTAGCAAAGGTGCCACAAAAAAAGTGAGGAAGAGACAAGAAGCAACATCATTATCATTTTTAGTGTGTACACAAAGTGCTTCAAAGTAGCATCACTCGATGCATTACGAAGTAGAAAGTTTCATGATCTTAATGTGTTATATACTAGTTGGGAACCTTGTACCTCATCATAATATACAAACCAAGTTCTATAATGTAGGTTTTTTCAGCCGTAAAAAAACTACACTATAGAACTTGGCTTGTATATTCTGACGACGAGCATCGTCAAAATCTTGAGGTCTTCATGATCAAGAAAATTAGATGCACCTCCACTTAGTCCATAGGAGAGCTTTAATGAATTCATACCTCTGCATTCATCCTAGTTGCATGACGATCCCTACTCCTTGCGTTAGTATCGATCACAAGGACTTCTCAATTGCCTAATGGCCAGTTGTGTTGATGCAAGACTTTCTTTGTTTTTAACTACTTAAACCCTAATCATCATTCTATTTTCCTCGATAAGCATAGCCTTGCACTCAGCTCTGCATAGGTAGTTGAGTGATTAATTAACGCAGACAGACGATCTTGCTAGTATGACTTGGGTTGGTGTTCTTGAAGTGATCGCTAATGCATAATTTATTTTGTCTATGACAGACACCGCTTTGTCCAACATAATGTTGACATTCTCTCTAAATCTTGGGCAATGGGAATTTGGATTGCATATTTTTTTCCTCTTTATTGAACTTTATGGCAATGAGGTAAGATGATTGCATGTATTCTAGCTAACTTTTGCAAGCTTGCATGAAACATATGAGTACACTTTTAGACTTTGGTTTTCAATGTAGCCTTTAGAGTTAGCAACATTGAGCTTAGGTGGTCAACCTTCTTACTCGAGGATGAGCAAGGTTTAAGCTTGGAATGTGGAAGACTCTAGTTTATACGCACTTTTAGAGCTCATTTGTTGCATACCCATATTATCTCCATATATCGTGCCCCATTGAGAAAATTTCATGTCCATGTACATCATTTCCAGTATTTAACCTTTTCACTGCGAGCATTGCATAATCTTTATTTTTGTTGGTTTTTACTAGATGTATTAGTTTTATGTGTTTTGTAGGTGATGTGGAACTCCCATGCACTTATCATGATGAAAGAGATTCAACGGAGGACATCCAAGAACCACACATGCATTTTGGAAGGTCCAAAATATCATTTTCATGAGTGCTAAAAATGAAGATCTAATACCAAAGATGCATCAGCGTCATTCATATGATTCTAACAAGCCCAAAAACATCAAAATACGAGTTTGTTCAAAGAAATGACGACCGTTTTACCAAGGAGGGATGTTTTGGGAAAGGTTTTGGCTCACCTAGTTTGGTGGCATGCCTTTCGGGTGTTGTTCGTGCCGCTGGTGCGAGTCTTCTCTGGTTCCCGTGGATTCTCCAAGGTGAGAGGGGATAGGGTTTGTAACGCCCCGGATCCGATGCGCCAGGTGTCTCCTAGTTATTCGCCGTCATTTCCATGTCTTTTGCTTGCGTGTTGCATTTTGCCATGTCATCATCTGCATTGCATCCTCATATTTTCAAAACTTGCATCTGGCCTTTTTCCCCGTTGTCCGTTTCGCGATCCAACACTCTCACACGCACCCGTTGCACCTCTCAGTCCTCGTGTCGTGAGTGGCATAAAAATGTTCTCGGAATGGGATGAAACTTGGCGTGCGGTGTTGTTCTAGAGTAGGTAGACCGCCTGTCAATTTTCGTTCCATTTGGAGGTCGTTTGACGCCCCAACGGTTAACCGCGTAGCTCGAAACCCCTCTCCCTTTGCAGCCCAGCCCCTCTTCATCACAACCCATTAGCCCATCCAAACCCCCTCCATGCTCTCGGTCGTTGGATCGTGATCGTCTGGGCGAAAACCGCACCTCATTTGGACTCTCCTAGCTCCCTCTACCTATATAAACACCTCCCCCTCCAAAATTGGCAGTCCAAACCCTAGCCTAGCCTCCCCGCCGCCAGCGGACGCGTCTGCGACGGCCGGACATGTCCGCCGCCCGCCGCCTTGAATCTCAAGGCCGACACTGTCCCTCGTTGCTCTCTCCGTCGCCCGGCCATGAGCTCAGAAGCGGCCCATGCTATCGCCGCCCAGCAGCCAGCGCTGCCGCCCGGCCGCCGCGCCCGCCGCCCGCTTCTCCTCGCCACCACCCGCTGCCCCACTCCGCATCCAGCTCCGCGACGCCTCACCGCGCCGTCCCCGCACCGCTTCGCCGCCAAGACGCCGCTCGCTGGCGGCGTCAAACCGCCACCGCTGACCCTTGCGCGCCGCCACGCCTCGGCGATCAAGGCCGCTTCCTCGCCCGGCGCTTCCCTCTCCGGCGACCCCGCCATCTCCGGCCATCCTCCGGCGGGATCAGCCCGGGTGGATCAGATCCACCACGTCGCCGAACCAAACGCGTCTCCCCGCGCCCGGATCTCTCCGTCCCGGAACCGTCTCCGTCCCGCGTTGACTTTTCACGAGGTGAAATTCGTCTAAGTCCCTAATTTCTGCAACTTTATGTGCCCATGTTCATCATGCTATATCTTCGTGCTTGTAGCTCCGAATCATGCATATGATATGTTAAAATGTTCGTATTGTGATGCTCTACATTTCATTCCATTGTGCCATGCTTTTTTGAGTTTATATTGCTGCCCAAATCATCATTGCAAGAGTGCTACATGATGTTAACCTGCTGAGACTGTTATAACTGGTTGTTTTGTCATTTTCGTTGCATTTTGCGTGTGCATCCTTCGAGCATGATGTCTACATGTTTTAGGAGCATATTCATACCATCTTTACAGTGGTGAAATCCATGTATTTTTTTTGCATTGTGGTGAGTGCATCATGCTCGTGAAGTGGGCTACTTGCTGTTAATGTTCTGTCAATGTTGAAACTATTATATCATGTTGATATCTTTGCTTGATGCTACCAATTAATCCATGCACAATCTGGAGATGTGCACTGAGTATGTTTTATGCTAAATGTTATGCTCTATCGATCCATGCCCTTTTTTGCATTATGGCCGGCTGTAGCTTGTTGTTATCATGCTCCAAACTTGCTAAATAATATTGCTGTCAGCCTGTTAACATTAAGTTCAATTTTGCCATGTGTTGTGCTAGTGATCCATGCACCCTATTAACTTTCTCTTGCCATGAAATGCTCTGTGGTGAGTGGTACAAGCTCACCAACATGCCTACTTATCATTGTTTCTTCCATGCACTGTTATTTTCACCAAGTCTGAATCTGTTATATCATTTGCCATGTTTGCATGGATGCTACCATATTTTCTATTGATCTTTGGAATAAGTTCAGTAAGAGAGTTTTGTTCTTTTTCTTTAGTATTAGCATTCCATGCCTTTTTTTGCTATGGTAATTTCCTGTAGCATGTTGTTTAATAGCTCTAAACATTGCAATATGATGTTATTTCTGTCATGCTCAGTGATTTTCTGCTAAGTCGATGAATCTGTTATTATTTGCAATCTTGCCATGTCCTTTGGAGCATGTTCTAGTGGTTTCTGGAGATAGCTCAGTGTTCATGTTTTGTTAAACTTCACCTATACATCATGTTCATTGCTTTTTTTCATGTTGAGGTGCTGTAGCATGCTGTTTTGATGCTTGCAATATGCCTACTTGCTGTTTTGGACAGCTTGTCCTTTAAACTTGTTTCATGTGTATGTGTTGAACCGTTGCTCCGTTTTGAGTGCGCTCTATATGAAACTTGCTTATTTTTGCATGTAGTTTCATGTTACCTTATTGCATTCATGTTGTGGAGTGTTGGCTTGATGTTTGAGTGCATTTTGCATCAATGCCATGTTTAACTTGTGATGCTCATATCTTATAGGCCGTAGCTCCGAATTAAACGAACTTTATATGTAACTTGACTAGAAAACCGTGTAGATCATCTTGATGCATTTTAAATTGATGTTTAACAACTTCAACATTGTGTTCTAATCAGATCTGGACCAATTTTGAAATTTGCATATGAGGACTTACTGGAATTGTTATATGTTGTTTCCGGCCTCATTTAAACTTGCTTTGATGTGTTGCTCTTGTATGCATCATCTCTTGCCATGAGTAGCTTCATGTAGCCTTGTCATGCATCATACTTGGTTGAGCATCATGTCTTGTTATGTGTTGAGTGTTTACCGTGTGTTTGCTTCTTTCCGGTTGTGCTTCTTCTCGATAGTTCCTGTTTCGTTGCGATCATGAGGATTCGTTCGACTATGCTTGGTTCTTCTTCGTGGCTTCATCTTCTTCATGGACTCGTGCTTCTTCCTAGCGGGATTTCAGGCAAGACGACCGTTACCTTGGATCTTACTACTATCATTGCTATGCTAGTTGTCTCGATGCTATCGCTATGTCGCGCTACCTACCACTTGTCAATCAAGCCTCCCAAATTGCCATGAAACCACCTCTAACCTTTTTCACCCTTCCTAGCAAACCGTTGTTTGGCTATATTACCGCTTTGCTCAGCCCCTCTTATAGCGTTGCTAGTTGCAGGTGAAGTTGAGGATTGCTCCATGTTGGAACATGTTTATGTTGGTGTATCACAATATCTATTATATTTAATTAATGTGTCTATATACTTGGTAAAGGGTGGAAGGCTCAGCCTTATGCCTGGTGTTTTGTGAAGGAAATATGCCCTAGAGGCAATAATAAAGTTATTATTTATTTCCTTATTTCATGATAAATGTTTATTATTCATGCTAGAATTGTATTAACTGGAAACATGATACATGTGTGAATACATAGACAAACTGAGTGTCACTAGTATGCCTCTACTTGACTAGATCATTAATCAAAGATGGTCATGTTTCCTAGCCATGGACAAAGAGTTGTCATTTGATTAACGGGATCACATCATTAGGAGAATGATGTGATTGACTTGACCCATTCCATTAGTTTAGCACTTGATCGTATAGTATGTTGCTATTGCTTTCTTCATGACTTATACATGTTCCTATGACTATGAGATTATGCAACTCCCATTTACCGGAGGAACACTTTGTGTGCTACCAAACGTCACAACGTAACTGGGTGATTATAAAGGTGCTCTACAGGTGTCTCCGAAGGTACATGTTGAGTTGGCGTATTTCCAAATTAGGATTTGTCACTCCGATTGTCGAAGAGGTATCTCTGGGCCCTCTCGGTAATACACATCACTTAAGCCTTGCAAGCATTGCAACTAATGAGTTAGTTGCGGGATGATGTATTACGGAACGAGTAAAAGGACTTGCCGGTAACGAGATTGAACTAGGTATTGAGATACCGACGATCGAATCTCGGGCAAGTAACATACCAATGACAAAGGGAACAACGTATGTTGTTATGTGGTTTGACCGATAAAGATCTTCGTAGAATATGTAGGAGCCAATATGAGCATCCAGGTTCCTCTATTGGTTATTGACCGGAAACGTGTCTCGGTCATGTCTACATAGTTCTCGAACCCGTAGGGTCCGCACGCTTAAGGTTTCGATGACAGTTATATTATGAGTTAATGGTTTTTTATGTACCGAAGGAGTTCGGAGTCCCGGATGAGATCGGGGACATGACGAGGGGTCTCGAAATGGTCGAGACGTAAAGATCGATATATTGGACGACTATATTCGGACATCGGAAGGGTTCTGAGTGATTCGGGTATTTTCGGGGGTACCGGGGAGTTACGGGAATACGTGGAAGAAGCAATGGGCCTCATAGGCCAAGTGGTGGAAGAGAGGAGGCAGGGCGCGCGGCCCCCCTAGCCCAAACCGAATTGGACTAGGGGGCCGGCCCCCTTTCCTCCTTTTCCTCCCCCTCCTTCCTTCTCCTTCTCCTTCCCTTCCTTCCCCTCTCCTAGTTGGACTAGGAAAGGAGGGAGTCCTACTCCCGGTGGGAGTAGGACTCCTCCCTGGCGCGCCCTCCCTTTGCCGGCCGCCCCCTCTCCCTTGCTCCTTTATATACGGGGGCAGGGGGCACCCCATGACACACAAGTTGATCTTCGTGATCGTTTCTTAACCGTGTGCGATGCCCCCCTCCACCATATTCCACCTCGGTAATATCGTTGCGGAGTTTAGGCGAAGCCCTGCGTCGGTAGAACATCATCATCGTCACCACGCCGTTGTGCTGACGGAACTCATCCCCGACACCCTCTGGATCAGAGTCCGGGGATCGTCATCGACCTGAACGTGTGCAGAACACGGAGGTGCCGTACGTTCGGTGCTTGGATCGGTCGGATCGTGAAGACGTACGACTACATCAACCGCGTTGTCATAGCGCTTCCGCTTTCGATCTACGAGGGTACGTGGACACACTCTCCCCTCTCGTTGCTATGCATCACCATGATCTTGCGTGTGCGTAGGAAATTTTTGAAATTACTGCGTTCCCCAACAGTGGCATCCGAGCCAGGTTTTATGCATTGATGTTATATGCACGAGTAGAACACAAGTGAGTTGTGGGCGATACAAGTCATGCTGCTTACCAGCATGTCATACTTTGGTTCGGCGGTATTGTTGGATGAAGCGGCCCGGACCGACATTACGCGTACGCTTACGCGAGACTGGTTCTATCGACGTGCTTTGCACACAGGTGGCTGGCGGGTGTCAGTTTCTCCAACGTTAGTTGAACCGAGTGTGGCTACGCCCGGTCCTTGCGAAGGTTAAAACAACACTAACTTGACGAACTATCGTTGTGGTTTTGATGCGTAGGTAAGAACGGTTCTTGCTCAGCCCGTAGTAGCCACGTAAAACTTGCAACAACAAAGTAGAGGACGTCTAACTTGTTTTTGCAGGGCATGTTGTGATGTGATATGGTCAAGACGTGATGCTATATTTTATTGTATGAGACGATCATGTTTTGTAACCGAAGTTATCGGCAACTGGCAGGAGCCATATGGTTGTCGCTTTATTGTATGAAATGCAAACGCCCTGTAATTGCTTTACTTTATCACTAGGCGGTAGCAATAGTCGTAGAAGCAATAGTTGGCGAGACGACAACGATGCTACGATGGAGATCAAGTTGTCGCGCCGATGACGATGGTGATCATGACGGTGCTTCGAAGATGGAGATCACAAGCACAAGATGATGGTGGCCATATCATATCACTTATATTGATTGCATGTGATGTTTATCCTTTATGCATCTTATCTTGCTTTGATTGACGGTAGCATTTTAAGATGATCTCTCACTAAATTATCAAGAAGTGTTCTCCCTGAGTATGCATCGTTGCCAAAGTTCGTCGTTCCCAGACACCACGTGATGATCGGGTGTGATAAGCTCAACGTCCATCTACAACGGGTGCAAGCCAGTTTTGCACACGCGGAATACTCAGGTTAAACTTGACGAGCCTAGCATATGCAGATATGGCCTCGGAACACGGAGACCGAAAGGTCGAGCGTGAATCATATAGTAGATATGATCAACATAGTGATGTTCACCATTGAAAACTACTCCATCTCACGTGATGATCGGTTATGGTTTAGTTGATTTGGATCACGTGATCACTTAGATGACTAGAGAGATGTGCATGCGAGTGGGAGTTCTTAAGTAATATGATTAATTGAACTTAAATTTATCATGAACTAAGTCCTGGTAGTATTTTGCAAATTATGTTGTAGATCAATAGCTCGCGTTGTTATTTTCATATGTTTATTTTGATATGTTCCTAGAGAAAAATTATGTTGAAAAATGTTAGTAGCAATGATGCGGATTGGATCCGTGATCTGAGATTTATCCTCATTGCTGCACAGAAGAATTATGTCCTTGATGCACCGCTAGGTGGCTATTGCAGGAGTAGATGCAGACGTTATGAACGTTTGGCTAGCTCAGTATGATGACTACTTGATAGTTTAGTGCACCATGCTTAACGGATTAGAATCGGGACTTCAAAGACGTTTTTGAACGTCATGGACTATATGAGATGTTCCAGGAATTGAAGTTAATATTTCAAGAAAATACCCGAGTTGAGAGATATGAAGTCTCCAACAAGTTCTATAGCTAAAAGATGGAGGAGAATTGCTCAACTAGTGCGCAAGTACTTAGATTGTCTGAGTACTACAATCACTTGAATCAAGTGGGAGTTAATCTTCCAGATAAGATAGTGATTGGCAGAGTTCTCTAGTCACCATCACCAAGTTACTGGAACTTTGTGATGAACTATAGTATGCAAGGGATGACGAAAACGATTCCCGAGCTCTTCGTGATGTTGAAATCGACGAAGGTAGAAATCAAGAAAGAGCATCAAGTGTTGATGATTGACAAGACCACTAGTTTCAAGAAAAGGGCAAAGGGAAAGAAAGGGAAACTTCAAGTAGAATGGCAAACAAGTTGTCACTCCCGTGAAGAAGACCAAAGCTGGACCAAAGCCTAAAACTGAGTGCTTACACTGCAAAGGAAATGGTCACTTGAAGCGGAAATGCCCTGAATATTTGGAGGATAAGAAGGATGGCAAAGTGAACAAGGGTATATTTGATATACAGGTTATTGATGTGTGCCTTACTAGTGTTTATAGTAGCCCCTGAGTATTTGATACTTGTTCGGTTGCTAAGATTAGTAACTCAAACAGGAGTTCTGAGAATAAACAGAGACTAGTTGAGGGTGAAGTGACGATGGGTGTTGGAAGTGATTCCAAGATTGATATGATCATCATCGCACACTCCCTATACTTTCGGGATTAGTGTTAAACCTAAATAAATGTTATTTGGCGTTTGTGTTGAGCATGAATATGATTTGATCATGTTTATTGCAAAACGGTTATTCATTTAAAGTCAGAGAATAATTGTTGTTCTGTTTACATGAATAAAACCTTCAATGGTCATACACCCAATGAAAATAGTTTGTTGGATCTCGATCGTAGTAATACACATTCAAAATATTGATGCCAAAAGATGCAAAGTTGATAATGATTGTGCAACATATTTGTGGCACTGCCGTTTGGGTCATATCGGTGTAAAGCGCATGAAGAAACTCCATAAAAGATGGATTTTCGGAATCACTTGGTTATGAACCATTTGATGCTTGCGAACCGTGCCTTTTGGGCAAGATGACTAAAACTCCGTTCTTCAGAACAATGGAACGAGCTACTGACTTGTTGGAAATAATACATACTGATGTATGCAGACCAATGAGTATTAAGGCTCGTGACGGATATCGTTATTTTCTGACCTTCACAGATGATTTGAGCAGATATGGGTATATCTACTTGATGAAACATAAGTCTGAAATAGTTGAAAGGTTCAAAGAATTTCAGAGTGAAGTGGAAAATCATCATAATAAGAAAATAAAGTTTCTGCGATCTGATTGTGGAGATGAATATTTCAATTACGAGTTTGGCCTTCAGTTAAAATAATGTGGAATAGTTTCGCAAACTCATGCCACCTGGAACACCACAATGTAACGGTGTGCCCGAACGTCATAAACCGCACTTTATTTGATATGGTGCGATCAATGATGTCTCTTACTGATTTACCAATATCGTTTTGGGGTTATGCATTAGAAACAGCTGCATTCACGTTTAATAGGGCACCATCTAAATCCGTTTGAGACGACATCGTATGAACTATGGTTTAGCAGTAAACCTAAGCTGTCGTTTCTTAAAGTTTGGGGCTGCGATGCTTATGTGAAGAAACTTCAACCAGATAAGCTCGAACCCAAATCGAAGAAATGTGTCTTCGTAGGATACCCAAAAGAGACTATTGGGTACACCTTCTATCACAGATCTGAGGGCAAGATTTTTGTTGCTAAATTTGGATCCTTTCTAGAAAAGGAGTTTCTCTCGAAAGAAGTGAGTGGGAGGAAAGTATAACTTGATGAGGTAATTGTACCTACTCCCTTATTGGAAAGTAGTTCATCACAGAAATCTATTCGTGTGATTCCTACACCAATTAGTGAGGAAGCTAATGATGATGATCATGTAACTTCAAATCAAGTTACTACCGAACCTCGTAGGTCAACCAGAGTAAGATCCGCACCAGAGTGGTACGGTAATCCTATTCTGGAGGTCATGTTACTTGACCATGGCCAACCTACGAACTATGAGGAAGCGATGATGAGCCCAGATTCCGTGAAATGGCTTAAGGCCATGAAATCTGAGATGGGATCCATGTATGAGAACAAAGTGTGAACTTTGATTGACTTGCCCGATGATCGGCAAGCCATAGAAAATAAATGGATCTTCAAGAAGAAGACGGACGCTGATAGTAGTGTTACTATCTACAAAGCTAGAATTGTCGAAAAAGGTTTTTGACAAATTTCAAAGTGTTTACAATGAGATTTTCTCACTCGTATCGATGCTTAAAAGTCTGTCCGAATCATGTTAGCAATTGCCACATTTATGAAATTTGGCAAATGGATGTCAAAACTGCATTCCTTAATGGATTTATTAAAGAAGAGTTGTATATGATGCAACGAGAAGGTTTTGTCAATCCTAAAGGTGCTAACAAAATGTGCAAGCTCCAAATGATCCATCTATGGACTGGTGCAAGCATCTCGGAGTTGGAATATATGCTTGATGAGTTGATCAAAGCATATGGTTTTATCTGAACTTTTGGAGAAGCTTTGTATTTACAAGAAAGTGAGTGGGAGCACTACAACATTTCGATAAGTATATTGAATGACATATTGTTGATCCGAAATAATGTAGAATTATTACGCAAAGCATAAAGGAGTATTTGAAAGGAGTTTTTCAAAGAAGGACCTCGGTGAAGCTGCTTACATATTGAGCATCAAGATCTATAGAGATAGATCAAGGCGGCTTGATAAGTTTTTCAATGAGTACATACCTTGACAAGATTTTGAAGTAGTTCAAAATGGAGCAGTCAAAGAAAGAGTTTCTTGCCTGTGTTACAAGGTGTGAAATTGAGTAAGACTCAAAGCCCGACCACGGCAGAAAATAGAAAGAGAATGAGAAGTCATTCCATATGCCTCAATCATAGGTAAAATAAAGTATGCTATGTTGTGAACCAGACCTATTGTTTACCTTGCTACGAGTTTGGCAAAGGAATACAATTTTGATCTAATAGTAGATCATTGGACAGCGGTCAAGAATATCCTTAGTGAGGACTAAGGAAATATTTCTCGATTATGGAGGTGATAAAAGAGCCCGTCGTAAAGAGTTACAACAGTGCAAGCTTTTACACCGATCCAGATGACTATAAGTCTCAATCTGGATACATATTGAAAGTGGGAGCAATTAGCTATAGTAGCTCCATGCAGAGCATTGTAGACATAGAATATTTGCAAAATACATACGGCTCTGAATATGACAGACCCGTTGACTAAGCTTCTCTCACGAGCAAAACATGATCACACCTTAGTACTCTTTGGGTGTTAATCACATAGCGATGTGAACTAGATTATTGACTCTAGTAAACCCTTTGGGTGTTGGTCACATGACGATGTGAACTATGGGTGTTAATCATATCTGAGATATGAATATTGGTGTTAAATCACATGGCGATGTGAACTAGATTATTGACTCTAGTGCAAGTGGGAGATCAAGGAAATATGCCCTAGAGGCAATAATAAAGTTATTATTTATTTCCTTATTTCATGATAAATGTTTATTATTCATGCTAGAATTGTATTAACCGGAAACATGATACATGTGTGAATACATAGACAAACTGAGTGTCACTAGTATGCCTCTACTTGAATAGCTCATTAATAAAAGATGGTTATGTTTCCTAGCCATGGACAAAGAGTTGTCATTTGATTAACGGGATCACATCATTAGGAGAATGATGTGATTGACTTGATCCATTCTGTTGGGGATATTACTACCGGGCGTAAACCGGCCTATCTGGGCCGGGTTAACTTCATCAGTAGTCCAACGGTGTAAAAGCCCAAGCATGAAAGTAAGGGCCCAAGGCCTATAGTCGGTTTAGAACCTGTAGCCGTAAACCGGCCTGGTATGTAAACTTGTATTGTGAGTTAGGAATAGAGAGAGACCAACCCGGATACGAGTATGAACCGGAGACTGGGACTCTCTGAACTGATGGGCGTCACCCGTGTATATAAGGGGACGACCCGGGACGGTTCAAGGACAGACAACAACAACTCGGGGCCTAGGCGAAGCTTATTTGCTCCCTAGTCATCGAGACCACATCAATCCCATCACAACTAGACATAGGCTTTTACCTTCATCGAAGGGGCCGAACTAGTATAACTCCTGTGTCCTTGCGTCCGCTTTAACCCCTTCAAGTTAACCCTTAGCGATGGCTCCACGACTAAGTCCTTTCACGAGGACATCTGTCGTGACAAAACCACGACAGTTGGCGCCCACCGTGGGGCTATCGCATGATGGTTTGATGATCTTGGAGGGCAAGTTCGAAGGACTCGAAGGCTATCTGTGGGCGGATGACCAAGAGTCGTCGCGGCAAGCTCTACATCGACGATGCAGTTTGGGGCCCGAGGCCGGCTCGATTGAGTCTGGTACGGGTCCCCTTTGGTGGCATACACGTTTTCATAGGCAAGATTGGTGAGCGGGGCCTGAGCCGGACATCTGCACCGACCTTGTCGAGACGGCTCAGCGTACGAGATCTGCCCAGGTTAAACCGGCCGTGAAGCGTGCCTTTGTGGGAGTCATCCACGGAGGAAGTTATTGTTGGGGAACGTAGCAGAAATTCAAAATTTTCCTACGTGTCACCAAGATCTATCTATGGAGAAACTAGCAACGAGGGAAGGAGAGTGCATCTACATACCCTTGTAGATCGCTAAGCGGAAGCGTTCAAGAGAACGGGGTTGAAGGAGTCGTACTCGTCGTGATCCAAATCACCGGAGATCCTAGTGCCGAACGGACGGCACCTCCGTGTTCAACACACGTACAGCCAGTGGCGTCTCCCACGCCTTGATCCAGCAAGGAGATAGGGAGAGGTTGAGGAAGACTCCATCCAGGCGACAACGGCGTGGTGGTGGTGGAGGAGGGTGGCAATCCTGCAGGGCTTCGCCAAGCACCGCGGGAGAGGAGAAGGGACTTGGGAGAGGGGAGGGCTGCGCCAGAACCTATGTGTGCGGCTGCCCTCCCACCCCCCACATATATATATAGGGGCAAGGGAGAAGGGGGCCGGCCCCCTCAGATCCAATCTGAGGAGGGAGCGGCGGCCAAGGGGGGGAGGAGTGCCTCCCAAGTCAAGTGGAGGCCCTCCCCCTAACTGTTTACCCTCTCACATGCGCATGGGCCATGGTGGCTGGTGCCCCTGGCCCATTAAGGCTAGGGCGCCCCCTTACAGCCCAGGCTACTGTATTGGACGTGGTGGAACAATTTCCGGACCTCCGGAATCCTCCGGAACCTTCTGGAAGCTTTCCGGTACAATACCGAAAAAACCCGAACTTTTTCCGGAACCCGAACAACAACTTTCCATATATAAATCTTTACCTCCGGGCCATTCCGGAACTCCTCGTGACGTCCGGGATCTCATCCGGGACTCGAACAACATTCGGTAACCACATACAAACTTCCTTTATAACCCTAGCGTCGCCATCGACCTTAAGTGTGTAGACCCTAGGTGTTCGGAGACATGTAGACATGACCGAGACGTTCTCCGGTCAATAATCAACAGCGGGATCTGGATACCCATGTTGGCTCCCACATGTTCCACGATGATCTCATCGGATGAACCACAATGTCAAGGACTCAATCGATCCCGTATACAATTCCCTTTGTCTAGCGGCATTGTACTTGCCCGAGATTCGATCGTCGGTATCCCGATACCTTTGTTCAATCTCGTTACCGGCAAGTCTCTTTACTCGTTCCGTAACACATCATCCCGTGATCAACCCCTTAATCACATTGTGCACATTAAGATGATGTCCTACCGAGTGGGCCCAGAGATACCTCTCCGTTTACACGGAGTGACAAATCCCAGTCTCGATTCGTGCCAACCCAACAGACACTTTCGGAGATACCTGTAATGCACCTTTATAGCCACCCGGTTACGTTGTGACGTTTGGTACACCCAAAGCATTCCTACGGTATCCGGGAGTTGCACAATCTCATGGTCTAAGGAAATGATACTTGACATTAGAAAAGCTTTAGCATACGAACTACGATCTTTGTGCTAGGCTTAGGATTGGGTCTTGTCCATCACATCATTCTCCTAATGATGTGATCCCGTTATCAACGACATCCAATGTCCATGGTCAGGAAACCGTAACCATCTATTGATCAACGAGCTAGTCAACTAGAGGCTTACTAGGGACATGGTGTTGTCTATGTACCCACACATGTATCTGAGTTTCCTATCAATACAATTATAGCATGGATAATAAACGATTATCATGAACAAGGAAATATAATAATAACTAATTTATTATTGCCTCTAGGGCATATTTCCAACAGTCTCCCACTTGCACTAGAGTCAATAATCTAGTTCACATCGCCATGTGATTAACACTCACAGGTCACATCGCCATGTGACCAACATCCAAAGAGTTTACTAGTGTCATTAAACTAGTTCACATCATCATGTGATTAAGACTCAATGAGTTACGGGGTTTGATCATGTTTTGCTTGTGAGAGAAGTTTTAGTCAACGGGTCTGCAGATTCAGATCCGTATGTACTTTGCAATTCTCTATGTCATATTGTAAATGCTGCTTCCACGTTCCACTTGAAGCTATTCCAAATGGTTGCTCCACTATACGTATCCGGTTTGCTACTTAGAGTCACTCGGATAGGTGTTAAAGCTTGCATCAACGTAACCCTTTACGCCGAACTCTTTATCACCTCCATAATCGAGAAACATGTCCTTATTTACTCCAAGGACAATTTTGACCGCTGTCCAATGATCCGTTCCTGGATCATTCTTGTAGCCCTTGACTGACTCATGGCAAGGCATACTTCCGGTGCGGTACACAGCATAGCATACTATAGAGCCTACGTCTGAAGCGTAGGGGACGGCCTTCGTCCTTTGTCTCTCTTCTATCGTGGTCGAGCTTTTAACTCTTAACTTCATACCTTACAACTCAGGCAAGAACTCCTTCTTTGACTGATCCATCTTGAACACCTTCAAGATCATGTCAAGGTATGTGCTCATTTGAAAGTATTATTAAGCATTTTGATCTATCTTATAGATCTTGATGCTTATTGTTCAAGTAGCCTAATCCAGGTTTTCTATTGAAAATCATCTTTCAAATAACCCTATATGCTTTCGAAATTCCACATCATTTCGATCATCAATATGTCAACAACATATACTCATCAGAAATTCTATAGTGCTCCCACTCACTTCTTTGGAAATACAAGTTTCTCATAAACTTTGTATAAACCCAAAATCTTTGATCATCCTATCAAAGTGCATATTCCAACTCCGAGATGCTTACCCGAGTCCTTAGAAGGATCGCTGGAGCCAGCATGCCTTTTTAGCATCCTTAGGATCGACAAAACTTTCTGATTGTATCACATACAACCTTTCCTTACGAAAACTGGTAAGGAAACTCGTTTTGACATCCATCTGCTAGATTTCATAAATACAGCTTATGCTAACATGATTCCGATGGACTTAAGCATCGCTACGGATGAGAAAATCTCATCGTAGTCAACTCCTTGAACTTGTGAAAAACTCTTCGCCACAAGTCGAGCTTCATAGACGGTGACATTACCGTCCACGTCCGTCTTCTTCTTAAAGATCCATTCATCTCAATGGCTTGCCGATCATCGGGCAAGTCCACCAAAGTCCATGCTTTGTTCTGATACATGGATCCTCTCTCGGATTTCATGGCTTCTAACCATTTGTTGGAATATGGGCCCACCATTGGTTCTCCATAGCTCGTAGGTTCATTGTTGTCTAGCAACATGACATTCATGATAGGATCACCGTACCACTCCGAAGCAGTACGCGTCCTTGTCGTCCTACGAGGTTCGGTAGTGACTTGATCCGAAGTTTCATGATCACTATCATAAGCTTCTCCTTCAATTGGTGTAGGTGCCACAGGAACAACTTCCTGTGTCCTGCTACACACTAGTTGAAGTGATGGTTCAATAACCTCATCAAGTCTCCACCATCCTCCCACTTAATTCTTTCGAGAGAAACTTTTCCTCGAGAAAGGACCCGTTTCTAGAAACAATCCCTATTGCTTTATGATCTGTTTTAGGAGGTATACACATCCGTTTTGTGTTTCATATGAAGATGTATTTATCCGTTTTGGGTTCGAGCTTATCACGTTGAAACTTTTTCACATAAGCGTCGCAGCCCCAAACTTTTAAGAAACGACAACTTAGGTTTCTCCAAACCATAGTTCAAACAGTGTCGTCTCAACGGAATTACGTGGTGCCCTATTATAGTGAGTGCGGTTGTCTCTAATGCCTAACCCATGAACGATAGTGGTAATTCGATAAGAGACATCATGGTACGCACCATATCCAATAGGGTGCAACTATGATGTTCGGACACACCATCACACTATGGTGTTCCAGCGGTATTAATTGTGAAACAATTTCCACGATGTCTTAGTTGCGTGCCAAAGCTCATAACTCAGATACTCATCTCTATGATCATATCATAGACATTTTATCCTCTTGTCACAATGATCTTTAACTTCACTCTGAAATTACTTGAACCATTCAATAATTCAGACTTTGTGTTTCATCAAGTAAATATACTCAACATCTACTCGAATCATCCGTGAAGTCGAACATAACGATATTCACCGCATGCCTCAAAGCACTCATTGGACTGCACACATCAAAATGTGTTACTTCCAACAGGTTGCTACCTTGTTCCATCTTCTGAAACCGAGGCTTTTCGGTCATCTTGCCCATGTGGTATGATTTGCATATCTCAAGTGATTCAAAATCAAGTGAGTCCAAGCGATCCATCTCGCATGGAGTTTCTTCATGCGTATACATCAATAGACATGGTTTGCATGTCTCAAACTTTTCAAAACGCGAGTGAGTCCAAAGATCCATCAACATGGAGCTTCTTCATGCGTTTTATACCAATATGACTTACATGGCGATTGCCACAAGTACGTGGTACCATCATTACTATCTTATATCTTTTGGCATGAAAATGTGTATCACTACGACCGAGATTCAATAAACCATTCCTTTTAGGTGCTAGACCATTGAAGGCATTATTCAAATTAACAGAGTAACCATTATTCTCCTTAAATGAATAATCGTATTGCGACAGACATAATCCAATCATGTCTATGCTCAATGCAAACACCAAATAACAATTTTAGGTTTAACTCCAATCTCGATGGTAGAGGGAGCGTGCGATGCTTGATCACATCAACCTTGGAAACACTTCCAACACGTATCGTCAGCTCACCTTTAGCTAGTCTCCGTTTATTCCGTAGCTTTTGTTTCGAGTTACTAACACTTAGCAACCGAACCGGTATCTAATACCCTGGTGCTACTAGGGGTACTAGTAAAGTACACATTAACATAATGTATATCCAATATACTTCTATCGACCTTGCCAGCCTTCTCATCTACCAAGTATCTAGGGTGGTTCCGCTTCAGTTTCCGTTCCTCTCATTACAGAAGCACTTAGTCTCGGGTTTGGGTTCAACCTTGGGTTTCTTCACTAGAGCAGCAACTGTTTTGCCATTTCATGAAGTATCCCTTGTTGCCCTTGCCCTTCTTGAAACTAGTGGTTTTACCAACCATCAACAATTGATGCTCCTACTTGACTTCTACTTTCATGGTGTCAAACATCGCGAACACTTCAAGGATCATCATATCTATCCACGATATGTCATAGTTCATCACGAAGCTCTAGTAGCTTGGTGGCAATGACTTTGGAGAAACATCACTATCTCATCCGGAAGATCAACTCCCACTCGATTCAAGTGATTGTTGCACTCGGACAATCTGAGCACAAGCTCAACGATTGAGCTTTTCTCCCTTAGTTTGCAGGCTAAGAAAATCGTCGGAGGTCTTATACCTCTTGGACGTGGCACGAGCCTGAAATCCCAATTTCAGCCCTCGAAACATCTCATATGTTCATGACGTTTGAAAAACGTCTTTGGTGCCTCAACTCTAAACCGTTTAACCCGAACTATCACGTAGTTATCAAAGCGTGTATGTCCGATATTCGTAACATCCACAAACGACGTTTGGGGTTTAGCACTGTGGCGGTGCATTAAGGACATAAGCTTTCGTCCGCATAATCGCTCTTGTCAACTTTCAACTATAGTTTCTCTAGGAACATATCTAAACAGTAGAACTAAAGCGCGAAGCTACGACATAATTTGCAAAAGGTCTTTTGACTATGTTCAGGGATAATTAAGTTCATCTTATGAACTCCCACTTAGATAGACATCCCTCCGGTCATCTAAGTGATTACATGATCCGAGTCAACTAGGCCGTGTCCGATCATCACGTGAGACGGACTAGTCATCATCGGTGAACATCTTCATGTTGATCGTATCTACTATACGACTCATGCTCGACCTTTCGGTCTCGTGTTCCGAGGCCATGTCTGCATACATGCTAGGCTCGTCAAGTTAACCCTAAGTGTTTGGCGTGTGTAAATCTGTCTTACACCCGTTGTATGTGAACGTAAGAATCCATCACACCCGATCATCACGTGGTGCTTAGAAGCTGACGAACTTTAGCAGCGGTGCACGCAGTTAGGGAGAACACTTCTTGAAATTGTTGTAAGGGATCATCTTATTTACTACCGTCGTTCTAAGTAAACAAGATGCATAAACATAATAAACATCACATGCAATTATATATAGTAGTGACATGATATGGCCAATATCATATAGCTCCATTGATCTCCATCTTCGGGCTCCATGATCATCATCGTCACCGCATGACACCATGATCTCCATCATCATGATCTCCATCATCGTGTCTTCATGAAGTTGTCTCACCAACTATTACTTCTACTACTATGGCTACGGTTAGCAATAAAGTAAAGTAATTACATGGCGTTGTTTAATGACACGCAGGTCATACAATAAATAAAGACAACTCCTATGGCTCCTGCCGGTTGTCATACTCATCGACATGCAAGTCGTGAATCCTATTACAAGAACATGATCAATCTCATACATCACATATCATTCATCACATTCTACTTGGCCATATCACATCACATAGCATACCCTGCAAAAACAAGTTAGACGTCCTTTAATTGTTGTTGCATGTTTTACGTGGCTGCTATGGGTTTCTAGCAAGAACGTTTCTTACCTACGCAAGACCACAACGTGATATGCCAATTGCTATTTACCCTTCATAAGGACCCTTTTCATCGAATCCGTTCCGACTAAAGTGGGAGATCGGCACCCGCTAGCCACCTTATGCACCAAGTGCATGTCGGTCGGTGGAACCTTGTCTCACGTGGAAATGCGTGTAAGGTCGGTCCGGGCCGCTTCATCCCACAATACCGTCGAAACAAGATTGGACTAGTAACGGTAAGCATATTGAACAACATCAACGCCCACAACTACTTTGTGTTCTACTGCGTGCAAAGAATCTACCCAATAGACCTAGCTCATGATGCCCTTTGTTGAGGAACGTGGCGAAATTCAAAATTTTCCTCGTGTCACCAAGATCTATCTATGGAGAAACTAGCAACGAGTGGAAGGAGAGTGCATCTACATACCCTTGTAGATCGCTAAGCGGAAGCGTTCAAGAGAACGGGGTTGAAGGAGTCGTACTGTCGTGATCCAAATCACCGGAGATCCTAGTGCCGAACGGACGGCACCTCCGTGTTCAACACACGTACAGCCTGGTGACGTCTCCCACGCCTTGATCCAGCAAGGAGATAGGGAGAGGTTGAGGAAGACTCCATCCAGCAGCAGCACAACGGCGTGGTGGTGGTGGAGGAGGGTGGCAATCCTACAGGGCTTCGCCAAGCACCGCGGGAGAGGAGAAGGGACTTGGGAGAGGGAGGGCTGCGCCCAACCTGTGGTGCGGCTGCCCTCCCACCCCCACATATATATAGGGGCAAGGGAGAGGGGCGGCCCCTCGGATCCAATCTGAGGAGGCGGCGGCCAAGGGAGGAGTGCCTCCCAAGTCAAGTGGAGGCCCTCCCCTTAGGGTTTTCCCCTTCCCATGCGCATGGGCCTTGGGGGCTGGTGCCTGGCCCATTAAGGCTAGGGCGCCTTACAGCCCATGCTACTGTATTGGACGTGGTGGAACAATTTCCGGACCTCCGGACCCCTCCGAATCCTCCGAACCTTCCGGAAGCTTCCCGGTACAATACCGAAAAACCCGAACTTTTCCGGAACCCGAACAACAACTTTCCATATATAAATCTTTACCTCCGGACCATTCCGAACTCCTCATGATGTCCGGGATCTCATACGGGACTCGAACAACATTCGGTAACCACATACAAACTTCCTTTATAACCCTAGCGCCATCGAACCTTAAGTGTGTAGACCCTACGGGTTCGGGAGACATGTAGACATGACCGAGGCGTTCTCCGGTCAATAACCAACAGCGGGATCTGGATACCCATGTTGGCTCCCACATGTTCCACGATGATCTCATCGGATGAACCACAATGTCAAGGACTCAATCGATCCGTATACAATTCCCTTTGTCTAGCGGCATTGTACTTGCCCGAGATTCGATCGTCGGTATCCCGATACCTTTGTTCAATCTCGTTACCGCAAGTCTCTTTACTCGTTCCGTAACACATCATCCCGTGATCAACCCCTTAATCACATTGTGCACATTAAGATGATGTCCTACCGAGTGGGCCCAGAGATACCTATTTGTTTACACGGAGTGACAAATCCAGTCTCGATTCGTACCAACCCACAGACACTTTCGGAGATACCTGTAATGCACCTTTATAGCCACCCGATTACGTTGTGACGTTTGGTACACCCAAAGCATTCCTACGGTATCCGGGAGTTGCACAATCTCATGGTCTAAGGAAATGATACTTGACATTAGAAAAGCTTTAGCATACTGAACTACGATCTTTGTGCTAGGCTTAGGATTGGGTCTTGTCCATCACATCATTCTCCTAATGATGTGATCCCGTTATCAACGACATCCAATGTCCATGGTCGAAACCGTAACCATCTATTGATCAACGAGCTAGTCAACTAGAGGCTTACTAGGGACATGGTGTTGTCTATGTACCCACACATGTATCTGAGTTTCCTATCAATACAATTATAGCATGGATAATAAACGATTATCATGAACAAGGAAATATAATAATAACTAATTTATTATTGCCTCTAGGGCATATTTCCAACAGTTATGAGGACGGATCAGAGTCTGGTGGCGAGACCGTCGTCTACTCCGACGACGAGTCGTCAACCGGAGAAACTGAATCTCTGTATCAGCTACAAGATGGCCGGATTGGGGGCTGTTCCGATGGTGACAGATTCGGACCCTCTCGATCTGCCCAACCGGGTTGGAATATTCATGGCGGTACACAAGCGGTGCTTCACTCTTCGACCACCGCTGCGGCGATGATTGCCGGTTCAACAATGGCGACGGCCGGGGGCAGGTGGCCTGTGCGCCCGCCGGCTCAAGTTTTATCAGATCTGTTCGATGCGTTGGCTGCGCTCATGGCAGAGGTTAATCCGGCGGATCAGGACGCTCATAACGCGGAGATTGCGAAGGTGAAGGAACAAATCACTCAAGCTAAAGCAGATCTAGTAGCTGCAGACGCCAGGATGACGGCAGAACGGGCCGCTTTAGATGCGCAAGCTTATAGGCTCATGTTGGATCAGAACGCGTCACATGAAGTCATGAAGAGGAAATACAGATCCCGTTTGCCTTCAGTTTTCGAAGGAAGAGACCTCTTCAACACCCCCGGGGCGGGAACCAGTAATCCGCCGGTGGTAAACCGGGCGGAAGCACCTGGGACGGACGCGCCGGTCCAGCCCGCAATAGATCTACCTTGCCATAACGCTAGTGCGCCTCGGTGTGCAAACACCTCCGGGTCACTACTCCAACCCGATGGATAACCTTGTTGCGATTCTGCACGGTGGAGGCTATTCAAATTGAAGGTGATTCACCACAGGTAGTAGAGACGCGCCGGGTCAAGGAGCTCCTTAGGACAACTTTGGTCCAACAAGAAGCGTATTCGTACAGCCGCGACCGGATCCACTCTACCCCCCGCCCAAGCCGGAGCTATAGTAGGCACGTGGATGAACCGGCCATATCAAGTAATGCACGGCGTGGTGCGCCCCGTGGCAACAACCCAGCAGGTGGCGTCGATAACACCCAGGAGGTGGTGGACCGGGCCCGAGCGCGCAGGGAGGCCGAGTTAGCAGCACAACATCAGGCTTATCAGCTTATGCCGGTTCGTCCGACCATCTCGGTCGAGCCTGGGGTTACCTCTAGCTCTTTGGGGGTGCCTTGCCTCGTCCCCGCTTTACGCAATGTGCGCCTGCCCAAAGACTTCAAGGGTCCGTGCAAGGTGCCAAATTACACTGCCGATTTAGCTCGAAGCATGGATAGAAAGTTATGAGATGGCCATGGAGATGCTGGATGTGGATGAGGCCGTGTGTGCAAAGTACTTCACCATGATGCTCGAAGGCACGGCCCGTACTTGGTGGAAGAGCTTGCCACCCAATTCTATCAATTCATGGGCCCAGTTGCGGACCCGGTTTATCCAGAATTTCAAAGATACCTGTAAGCAGCCCATGTCCGTAGTGGACTTGGCGGCTTGTGTCCAGGGGGAAGGAGTCAACAACCCATTGGGTACGCCGTGTTTGAAATCTTGCACTCGTCGGACCGGATCAACGGCGACTCTGCGATCTTAACCACGGAGGGCAAGCTGCCGGTTTAAGCCTTTAAAGTTGAAGTTAGGGGCGCATGAAGCGGTTTTGTAATGACATGGGCACTCTCATGGGCGCTCTAGTGAAGTATGCTGATTACGATAGTACCAAGGATCCCGAGTCGGCGATGACGAGACAGGGAAGGGAAGGAAGAACAGCAACCCCAAGGGCCAGCAACATCACTCGGCGGGTAATGGTGGAGGCAAGCGTAAAGCGAATGGCAACATGGACTTCGTAGCTAACACCAACGCGCAGGACAAGGGCAATGGCGCAAGGGTAAACAACCGAATCGAAGTGGAGCGCCTAATCCCAATCCGGACCGCTTGAACTATCTATTGAATCAACCCTGTCCGAAGCATGGGACGAAGGAGACGCCAGCAAACCATCTCTGGAAGGATTGCTACGTTATGTAGGAGTTCAAGAGTTCTAATGCTTTCCAGTATGATCAAGGTTCTGGTGGCGGTTCAGGATCCGGGCCGGGTTATGGTGGAGGAAATTCCGGTTCAGGATTTAATGGTAATCCGGGCAGACATAACAATCAGAACAATCAGAATAACCAAGGTGGTTACAACCAACAACAGCAACAGTCGGGTTATCGAGCAACCCAAAGCGGTTGAATAGTGGGCAGATACCATGTCTTCACCACCGGCTTAGACAAGCGAGACCGGAAGCTTGAAGCGGGCGATAACGCTGTTGAACGGCCGTGCCTCATTACCTACGCTGGTCAGAGCAGCCCATTGTATGGAGTAGAGAGGATCGTCCCCCCCCCGGTTGACAATCCGGGTCAGCTAGCCCTGGTGGTGGCACCTCAGGTGGGAGGTTATAAGTTCACCAAGGTGCTCATGGACGGAGGGAGCAGCATTAACATCCTGTACTATGAGACCTTCCATCGTATGGGGTTAACAGATAAACATCTCAAACCGTCCAATACAGTGTTCCATGGTGTGGTACCTGGCAAGTCAGCATATCCGGTTGGTAAAATAGCTCTGGAAGTGGCCTTTGGAGATGAATATGACTCCAGATCGGAAACATTGACGTTTGAAGTGGTAAAAATCCAAAGTCCATATCACGCCCTATTTGGGCGGCTGGCTTATGCCAAGTTCATGGCACGGCCTTGTTATATCTATTTGCAGCTCAAGATGCTGGGTCACAAGAGGACAATAACGGTTCTTGGGAGTCGCAAGATCGCTTTGGAATGTGAGGAAGGTGATGCGGCTTACGCAGAGTCGGTTTGTTCCACCGAGGAGCTGAAGTACTATAAGGACAATGTTGATCCAACGGACATGACTCCGTTGAAGAAGCCAACTACAGAGCATGATCCGGCCCTGAAAATCAAATCGGCCGCGGAGACAAAGCGTGTTGACGTCGTGCTGGCGATTCGTCCAAGCGATTCGACATCAGTGCCAACTTGGATCCGAAATAGGAAAGCGCGCTCATCGAGTTTATCCGTGAGAATCGGGACATTTTTGCATGGAAGCCTTATGACATGCCAGGTGTACCGAGGCAACTCGCTGAGCACACTCTTAATGTTGATCCCAAGTACAAACCGGTGAAGCAGTTTCTCCGCCGGTTTAACGAAGAAAGGCGCAAGGCCATTGGAGAGGAGGTGGCGGGCTCTTAGCGGCTGGTTTTATCATTGAAGTATTCCGTCGAGTGGCTTGCTAATCCGGTGCTTTGGTTCTTAAGAAAACGGCACTTGGCGATGTGTGTGGATTACAGTATCTTAACAAGGCTTGTCCGTGAGATCCTTTTGCCCTCCCGCATTGACCAGATTATTGATGCCACTGCGGGTTGTGAGCGTTTGAGCTTTTTGGATGCATATTCCGGGTATCATCAGATCAAGATGGCAGTTAAGGACCAGGAGAAGACGGCGTTTATCACTCCCTTTGGAGCCTTCTGCTATGTATTTATGCCTTTTGGGATCAAGAGCGCCCAAGAACTTATCAACGCTGTGTACAGAATTGCCTGCATAAACAGATCGGCCGTAATGTGCACGCCTATGTTGATGATATTGTGGTCAAGTCAAGGAAGAAGGAGACACTGATTGACGATTTGAAGGAAACCTTTGACAACCTGCGGGTTTACAAGATGATGCTCAACCCGGCCAAATGTGTCTTTGGTGTTCCGGCAAGCAAATTATTGGGTTTTCTCGTGTCCAACAGGGGAATTGAAGCTAATCCGGAGAAGATTACGGCTATTACCTCCCTGGCTAAACCGAAGTGTATTAACGACGTCCAGCGTTTGGCAGGCCGGATTGCTGCACTGAGCCCGTTTATCAGCCGCCTCGGAGAGAAGGCCATCCCTTTGTACCAGAATCTTTGAAAAAGACAGATCGGTTTATTCGAGTCCGGCCGACGACAAGCGTTGGAGGACTTAAAGCGGAAATTGGCCAACCGCTTTGTGCTCGCCGCTCCCATTGACAAGGAGCCTGCCATTGTATGTTGTCGCTAATGCTGTGGCGGTCAGCGTGGCCATTGTGGTGGAGCGGAAGGAGGCGGGGAAGGAGCATCCGGTTCAACATCCGGTTTACTATATCGGTAGGTACTTATCGAATCTAAGCAAAGGTATCCGCATTGGCAGAAGCTGGTATATGGAGTTTTCATGGCAAGCCGGAAGCTGAAGCAGTATTTTCAAGGGCACCCCATCACTGTGGTCAGTTCTGCTCCTTTAGGTGATATCATACATAACCGGGAAGCGACTGGCCTGATTGCTAAGTGGGCTATAGAGCTTGGGCCGCAAGACGGTTCGATGCGTGCCTCGGACGGCGGTGAAGTCTCAAGCACTTGTGGATTTCATTAATGATTGGATGGAGTTGCAAGCACACGAAGAAAAGCCGGATCACACATATTGGACCATCCATTTTAGCGGATCCACGCAATTGGAGGGCTCGGGGGCTGGAGTCGTATTAACTTCCCCACGAGGTGACAAGTTTTGTTACGTTCTCCGCTTAATGTTCCCTTGTACTAACAATGCAGCTGAGTATGAAGCCTTGCTCCATGGTCTCCGGATGGCTAAGGAGATGAATCTAAGCCGGGTTAAGTGCTTGGTGACTCGGACCTAGTGGCTCAACAGTGTACGGCACTTGGGATTCAAAGGACCCACTCATGGCTGCATATCGTCGTGAGGTGGATATTGTCGCAGTCATTTCAAGGGCTATCGTGGACCACGTGGACCGTCGGAAGAATGAAGCGGCAGACGCTTTAAGCGGTTGGGCTCTCAACGCATAAACCGGTCCCGCCCAATGTCTTTCAGACGTCTTTGCACAACCCGTCGGTCAAGCTCCCTGGTGAAGCGGATTTGGCTATTCCTGATCCGGAGGCTCAATTGGTGGCAGCTCTTCACGCCACTCCGGATTGGACGCTTCCTTATCTTGCGTACATGAACCGGGGCGAGTTACCAGAAGATGAGACGTTGGCCCGGCAGATAGTTCGGCGATCTAAGTCTATGACCATTGTTAATGGCGAATTGCATCATTGCAGTGTGTCAGGGGCGTTTCAACGCTGTGTGTCCCCTGAGGAAGGCTGTGAAATATTGCGTGAGATCCACGAAGGAGATTGTGGTCACCACGCCGGTTCAAAATCCTTGGTGGCTAAAGCGTTCCATACGGTTTCTATTGGTTGACTGCTCATGCTGATGCGGAAGATCTGGTCAGACGATGTGATGGTTGCCAAAAGTTTTCCAGACGTGCTCATGTACCAGCCCAAGAATTGAGGATGATTCCAATTACTTGGCCGTTTGCAACCTGGGGGCTGGATATGGTTGGGCCTTTCAAAAGGTCCAAGGACAAGAAGACCCACCTACTAGTGGCGGTCGACAAGTTTACAAAATGGGTAGAGGCAGAACCTGTTAGCAAGTGTGATGCGGCCACGGCGGTTCAGTTCATCAAAAAGGTGATTTTCCGGTTTGGCTTTCCACACAGTATCATCACAGATAATGGTACCAATTTGTCCAGAGGTGCCATGAAGGAGTTCTGCGAACGTGAGCACATCCGGCTTGACATTTCTTCAGTAGCCCACCCACAGTCCAATGGTCAAGCGGAAAGGGCTAATCAAGAGATCTTGAGAGGTATCAAGCCCCGGCTTATGGTCCCTTTGCATAGGACACCGGGTTGTTGGGTAGAAGAGCTACCGTCTGTGTTATGGAGTATAAACACTACGCCTAACAGATCCACGGGATACACATCGTTCTTTATGGTCTATGGAGCGGAGGCGGTTCTCCCCAGTGACATCCGTCATGACTCACCTCGTGTGGCAGCTTATGTTGAAGCGGACAACGAGACGGCACGGCAAGACGCTTTGGACCGGTTGGATGAGGAGCGTGACATAGCAGCTGCCCGCTCGGCGATTTACCAACAGGATCTTCGTCGTTACCATAGTCGCCAGGTCGTAAATCCGTAACTTTTCAAGAAGGAGATTTAGTGCTTTGGCTCATCCAAGACCAGACTGATATGCACAAGTTATCCCCACCTTGGGAGGGACCTTTTGTGGTCAGCAAGAATCTGCACAACGGGTCGTACTATCTAATCGATGTTCGAGAGCATAAAGACTCACGCACGTTAGAGGAGGAGACCAACAGGCCGTGGAACATAGCTCATCTTGACCTTATTATACCCGAGCCATCGGCTCTACTTATGTACATATTATGACAAAGGTATATATTATGAATAAAGTAATAAACCGGAGCCTCGGCTAAAGCGGGGTATCTGTTACATTACATCATGCGTGGTTACATGGAGTTGTTACGTCTTAAAGCGGCCTCCGGTTTACCCCTGAGTTTGCTTTCCAAAAGCTTTATGATATCACTTGGGGGCTTGGTGGCGTCCGAACCAATGCAACACCTTTTGATAGGCGTAAAAGCCACCAGATCACTTGGGGACATGGTCAAGTCTGAACCAGTCACGCCTCTTGATCGGCCTAAGGCCATAGAGTCACTTGGGGGCTTGGTCAAACCCGAACCATTGCCACACCACTTGATCGGCATAATGCCACGGTTTCAGTTGGGGGCCTGGCTGACTTGAACCATGGCTACACCTTATAGATAGCTTGGTCGTGTCCGACCATGGTAACACCATATGATCGGCTCAGTAAAGCCTTCTTTTTTGCAAACGGTTTATCATTGCCTTGGCTTCCATGTTTTTTTCATAACTATTATTTGATTTTTGTTGCGTTTCTTAAACCGATAACATTTTTAAACCGATTCAAACTGTCAATTGACGGAATACGGTTCATTTTTTAATCCGGAGATAATGTTTCCGGTTTGACTTTTTTCTGTTAACATCCCATTATGGAGTAACAGGGGGCTTGTCATGACCCGTCACGGTTTACGTGGTAAACCGGTATTATAAACACAGGAGCTGTTTTCTCCTTTGACGGTAAGGGTTTATACAACCTCCGCTTCAAGATTGGCTAAGCCAACTTTATGCCCAAATGATGGCGAGATATCACAAATTTTGATTATATACCTCAGTTTTTCATATATATATATATATATATATATATATATATATATATATATATATATATATATATATATATATATATATATATATATATATGAACGTCACAAGCATTTGGCGGCACAAACCGCCGTGGCGGTTTAAGATTTTGTGATTGCGGGCAATATAGATTGAAAGTTTCGATCATTCCAAAGAAAAGTATCGGCACCTATGCACGAAGGCATATTAAAAGCAAGAGTGTTGGCTATCCTATTACAAGGCAACATGGTGCTGTCGATTGTCAAAACCGGCGGATCTTGGGTAGGGGGTCCCGAACTGTGCGTCTAGGCGGATGGTAACAGGAGACAAGGGACACGATGTTTTACCTGTGTTCGGGCCCTCTTGATGGAGGTAAAACCCTACGTCCTGCTAGATTATTATTGATGATGTGTGTTACAAGAGTGGATCTACCACGAGATCAAAGAGGCTAAGCCCTAGAAGCTAGCCTATGGTATGATTGTTGTTCATCCTACGGACTAAAACCCTCCGGTTTATATAGACACCGGATAGGGTTAGGGTTACACAGAGTCGGTTACAAAGGTAGGAGATCTACATATCCGTATCGCCAAGCTTGCCTTCCACGCCAAGGAAAGTCCCATCCGGACACGGGACGAAGTCTTCAATCTTGTATCTTCATAGTCTTGGAGTCCGGCCGATGATGATAGTTCGCTATCCGGACACCCCCTAGTCCGGAACTCCCTCAAGAGTCTCCACGAACCAGGCTTCAATGGCGACGAGTCCGGCGTGCATATTGTCTTCGGCATTGCAAGGCGGGTTCTTCCTCCAAGTAATTTATAGAAGATTGTGAACACCAGGATAGTGCCCGGCTCTGCAAAACAAGTTCCACATAACACCGTAGAGAGAATAATTTTTGCACAGATCTGCTGACGTATTCCGCGGCGTGACATCACACCACGGCCAGGCCTTTATATGAATCGTTTTTGCTGTTCCACCTCAGCGTGTTTAGCGAGGCGGTTTCCTTGGCACGTCTTATCAAAGCATAGATCGTGCCCCCTTATTCCGGGATTCTCATCAATACGGACGTGGGTAACCCAACCGTGCCCGTTGGCCTGCCTTCTCTATCAAAGGCGAGTCCTAGTCGACCACGGGGTGGGCTCTTGGTATTCAACCTCTTTATACCGATACCAAGGCCCTCTCCTTTTTACACCCTCTATCGAGTTCGCCTCGCGCTTCGAGTTCCAACACCCAAAGCTTCAGATTCAGCGCTTCGGACTTTCGGCGATGTCCGCTCCGACCAAAGATGGCCGATGGATGTCTTCCTCCGTCACAGAAGAAGACGTGCTAAAGCCGCGAGACGCCAGGTATCTAACCGGCGAGATCTCGCATAGGCTGCCTGCTCCAGGGCAGGTCATTCCCACTCCTGAGCCCGGTGAGAATGTGGTGTTCGTGTCCCACTTCCTTCGGGGTTTAGGCTTCCGACGGATCCCTTTGTGCGGGGCTCATGTTTTATTACGGGCTTGATTTCCATGACTTGAATCCGGAGTCCATCCTCCATATCTTGTCATTCATTGTCGTATGTGAGGCCTTCCTCCATATTACCCCCCACTTTGGATTGTGGCTCAAGACCTTCAAGGTGGAGTCAAAGATGATCAAGGGGCAGCAAGCGGAGTGCGGAGGGGCGGTCATAAGCAAATGTGCTAATGCTCCGTGGCCCGAGGGCTCTTTTCAAGAGGAGCTTGGTTTGTGGCAATTGGAGTGGTTTTATATCACCGCTCCCAGGGGCACCAAATGGGCGGCGCTCCCTTATACCTTTCGGAGTTCACCACAGCGGCTGGCATCATGGGTCAACAAGGGGCTCGACTGGGGGCCGCCCAAGGACGTTCCCCTGCTGCAGGGCCGCATTCGAGATCTCCAGGAAAGAGGGATCAATCTGGCTGCAGTGGCGCAGGTTATGGTGATCCGACGCCTTCAGCCCTACAAACGTCGCCCCCTCCGCCTGTGGGAATTCAATCCGGAGGGACCATGAGCTCTCCAAAATTTTATGGGCATGACGCCCGTGGAGATGTATAAACTGTTCTTCGGATCACAAGAGAAGTGTCCGGTCTTGACCGAGGACGCAGGACTAAGCTGCAATCGCCCAGATACTCAAGTAAGTAGTCCTGTAACCGGACAAGCTGTTTGTTCAGTTATTTTATATATATGCCCTTTAAAGGAGTCGTTTCTTGAACAGGAGTGGATAGCCAAGGCAAAGTTGATAAGGTGTCCGGCTCCCCTCCCAGAGACCACGCCGGATCCCATGTTGACCAAGATGTTGAAGGTCGCGCCTTTTGAAGAAGGCGAAGAGAGGAGCGGGGGAACAACCACCTCTGCGAAGGAGGCTATCAAGGAAGGAGGGATTAAGAGTCCCACCTTCCGAGGAGAGAAGAGGACCGTTTCAGAAGATCCGGAGGTCAAGGCCTCAAAGAAAGGAAGGGAATCTTGGCAGAGAGTCTGGCTGGAAGTAACCCAGCCGCATTATTTCCCCAAGGGATCAGCCCTCAATGGGCCGTAAGTAGAAAGAAGGGGTCTTGTAAATAAGGAGCATCCTGTATTTATTTATGAAGATAACCGAAATTGTACCTTGTAGTTCGGACCTCAGCCCTTCTCGTGAGCTCGTCTTGAGGGGATCTTCTTCCGGAGATGATGGAGAGCCAACGCCTCCATCTGTCGCACCCTCATGTGAAGCGGACGACCCGGAGGTGTCGTCGCAGAGGGTTCCCCCAAGTCCGGCGGGGGCGGAAGGTCCGGCGCCGAGTGGTGTGCGGTCGGAGGAGCTGAAGGATTTGCTCGGGCGAGCGGCTATCTCAGAAGATCACCGTGCTCTAATGGGTACGGTGATTCAAAGGATTGCATCCGTAGAGAGCGGATTGCACGAAGCCGTCAGAAGCTTACTGACGGGGTTTGAGGTACGCAAAAAATAATGTACCTTTTGACAGTTGTGCATATAAAATGTGCCATGTATAGAGAGTAGCCCCTGAGACTCGGTATGTTGTCAAAATTGACGACGTGCCGAGGATCAAATTCTCAGTTTTAACATATCGCCGCTCCTAAACAGGTGGCGGGGCGTCCGGAGGCCAGCCGGACTGATGAGTATGCCGAACTAAAGCGGCAGCTTGATGAGGCGGATGCGGACATCGCGCTGGTCAATAAACGATTTGACGAGTCACAAGGTATGCGACTTCTATGCGGACACCTGGTAAGGGAGCTTAACGCCCATGTCTTACTAATCGTATGCTTAATGCAGATGGTGCCGTTGCCGTGGAAGAGCTGCGGGCAGAACTCGCCCGAGCGAAAGAGCAAGCCAGAATTAGTAATGCGACCGCTGTAAAGGCGGTCGAAGAGCTAGAAGCTGAACGGGCTGCTCCTTTGCCGAAGCAAAGAAGAGATGGCCGATATTGCCAAAAAGTTGAGGAATACTACCGATCGCTGCGAGGTTCTTGAGAAAGAACGTTAAGTGGAACAAGAGGGCCTAAAAAGGCCGCCGAATCCAAGAATGCCCGATCGGCTTTGAGAGCTGCCAAGGAGGAGCTGAGTCGGTGGGGCGATTGCGGCTGGAAAACCGTTTACCTTTCACGGAGGAAATATACGGATCCAAAGTATGCTCAGTTAGATAAGTTGTGGAGTTCGGAGGATGCTTATCTGGACTTGGCGGCGAGAGCCGTGGACGCGGTTGAGCACTTCCGGGGCCAGAAGGGTCACAGAAGGGAAGAGCTATATTGGTCGCAATTCCATAGTCCGGAGCGTCCTCGCCCGTGACCGATCGGTTGGCGAATGGGCCGAGCTGAATCGATTGTCCGGATTTGCCATGAAGCATGTCTTGACTCACTTGTGGCGGACGGACCCCACACCGAAGAGCTATTTTGGTTTAGTGCAGCTTTTCTTGAGCGGTGCCGCATATCGATGCGATGAAGCGATCGGCATGTATTGAGGGAGCGGATGGCTCTTGCCCGTGTCAAGACATCTTGGGCAGAGATGAAGGCCATGACGCGTTGCATCCCGTGATTGAGACAGAGGTCGAGTACCGCCGAGCACTACTTTGAAGAAGTCCTGCCGGGTGCTTGTGTAATAGAGACGCAGTGCTCGAAGGATATTATGTTTAAATGACATGTATGATTTGTGAAAACAATGTTTCAATGTAATATAAGTGCTTTTTATACTTGTGCGTTCAAGTATTAAACTACTCCCTATGCGGCCGTTTATGTATATGTGTATATAACTTTGAAGATGGCAGTCCTTGGCTTCAGCCCCCACGCACATAGTGCGGGGTGTTTGCAAAAAAGGCGCTTTTTCACACTTAATCCAACGTCTTGGTCCTGTTAAGGAGGTGATAGCGTAGCAAACCGTGCAACCGGACTATAATGCTTTATCACTTTCACTTAGCCATAGGAGTTCGAGGTGGGGCTACTATATAGCCCACGGGCGCCGCACTCTCCCGAATTCGGGGTGCGTATGTGCCTGACCGAAAACCGGTCCTTCGTTAATGCGGAGGAATTCTAAACATTCATGTTAGTCATCGAGTGGTTGACCAGTCTCTCGCTATATCATGATGGTCAGTTTTCGGCTTTCTCTACTGAGGTGCTCGCCCGGCGAACCAGGCACAATCGCGATAGTTCTCACGGTGTCGCGTTAGCCGTGAAAAGCGGGCGTAAGGCAGCAAAACACGTGAGCCGGGCAACCCAACATTTGACCAAAGACATGATTCGAGCTGATGCATACAAGGCCTAACTTTCGAGACGCCGAATACTCCCTAAGGTATTCGGTCTTTATGAAAATGGGCAAAATAATGCCCTAAGCCCCTTGTGTCCAGGTACCCGCAAAAATTCTGGTGCAGCCAATGCCAAAGCACCAGCCTCCTCCTCAATTATATTAAGGAACTGGGGGAATGTATATCAACAAGAGACAGTGAAAAAAGGTTTACGCAGGGTCTTAATCTGAAAAGAATCCTTGCAACGGGTCCCTGCTGCACGTCTGTGCCTGTGTCTCCGTTGTGCCGTATCCTGGACGGGTGTAGCACGTTGTTCATCTGTAAAAGAGAGGAACTTAGTTTGAAAGAAAAAGGATCGTGCGAAAGATGTACTTAATATTAAATGAACAGAGTACGGTTCGAAGAATAAAATTGAGCTCTATTATCTCTTATTGCACATGCATGTAGCCCCTCGTATGGGGGTGTGCCGCTAGTAGGCGCCGGACTCGTCTAGCCGTGTCCGGGGTTTGAATGACCAATTACAGGTTCTTTGCCTAGTGGAGCCAGATAGCTGTGGAGCTGTCGATGTCGTCTCCCCTTCTTCCGTGCTCGAGTAACACTTAATACTTCCTTTTAACGAGATGATGCCGTGGACCGGGCATTTTAAGTGTTAGAGATGCATAATGCGGTATTGCGTTAAAGCGGGCGAAAGCTTGGCGTCCCAATAGTGCTTGATGGCTACTTTTAAGCGGGCGACATGGAAGAGTAGCCTTTCACGACGGAAGTTGTCGGATGAACCAAACACAACTTCTAGCAAGATGGAAACCGCAGAGGAGGCGTATGGGCGGGCAGTACTCCTTTAAAGGAGGTGTTGCTACGGTGAATTTTGGTTGGGTTTATCCCCATCCTGCGGATTGTGTCACGATATATCAGGTTTATGTCATCGCCGCCATCCATGAGGACATGTGTAAATTGGAATCCGTCGATTATAGGATCCAATATCAAGGCAGTCCATCCTGCGTTAGGATATTTTCGGAATAGTCACGATGGTCGAAGGTGATTGGTTTTGACAACCAATGTGCGGCGCGCCTTTTAGTGGGCGCCGCTCTTTTTCCTTTGATCACGTGAAGTGAGTTTACTGTTTTAACCTTTTGTGGGAAATTCTTTTTGTTTTCCGGGGCTCTTGCTTGTGGTGCTCGTCATCATTTTCCCTTGGTGTGTCGAGCCCCTTGTGTTCGGGCGTTAAGTCGTCCGGACTGCTTGAAGACCCAACAATCTCTGTGGGTATGGTTTGCGTGCTTCCTGAGGTACCATGTATTTGACACGATCTGTCCGTAATCTTGTTTAGGTTGGATAGCTCGTCCTTTGTTATCCTTTAGGGCAGTGTTTTGTTGTTCGGCCGAGAGCTTTTGAATTGGCGTTGACAGTCGTACTATTTGGGCCATTTTCTTTATTCCGGCGCTGATCTTTTCTGCGTCGTGATTTCCCATTTCCATCCCTGGTTTCGGATGTACTCAGGTCGCTGGTACTGCATCTAGCCAGCCAGCTGTCCTCTCCCGTGTAAAAGCGGGTCATGAGGCTTGTTAGTGCGGCCATTGTTCTTGGCTTTTCTTGGCCGAGGTGTCTGGCGAGCCATTCGTCTCGGACGTTGTGTTTGAAAGCGGCTAAGGCTTCGGCGTCCGGACAGTCGACTATTTGGTTCTTTTTAGTGAGGAACCTGTTCGAATTTCCGGCTGACTCTCCGGGCTGTTGAGTTATGTGACTTAGATCGTCTCAGATCCGGGAGGGCGGACATAAGTCCCCGAAAGTTTGCCCGAATCGTCCTCGAGCTCTCCCCAGCTTCCAATGGTATTTTCGGGGAGGCTTTTAAGCCAATGCCGAGCTGGCCCTTTGAGTTTAAGGGGTAAGTATTTTATGGCGTTGAGATCGTCTCCTCTAGCCACGTGTATGCGGAGGATGTAATCCTCGATCCAGACTCCAGGGTCTGTTGTTCCGTCGTATGCCTCTATGTTTACGGGTTTGAATCCCGCTGGAAATTCATGATCCAGCACCTCATCGGTGAAACATAGGCGGTGTGCGGCACCCCTATATTTGGGTGTGCCGTGATCTTCGGAATTTTCGCGTATTGCATTGTTTTGACGAGCCTGCTTTCTTGGCCCATAGATGGACCTAACTGGGCCATCCTCTTGATGTGAATCCTTATGCGGATCGCATATTGGCTTGTGTGCGGCGCCATTCATCGCTCTCTTTTCGCCGTGGGGTCGTCCATCCGACCGGGTGGCCATCTTACTTTTTAATTATGGGGGCTCTAAGGCCTCCTCGCCGAATTCGGGCAGTAGCTTTCTTTTCGGGTAGCTCTTTGTTCGGGCGATCGTCGCTGCATTTGTCTGCGGTGCTGAATATTTTGCTCCATCGATCCTGAGTGCATCTTCCGCTGTTTTGAGCTCCCGCTTGCTTTTTCAGGGCTACGCTGCAGCGATGGCATTTAGCCTCTTCTCGAGGTCATTTTGCTCCAATGGTTTGTCCGGCGTGAGATCGTACTGACTGTTGTCTTCGCCGGGGACAGATTGTTTATCCAAGTTGTCTTGTTCGGACGATTGCTCGATAGCTTGTTCGTTGTCCACCGGTTCGCCCTGCTCTATGGCTGGGTCTTTGTTGAGGCGGGACTTTGTTCGGCGTTTACGTTGCCATTTTGACTGCCGAGGATTTATCCTTCGTAGCGTCCCGTGGTTCCTCGTCTTCATGTCCTTTAGGTGTATCCACCATGTATACATCATGGGATGAGGTTGTCCAGCGTCCTATAGGTGCTGGTTCATTGTTGTCTCCTAGATCGTCGTCCATACCGTCGATGTCTTCGGAGTCGAAATCGAGCACGTCGTGTAAGCTTTCGACAGTGCTATGAAGTGGGTGGTGGGTGGGCTTTGAATTTCTTCGTCATCCGCATCCCAACCGTCCTGACCGCAGTCCGGCCAGGGCTCTCCGGATAAAGAGAGAGACTTTAGTGAATTCAGGATGTCGCCAAAGGGCGAGTGCTGAAAGATGTCATGACCGTGAACTCCATAATGGGCGCCAATCGAATTCGATTGGCAGGGCGCGGAGGGTTCGGAGTCCGAGAGGAGTCGGCACCTCGAGTCGAGGTCTTCACAAAGGGCGAGGATGGAGTCGGCTCGATCACCGTAGAGATTAAAGCCCCGGCGGTGTCCAACCACTCATCCTCGATCGGGAATCCGGCTCCGGATTAAGGGTGGAGCGGATTACAGTGCGGCCTCGAGGCCTTTCGTCAGCAGAGCTAGATCATGCCCATCGAGACAGTGCGGCGCGCTTGGCTGCGACTTGAATCCGTCGAAGATCAAGTCTCCGCGGATATTGGCCGTATAGTTTAGACTTCCAAATCTGACCTGACGGCCAGGGGCGTAGCTTTCGATCTGCTCCAGATGGCCTTAATTGGCCCGCGGTGCAAAGCCGCCCGAACACGAAGATCTGTTTGGGAGAAAAGTCTCACCTGGACCGCGTCGTTGTTGATGATCGAAGGAGCCATCGAGCCTATCGGTGGCGACGGAAGGAACTCTCAATGAAAGCACCAATGTCGGTGTCAAAACCGGCGGATCTCGGGTAGGGGGTCCCGAACTATGCGTCTAGGCGGATGGTAACAGGAGACAAGGGACACGATGTTTTACCTGAGTTCGGGCCCTCTTGATGGAGGTAAAACCCTCACGTCATGCTAGATTAATATTGATGATGTGTGTTACAAGAGTGGATCTACCACGAGATCAAAGAGGCTAAGCCCTAGAAGCTAGCCTATGGTATGATTGTTGTTAGATCCTACGGACTAAAACCCTCCGGTTTATATAGACACGGATAGGGTTAGGGTTACACAGTCGGTTACAAAGGTAGGAGATCTACATATCCGTATCGCCAAGCTTGCCTTCCACGCCAAGGAAAGTCCCATCCGGACACGGGACGAAGTCTTCAATCTTGTATCTTCATAGTCTTGGAGTTCGGCCGATGATGATAGTTCTGCTATCCGGACACCCCCTAGTCTGGAACTCTCTCAGTGCCCAAATAAGATCATTGTTTCTTGGCAGAATATAATGAAGCAGCTATTCAAACCGGCTTCCGGTTTATGCTTGCTCACCGCCCTGGTCTGATGGTTGTGGGTCGTCCTGCGCCGCTTCAGCTTCTTCATCTCTACCCGGTAATTTGGAAGTCAGCGATGGTCGATCGATTCCCATTAAAGCTTGAAAGACAGCCTCCTCATGGATCGGGAAGATGGTTCAATATCGGGGCGTAAGTATGCTTACGGATCGGAGGATCAGGTTCTCCGCTTCAGGAATAGGTGCAGCTACTCGCTTGTTACGATCGTCATATTGAGCTTGATAATGCGACAAGTTTGCCTCTTCGCCAATTGGCAAGCCAAAGGCGCGACCGCCGGTTTATTGCTCTCGTGTCATCTTCGTTGAACTCTGAACCGTCTTCCTTGATAGGATAGCCTCGAGCTGCTTCAACAGGATCGAAATCGGCACCCATGCTTTGGCCGGATTAAAGGCGTTAATGGCGCCGGTTCGAGCAGCAGATTTCTTGACTCTTCAACCCGGCGGGAAGCATTGACAACCTATTAAGAGTATCTTGAATTAAAGAGGGTGCTGGATTGTTATGTGATGCGTTGGAGATGATCCATGCGCTCCGATGTACTGTTGTTCGATTAAAGTGTAGGCAGCTTTTAATTTCATCCGAATATCTGACCCCAAGTGACCAATGTGTGCCTACAAAGATTACAAGAGAAATCACAAACCGGACTTATCATAAGAAGGCCAAGATTATCACTGAAGCCAAAGGAAGCTTACCGAAGATGGCGGCAGTCATGGCATGCACTTGTCGCTTCACGTTGGTCACTCATCTACCACCGGTTTAAGGGCAGCTTGACATTTTCAACCTTTTTGGTTAAAGCGGCCTTTTCGATCCCAGCGGTGGCCTTTCAGACTTGAACCACTCCTTGAGCTGCTCCATAGTAGTCAAGGCGGTTTTCAGCTCATCCTTGGCCTTGGAGGTTTCTGCTTGTTGAGATTTCAGATTTTCTTGAAGATCATTGATTTGTAAGGCTTGTTGGCGTATGTTAAATATCTTCATTACAAGTCCCAAGTGCATAACCAGTCATACACTTGGCACTTGGGGGCTAATGCATATTTGATCTTCATCTACCAATAAAATCACAAAGTCCCAAGCTCAATATGTATTCAACATGGCACTTGGGGGCTAATGGCTATTTGCTCGAACATGTTCTGATGCGGCGATATAAATTACAGTCTCGGTTTAACTATACTAAGTTGAACCGGCCCTTGGGGGCTACATCAGTGGATTCTGAAGCATTGAGTTTATGTTAAGTCCCGGTTTAACTGTACTAAGTTGAACCGCCCTTGGGAACTACATCAGTGGATTCTGAAGCATTGAGTTTATGTTAAGTCCCGGTTTAACTATACTAAGTTGAACCGGCCCTTGGGGGCTAGGAGAGTTAACAAAAATTGTAAAATCCTAGCGGGAAAAGAACATGGAGGTTACCTCGAATTTTTCTTTCATCATCTTCACCAAAGCCGACTTCATAATCACGGTGGTATACAGCCAGTTCAAGTAGCCGAATGAAGGTCTTGGGGGTTGAGCGGCGTAAGTTGCGGATCAACATCCCACTTGCCCTTGCTCATAGTGGCAAATTCTTCTTTGGCGAGAATGTTAGGATAAAGCGACCGGATTACCCGGTTCGGCTGTAATAAGCCGATAATCACAACGTCATCATCCTTGGTATCACCGTGTTTGACCAGGGACGGTCGGTTTGTCAGCAGGCCGGATTGGACTGGTGGGGTTTTCAATCCGGGTTGGGCTTCTGGGCTGGTCAGCAGGAAGGGAGGTGTCAACAGGCCTTTCTTCAGCAACAAAATCGCCATCTTGCAGTGGCGGATCATTGGGCGTATCTTCACCGATAGCCGCTTCAAGATTTGGGGCGCCGTCGGTTGAGGCGATCTGCATCGGCCGTTTTATCCAGACGAGCCTTTTTGCTCGGCCTAGGCTTGGCCCTGAAAAGGCACAATAACAGTCAAATACGGCATATACTACAAAATGATGCAGTAGAAACAATATGAAAGGTATAACTTACCCAAGCACTGTTTTAAGTGGTGGAGCTGAGTAGCTGATGACTCGCCAGATGAGGAATGGGAAGTGACCTGATAATCGGAGTCAGATGGATTAAGGGGTTGACGAAAATAGCCTGCTTTAGGACAAGCACTGACAAGCAAATTAGAGACCTCACGAGCAGCGTTTCCGAACCGGACTGTTCGGTAAACCGGCGGAGGTAACTACCGGCATTTGTGCGAGTTGTCTGACGAACTTCATGTTGTTGAGTCTTCATAAGAAATTTGGGATCCAAGTAAGCAAGGGGATGAGAAAATTTAATTTTCCGGTTTGCCCGGCGGATTTTTAGTGAAGGCAAAGGATTTGAGTTAGAGGAGAGAATAGTTACCTCTACAACATCAGCATTCTTGGTTTGACATCATCCCCGACAAATATCATCATTAATTAGGCGTATGAAAAGTAAGCCAAGCGAATCAAGTTCTACCTCAAGGTCCGGATTACCCACATCGTCATCCACGGCGGATCGAGAAGATGCGATGGTTTTCCTCTTATGAGCAGTCTTCTTGACAGCTTTGGTATTTTGCCGGATTGGTTTTCCGGTTTGTCCGGCTTCCTGGTTTCTCTTGTAGGCGTTTCTTGCTCGTAATGGATCATCACCCTGATTAAGCAGCAGTTGATGTTAAAAGTGATACCGGAAATGACGGTAATATTCAGTAAAAAATAGTCGAAGTCTTACGGATGGTGGTTTGTTGGTATACGCGGAAGGGAGTAGACCGGTTCGGGCACGAGAGGTGTTCGGTTCGTTCAACATTTTCTTCACAGCCTCGGTGACCTCATCATCGGTAAGCTGGATATTAACATGTCGGAGGGGTCGTCGACACTACGGTGTACTCACACATTAAACCGGAGCTTTGGGAGAGGGGCGGTATGCTCCATGATATCCAACAGCGTGCGAGATCAATTCGGTTAAACCATTGGCCATGAAGGCTCTCACCGAGAGTTGAGGAGCGTATTTACTTCTCTCATTGGCGGTTAATCTTTGCGGAAAGGATGTGTATTCTTGAGTCGCTCGGACGAAAACCGGGCAAAGGATTCTCATTGGCGGTGAAGTGTCTCTGCAATAAAACCATGTTTGATTCCATTCCTTGGGGTGGTATGCGATTTGACATGAGGATAAGTGACCTCCTTTCTTTTTTTGAATCGCCACACCGCCCAATTCTGTGTTGGCCCGTCGGTGAATTCTGTGCGGCGGTTTAGATGGAAGCAGTCTCTAAACAGTTCAACTGTGGGTTCTTCTTGAAAGTATGCCTCACAGAGCACTTGGAAGTGACAAATGTTGGTAACAGAATTGGGGCCCGTATCTTGCGGACGGAGTTGAAAATTGGCTAACACATCCGGTAAAATTTTGAACCGGCGGTTAAAACTCCGGGCTAAGTGATCTGCGAAAACTACAACCTCTCCTTCTTGAGGTGTGGGTGGACATTCTTTGCAGGAACCCTCCAATGGATAGTATTTTACCGCTTAAAGCGCGGTCAGGACCAGATTGTTTTATTGAGTTTCGGTGACACGGGAAGGAGCCCAGTTGCACTCATATACTTGTTTGGCCATCTACAAAATATATAAATCCGGTTCAAGAAATGTGTTGGGACAAAGAGAGAACCGGTGTACAATGCTAAATCGGAGACAAATATATCTAAACCGGAGTTCTATGAAGCGACAGTGTCTGGTTAAGGAGTTCTGGCGGTTCAACAAGGGGACTAATGGTGTATACCGGTTTATTTAATTTTTTCTATGTTAAGTTAAACCGCCTGGTCTAAATATTGAAAACAATTGAGGTTGCGAACGGCTAAGAGTGCATAAACAGGTTTCGCAAGATTACCCTACAACGAAGGATCTGAAGCCGGATCGAGAAGAAGAAGAAAATATCCAAAAAAAGAATAAAGCAGAGCGGTATTGATGCAATGAGCGAGGAGATGATGTGCGAGATCTATGGACGTCGGCACGCGAGACTACTGCGGATGCTAAAAGCTACTACTAATCGAGCAAGATGTCACAGATCTAGCCAGAGTGCGGTATGAGTATGAGCAGTTAATGGAGCACTTTGCAAGAACAAGAAACCCTAGAGCGAATCTAGGTCGAGGGGGAACTGAGGACCTACGAGTTGAGGAGATGCAGAAGATTGCTGTGTTTCTACAGTGCGTTCAGGTTGATGCAGCGGCTCAAGGCGGTGCAGAGGTCGACGGCTGCGGCGAAGCTCCGAGGCTAGCGACGCGAGGAAGACGAAGAGAAAGGGGACGGAGGGGAGAAAAGGAATGACCCTTCGGTCCTATTTATAAGGCAAGAGACATGTGTCAGGCGCGTGAATCAAGGAACCACCAATCTGGGAAGCAGAGTTGTCGCCTCGATTATTGCGGATCTGTTAAACAAAGAAGGTATCATGAATGCTATCTTTATGGGGACGTCATGCCGGTTCTGACAACCAGAGAAGGTGACATCACGGCGGTTCAACAATTACAAGAAGATGTTGAAGATGAAGGTTTTTATCAAGGATTGACATGAACTTGTTCAAATCAATCTGGGGCCTAATGTTGGGGATATTACTACCGGGCGTAAACCGGCCTATCTGGGCCGGGTTAACTTCATCAGTAGTCCAACGGTGTAAAAGCCCAAGCATGAAAGTAAGGGCCCAAGGCCTGTAGTCGGTTTAGAACCTGTAGTCGTAAACCGGCCTGGTATGTAAACTTGTATTGTGAGTTAGGAATAGAGAGAGACCAACCCGGATACGAATATGAACCCGGAGATTGAGACTCTCTGAACCGACGGGCGTCACCCGTGTATATAAGGGGACGACCCGGGACGGTTCAAGGACAGACAACAACAACTCGAGGCCTAGGCGAAGCTTATTTGCTCCCTAGTCATCGAGACCACATCAATCCCATCATAACTAGACGTAGGCTTTTACCTTCATCGAAGGGGCCGAACTAGTATAACTCCCGTGTCCTTGCGTCCGCTTTAACACCTTCAAGTTAACCCGTAGCGATGGCTCCACGACTAAGTCCTTTCACGAGGACATCTGTCGTGACAAAACCACGACACATTTCGTTAGCTTAGCACTTGATCGTATAGTATGTTGCTATTGCTTTCTTCATGACTTATACATGTTCCTATGACTATGAGATTATGCAACTTCCGTTTACCGGAGGAACACTTTGTGTGCTACCAAACGTCGCAACGTAACTGGGTGATTATAAAGGTGCTCTCTGGTGTCTCCGAAGGTACATGTTGAGTTGGCGTATTTCCAGATTAGGATTTGTCACTCCGATTGTCGGAGAGGTATCTCTGGGCCCTCTCGGTAATACACATCACTTAAGCCTTGCAAGCATTGCAACTAATGAGTTAGTAGCGGGATGATGTATTACGGAACGAGTAAAAGGACTTGCCGGTAACGAGATTGAACTAGGTATTGAGATACCGATGATCGAATATCGGGCAAGTAACATACAAATGACAAAGGGAACAACGTATGTTGTTATGCGGTTTGACCGATAAAGATCTTCGTAGAATATGTAGGAGCCAATATGAGCATCCAGGTTCCTCTATTGGTTATTGACCGGAAACGTGTCGGTCATGTCTACATAGTTCTCGAACCCGTAGGGTCCGCACGCAACAAGGTTTCGATGGCGGTTATATTATGAGTTAATGGTTTTTATGTACGAAGGAGTTGAGTCCGGATGAGATCGGGGACATGACGAGGAGTCTCGAAATGGTCGAGGCGTAAGGATCGATATATTGGACGACTATATTCGGACATCGGGAGGTTCCGAGTGATTCGGGTATTTTCAAAGTCTGGGGAGTTACGGGAATACGAGGAAGAAGCAATGGGCCTCATAGGCCAAGTGGTGGAAGAGAGGAGGCAGGCGCGCAGCCCCTAGCCCAAACCGGGTGGACTAGGGGCCAGCCCCCTTTCCTCCTTTTCCTCCCCTCCTTCCTTCTCCTTCTTCTTCCCTTCCTTCCCCTCTCCTAGTTGGACTAGGAAAGGAGGGAGTCCTACTCCCGGTGGGAGTAGGACTCCTCCCTGGCGCCCTCCCTTGGCCGGCCGCCCCCTCCTCCTTGCTCCTTTATGCTCACAGGGGCAGGGGCACCCCATGACACACAAGTTGATCTTCGTGATCGTTCCTTAACCGTGTCGGTGCCCCCTCCACCATATTCCACCTCGGTCATATCGTCGCGGACTTTAGGCGAAGCCTGCGTCGGTAGAACATCATCATCGCTACCACGCCGTCGTCTTGTGGAACTCATCCCGACACCTGCTGGATCGGAGTCCGGGATCGTCATCGAGCTGAGCGATGTGCGAGAACACGGAGGTGTAAATGCGTTCGGTGCTTGGATCGGTCGGATCGTGTAGACGTACGACTACATCAACCGCGTTGTCATAACGCTTCCGCTTTCGGTCTATGAGGGTACGTGGACACACTCTCCCCTCTCGTTGATATGCATCACCATGATCTTGCGTGTGCGTAGGAATTTTTTTGAAATTACTACGTTCCCCAACATTTTGTTCCACTCTTGCGACCCTAGTTCCCGTCATACCGGTGTTATGTTCCTTGATTTTGCGTTCCTTACGCGGTTGGGTGTTATGGGAACCCCTTGACAGTTCGCTTTGAATAAAACTCCTCCAGCAAGGCCCAACCTTGGTTTTACATTTGCCTAACAACCTATTACCCTTCCCTTGGGTCAGCCAACCCGAGGGTCATCTTTATTTTAACCCCCCGGGCCAGTGCTCCTCTAAGTGTTGATCCGAACCGGGCAGCCTGCTGGGCCACCTTGGGGCAACTTGAGGGCCGGTTTTACTCGTAGCTTGACCTATCCGGTGTGTCCTGTGAACGAGATACGTGCGACTCCTATCGGGATTGTCGTCACATCAGGCGGCTTTGCTGGTTTTGTTTTACCATTTTCGAAATGTCTTGTAACCGGGATTCCAAGACTGATCGGGTCTTCCCGGGAGAAGGAATATCCTTCATTGATCGTGAGAGCTTGTGATGGGCTAAGTTGGGACACCCCTGCAGGGTATAAACTTTCGAGAGCCGTGCCCGTGGTTATGTGGCAGATGGGAATTTGTTAATATCCGGTTGTAGAGAACTTGACGTAATTAAAATGCATCAACCGCGTGTGTAACCGTGATGGTCTCTTTTCGGCGGAGTCCGGGAAGTGAACACGGTTTGGGTTATGTTTGAACGTAAGTAGTACATGATCACTTCTTGATCATTTCTAGTTCGCGACCGTTTGCGTAGCTTCTCATCTTACTCTTTTATTCGTAAGTTAGCCACCATACATGCTTAGTCGCTGCTGCAACCTCACCACTTTACCCCTTCCTTACCCATTAAGCTTTGCTAGTCTTGATACCTGGCTCATAGATTACAACAACACCAGTTGCAGGTACAAGTTGCGATGTTCATGATGTGAGAGCGATGCTCGATTGCTTGTTTTGGAGATCTTCTTCTTCGTCGATCTTGGGTTAGGTTCCTGGTCGGCAGCCTGGGCTAGCAGGGTGGATGTCGTTTGAGTTTCTGTTTGTGTTTCATCCGTAGTCGGATGTTGTTCTCATGTATGAGGTTGATGTATTCTCGGGGCGTTTGTGCCTTACGTATGTATCCCCGACTATTATGTAATGGTATGATGTAATGATATCCACCTTGCAAGAGCGTTTTAATATGCGGGTCTATCCTTGGTGGGACCTTCGAGTTCCTCTCGGATAGGGTTGCATATTGGGTGTGGCAAGTTGGTATCAGAGCCAGGTTCGACCGACCGTAGGAGCCCCCTTGATTGATCGTATAGTTTGGCCGTTGTCGAGTCTAGAAAAAACTTTTTCGAAGTCTAGTTATATCGGAGAGTAGGAATTCTTTTTACTCCTCGGCCCCTTCGTCGCTCTGGTAAGGAATCTCGACGTAGGTGTTTTGACTTACTCCTCTTCCCCTCAAATATTTTCTTTAGGATCACGCAGTTGGTTTTTTTGATCGTCGTGATGTCAACTCTTTTCATCCGGTGCTTTTCTCGTCAAGATGTTTCGATCCACTTTGTCTTTTGAAGACCAGTCCTCAGTTCTTTCTCAACCGATGTCGTTTTCCCCGTCCCAAGTTGTTTTCTTTTCCCACCCGCCCACCCTTCTGCTTCTCGGAACCGGAGTCCATAATCGAGTATCCATCCTACTCGTGCGAAGCCTTTGCTTTCTTTCCTCAGTCATTTCAACCGGTGTCTTCTCTTCAAGTTATTCGTCCGTTCTCCCTTCCACGCTGCCTTTGTTTTTCCCGCCCTCCCACCCCTTTTTCTTCCCGGAGCTTGAGTCTCTTTCGAGCATCAATTTCATTTGTGCGGAGCCGCTTCAGTCTTTCCTCAATTTTCTCAACCGGTGAATTCTCATCTAGTTAATCATTGTTTTTCTCGTTTTCTTTCCGGTGGAGTCAATCCATGTTTCTTGTTAATCCTTTCAAGCTATTTCGAGGTCCTCACCTCATTCAAATCTTTCAATCATTCCGGTGCATCATTTCTCATTCAAACAATCCTTCCAACGGTGTTTCTTTTCAGTGGGCCCTAACCCACAGGTCTCTTCATAGGATTTTACCTGACTCTTCTAATTTTCCCGGAGTCATTCTCAAATTCTTTTCGAAATATGACGTAACTATGAATTCCATCAGTCAGATGCCTTCTCCAAGATCGCTTTCAAATTCTCTTATGTTCGGATCAATCTTTCCTCTTTCCATTCTCCCAGAGTATCTCAACAATTTTGGTGGTATTTTCCGTCGTCATTCTCAACATTTGAAGACCGTAGAAGATTTTTTTTTTCCGCTATTCAAATTCGTGGTTCTAACTTCTTGTTACCCTCTCAAATTGTTTCCAATCGTGTGAATCTTTTCTTACCCATCCGGAGTATCTCAGGAGTTGTCTTCCATTTTGATTCGGAGGCCATCATTTCAGAAGATTCCCTCGCTCCAAGTTTTCAGCTTCATTTGTTCCCATATTTGTGTCGGTGCCTCATTCAAACATTCTTTAATCAGCTTGTGATCTCTTCGTTCTTTTGCATCTTGATTCAAACAAGTATCTTCGTTCGTTTCTAATTCTTTCCGGCGATTCGTTATCTTCTCTTCGTTCATTTTCAGTTCTTACAGTGGTTCATTCAAGATTCCTTTTCGTTCTTATCACATATATTCATTCCTCCTTCCCAATCCTACCGGTGGTTCATGAAGTCTTTTCCAAGTTTTGCGCTATATCTCCCTTTAATCTTTTTCAACGCGAATAAGTAGTATGCAAATCCATTGTTTCTCATCAATTTAATTGGTGGAGGATAAGCATAACATAATTCTTATTCTTCTTTCATCAAGTTGATTTATCTCTTGTTTTCGGAGATTGTTCATGATGAATAATCTCTTGGTTCTAAGTTGTTCATCTTTTCCCTTCCGGAGTTCCAAGCTTCTCGCTTGTCTTGACGCGAAGCCCCATCTAAATCATTGCAAGGCTTTAATCTTATTCCTTTCATCCTTCAATTCTATCTCATCATCCTTTTGTACCGGAGTTCTTCACAGTGGATCATCATGATTTAATTCATTCCTCAAGTGTTCATCAAGATTCTTGCCGGAGGAGCCCAAGTATTCTTCTTCTTGCTTCGCGATGTGCAATTAATTTTCCGTATTCTTTTGAAGTGGAGTTTTGCATTTCTTCGTTCTTCTCAGCTATTCAATCTTTTCCGCTTGTGGTCGGTTAGCACCTCATAATTTTGAGATGTTTTCCATAAGTCCACAACAAGAAGCTTATTCTTTTGCTGTTGATTTTCTCAACAACTTCGTTCAATCCTTCATTCTAAGGTTGCTTCCAAGTTCATTCATGGTAGAAGTTGTCATCTTCTTCCCCGTTCTTCTCATTCCACTATTTCAATTCTTCCGGAGGCATTGTGTTGTTCCTCTCGCCAAGTGTCGTGCCATCTTGTTAAGTTCAAGTTTTATTCCATTCTATGTTCAACTGGGATCCTATCACAATTCTTTCGTTTGTATTCCTATCCTATCTTGTTCTAACCGGAGTGGTTTCGAATTCGTTTTGTTCTGTGGAGCTTTGATTCTCGTCATACTCGTCGTTCCTCTTTCCTACCTAGTGCTCTCAACTTTGTTCATCCTCTCTCTTTTGTTCTTATTTCACCTCATCCCTTTTCTCTCCCGTCTCGGTCCTAAGATCTCAGGACGAGATCTCTTGTTAGTGGAGGAGAGTTGTAACGCCCCGGATCTGATGCGCCAGGTGTCTCCCAGTTATTCACCGTCATTGCCATGTCTTTTGCTTGCGTGTTGCATTTTGCCATGTCATCATCTACATTGCATCCTCATATTTTCAAAACTTGCATCCGACCTTTTTCCCCGTTGTCCGTTTCGCGATCCAACACTCTCACACGCACCCGTTGCACCTCTCAGTCCTCGTGTCGTGAGTGGCATAAAAATGTTCTCGGAATGGGATGAAACTTGGCGTGCGGTGTTGTTCTAGAGTAGGTAGACCGCCTGTCAATTTTCGTTCCATTTGGAGGTCGTTTGACGCCCCAACGGTTAACCGCGTAGCCCGAAACCCCTCTCTCTTTGCAGCCCAACCCCTCTTCACCACATCCCATTAGCCCATCCAAACCCCCTCCATGCTCTCGGTCGTTGGATCATGATCGTGTGAGCAAAAACCGCACCTCATTTGGACTCTCCTAGCTCCCTCTACCTATAAATACACCTCCCCCTCCAAAATTGGCAGTCCAAACCCTAGCCTAGCCTCTTTGCCGCCACCGGACGCGTCTGCGACGGCCGGACATGTCCGCCGCCGCCGCCCGCCGAATCCCGCGCCGACACCTGTCCCCGCGTCGCTCTCTCCGTCGCGGACCATGAGCCTTTAGCGGGCCAGGCCGCCCATCACCTCCCTTGGCGCCCAGCGCGCCTGCCGCCCGGCGTCGCCGTCTTGGCGCCTCCGCCTCCGCCCGCTTACGCTTTCATGCGCTGTCCCACCGCCACCACTGCCACGCTCACTTGCCACCGCCGCCGCCTCGCTCCCTCGGCGTCGCAACCGCCCGTGACACCGCTGCCGGACCTCCTCGTCGGCACCTCCCTCTCCGGCGACCCCGCATCTCCGGCCATCCTCCGGCGAGATCCGCCCGGGTGGATCAGATCCACCACATCGCCGAACCAAACGCGTCTCCCCTCGCCCGGATCCCTCTGTCCCGGAACCATCTCGTCCCGCGTTCACTTTTCGCGGGGTGAAATTCGTCAAGTCCCTGATTTCTGAAACTTTATGTGCCCATGTTAATCATGCTATATCTTCGTGCTCGTAGCTTGGAATCATGCATATGATATGTCAAAATATTCGCATTGTGATGCTTTACCTTTCATTACATTGTGTCGTGCTTGTTTGAGTTCATCTTGATGCCCAAATCATCATTGCAAGAGTGCTATATGATGTTTACCTGCTGAGACTTATAACTTGCTATTTTGTCATTTTCGTTGCATTTTGCGTGTGTATCCTTTGAGCATGATGTCTACATGTTTTAGGAGCATATTCATGCCATATTTAAAGTGGTGAAATCCATGTGTTTTTGTGTTCCTTGTGGTGAGTGCATCATCCTCGTTAAGTGGGCTACTTACTGTTAATGTTCTGTCAATGCTGAAACTGTTATATCATGTTGCTATCTTTGTTTGATGCTACCAATTAATCCATGCACAATCTGGAGATATTCATTAAGTATGTTTTTTGATACATGTTATGCTCTATCCATCCATGACCTTGGTTGCATTATGTCCTGCTGTAGCTTGTTGTTACCATGCTCCAAACTTGCTAAATAATGTTGTTGTCAGCCTGTTAACATTAAGTTCAGTTTTGCCATGTGTTTTTCTGGTGATCCATGCACCCTATTAACTTTCTCTTGTCATTATTAGCTTCATAATTATGCCATTTTACTTTTAGTTGACTTCACATGCCATGAAATGCATTGTGGTTACTGTTACAAGCTCACCAACATGCCTACTTATCGTTGTTTCTGCCATGCACTGTTATTTTCAGCCAGAATCGGTCATATTATTTGCCATGTTTGCATGGATGCTACCATCTTTTCTGTTGATCTTTGGAATAAGTTCAGTAAGGGATTTTTGTTCTTTGTCTTCATTATTAGCATGACATGCCTTTTTTTGCCATGATAAGTTCCTGTAGCATGTTGTTTGATACTTCTAAACATTGCAACCTGATGTTATTTCTGTCATGCTCAGTGATTTTCTGCAGTCTGTGAATCTGTTATTATTTGCAATCTTGCCATGTCCTTTGGAGCATGTTCTGGTGGTTTCTGGAGATAGCTCAGTGTTCATGTTTTGTTAAGCTTCACCTGTAAATCATGTACATGCCTTTTATTTTCATGTTGAAGCGCTGTTGCATGCTGTTTTGATGCTTACAAGGTGCCTACTTGTTGTTTTGAACAGCTTGTCCTTGTTTCATGTGTATGTGTTGAACCGTCCCTCGAACTCTGATCCAGCCGAGCTTTGAGGGAGAGTTTTGTCAGCATGACGGCGTGGTGACGATGATGATGTTCTACCGACGCAGGGTTTCGCCTAAGCACCGCTATGATATTATCGAGGTGGATTATGGTGGAGGGGGGCACCGCACACGGCTAAGAGATCAATGATCAATTGTTGTGTCTCCAAGGGGTGCCCCCTCCCCGTATATAAAGGAGTGGAGGAGGGGGAGGGTCGGCCCTCTCTATGGCGCGCCCTAGGAGGAGTCCTACTCCCACCGGGAGTAAGACCCCCCCCCCCTTCCAAGTAGTAGGAGTAGGAGTCAAGGAAAGGGGAGAGAGAAGAGAAGGAAGGAGGCAGCCCTCCCCTAGTCAGTCGGACTAGGCCTTGGGGCGCTTGACCTCTCCTCTCTCTTTCCCTTAAAGCCCAATAAGGCCCATATACTCCCCGGCGAATTCCCGTAACTCTCCGGTACTCCGAAAAATACCCGAATCACTCGGAACCTTTCTGATGTCCGAATATAGTCGTCCAATATATCGATCTTTACATCTCGACCATTTCGAGATTCCTCGTCATGTCCTCGATCTCATCCGGGACTCCGAACTACCTTCGATACATCAAAACACATAAACTCATAATATAACCGTCATCAAACTTTAAGCGTGCGGACCCTATGGGTTCGAGAACAATGTAGACATGACCGAGACACGTCTCCGGTCAATAACCAATAGCGGAACACGGATGCTCATATTGGCTCCCACATATTCTCACGAAGATCTTCGGTCAAAACCGCATAACAACATCGTTGTTCCCATTGTCATCGGTATGTTACTTGCGAGATTCGATCGTCGGTATCTCAATACCTAGTTCAATCTCGTTACCGGCAAGTCTCTTTACTCGTTCCGTAATACATAACCCATAACTAACTCATTAGTTACAATGCTTGCAAGGCTTATAGTGATGTGCATTCTTGAGTAGGCCGAAATACCTCTCCGACAATCGAGTGACAAATCCTAATCTCGAAATACGCCAACCCAACAAGTACCTTCGGAGACACCTATAGAGCACCTTTATAATCACCCAGTTACATTGTGACGTTTGGTAGCACACAAAGTGCTCCTCCGGTAAACGGGAGTTGCATAATCTCATAGTCATAGGAACATGTATAAGTCATGAAGAAAGCAACAGCAACATACTAAACGATCAAGTGCTAAGCTAATGGAATGGGTCAAGTCAATTTCATCATTCTCCTAATGATGTGATTCCGTTAATCAAATGACAACTCATGTCTATGGCTAGGAAACTCAACCATCTTTGATTAACGAGCTAGTCAAGTAGAGAAATACTAGTGGCACTATGTTTGTCTATGTATTCACACATGTATTAAGTTTTCGGTTAATACAATTCTAGCATGAATAATAAACATTTATCATGAAATAAGGAAATAAATAATAACTTTATTATTGCCTCTAGGGCATATTTCCTTCACGGCCAACCCGAGGGTCATCTTTATTTTAACCCCCCCCCCCCCCCCCCGGGCCAGTGCTTCTGTAAGTGTTGGTCCGAACCGGGCAGCCTGCGGGGCCACCTTGGGGCAACTTGAGGGCTGGTTTTACTCGTGGCTTGACCTATCCGGTGTGTCCTGAGAACGAGATACGTGTGACTCCTATCGGGATTGTCGACACATCAGGCGGCTTTGCTGGTCTTGTTTTAGCATTGTCGAAATGTCTTGTAACCGGGATTCCGATACTGATCGGGTCTTCCCCGGAGAAGGAATATCCTTCGTTGACTGTGAGAGCTTGTGATGGGCTAAGTTGGGACACCCCTGCAGGGTATAAACTTTCGAGAGCCGTGCCCGCGGTTATGTGGCAGATGGGAATTGTATGATGTAATGATATCCACCTTGCAAAAGCATTTCAATATGCGGGTCTATCCTTGGTGGGACCTTCGAGTTCCTCTCGGATAGGGTCGCATATTGGACGTGACAAGTGTCAACCGTGGGGTGTCAAACGATCTCCAAATGGAACGAAAATTGACAGGCGGTCTACCTACTCTAGAACAACACCGCACGCCAAGGTTCATCCCATTCCGAGAATATTTTTATGCCACTCACGACACGAGGACTGAGAGGTGCAACGTGTGCGTGTGAGAGTGTTGGATCGCGAAACGGATAACGGGGAAAAAGGCTGGATGCAAGTTTTGAAAATATGAGGATGCAATGCAGATGATGACATGGCAAATTGCAACACGTAAGCAAAAGACATGGCAATGACAGCGAATAACTGGGAGATACCTGGCGCATCGGATCCGGGGCGTTACAGGGTTCCCCTCCTCCTGAGGCTCCATCACAACAGATTGTGAGAGCAGATACTCCATCTTTTGTCCTTTGCACTGCCCCTTCAGATCTCAATGCTTCCCCTGTGCACAAGCTATTATACTTCTCCATCCAATCCAACAACTTTCCATTTTGCCTACCTGATCCATTGGCATCGGCGGTGATCTGCTCTAGGTGAGTAGTCGATGACATGTCGGGTGTTCCTTGTTCCTCTCCTATGGCTACCTTTCGATGACACTCATTCAGGTTCTAGGGTGAACATGTCCATCTGTCGACGGTGCATCGCCTTTCGAGCTAGGCAAGGAGGTAGGGGCTTGTAGGGCCCATGGTGATTGTGACGACGTACCTTTTCATCGACGTCGGTCTTTTCTTCTCTAAGCTGGCATTCTCCATCCCCTCGTGATTCGTTTGCGCAAGAGGACCTTGTAATCTCCGAGCAATGTGTTTCTTGTTGTTCATTTTTAGCTTGTTGTATACAGTCATCCTGATTGTCTTAGAATTGTAGTTTGAAACGGTCAGAAATTCGCAGCAGCATGCAAGTGCATGGACACTCACCTGCCAAGCCATACCGTCCGCTCGATTTGCCTCGCAATTCGCGAAGTAGTTGAATCCCGCATGAAGGCATCGTATAAAAGAAAATCCGTCAAAAATCTTTAAGTTTCAATGGTAAAACTTGTGGTTTTTGCATGTAAAAATGCAAAGTTTCAAGGATTTAATTTTAAGTAATTTTTTCCGTCGATAGTAGACACAAAGTAATTGATTTATATCGTCCGCTCGTAGTATGTTTCAACACTAAAACTTAACATAGTTTTTTAAAAGTCGTCAAAATGTATTCAAAATGAATATTATGTCAAAGCATTGGTCACGAGAAACACAAATATGAAAACATAATTTAATTTGAAATTTTTGTTTAAAATATATAGAACTTTGAATATCGGAAACCAAAATAAAAAGGAGGCACCAGGGACCAGAATGCCCTCGCAATTGCGTGCCGCAAACCCTCACCCTTGGAACGGTGCAATGCAAGGTTGTCCGAATTTGATCCTAACATCGGAGCCTCGGATCGGAGCTCCGATGTTAGGATCATAAATGATAGGATCTTAACTATCAGAAGCGTAAAAACGTAGATTTCTACTAACCAATATTGTAAAATCAGAGTGATTAACCATCCGGCGTGGGTGGTCAGCAATCTCTCATTACAGATCCTCAAAAAAGAATCAGAGTGCTTAGTTTAGATCGTAAAGTCATAGAATTATACACGTGCAAAGAAATAATAAAAACTACGACAGAATCGCGTGCAAAGAATCAATAAAAACCTAGGGAAAACGCACTCAAATTCTTATCAGCGCCCATCGCAAAAAAAAAAAAAACTTATCAGCGCCCTGCGTACACAAACAACGCTGGTGGCAGCCAGTTTCCTCGAGATTCGTGCAAGAGAGCGATCTAAGAAAAAAATCCCGGGCGCGGGCCTGCGTGGGAGGTACTGAGGCTTGGACTGATTATTTTTTTCCAATAAGCGGTCAGCCCTAAAGACTCCCTATTTAGTTCGGCTGATCCCCCAATCCTCTGCTCGCCTCCACCCAGATACTCCAGGAAATAAACTTCGAACGCCCGCCCAAGAAGCGGCGCCGGCGCCATGGGGGATCGGCCAAAGCTTCCTGCCCGGTACGAGCAGGTGAAGCTGCTCGGCGAGGGCAATTTCGCCAAGGTCTACCTCGCGCGGCACATGGACACCAAGGAGGAGGTGGCAATCAAGGTGATGGACAAGGAGAAGCTCATCAAGTTGGGCGCCGTTCAACAGATCAAGCGCGAGATCGCCGTGATGCGCCGGCTGCGGCACCCCAACATCGTGCAGCTCCACAAGGTGATGGCCTGCAAGTCCCGCATCTTCGTCGTCATGGAGTACGTCCGCGGCGGCCCGCTCTACCGCCACATCCCCGCCAACAGCGGCCTCAAGGAGGACGAGACGCGCCGCATCTTCCAGCAGCTCGTCTCGGCGCTCACCTTCTGCCACGCGCAGGGCGTGTACCACCGCGATATCAAGCCCGACAACCTCCTCGTCGACGAGCACGGCAATCTCAAGGTCGCCGACTTCGGGCTCTCCGCCCACGCCGACACGGCTCGCCGGGAGGCGCTCCTCCACACCGTCTGCGGCACGCCCTGTACGTCCCTCCCGAGGTGTTCGCGCGCCGGGGCTATGACGGTGCCAAGGCCGACGCCTGGTCATGCGGCATCGTCCTCTTCGTGCTCGCCGCCGGCCGCAAGCCCTTCCGCGACGACGACTTCATCACCCTGTACAGGACAATCTGCCGCGGTGACTACCGCTGCCCACGCACCTTCAGCCCCGAACTGGTACGCATAGTACGCCGCCTCCTCCAACCAAACCCAGCGCACCGAATCACACTCCTGCAAATCAAGGAAACAGATTGGTTCAAGAAAGGCTTCAAAGAAGTTAGTTTCTACATCGACAACAAGGACTGCTTGCGCAGCCTTGGTGGCTCGAAGAGCCTGATCTCTGTGACTCTGACTCCGAGGACGAGACTGCCATGTCTTCGTCATCCTCCGGCTCTTCCTCTCCCGTGGCTCATGGCGACGGCGGCGGCATGCACACCTCGGTTTCAGCACCGTCGCTTGTAAATCTGGAGAAGATGCACATTGCTGCAGCTCGTGCCCCCGAGCCGCGCATAAGACGGATCAAGAGCATGAACGCGTTCGACATCATCGCCTCCTCGCCAAGCTTCGATCTGTCCGGGCTGTTCGAGGAGCGTGGCGAGCAGTTGCGTTTCGTGTCCAGCGCGCCGGTGAATACCATCATCTCGAAGCTGGAGGAGATCGCCGGGCAAGTTAGCTTCACAGCGCGCACCAAGGATTGCCAGGTGAGCTTCGAGGCGACGAGGAATGGACACAAGGGCGCGCTGGCCATATCCACCAAGATATTTCAGCTCACGCCGGAGCTCGTCATGCTCCAGGTATGCAAGAAAGCCGGAGACACCGCTGAATACCGTCAATTCTGCGGCAGTGAGCTCAAGCCCGGCCTTCGAGCTCTTGTGGATGGCCTGCCCGAGGATGGTCTTCCTCCGACGCTGAATGTTGCGTGAAAGTTTAGAGAATTTATTGTGGGGTGAAAAGCAGCATGGATTGATTCAAAATTATCTTCACTTTTTTCCATTGTTTAGTAGTTCAGTTTAGTGCTAAACAGTGTTAGTGATGGATCACTGATGTATCATGGCACTGAGTTCTAGTTGTTGTGTATTCTGTACATTAGTTCTAGTTGTCGTGAAAAAACTTAAACAGTTTCACAGACTGATTTCTGCAGTTAAGTTAATTTTGGGGTTGATTTGGTTCACATAATACACTGTGTAATATTTTTTGAGACGAGAGCACCAATGCGGCATCTTTCCTTGGTCCCTGATATATGAATGATTGTCTTATTATAACATGTAGTCACGGGACATGTTTTAACTATGCATCTTGTTGGCATTGGAGAATCACATGATCTTTCCTAGCACTCAGGGTAGTTTCATAAAAAAAATCTTCCTCAGGTGAAACTATGGAATGTCAAACTGGCCACAAATGTTGGGATCTTCTCACATGATCTGTTAAAAATCTATGGTAGGTAGATGCCTTTGTGGGGGAAAATTGAGTGCAAAGCTGAACAAATTTTCTTCCCCTTTTCGACGGCACATGTTTCTGACAAAAAGGGGAAAAGGGCGAGAAAATGATACGAGTTGATACTAACATGTGTGCCCTGTCTAGAGGGGAATCACAAGCAGTATACCATAGCACAATGGGATCTGTGCCAGAGATTTCAGTCTTTGGACATTAGCAACCCAGATTTCAGTCTTTGGACATTAGCAACCCTGCAGCTATCGATGTACTGCTACTTTTGTTCTCATCCGTGAAAGGCGAAGCCACAACCTCTCTACAATCTTTTCATGGTGGTCGTGCTGTCCATTAGTGTTATTGTCCAGTAAACCATACACTTGCGGCCATCCAAGCTGAACCATTCTTTGTTCTCTTCAACTTGCTGCCAAATGACAGTGGTCCTTTGCTGATATGGACAGCTCGTCAAAACAGCAACATGTTACTTCAGACAAAACAACAATGTCCGTTCATGAATTTTATACTTGTTGTTACTTGTTTACTATTCTCTTCCAAGACCTGGTAGAAATCTGGACACATGCATGGGTGCTAGACTAGAACCAAACTACTAATGCTCTTGTTGTAGATTAGCAAATTCTTTACTCAATTATGTGGACAAGACCACAAGTACCAGCACAGCATGAACAGCGAGAGCCACATAATGATTCAGAGTGTTCAACAACCAAAATGGTGGTGGGTCTTCGCCTGTGATGAGCCACATGTCCGAGCAATTTCTTAAACTATACACGCCTATCAGCATCCTAGTGGGTTTTTGATTGGGAGTAAAGAAGTAAGGGTATCTTGTATCCTATATCTGCTCAACATCGATCGTTTTCTTAATCATATTTTGCTGACCTGTCTCAATTAACTTAATCACAGCTAACATCGCATCTGCTGCATATTTTTTCAGTCGTTTAATAGGTTTTTCTAAAGGTACACTCCTAATGAACGGTGGGGAGTACATGGCATATTGAATGAATATGAGCCTTCTATCCATCTTATTGGGTACCTCACAACAGGTCTTAAGGAGTACAGAGTGCCTTATGTTGGGGGCAAAATCGTAATGAAGAGACCAATTTACATGTTTCAGTCACATTCAGAGTGAGTACTTCATTGATGATTTGCACCTGACATTAAATTTTCCTTTCTGAATCAACTTTATGCCAACTTTTGTTAGGCATCATTTTCTGCATTGAAAGGCATATGCTGATCCATTTGGACCGTTCCATACTTCTTTCCCATTGTGTAGCAGATACAGATCAGAGAAGGCTCACGTGATTGACAGCTATGGGCACGCATGTACGTTGTAAAACCACTGAATTATGTGGCCTACATGAAAGACAACACCTGCTAGGGCCAGTGAGAAGGACAGTTTGTAGAAACAAGTATGTTCATTTTCTCTTATTAGATTTGCGAAGTATCTCTGCTCCTTGTTGATGGTTACTCCTACATAATAACATGATAAACATGGTTAAGGCAGTTTAGAAGCTTCTAGTTCAACAAAATGACCGTCATCTCTAGAAATAATTACTTCAGTTAAAGGAAATGAAGGGCACCACAATGATCGTTCTGGTTCGGAATATAGATGGCCTGAACTGTTTTATTAGATAGTTGCTCAACTTCCACTACTCAAGAGTCCTTGAGTTGGTAGAAGCAAAGTTCAACTTTTTGATCATCGTAATTCCTCCAAACTGCATGCTTCATGTTGGCCTGAAATATCTAACCAGCCTCTAACAGTACGTGAAAAAACTAGCATATCTTTCGTCAAGCCGAGACAATCAGTGTTCCCAAGAAGATATTTTGCCCTTTTTCAATCGTCCCCACTACGATCAATAGTTTCAGTACTGTTGTGTTGTCGTTGTTCGTATATGCAATGCTCAACGAGTGTACCCTCTTCTAATTCTGGCCGTCCAGCACTCCACAAGCAGACAAATGACCAAGCAATCATATAGGAGCCTTGTCCTGCCTCCTCTGTATCATTCGGTTGTTGAGAGCACAGTACAGCTCCATCAGAATCATGCACATCAGCTTTGCGTAAATTATGGTGTTTTATTTTTTTTTTGCGAATTGCTAGTAAGTTTATAACAACTGATGTGGTTCAGTTTCATCGAGGGCTCGATTTGGGCCTGTAGAGTACCTGTCATGTGTGCATCTCTGCAGGATGCAGCGCTATCACTAGGAGTATAATTACTGCCCTGCATAAGTATGAGGAGGAAGCAGCATGGGGCGTGAAATATTTTCTGCGATCAGTAGAACAGGTTTTAGTTCTGAAGGCCGAAGCACAGGTGGTTGGTTGCCTTCGTGATCAGGCACTTTTGTTCTGTCGTTGAACTTTCACCGATTCTAATGCGTGGCCATGCTATGTGGCGATGTGACGAAGGCGACATGAATCCGTTTTCTTTTCAAAAAGGATCATCTAAGGCGCATGAGGCTTATGTTGGTGGATGCTTACATGAAGCAAACTTTCATCTAGCTCATGTAGAACATTACTCTTAGATAGCTCATGTAGCTTCCCGTGAAAAAGAGAAATGATCTAATGTAGCTTGGTACTTTGGTGTATTATTAGTAATTTAGTACTCCTAGACTCCTATTCCTTCGTCCTGGTTTATTGGTCCTCTTAGTATTTTGTATTAAAATTTGATCATGGATTTAATTAATAAAATGTTAATGCGTGTCACAAAAAATAGTATCATTAAAACTATGTTCAAATACAAATACAATGGTATAATTTTTTATGACATGCATTAATATTTTGTCAGTTAAATCTATTGTTAAATTTTGACATAAAATACAAAGAGGACTAATAAATCAGGACGAAAGGTAGTAGTATACAACTCATGCAGAACATTTACTCTTTTTTTTTAGAATATGCAAAACATTTACTCTGCTTGCACCAAATATGTGTCTCGACCCCAAGAGATTCCTTGGGCCGGAGACTACCGTTTTGCAGTTGAGTTTACCGATAATGGTTAGGTACTACTCCATAAAACTAAAAAGTGCCATTCTAAAAAGTGCTTTCATATGGAGTAAGGCATTTTGGAGACCGAGCTCCATGGAGCCCTTTATTTTGAAAATTTTAATATTCAAAATTTCAGTTTTATTTGTAAAAAATACACATGTATGCAAGGATGTAGAGTGTATGTGTGAAAAAATTTCAGGATGAAGTACCTTAAATTGCAAGCTGCACAAAAAAAATGATGGACTTTAAGGATGAACAGTACATATGCTAAAAAGCCTTAGATTTGTCTTTTTTGTGTAGCTCACATTTTAATGTATTTCGACCTGAAAATTTGCACATATGTACACTATCTATCTAGTTATATGTGTATTTATTTTCAGATTTTTTTTGAAACCGGAAAGTTTGAATTTTGAAGTTTTCAAATAAAAGCCTCCATGGAACTCGGTCTCCGTTTGGCATTTTCGTATTTTCGTTTCATATGCGTTGAAATACAAAACTTCTTTCTATCTATTTTGCGCAAAGGATCCAGTCCTATTATTTAAGTTCACCGGAAGTACAAAGCATCTCAAACATAATAAAAATTGCATAGATTCCAAGACCACCGAACAACCATTACCGTCCCCAAAACGAGCCGCCAACGCGTCATTATCGCCACTCTCCTAGTGGAGCCAGCTTGACCTTGTAGATGATAGTCGGGATGACTTGGTGCACGTGCCCCTAAGGATAAGTGCCCTGGAGCGCAGTTATTATTGTTGAACCCTTGAATTGATCTGAACCACCTGACGCTAAATCTTGCCACACGAGATAAACTCTAACTTCACTGCCCAAGAAGATGAGATGAATCTACTCCGGAGCACCATTGACTAAGTCCAGATAGACTATCTCGAAGAGGGTCAGAGCCTCAAACTTGAAAAGGAAGTGCTGCCATCCTCCTGAGCGCCACACTTGCGAGGACTAAAAAAACCCAACCTAAACTACTAACTAGAAAGGAGACATCGGGATTCTACTCCATGCCACCGCCGCGAGAGCAACATGCAAAGGAGAGGCGAATCCATGAGCTCGACAGCGAAGCCTGGAGGGAAGAGTTTGCACTAGCCGCCAAGGGATAGGGGAAGAAAAAATTGAGCTCGACATTAGAAGAACACTTTCGCAATAATAGTATCTAACATTTCTTTGTGATGGTATCACAAATGCCATACATATCATACAATAACGGGCCTAAGATTTGGAAGACGGGTACTCACAAAAATCATAAATTATGTATAATGTAAAATAGCTAAAAAGAAGAACATCTAGTTCTAATAACATTGTGTGAGCTTTGCCCAAATTCACTATTGTGGAAAACTAAACATGTGAGCCTTGCCCTTTCTTTCAGAAAAACAGGGACTCTCTGCGGTACCATATTACTCCTATAAAGGATTCTAGAGCACCCACCTTTTGGGGCTCACCGAGGGCTGAGAGCGCCTCCGACCGTCCATCCCGCGGTGACGTGTTGTGAGGGACTCTTGAGGGCTCTACACGCCGTCTGGTCTACACGGACGGTGTGCGCCCAGGCGATTTGGCTGGTGGTCCATGATAGATGGACCGTCGGGGCGTGCCCGGGGCCACCGTTATTGGATGGTGTCGGGCACTCACGCGAGGGCCTTTTCGCGCGCTCTCCCGCGCGCGACGAGCGAATCAGACCCACTTGTCAGGGTCCTCGCCTCACGCCGGGCTAGTTCGGTCGTGCTAGCCGGGGCGTGCGTGCCGCTCGCGCGAGCCAACTCTCAGGTGTGACGTTCGCCTTGTGCCGGACTACCTCGGATTATTTCGTTGGCCTAACTCGGGTAGACGTGGGCGGCCCAACTGACAACACATCACACAAAGGTACACGACATGCCCCGACCAACTCGAAAGGCAACACTAAAAAAGAGACATCCGAAAAATGTTTTCGGGGGCTGTCAGGCAGGCTATTTGGCTCGCGTTGGTGCTTGCTCATTTTTGGCCGGCCCGCTGTTTGGCTGCCCTGCCTGAGCTTTGTCGTGCCTAACCGGTTGTTCGTTGCAGTTGGGTACGCTATTTGGTTGCCCGATCCTTTTGACGACTCGGCTGTTAAGCCCGGGAGCCCTGTGAAAGGACATGGATGTTGTCTAGGGGGGGTGAATAGAAGCTTTAAAAAATTATGGTTTAGGCTTGAACAAATAAAGAATAAAACTAGCGTTTAATTTGTGAAGCACAAAACCTGAATATACTAACTTCAACTATGAGCACAAACAACTTACGCTAAGCAAGATAAACAAAATAGCAAGATATATAACTTCAAGTGCGAAGGCTCTCACAAAGTAAGTGCACAAGTAGAGAGATCGGGTAAGAGATAACAGAGGCACACGAAGACGACGATGTATCCCGAAGTTCACAACCTTGCCACTAGGGCCACCGTACGCCCTCGCACAATGCAAGGTGTCGTGATTCCACTAAGGGACCCTTGAGGGCGGTCACTGAACTGCACAATTGGTCACCCTTGGGGGCTGTCACCAAACCCGTACAATTGGTGACCCTTGGGGCCGGTCACCGAACCCGTTCAAATTGCTCGGGGCAATCTCCACAACTTAATTGGAGACCTGAATCTTACCCGGAGCCTTACACCAAAATGATTGAGCTCAGTGACACCACCAACCGTCTAGGGCGCCCAAACACCCAAGAGGCATAAAGCTCTAGGGTGCCCAAACAACCAAGAGTAATAAGCATCTCAGCTTTCACTTCCACGTATCACCGTGGAGAAATCAAACTTGTGCAACTAATGCAATGGCAAGAACACACAAAGTGCTCAAGTCACCCACTCTCAAATCCCACCAAAGAAACGATAGCTATTGAGGAATATGAGAGGAAGAACAAGGGAGAACACAAAAGAACTCCAAGATCTAGATCCACAAGGTTCCCCTCACTAAGAGGAGAGATGGATTGGTGGAGAATGTACATCTAGATATCCTCTTTCTTTTCCCTCAAAAAGATGCAAGAATCATGGGAATATAGAGAAAGTAAGCTCCAAGATGTCAACATTGGTGGGGAAAACTTGTTCAAGAACCGTTGGGGGCAATGGGAAGAAGACCCCTTATATAGCCCGACCAAGGTGGGCTGGCGCCCCTCCCCCTCTAGTCCGAATAGGACAAGGAAAGGCGCCTTCCTCTTCCCCTCCTCCAATCCTAGTCCAACTAGGAGAGGGAGTCCTACTCCCGGTGGGAGTAGGACTCCTCCTTAGTGCGCCTCCCCTAGGGCCGGCCACCTCCCCTTGCCTCCTTATATCTGAGGCGGGGGCACCCCAAGACACACAAGTTGATCTACGGATCTTTCCTTAGCCGTGTGCGGTGCCCCTTCCACCATATTCCACTTGGTCATATCGTCATGAGCTTAGGCGAAGCCTGCGCCGGAGAAGTCATATCGTCGCGGAGCTTAGGCGAAGCCTGCGTCGGTGGAGCATCAACATCGTCCACCACGCCCGTCGTCTTGTGGAACTCATCCCGACACTTTCTTTGGATCGAGTCAGGGGATCGTCATCGAGCTGAGCGATGTGCGTAACTTCCGGAGGTGCCGTCACGTTCGGTGCTTGGATCGGTCGGATCGTGAAGGCGTGCGACTACATCAACCGCGTTGTTATAACGCTTCCGCTTTCGGTCTCACGAGTGCGTGGGCGGACACTCTCCTCTCGTTGCTATGCCATCACCATGGTCTTGCGTGATCGTAGGAAATTTTTGAAATTACTCGTTCCCCAGCGATGGCATCCGAGCCTGGTTTTATGCGTTGATGTCATATGCACGAGTAGAACACAAGTGAGTTGTGGGCGATACAAGTCATCACGCCTACCGACATGTCATACTTTGGTTCAGCGGTATTGTGAGATGAAGCGGCCCGGACCGACATTACGCGTGCGCTTCTGCGAGACTGGTTTCACCGCTCGAGCACTTTCGTTGCTTAAAGGTGACGGCGGGTGTCTGTCTCTCTCACTTTAGTTGAACCGAGTGTGGCTACGCCCGGTCCTTGAGAAGGTTAAAAGCGGAGTCTATTTGACAAACTATCGTTGTGGTTTTGATGCGTAGGTAAGAACGGTTCTTGCTCAGCCCGTAGCAGCCACGTAAAACTTGCAACAACAAAGTAGAGGGCGTCTAACTTGTTTTGCAGGGCATGTTGTGATGTGATGTGGTCAAACGTGATGCTATATTTTATTGTATGAGATGATCATGTTTTGTAACGAGTTATCGGCAATGGCGAGCCATATGGTTGTCGCTTTATTGTATGAAATGCAAGCGCCATGTAATTGCTTTACTTTATCACTAAGGAGTAGCGATAGTCGTAGAAGCAATAGTTGGCGAGGCGACAACGATGCTACGATGGAGATCAAGGTGTCGGCGCCCGGTGGCGATGGTGATCATGGCGGTGCTTGGCGATGGAGATCACAAGCACAAGATGATGATGACCATATCATATCACTTATATTGATTGCATGTGATGTTTATCCTTTATGCATCTTATCTTGCTTTGATTGACGGTAGCATTATAAGATGATCTCTCACTAAAAATTATCAAGAAGTGTTCTCCACGAGTATGCACCGTTGCGAAAGTTCTTCGTCTTTGAGACACCACGTGATGATCGGGTGTGATAGGCTCTACGTTCAAATACAGCGGGTGCAAAAGCAGTTGCGCCTTGCGGAATACTCGAGTTAAACTTGGCGAGCCTAGCATATAGCAGATATGGCCTCGGAACACGGAGACCGAAAGGTCGGCGTGAATCATATAGTAGATATGATCAACATAGTGATGTTCACCATTGAAACTACTCCATCTCACGTGATGATCGGACATGGTTTAGTTGATATGGATCACGTGATCACTTAGATGACTAGAGAGATGTACGTCTAAGTGGGAGTTTTTTAATATGATTAATTGAACTTAAATTTATCATGAACTTAGTACTGATAGTATTTTGCTTGTCTATGTTTCTTGTAGATAGATGGCTCGTGTTGTTGTTCCGTTGAATTTTAATGCGTTCCTTGAGAAAGCAAAGTTGAAAGATGATGGTAGCAATTACGAATTTGGATCCGTAACTTGAGGATTATCCTCATTCTTTGCCTGAAAAATTACGTCCTGGAAGCACCGTTTGGGTAGCGAACTGCTGCGAGATCTTTGAGCGAAGTTGTGAGCGTCACGGCAAAGCGGTGATGACTACTCTATAGTTCGATTGTGCCATGCTACGGCTTAGAACCGGGTCTTCAACGGCGTTTTGAGCGTCATGGAGCATATGAGATGTTCCAGGAGTTGAAGTTAATATTTCAAGCAAATGCCGGATTGAGAGATATGAAGTCTCCAATAAGTTCTATAGCTGCAAGATGGAGGAGAATAGTTACGTCGGTGAGCACATACTCAAAATGCGGGTATAACAATCACTTAATTCAATGGGAGTTAATCTTCCGGATGATAGTGTCATTGAAATTCTCCAATCATCGCCACCAAGCTACAAGAGCTTCATGATGAACTATAATATGCAAGGTATGAATAAGACTATTCCTGAGCTCTTAGCGATGCTAAAAGCTGCGGAGTTAGAAATCAAGAAAGAGCATCAAGTGTTGATGATCAACAAAACCACTAGTTTCAAGAAAAAGGGCAAAGGGAAGAAGAAGGAAACTTCAAAAGAACAGCAAGAAAGTTCTTGATCAAGAGAAGAAACCCAAATGCGGACCTAAGCACAGGCGAGTGTTTTCCGCAAGCAGACCGGACCTTTGGAAGCGGAACTGCCCCAAGTATTTGGCGGATAAAAGGATGGCAAGGTGAACAAAGGTATATGTGATATACATGTTATTGATGTGTACCTTACTAATACTTTCATGATAGTACACAGGTATTTGATCTTGGTTACATTGCTAATATTTGCAACTCAAAGCAGGAACTACGGATTAAGCGAAGATTGGCTAAGGGCGAGGTGGCGATGCACGTTGGAAATGGTTCCAAAGTCGATGTGATCGCGATCGACACGCTACCTCTACATCTACCTTCGGGATTAGTTTTAGACCTAAATAATTGTTATTTGGTGCGGCGTTGAGCATGAACATTATATCTGGATCTTGTTTAATGCGAGGCGGTTATTCATTTAAATCGAGAGAATAATGGTTGTTCTATTTATATGAGTAATATCTTTTATGGTCATGCACCCTTGAAGAATGGTCTATTCTTGTTGAATCTCGACGGTAGTGATACACATATTCATAATGTTGAAGCCAAAAGATGCGAGTTGATAATGATAGTGCAACTTATTTGTGGCTTGCCGTTTAGGTCATATCGATGTAAAAGCGCATGAAGAAACTCCATCTTGATGGGCTTCTAGAATCACTTGATTATGAATCACTTGGTACTTACGTAACCATGCCTCATGGGCAAGATGACCAAAACGCCGTTCTCCGGAACTATGGAGCGAGCAAGCGATTTGTTGGAAATCATACATCTTGATGTTTGTGGTCCAATGAATGTTGAGGCTCGTGGCGGGTATCGTTATTTTCTCACATTCACAGATGATTTGAGCAGATATGGGTATATCTACTTAATGAAACACAAATCTGAAACATTTGAAAAGTTCAAAGAATTTCAGAGTGAAGTGGAAAATCATCGTAACAAGAGAATAAAATTTCTACGATCTGATCGTGGAGGAGAATATTTGAGATTCTGAGTTTGGTTTACATTTGAAACAATGTGGAATAGTTTAGCAACTCACGCCACCGGAACACCACGGAGAAATGGTGTGTCCGAGCGTAAATGTCGTACTTTACTAGATATGGTGCGATCTATGATGTCTATTTCCGATTTACCGCTATCGTTTTGGGGTTATGCTTTAGAGGCGGCCGCATTCACGTTGAATAGGACACCGTCAAAATCCGTTGAGACGGCGCCTTATGAACTGTGGTTTGGCAAGAAACCAAAGTTGTCGTTTCTTAAAGTTTGGGGCTGCGATGCTTATGTAAAGAAACTTCAACCAGATAAGCTCGAACCCAAATTGGAAAAATGTGTCTTCATAGGATACCCAAAGGAAGCTGTTGGGTACACCTTCTATCACAGATCTGAAGGCAAGATTTTCGTTGCTAAATTCGGATCCTTTCTAGAGAAAGAGTTTCTCTCGAAAGAAGTGAGTGGGAGGAAAGTAGAACTTGATGAGATAAGCGTATCTGCTCCCTTATTGGAAAGTAGTTCATCACAAGAAATGGTTCTGTGACAACTACACCAATTAGTGAGGAAACTAATGATGATGATCATGAAACTTGAGATCAAGTTACTCTTGAACCTCGTGGGTCAACGAGTAAAATATGCACCAGTGGTACGGTAATCCTATTACGGAAGTCATGTTACTTGACCATGGCGAACCTACAAACTATGAAGAAGCGATGGTGAGCCCAGATTCCGCAAAATGGTGGAAGCCATGAAATCTGAGATGGGATCCATGTATGAGAACAAAGTATGGACTTTGGTTGACTTGCCCGATGATCGGCAAGCCATTGAAAATAAATGGATCTTTAAGAAGAAGACTGACTGATGGTAATATAAGCATCTACAAAGCTCGACTTGTTGCGAAAGGTTTTCGACAAGTTCAAGGGGTTGACTACGATGAGACTTTCTCACCCGTAGCGATGCTTAAGTCTGTCCGAATCATGTTAGCAATTGCTGCATTTTATGATTATGAAATTTGGCAAATGGATGTAAAAACTGCATTCTTGAATGGATTTCTAGAAGAAGAGTTGTATATGATGCAACGAAGGTTTTGTCGATCCAAAGGGTGCTAACAAAGTGTGCAAGCTCCAACGATCAATTTATGGTGCAGTGCAAGCCTCTCGGAGTTGGAATAAGCGCTTTGATAGTGTGATCAAAGCATATGGATTTGTACAGACTTTTGGAGAAGCTTTGTATTTACAAGAAAGTGAGTGGGAGCTCTGTAGCATTATGATATTATATGTGGACGACATATTATTGATTGGAAATGATATAAAATTTCTGGATAGCATAACAGGATACTTGAATAAAAGTTTTTCAATGAAAGACCTCGGTGAAGCTGCTTACATATTGGGCATCAAGATCTATAGAGATAGATCAAGGCGCTTAATTGGACTTTCACAAAGCACATACCTTGATAAAGTTTTGAAAAAGTTCAAAATGGATCGAGCAAAGAAAGGTTTTTTGCATGTGTTGCAAGGTATAAGATTGAGTCAGACTCAATGCCTGACCACAGCAGAAGATAGAGAAAAAATAAAAGATGTTCCCTATGCTTCAGCCATAGGCTCTATCATGTATGCAATGCTGTGTACGGACACGGCGTATGCTTAGGCGTAAGCTTGGCAGGAAGGTACCAAAGTAATCGAGGAATGGATCATCGGACAGCGGTCAAGAACATCTGAAATACGAAAAGGACTAAGGATATGTTTCTCATATATGGAGGTGACAAAGAGCTAGTCGTAAATGGTTACGTCGACGAAGCTTTGACCTGATCCGGACGATTCTAAATCGCAAACCAGATCGTGTTTTTATTAAGCGGTGGAGCTGTCGGTTGGTGCGATTCTAAACAAAGCGTCGTGGCGGGATCTACATGTGAAGCGGAGTACATAGCTGCTTGAGCAGTGAATGAAGGAGTCTGGATGAAAGAGTTCATTTCCGATCTAGGTGTCATACCTAGTGCATCGGGACCGATGAAGATCTTCTGTGACAATCTTGGTACAATTGCCTTGGCAAAGGAATCCAGATTTCACAAGAGGACCAAGCATATCAAGAGGCGCTTCAATTCCATTCGGGACCAAGTCCAAGTGGGAGACATAGAGATTTGCAAAATACATACGGATCTGAATGTTGCTGACCCGTTGACTAAGCCTCTTCCACGAGCAAAACATGATCAGCACCAAGACTCCATGGGTGTTAGGATCATCACTTTGTAATCTAGATTATTGACTCTAGTGCAAGTGGGAGACTGAAGGAAATATGCCCTAGAGGCAATAATAAAGTTTTTCAATAAGTAAATACCTTGTCAAGATTTTGAAGTAGTTCAAAATGGAACAGTCAAAGAAAAGTTCTTGCCTGTGTTACAAAGGTGTAAAATTGAGTAAGACTCAAAGCCCGACCACGGCAGAAGATAGAAAGAGAATGAAAGTCATTCCCTATGCCTCGACCATAGGTTCTATAAAGTATGCTATGTTATGTACCAGACCTATTGTATACCTTGCTACGAATTTGGCAAGGAGTACAATAGTGATCTAGGAAGTAGATCCTTTGGACATTGGTCAAGAACATCCTTAGTGAGGACTAAGGAAATATTTCTCGATTATGGAGGTGATAAAAGAGCCCGTCGTAAAGAGTTACATCGATGCAAGCTTTTTACTGATCCGAGATGACTCTAAGTCTCAATCTGGATACATATCGTAAGTGGGAGCAATTAGCTAGAGTAGCCCGTGCGAGCATTGTAGACATAGAATATTTGCAAAATACATACGGCTCTGAATGTGACGGACCCGTTGACTACACTTCTCTCACGAGCAAAACATGATCATCCCTTAGTACTCTTTGGGTGTTAATCACATAGCGATGTGAACTAGATTATTGACTCTAGTAAACCCTTTGGGTGTTGGTCACATCGAGCTGAACGTGTGCAGAACTCGGAGGTGCCGTACGTTCGGTGCTTGGATCGGTCGGATCGTGAAGACGTACGACTACATCAACCGCGTTGTTATAACGCTTCCGCTTTCGGTCTACGAGGGTACGTGGACGGACACTCTCCCCTCTCGTTGCTATGCCATCACCATGGTCTTGCGTGATCGTAGGAAATTTTTTGAAATTACTACGTTCCCCAACGTCAATAACAGATAATATAATAGCATGGAACAGTCAGAAATAATAGATACGTTGGAGACGTATCAAGCATCCCCAAACTTAATTCCTGCTCGTCCTCAAGTAGGCAAATGATAAAAACAGAATATTTTATGTGGAATGCTACCTAACATATTGAAGGAAATATGCCCTAGAGGCAATAATAAAGTTATTATTTATTTCCTTATTTCATGATAAATGTTTATTATTCATGCTAGAATTGTATTAACGGAAACATAATACATGTGTGAATACATAGACAAACATAGTGTCACTAGTGTGCCTCTACTTGACTAGCTCGTTGAATCAAAGATGGTTAAGTTTCCTAGCCATAGACATGAGTTGTCATTTGATTAACGGGATCACATCATTAGGAGAATGATGTGATTGACATGACCCATTCCGTTAGCCTAGCACTTGATCGTTTAGTATGTTGCTATTGCATTCTTCATGACTTATACATGTTCTGTAACTATGAGATTATGCAACTCCCGTTTACGGAGGAACACTTTGGGTGCTACCAAAGCGTCTAGCGTAAGCTGGGTGATTATAAAGGAGTACTACAGGTGTCTCCAAAGGTACATGTTGGGTTGGCGTATTTGAGATTAGGTTTTGTCACTCCGATTGTGGAGAGGTATCTCTGGGCCCTCTCGGTAATGCACATCACTATAAGCCTTGCAAGCAATGTAGCTAATGAGTTAGTTACGGAATGATGCATTACGTAACGAGAGTAAAGAGACTTGCGATGTGAGATTGAACTAGGTATTGGATACCGACGATCGAATCTCGGGCAAGTAACATACCAATGACAAAAGGAACAACGTATGTTGTTATGCGGTTTGACCGATAAAGATCTTCGTAGAATATGTAGGAGCCAATATGAGCATCCAGGTTCCGCTATTGGTTATTGACCAAGAATAGTTCTAGGTCATGTCTACATAGTTCTCGAACCCGTAGGGTCCATGCAACAAGGTTTCGATGGCGGTTATATTATGAGTTTATGAGTTTTGATGTACGAAGGAGTTCGGAGTCCCGGATGAGATCGGGGACATGACGAGGAGTCTCGAAATGGTCGAGGCGTAAAGATCGATATATTGGACGACTATATTCGGAGTTCGGAAAGGTTCGAATGATTCGAGTATTTTTGAATCTTAGGGTAGTTACAGGAGAAGCAATGGGCCTTGATGGGCTTTAGTGGGAAGAGGAGAAAGGGCCAAGGGGCTGCTGCGCCCCTCCCTCTAGTCCGGGTGGACTAGGGAAAAGGGGCCGCCACCTTTCCTTCTCCTCCACTTCCTTCTCCCTTCCTCCTCTTGGTGGACTCCTACTAGGACTTGGAGTCCTAGTAGGACTCCACACTGGCCGCACCTATGCCTTGGCGGCCTCCTCCTCCTCCATCCTTTATATCACGGGGCAGGGGGCATCCCAGAGACACAAGTTGATCTACGGATCTTTCCTTAGCCGTGTGCGGTGCCCCTTCCACCATATTCCACTTCGGTCATATCGTCGCGGAGCTTAAGCGAAGCCTGCGCCGGAGAAGTCATATCGTCAGCGAGCTTAGGCGAAGCCTGCGTCGGTGGAGCATCAACATCGTCCTGCGCCGTCGTCTTGTGGAACTCATCCCGACACTTTGCTTTGGATCGGAGTCCGGGGATCGTCATCGAGCTGAGCGTGTGCGTAACTTCGGAGGTGCCGTGCGTTCGGTGCTTGGATCGGTCGGATCGTGAAGGCGACGACTACATCAACAGCGTTGTTATAACGCTTCGCTTCGGTCTCACAGTGCGTGGACAGACACTCTCCACTATCGTTGCTATGCCATCACCATGGTCTTGCGTGTTCGTAGGATTATTTTTTAAATTACTGCGTTCCCCAACAGTGGCATCCGAGCCTAGGTTTTTATGGTTTGATGTTATTTGCACGAGTAGAACACAAGTGAGTTGTGGACGATACAAGTCATACTGCCTACCAGCATGTCATACTTTGGTTCAGCGGTATTGCTGGGCGAGACGATCCGGACCAACCTTACGCGTACTCTTACGCGAGACCGGTTCCCTCGGCGTGCTTTGCACATAGATGGCTTGCGGAAGACTGTCTCTCCAACTTTAGTTGAACCGAGTGTAGCTACGCCCGGTCCTTGAGAAGGTTAAGCGGAGTCTATTTGACAAACTATCGTTGTGGTTTTGATGCGTAGGTAAAAGCGGTTCTTGCTCAGCCCGTAGCAGCCACGTAAAACTTGCAACAACAAAGTAGAGGGCGTCTAACTTGTTTTTGCAGGGCATGTTGTGATGTGATATGGTCAAGGCGTGATGCTATATTTTATTGTATGAGATGATCATGTTTTGTAACCGAGTTATCGGCAAGCTGGCGAGAACCATATGGTTGTCGCTTTATTGTATGAAATGCAAGCGCCATGTAATTGCTTTACTTTATCACTAAGGAGTAGCGATAGTCGTAGAAGCAATAGTTGGCGAGGCGACAACGATGCTACGATGGAGATCAAGGTGTCGGCGCCCGGTGGCGATGGTGATCATGGCGGTGCTTGGCGATGGAGATCACAAGCACAAGATGATGATGACCATATCATATCACTTATATTGATTGCATGTGATGTTTATCCTTTATGCATCTTATCTTGCTTTGATTAGCGGTAGCATTATAAGATGATCTCTCACTAAAAATTATCAAGAAGTGTTCTCCTGAATATGCACCGTTGCCAAAGTTCGTAGTACCCGGACACCACGCGTGATGATCGGGTGTGATAAGTTCTCGATCCATCTACAACGGGTGCAAAACAGTTGCACGCGGAATACTCGAGTTAAACTTGTGAGCCTAGCATATAACAGATATGGCCTCGGAACACGGAGACCGAAAGGTCGAGCGTGAATCATATAGTAGATATGATCAACATAGTGATGTTCACCATTGAAACTACTCCATCTCACGTGATGATCGGACATGGTTTAGTTGATTTGGATCACGTAATCACTTAGATGACTAGAGAGATGTCTATCTAAGTGGGAGTTCTTAAGTAATATGATTAATTGAACTTTAATTTATCATGAACTTAGTCCTGGTAGTATTTTGCAAATTATGTTTGTAGATCAATAGCTCGCGTTGTTGCTTCCCTATGTTTTTATATGTGTTCCTAGAGAAAATTGTATTGAAAATGTTAGTAGCAATGATGCGGATTGGATCCGTGATCTGAGGTTTATCCTCATTGCTGCCTGAAGAATTATGTCCTTAATGCACGCTAGGTAGCAGACCTATTGCAGGGAGCAAATGCGGGCGTTATGAGCGTTTGGCTAGCTCAATATGATGACTACTTGATAGTTTAGTGCACCATACTTAACGGCTTAGAATCGGGACTTCAAAGGCGTTTTGAGCGTCATGGACCATATGAGATGTTCCGGAGTTGAAGTTAATATTTCAAGCAAGTACCGAGTTGAGAGATATGAAATCTCCAACAAAGTTCTATAGCTAAAAGATGGATGAGAATCGCTCAACTAGTGAGCATGTTCTCGATTAATGCAGGTACTTCAATCGCTTGAATCAAGTGGGAGTTAATCTTCCGGATAAGATAGTGATTGACAGAATTCTCTAGTCACCATCACTAAGTTACTAGAACTTCGTGATGAACTATAGTATGCAAGGGATGGCGAAAGCGATTCCCGAGCTCTTCGTGATGTTGAAATCGGCGAAGGTAGAAATCGAGAAAGAGCATCAAGTGTTGATGATTGAAAAGACCACTAGTTTCAAAAGCAAAGGGAAAGAAGGGGAACTTCAAGTAGAATGACAAGCAAGTTGTCACTCCATGAAGAAACCCAAAAGCTGAACCAAAGCACAGGCGAGTGCTTACACTGCAATGGAACTGGTCACTAGAAGCGGAACTACCCCAAGTATTTGGCGGATAAGAAGGATGGCAAAGTGAACAAGGGTATATTTGATATACAGGTTATTGATGCGTGCTTTACTAGTGTTTATAGTAGCCCCTGAGTATTTGATACTTGTTCGGTTGCTAAGATTAGTAACTCGAAGCAGGGAGTTACAGAATAAGCGAGAAACTAGTTGAAGGGAAGTGACGATGAGTGTTGGAAGTAGTTCCAAGATTGATATGATCATCATCGCACACTCCCTATACTTTCGGGATTAGTGTGGAACCTAAATAAGTGTTATTTGGTGTTGAGCATAAATATGATTTGATCATGTTTATTGCAATCTGATTATTCATTTAAGTAAGAGAATAAATTGTTGTTACATTTACATGAATAAAACCTTATATGATTACACACCCAATGAAAATGGTTCATTGGATCTCGATCATAGTGATACACATATTCATAATATTGATGCCAAAAGATGCAAAGTTAATAATGATAGTGCAACTTATTTGTGTCCTTTGCCGTTTAGGTCATATTGGTGTAAAGCGCATGAAGAAAACTCCATCTTGATGGACTTTTGGAATCACTTGATTATGAATCATTTGATGCTTGCGAACCGTGCCTTTTGGGGCAAGATGACTAAAACTCCGTTCTCGGAACAATGGAACAAGCTCTTGACTTATTGGAGATAATACATACCGATGTATGCGATTCAATGAGTGTTGATGCTCGTGGCAAGTATCATTATTTTCGACCTTCACAGATGATTTGAGCAGATATGTCGTATATCTTCTTGATGAAACATAAGTCTGAAATAATTGAAAAGTTCAAAGAATTTCAGAGTGAAGTGGAAAATCATCGTAACAAGAAAATAAAGTTTCTGCGATCTGATCGTGGAGATAAATATTTGAGTTCTGAGTTTGGTCTTCAATTAAAACAAAGTGGAATAGTTTCACAGCTCACGCCACGGAACACCACAGCGTTATGGTGTGTCCGAGCGTCGTAACCGTACTTTATTTTGATATGGTGCGATCAATGATGTCTCTTACCGATTTACCACTATCGTTTTGGGGTTATGCATTAGAGACAGCTGCATTCACGTTTAATAGGGCACCATCTAAATCCGTTGAGATGACACCGTATGAACTATGGTTTAGCGGTAAACCTAAGTATCGTTTCTTAAAGTTTGGAGTTGTGATGCTTATGTGAAAAAGTTTTCACTGATAAGCTCAAACCCAAATCGGAGAAGTGCGTCTTCATAGAATACCCAAAGGTAACTATTGGGTACACCTTCTATCACAGATCCGAAGGCAAGTTTTTCGTTGCTAAGATGGATCCTTTCTAGAGAAGAAGTTTCTCTCGAAAGAAGTGAGTGGGAGGAAAGTAGAAACTTGATGAGGTAATTGTACCTTCTCCCTTATTGGAAAGTAGTTCATCACGAAATCAGTTCTAGTGATTCCTACACCAATTAGTGAGGAAGTTAATGATGATGATCATGAAACTTGAGATCAAGTTGCTACCAAACCTCGTAGGTCTTCCAGAGTAAGATCCGCACAGTGGTACGGTAATCATGTTACGGAAGTCATGTTACTAGACCATGATGAACCTACGAACTATGAGGAAGCGATGATGAGCCCAGATTCAGCGAAATGGCTAGAGGCCATGAAATCTGAGATGGGATCCATATATGAGAACAAAGTGTGGACTTTGATGGAGTTGCCCGATGATCGGCAAGCCATATTATATAAATGGATCTTCAAGAGGAAGGCAGATGCTTGATAGTAGTGTTACTATCTACAAAGCTCGACTTGTCGCAAAAGGTTTTCGACAAATTCAAAGTGTTGACTACAATGAGATTTTCTCAAGCTGTAGCGATGCATAAAGTCTGTCCGAATCATGTTAGCAATTGCCACATTTTATGAAATCTGGCAAATGGATGTCAAAACTACCTTCTTTAATGGATTTATTAAAGAAGAGTTGTATATGATGCAACGAGAAGGTTTTGTCAATCCTAAAGGAGCTAACAAAATGTGCAAGCTCCAGCGATCCATCTATGGACTGGTGCAAGCATCTCGGAGTTGGAATAAGCGCTTTGATAGTGTGATCAAAGCATATGGTTTTATCTGAGACTTTTGGAGAAGCCTGTATTTACAAGAAAGTGAGTGGGAGCACTACAACATTTCTGATAAGTATATGTGAGTGACATATTGTTGATCGGAAATAATGTAGAATTATTCTGCAAAGCATAAAGGAGTATTTGAAAGAAGTTTTTAAAAGAAAGGACCTCAGTGAAGATGCTTACATATTGAGCACCAAGATCTATAGAGATGGATCAAGACGCTTGATAAGTTTTTCAATAAGTAAATACCTTGTCAAGATTTTGAAGTAGTTCAAAATGGAACAGTCAAAGAAAAGTTCTTGCCTGTGTTACAAAGGTGTAAAATTGAGTAAGACTCAAAGCCCGACCATGGCAGAAGATAGAAAGAGAATGAAAGTCATTCCCTATGCCTCAGCCATAGGTTCTATAAAGTATGCTATGTTATGTACCAGACCTATTGTATACCTTGCTCTGAATTTGGCAAGGAGTACAATAGTGATCTAGGAAGTAGATCCTTTGGACATTGGTCAAGAACATCCTTAGTGAGGACTAAGGAAATATTTCTCGATTATGGAGGTGATAAAAGAGCCCGTCGTAAAGAGTTACATCGATGCAAGCTTTTTACAGCGATCCGGATGACTCTAAGTCTCAATCTGGATACATATCGTAAGTAGAACAATTAGCTAGAGTAGCCCGTGCGAGCATTGTAGACATAGAATATTTGCAAAATACATACGGCTCTGAATGTGACAGACCCGTTGACTAAACTTCTCTCACGAGCAAAACATGATCATCCCTTAGTACTCTTTGGGTGTTAATCACATAGCGATGTGAACTAGATTATTGACTCTAGTAAACCCTTTGGGTGTTGGTCACATCGAGCTGAACGTGTGCGAGAACTTCGGAGGTGCCGACGTTCGGTGCTTGGATCGGTCGGATCGTGAAGGCGTCTGACTACATCAACCAGCGTTGTTATAACGCTTCCGCTTTCGGTCTACGAGGGTACGTGGACGGACACTCTCCCCTCTCGTTGCTATGCCATCACCATGGTCTTGCGTGATCGTAGGAAATTTTTTGAAATTACTACGTTCCCCAACATCAATAACAGATAATATAATAGCATGGAACAGTCAGAAATAATAGATACGTTGGAGACGTATCAAGCATCCCCAAACTTAATTCCTGCTCGTCCTCAAGTAGGCAAATGATAAAAACAGAATATTTTATGTGGAATGCTACCTAACATATTGAAGGAAATATGCCCTAGAGGCAATAATAAAGTTATTATTTATTTCCTTATTTCATGATAAATGTTTATTATTCATGCTAGAATTGTATTAACCGGAAACATAATACATGTGTGAATACATAGACAAACATAGTGTCACTAGTGTGCCTCTACTTGACTAGCTCGTTGAATCAAAGATGGTTAAGTTTCCTAGCCATAGACATGAGTTGTCATTTGATTAACGGGATCACATCATTAGGAGAATGATGTGATTGACATGACCCATTCCGTTAGCCTAGCACTTGATCGTTTAGTATGTTGCTATTGCATTCTTCATGACTTATACATGTTCACGTAACTATGAGATTATGCAACTCCGTTTACGGAGGAACACTTTGGGTGCTACCAAGCGTCACAACGAATGGCGGGTGATTATAAAGGAGTACTACAGGTGTCTCCAAAGGTACATGTTGGGTTGGCGTATTTCGAGATTAGGTTTTGTCACTCCGATTGTCGGGAGAGGTATCTCTGGCCCTCTCGGTAATGCACATCACTATAAGCCTTGCAAGCAATGTAGCTAATGAGTTAGTTACGGAATGATGCATTACGTAACGAGTAAAGAGACTTGCCCGATGTGAGATTGAACTAGGTATTGGATACAAGCGATCGAATCTCGGGCAAGTAACATACCAATGACAAAAGGAACAACGTATGTTGTTATGCGGTTTGACCGATAAAGATCTTCGTAGAATATGTAGGAGCCAATATGAGCATCCAGGTTCCGCTATTGGTTATTGACCAAGAATAGTTCTAGGTCATGTCTACATAGTTCTCGAACCCGTAGGGTCCGCACGCTTAAGGTTTCGATGATGCGGTTATATTATGAGTTTATGAGTTTTGATGTACGAAGGAGTTCGAGTCCCGGATGAGATCGGGGACATGACGAGGAGTCTCGAAATGGTCGAGACGTAAAGATCGATATATTGGACGACTATATTCGGAGTTCGGAAAGGTTCGAATGATTCGAGTATTTTTCGAGTACCGGGTAGTTACAGGGAGAAGCAATGGGCCTTGATGGGCTTTAGTGGGAAGAGGAGAAAGGGCCAAGGGGCTGCTGCCCCTCCCCTCTAGTCCGAATGGACTAGGGAAAGGGGCGGCCACCTTTCCTTCTCCTCCACTTCCTTCTCCCTTCCTCCCCTCTTGGTGGACTCCTACTAGGACTTGGAGTCCTAGTAGGACTCCACACCAGCGCACCTATGCCTTGGCCGGCCTCCTCCTCCTCCATCCTTTATATACGGGGGCAGGGGGGCACCCCAGGAGACACAAGTTGATCTACGGATCTTTCCTTAGCCGTGTGCGGTGCCCCCTTCCACCATATTCCACTTCGGTCATATCGTCGCGGAGCTTAGGCGAAGCCCTGCGCCGGAGAAGTCATATCGTCGCGGAGCTTAGGCGAAGCCCTGCGTCGGTGGAGCATCAACATCGTCACTGCGCGTCGTCTTGTGGAACTCATCCCCGACACTTTGCTTTGGATCGGAGTCCGGGATCGTCATCGAGCTGAGCGATGTGCGAGAACTCGGAGGTGCCGTGCGTTCGGTGCTTGGATCGGTCGGATCGTGAAGGCGACGACTACATCAACCGCGTTGTTATAACGCTTCCGCTTTCGGTCTACGAGGGTACGTGGACAGACACTCTCCCCTCTCGTTGCTATGCCATCACCATGGTCTTGCGTGATCGTAGGAAATCTTTTGAAATTACTGCGTTCCCCAACACATATTTATTCATGTAATTTTCTTTATTGTGGCATGAGTTCAGATCCATAAGATTCAAAAAAATTTTAATACTGACATAAAAACGTGAAAGTCACGGAATCCCAGACCCCTTGGCAAAGTTCACCGACCCGCTAGAGCGTGACTAGATCAGGGCCCGGTACAAGTGGGACCGTGTCAATAAGATCTTTTACACGGACCCGAACACGAGGGAGTTCATGAGAGTTCTGGTAATTGTTATATTACCACCTTATTATATTAGCTTCCAATCAATTCGACTACAAGTTTTGTCACATTAGTAAACCATCCACGTTCCTTTTGCAGGAAGAGCAGCACCAAAAGGCAGCCAAAAGCGACGGGTTGTCATAGTCGTCGGCGAGGCCCAAGTGGGACACCCCTTTCAACCGAGCCCTGAACATACTGAAAAAGGTCCTGGAGGACAAACCGCCGTCCTATGGACGTGTGCACGGCGTTGGAGATGGCGCCTCGTGGAAGACGTGCTACCACGAGCAGCCAGAGGAAAGAAGGAAGAGACGGTTGCTTACTCAATAGACCAATAACGAGAAGGTCGTGATTGCGGTCAATAAGACCAAAGCTGAGACCAAAGAAGAGTTGCTCGGGTAGTCAATGCAGCGGACAATGAAGCGGTAGCTGGCGTCACAGCGCACTTCCAATCTTCAATTATTACTAGCTTGATTTCGGCAATTATCGATTGGTCGAAGAGCAATCTAGGTAAAGGGCCAACGAACTTTCCCCTTTCCCAACTACGTTGGGAGTAATTCGGTGAATATCGCACCACGGGCACCTGCTCAAGCAACCACAAAAGGCCCCCCTCCTTTTCATAGCAGCCCGACCTCCGTCTCTGGCATGCTCGGTGGGGCTTTGTCTATGACTGATCTCGACACCCTCACGGTAATTACATGTCATACCCTTTTCACCAGCATGTCTATAGTCTTCCGTTTCAGTTGCCTTTCGGATGTTTGATGTCGCAGACATGTCTTCGTAGGCCGACGATACCCCGTGCACCCTATTGTACGACATCAACGGCCAGAAGGTGGCCGTGGGAAAGGCAACGATCATGAAGCCGAAGGACTGCATGTTCCGCAACTGAGAGATGCCCCATGGCGTCTTCAAGGTTAATGTGGCCAGTGTCAAAGCGGGCTTCGAGGATTTGCGTCCTCCGGTACCAGTCGATGACGAGGAGACTCCTAAACGGATTGGCGCATGCAAGAGCTGGTTCTTGCCTTGGCCGAAGACTCTTCTTCATGTCAAGGTGCCCGGTATCACACCAACGACAGCTTCTCAACAAGGTATGAACACCACCCCACCTACCAAATTACCTGCACCTGTTGTGGCGGGTGATAGCAGACGACACGAGGGAGAGCCTCCACTAGTGCCAGATGACGTCGCCACCGTCGAAGAAGCAAATATTGTTGATTTCATGGAGGAGGAGGATCATGGCCCTCTCAAGTATATCAATACTTCCTATGACGATTTAGGATTGATGGCTCGGGACTATGACTCGGGCTATGAGCGTGGAGATGATGACTTGATGTTGCCTGATTTGCCATAGCCGATACGTCCTAAGGCGGAATGCAAAAAGTCTCTCTTCATGCGATCCTCGCAGGAGACACCTTTACTCAAAGAACAACCCGAGGGCCGTCCACTGATTAGCCCGACGACACTGGGGGTGGTGATTAGGGAAGGTATGGTGGGCTCACTACCGCCACCCACCAAGAAGCAAAGGAGGAGACTAGACAAGAAAGGCCCTAAAGGTGCCAGAGCTGCTTCAAGCAGCTAGCCGCCTCTGAAGCCCCGGGAGGTAGATAGAATACCTGTTGAAGGTGCGAAGCGTTTCCATGTTGCCGGCCACCCGATCCTACCTCCGAAAGCGCTAGAGCACATATTGAACAATGATCTAAGGAGACTTCATGAATATGTGCTGGCCAGAGAGAATAGCCTTCTCATCTTGGAAAAACCAGGGTACCAGCTTTACGTGGCCCAGGTGCCGGGCGGGAAGTTGTACGTCCAGAGATGGCCCGCGGATAAGTTCATCCCACGATTTGACTACATCTACGACATGTTCCACATGACCAAGCTGGATTTTCAGTTCATCCGCATGTATGCATTGTATCTCAACTACATCATCGGTAGCGAGAACATAAAATATATCTGCGTCGCGGACCCGTACTATATGCACGAGAGATCTTTGGCAGTCTGCAAAGAGCACCGTGACTATGCGAGCAAGTACATCAGTGAGTTCATGATTGCTAATAAGGACAAGGAAGCGATTCTCCTGCCTTATCATCCCACGTAAGTCATTCGCGGATATCCTTTCATAAGTTTTAATCATTTCTTTGCAAGCATGGAGGCTAATTTGAGGTGTACTTATTTTGCTTGTGAGGCGTCCTCATGCATGCGTAACAGAATACTCCCATGCTATGTACTTGGACTCATCGAAGAACATCAAGAAAAAGGATTACACACACATAAAGAGTGTTCTCGATAGTGCCATGTTAACCTTCAGCCTGTGTGGTGGATATATCAAGGTGAAAAAGTACAAGAAGAACGGGTTGGGTTTCGGCCATAAGACCGACTTCTGCTGCATCCAGCAACCGTACACCAGTAAGGCTGATGGATTCTACCTCATGCATCACCTGATCAAGTACACAAGGAATAATCAACACCTTCGCGTGTCAGCAACTACCAACGATGCCGAGATTGTCAACTGGGCCACAAGCATAGGAAAGACACCGGATCATTGAATCCGAGATGAGTTTTATCACGTACAGTGTGAACTTTCCCAAGTGATCATTGCTACATCTTGAGCTTGCGTTGGTTTTTCCCTTGAAGAGGAAAGGGTGATGCAGCAAAGTAGAGATAAGTATTTCCCTCGGTTTGATAACCAAGGTATCAAACCAGTAGGAGACAACGCACAAATCACCAATACCTGCACAAACAATCAAACAACTTGCACCAAACGCGATAAAGGGGTTGTCAATCCCTTCACGGATACTTGCAAAAGTGAGATCTGTTAAAGATAGATGAAACTAAACAAACAATAAAGTAAATATTTTTGGTATTTTGGGTTTATAGATCGGAAATTAGAAGATTGCAAAATTGTAGATCGGAAACTTATATGATGGAAAATAGACCCAGGGGCCATAGGTTTCACTGGATGCTTCTCTCAAGATAGCAAATAATACGGTGGGTGAACAAATTATTGTCGATCAATTAATAGAAAAGCACAACGTTATGACGATATCCAAGGCAATGATTATGAAATAGAGGCATCACGTCCGTGTCAAGTAGACCGAAACGATTCTACATCTACTACTATTACTCCACACATCGACCGACTCCTGCCTGCATCTAGAGTATTAAGTTCATGAAGAACAGAGCAATGCATTAAGTAAGATGACATGATGTAGATGAATAAACTCAATCAATATGATGTAGACCCCATCTTTTTATCCTCGATGGCAACAATACAATACATGCCTTGCTGCCCCTACTGTCACTGGGAAAGGACATCGCAAGATTGAACCCAAAGCTAAGCACTTCTCCCATCGCAAGGAAAACCAATCTAGTTGGCCAAACTAAACCGATAGTTCGAAAAGAATTACAAAGATACCAAATCATGCATAAAAGAATTCAGACAAGATTCAAGTAATAGTCATAGATAAGCTGATCATAAATCCACAATTCATCGGATCTCGACAAACACACCCAAAGGAAGATTACATCGGATAGATCTCCAAGATCATCGAGGAGAACATGGTATTGAGAATCAAAGAGATAGAAGAAGTCATCTAGCTACTAGCTATGGACACGTATGTCTGTGGTAAACTACTCACGCTTCATCGGAAGGGCAATAGAGTTGATGTAGAAGCCCTCCGTGATCGAATCACCCTCCGGCAGCATGCCGGAAAAGGCCCCAAGATGGGATCTCACAGGTAGGCCCCAAGATGGGATCTCACGGGTATAGAAGGTTGCGGCGGTGGAAAAGTGTTTTCGTGGATACTTCTGGTGGTTTGGGAATATATAGGCTGAAGAATTAGGTCTGGGGAATCACGAGGGGCCCACAAGGTAGGGGGCGCGCCCTCCCCCCTTGTGGCCGCCTCGTGGCTCTTCCGACTTGATCTCCAAGTCTCTGGGGTGTCTTCTGGTCCAAGAAAAATCATCACGAAGGTTTTATTCCATTTGGTATTCCTTTTCTGCGAAACTAAAAAACAAGGAGAAAACCGAAACTGGCACTGGGCTCTAGGTTAATAGGTTAGTCCCAAAATAATATAAAATAGCATATTAATGCATATAAAACATCCAAAACAGATAATCTCACATCAACTAGGAGTATCAACGGGCTATGGAGATGCCCATCAATAGATATCAATGTGAGTGAGTAGGGATTGTCATGCAACAGATGCACTAGAGCTATAAGTTTATGAAAGCCCAAAAGAAAACTAAGTGGGTGTGCATCCAACTTGCTTGCTCATGAAGACCTAGGGCAATTTGAGGAAGCCCATCATTGGAATATACAAGCCAAGTTCTATAATGAAAAATTCCCGCTAGCATATGAAAGTGACAACATAGGAGACTCTATCATGAAGATCATGGTGCTACTTTGAAGCACAAGTGTGGAAAAAAAAGGATAGTAACATTGCCCCTTCTCTCTTTTTCTCTCATTGTTTTTTCTTTTTTTTGTTTGGCTTCTTTGGCCTCTTTTTTATTATTATTTCCTCACATGGGACAATGCTCTAATAATGATGATCATCACACTTTTATTTACTTACAACTCAAGAATTACAACTCTATACTTAGAACAAAATATGACTCTATATGAATGCCTCCGGCGGTGTACTAGGATGTACAATGACTTAAGAGTGACATGTATGAAAGAATTATGAATGGTGGCTTTGCCACAAATACGATGTCAACTACATGATCATGCAAAGCAATATGACAATGATGGAACATGTCAAAATAAAACGGAACGGTGGAAAGTTGCATGGCAATATATCTCGGAATGGCTATGGAAATGCCATAGGTAGGTATGGTGGCTGTTTGGAGGATGGTATATGGTGGGTGTATGGTACCGGCAAAAGTTGCACGGTACTAGAGAGGCTAGCAATGGTGGAAGGGTGAGAGTGCGTACAATACATGGACTCAGCATTAGTCATAAAGAACTCACATACTTATTGCAAAAATCTATTAGTTATTGAGACGAAGTACTATGCGCATGCTCCTAGGGGGATAGATTGGTAGGCAAAGACCATCTCTTGTCCCCGACCGCCACGTATAAGGAAGACAATCAAAAAATATCTCATGCTCCAACTTCGTTGCATAACGGTTCACCATACGTGCATGCTATGGGAATCACAAACCTTAACACAAGTATTTCTCCAATTCACAATTACTCACTAGCATGACTCTAGTATCACCATCTTTATATCTCAAAACAATCATAAGGAATCAAACTTCTCATAGTATTCAATGCACTTTATATGAAAGTTTTTATTATATCCCTCTTGGATGTCTATCATATTAGGACTACTTTATAACCAAAGAAAATTACCATGCTGTTTAGAGACTCTCAAAATAATATAAGTGAAGCATGAGAGTTCAATAATTTCTATAAAGTAAAACCACCGCCGTGCTCTAAAAAGATATAAGTGAAGCACTAGAGCAAAATTGCCTAGTTCAAAAGATATAAGTGAAGCACATAGAGTATTCTAATAAATCACGATTCATGCGTGTCCCTCTCAAAAGGTGTGTGCAGCAAGGATTATTGTGGAAAAGTAAAAAAGCAAAGACTTATATCATACAAGACGCTCCAAGCAAAACATATATCATGTGGTGAATAAAAATATAGCCTCAAGTAAAGTCACTGTTAGACGAAGACGAAAGAGGGGATGCCTTCCGAGGCATCCCCAAGCTTAGGATCTTGGTTGTCCTTGAATATTACCTTGGGTGCCTTGGGAATCCCCAAGCTTAGGCTCTTGCCACTCCTTATTCCATATTCCATCAAATCCTTACTCAAAACTTGAAAAGTTCACAACACAAAACTCAGCACAAAATCTCATAAGCTGCGTTAGTATAAGAAAATAAATCACCACTTTTATTACTGTTGTGAACTCATTCTTTATTTATATTAGTGTAATATCTACTGTATTCCAACTTTTCCATGGTTCATACCCCCCGATACTACCCATAGATTCATCAAAATAAGAAAACAACACATAGAAAACAGAATCTGTCAAAAACAAAGCAGTATGTAGTAATCTGGATAGTTCGAATACTTCTGTAACTCCAAAATTTCTAACAAATTAGGAAAATATAGTAAATTTGTATATCAATCTCGTGTAAAAAATTCAGAATTTTATCACGCTTCTATGATTTTAAAAAATTCTGGAACTGGGCGCAAAAGTTTCTGTTTTTCAGGAAGATAAAATCAACTATCACCGTAAGCCCCCTTGCATTGTAACATGCTTGTATAGTTGACACCCTGATTATTTAATTAATTACACAGTAGGAGCCTCTCCTACTGTTTTCAAGGTTCAAAAAAAACTATCACCGTAAGCCATCCCAAAGGTCTTACTTGGCACAAACACTAATTAAAACACAAAACCACATCTAACCAGAGGCTAGATGAATTATTTGTTGCAAAACAGAACCAAAAAGCAAGGAACAAAAATAAAATTGGGTTGCCTCCCAACAAGCGCTATTGTTTAACGCCCTTAGCTAGGCATAAAAACACAAATAGATCTAGGTATTGTCATCTTTGGTATGCAATTCTTCAATTGCACACTTGTAATCCTTAGGAGATTCTTTGGTTTTATCAATGATCAAACTCTTAGGCAAGAAATCAGGAAATTCACTCATGGCAATCGGTTCCTTAATAATATCGAAAACTTGTGGTGAACACTTATTATTTTGAGATCTTCATTTTCTTTACTAGACGATTCACCCTTATTCTTAGGAACGTAAATAAACTTGGCAGTCCTAGTAGGAGGAAGATTTTGAGTAGTTTTATCGGAGGAAAAAGCGGAACCCAAGTTGGTAATAATGTCCTCTAGTTTGCCAATTCTAGTAGAATCTTGATCTATCTTTTCATTAACTATGGGTTCCTTTTCGCTAAGACTCTTTGAAGTAACTCCTTCTTTAGATCCATATTGAGTAATCTGATTATGTATCCTTTTATCCAAATTTTCAATCAACTCTCGTTGCAATTTTATTCTCAATAATATCAAGTCTTTGCATCACATGTTCCAAGGTTAAGACAGTTCCATTGATCAAAAGAGGTGGTGGACCTAACAAATCTATCATAGCATTGTAAGAATCAAAAGTGTGGCTCCCAAGAAATTCCCCCCGGTAATGGTATCTAGAACATATCTATTCCAAGGAGTAATGCCCTCATAAAAATTACGAAGAAGAATGGCAGTAGATTGTTTTCGAGTAGATCTATTCTGAGCCTTGCAAATTCTATACCAAGCATCTTTTAAATTTCCTCCCTCCCTTTGTTTAAAATCGAGGACTTCATTATCGGGAGTGCTAACAATGATGGGAGGACTAGCCATGAAAGCAAGACAAACGATCTAATGCACGAGCGAACAAAAGGCAAACGAATAAGACGAACGGAAGAGGGGCGAAGAAAAGGAGAATCTTCAAAAATCGTTTTAGAAGTGGGTGAGGGAGTCTTGGACTAAGGGGTCCTCGGGCGTCCGGCCTGTTGGACATGGGCCAAACTGATAGGCTGTGAAGATACGAAGACCGAAGACTCTCACCCGTGTTCGGATGGGACTCCCCTTGGCATGGAAGGCAAGCCCGGCAATCAAATATGAAGATTCCCTTCTCTGTAACCGACTTGGTATAACTCTAGTCCCCTCTGGTGTCTATATAAACCAGAGCGCTTAGTCCGGATAGGAGGACAATCATAATCGTAGTCATACAGGCTAGACTTCTAGGGTTTAGCCATTACGATCTCATGGTAGATCAACTCTTGTAATACTCATATTCATCAAGATAAATCAAGCAGGAAGTAGGGTATTACCTCCATAGAGAGGGCCCGAACCTGGGTAAACATTGTGTCCCCTGTCTCCTGTTACCATCGACCTTAGATGCACAGTTCCGGACCCCCTACCCAAGATCCGCCGGTTTTGACACCGACATTGGTGCTTTCATTGAGAGTTACATTGTACCGTCCTCAAAGGGTTTGATGGCTCCTTCAGTCGTCAACAACGATGTTGTGCAAGGGGAAACCTTCCTCCCCGGACAGATCTTCGTGTTAACCGCGCTGGGCCAACTCGCTTGGCCATCTGGAGCAGATCGACAGCTACGCCCCTGGCCGTCAGGTCAGATTTGGGAGCTTGAACTACGTCGCGGATGTCCGTGGAGACTTGATCTTTGACGGATTCGAGACCATGGCAGTCGCTCCCCGTCGCCACGATGAACATGACTTAAATCTGTCATCAGGCCATGACCAGGATATTGTTCCTATAACCACTCCGGCCTTAGATCCGGAGCAGATCCAGCCATCCGAGGACGGGAAGCTCAACCCCGCCACGGAAGCCGTAGATCCCGCGGTGTTGGAGCCGCACACAGACCTAACCTCGGGTGATATCTGTGTCTCCGGAACCTCAGACTCGTTTCTGGCTATAAGTTCCGAACCATGTGCATCCGTGTATGTCGAGCAGGATCGGTCATCGATCGCCGAATTTAGCGCCGCGGACATCTTCCAGCAGTCGCCTTTAGGCGACGTGCTCAACTCATTAAAACATCTATCCCTAGTGGAGGACTCTCAGTCAAAATATATCCGGTTTGAACTGGAGGCTGATGATGGAGAATTTCGTTTCCCACCCACCGCCCACTTCATAGCCATTGTCGAAGACTTAACCGACACGCTCGATTATGACTCCGAAGACATCGACGGTATGGACGACGATGCCGGAGAAGAGGTGGCCCAAAACCCGCCGTTTACTGGACGCTGGACGGCCACTTCTTCGTACGACGTATACATGGTGGATACACCCAAAGAGAATAACGGAGAGGACAAGGAAAATCCAGTTGAGGATGACCCTCCTAAGACATAACCAAAGCGTCGACGTCAGCGGCGCCGCTCTAAACCTCGCCGCAGCAAAGACAACAACACCGGCCCAAGAGATGATAACACTCCGGATGGTGTCGAAGCCATAGAAGACCCCGACGAACAAACTGCCGAACAGAACAATCTGGAAGATGGGCAAGTCAGCCCTGATGAACAGGCCATAGACGAAGACTCGGAGGATGGTAGTTACCATCCGCTCTCCGAGGAGGAGGTGAGCCTCGGCAACGAGGATTTTATCGTGCCTTAGGAACCTCTCGAGTAGGAGCGCTTTAAGCGCCAGCTAATAGCCACTGCAAGGAGCCTGAAAAAGAAGCAGCAGCAGCTTCAAGCTGATCAAGATCTGCTCAACGATAGATGGATTGATGTCCTGGCAGCCGAAGAATACGGCCTTAAGCGCCCAGCCAAAAGTTACCCAAAGCTCAAATTGCTACCTCAGTTCGATGACGAGGCACCAGAGCCCGTACCATCATCGCGCAATGCGGCTGGCAGACCACCACGCGGTCGGGATAAAGCGGCAACTCAAGCCGAATACCAGCCCGCCCTACTTCACCGTAAAGGCAGAGATAAAGCAGCTCGGGGTTATACATATGACCTTCGGCAAGACCTGGACAGTAGAGCACGACATACCAGATCGATCTACGGATCGCGAGGACGTGCCTTGACACGTGACGACGGCTACCTATTTGGATGTGACAAACCTAGTCATGCCCAGGCCGAAAATTGCAGACGGACTCCATTCGAGCTATGTCGCGACGTGACCCGATACAGAGGCGCCGCACACCCTCTTTGCTTCACTGACGAAGTAATGGATCATGAATTCCCAGAAGGGTTTAAATCATAAATATCAAATCATACGATGGAACAACTGATCCCGCGGTCTGCATTGAGGGTTTTATTCTCCACATCTATATGGCCCGCGGAGATGACCTTCACGCCATCAAATACCTCCCACTCGAACTCAAAGGGCCAGCTCGGCACTGGTTAAACAATCTGCCAGATAATTCTATTGGCAGCTGGGAGGACTTGGAAGAAGCCTTCCTCGACAACTTCCAAGGCACATATGTCCAACCACCGGATGCCGATGACTTAAGTCACATAGTTCAACAGCCTGGAGAGTCAGCCAGGAAATTCCGGACTAGGTTCCTAACTAAAAGGAACCAAATCGTCGACTGTCCGGGTGTCGAAGCCCTAGCAACCTTTAAACATAGCATCCGTGACGAATGGCTCGCCCGCCACCTCGGCCAGGAAAAGCCAAAGTCCATGGCAGCCCTCACGGCACTCATGACCCGCTTTTGCGCGGGTGAGGATAGTTGGCTGGCCCGTAGCAAAAACACATCAAGCGAAATGGGCACCTCCGAGGTCAAAAACAGCAACGGCAAGCTCCAACGCAACAGACACAAATGCCAAAGCAATGGTGACAACACCGATGACACGACAGTCAATGCCGGATTCAGTGGCTCCAAGTCCGGTCAGCGGAAGAAGCCATACAAAAGAAACAACTCGGGGCAATCTAGCTTGGACCGCATACTCGGCAAATCCATGCGGATACATGGCACCCCAGACAAACCAGCCAATCATACCAACAGAGATTGTTGGGTTTTCAAATAGGCCGGCAAGTTAAACACCGAGAACAAGGAAAAGGGATCGCAAAGCGAGGACGACGACGAGGAGCCCCGGCAACCGAACACAGGGGGACAGAAGAAGTTTCCCCCTCAGGTCAAAACGGTGAACATGATATATGCTACACACATCCCCAAGAGGGAGCGCAAGCGCGCGCTCGGGGACGTCTATGTGATAGAGCCAGTCACCACAAATTCAACCCATGGTCGTCATGCCCGATCACCTTTGATCGGCGGGATCATCCAACCAGTATCTGTCATGGCAGTTCAGCTGCACTGGTCCTTGACCCAATCATCGATGGATTCCACCTGACGCGAGTCCTCATGGACGGTGGCAGCAGCCTCAATCTGCTCTATCAGGATACAGTGCACAAAATGGGCATTAACCCATCACGGATCAAGCCCACAAAGACTACCTTTAAAGGAGTCCAGGTGTAGAGGCTCGCTATACAGGCTCAATCCCACTCGAGGTTGTCTTCGGATCTCCGGATAATTTCCGAAGCGAAGAGTTAATTTTTGATATCGTCCCCTTTAGCAGCGGCTATCACGCACTGCTGGGATGAACGGTGTTTGCTCGATTTAACGCGGTGCCACATTATGCTTATCTCAAGCTCAAGATTCCTGGACCATGCGGCGTCATAACAGTTAATGGAAACACGAAACGCTCCCTCCGTACCGAGGAGCACACCGCTGACTTAGCAGAAGAAATACAGAGCGGACTTCTCAAGCAGAACCTTAATTCAGCGGCCGAACTCCCGGACACTGTCAAGAGAGTCTGGGCTATTCTGCAGCAGGACAGCTCGGCTCGTCGAGAGCTCGATTAGCAATTTGGCCTCCGTCCCAGTCCCAATCAAGTGGCGGCATTCGCACCACGCGTAGATAACTACGCACTCAAAATACCATGGGCATAGACGGATGCCAACCTACTGCGTGACGCACAATACGGCTTGACCGCTCCCGGACAGATATACTTTCACTGTTTCTTTTTTCCTTTTCAGGTTTCTTTTGCACAGGCCTTCCCTGATGGCTTGATCGCAGTTCCTTTTGAAGGACAAATACACCAAGACGGCAGTTAGCCTGGACGTAGAGGGGAACTTCTAGGTGGTTTATTTAACGATCACTCTACCTGTTTTCAGGACCCGCACGCAGCACTCCCTTGGTTGTGGCATGTTAAATAGCATGTTGCTTATCGCACTATTTGTATCAATGCGCCTTGACGTATTAATCAAATTATAATGGAAACAGTTTGCGGCCCAAATTTTAGGGCCCAAGCTTATTACCTTTGCTCCCTTTCTGTTTTCCTTTTTTTGTTGATACTCTTATTAGATAGCACCCGTACACTACGTTTCACATTTGCCAGGGGCTTCATAGCGCCCTGCACTACAGCAACAAAGTCCGAACACTTCTTACAGTATAGTTCGGCACCCCGAATTTAGCACTATATGCATTGACTCCGAATCATATCTTTGGTCAATAGTTGTGTTGCCCGGCTCCTGTCCTTGCTACCTTACGTTCCGCTATATCGGCGAAGGTAGTAAAGGGAGAACTACTGCGATTGTGCCCTGGTTTACCCGAAGGAGCACCTCAGTAGAGAAAGCCGAAAACTGACTGTCATGATGCGGCGAGAGCCGGTCAGCTCTTCGGAGGTTTCAAATCGTTAGAGATTTTTTTCCGCATTACGCGAGGAATCGGTACTTACCCGATCAAGTGCTTATAGCATCCTAGTTCGGATACTAGGGGCTACGCGTAAAAAAAAATATTGTCAAACTCCTATAGCTAAGTGAGGGTGTTCAAGCCGCATAGTCTGATTGCCTGGTTCGTTGCGCTAAACACCTCCTTCAAGGATCAAACAATTGGATCAAGAGTGTTCAGATTCCATCCCAAATATCCCCGTACTACCTACGTGGGGGCAGAAGCCGACGACTAGCCAACTCTCAGATTTCATACAACACGGCCGCACAGGAGGTAAAATTTTTAAATATAACAAAAATTATATTACATAACAACTTTGTTTCATCATACAAGGCAGAGACGACATGAATGTATTCATTCAAAGATAATGTCTTTTGCACATTGCGTCGCCACAATACGAGACCCCTCCAGGACGTCTTCAAAATATCGCCCGGGCATGCGGTACTCCTTGCCCTCAGGCGGCCCCTCGGTCACAAGCTTGACAGCGTCCATCTTCACCCACCATACCTTGACGCGGGCGAAGGCCATGCGCGTGCCCTCGATGCAGACCGACCGCTTGACGACGTCCAGCCGAGGACAGGCATTCACCAGCCGCTTTACGAGGCCGAAGTAGCTGCTGGGTATAGCTTTGGCAGGCCATAGCCGGATTATCAAATCCTTCATGGCTAGTTCGGCCACCCTGTGCAGCTCGACCAGCTGTTTTAGCTGATCGCTAAAGGGCACCAGATGTTCTGGTGCAAGATATTGCGACCAGAACAGCTTCTCCATGGAGCTCCTTTCTTCGGCTCAAAAGAACTCCGCAGCGTCGGACACACTGCACGACAGATCAACAAACTCCCTTGGAGAACTCTGAATCCGGGTTAGTAAGAAATACTTCTTCTTCACATACTTGCTTTGCATACTAAACGCCTTACCCGCCGCAATCTTCTGGAGGGCGCCCTGGGCTTCAACCCGGGCCTCTTCCACGCTTTGGAGAGCCTTGGCAAGTTCGGTCTCTCGAGCCGAAACATCGCACTCCAAGGTCTTGCATTTTGTCACAACGTCTTGGAGCTCTTGCTGGACCTCGTTAAGCCTGGCCTTGAGCTTCTTACGGGCGGCTTGCTCTTTGGCAGATTTCTCCACGGCTTCGGACAGGGCCTTTTTAAGGGCCTCGACCTCGGTCGTCGCTCCTACACATATCATGACACTACGGCCAAACCGCATCATCTATTCTTTCCAAATATATAGCAAGTCATTACATACCTTGCTGGTCCTGTAGCTGCTTCCTCGCTTGGCCGAGCTCCTCCTTGGCCCGCTCCAGTCTCTGCTTTAGTACGGAGACTTCGGCAGTGTGTGAGATTGCGGCAAGCAATGGCACATGTTTATTTACATAAGACACATTTAGTTAGTTCCCTGCGAAATTTAATTGATCCTCTGTCCGGCTTTTCTTTCCGAACACCAGACAGTGTCTCAGGGGCTACTGTCTATATTGGGACTTTTTCCTATGCGTAGCTTACCTCAAAACGTGTCAGCAAGCTGCTACAGGCTTCGGTTAGTCCGCTCTTGATGGACTGAACCCTTTCAATCACCGTACACATAAGGATACTGTGTTCATCCACAATGAAAGCGCCTCGTAGCGCTTCCAGCAGGTTATCCGGTGCCTCTGGTTGGACAGAGGTCACTGGCGGGATAGGCACACCTCCTTCTCTCGAAGGAGGCTACTCGCCGGATTCCGGAGCCGCATAGGTCTCCGGAACCGTATCTGGCTGGGGGCCAAACGGAACACGGCCCCCATCGCCGGTCTCCATGGGGGTCTGCTCCCCCATATGTCTGGCGACTGGGGTTTCGCCCTCCAGCGCCTCCCGGACAGTCTCCCGGGCTTCCTCCTGGCAGGGGAAGGTCCTTCAGGACAGCACCTCATCGTCACCCTTGGCCTTGGGAGAGTAAGCGGCCGGCGCTGACTCACTGGCCACCGCCTTCGAATCCAGCGAACCTCCCGATGAGGTTCACGGGGAGCTGTCGTGGGCCGGACTGTAATGGCATAATTAACCATGTTAATACAATGAAGAGGAGAGGCTGGATATATGGACATATACGAGTTTTTGTACTTACAATGCGGCCAGGGGCTTCCTTTGGGAGGGTCGCTCAGGACTGTTGTCGATGTCCCACGCGGAGTTATCCGCGAGGGGGCCCTTCCCCCTCTTGGGCGCCTCCGCCTCCAGATTTGTGGAGGCCGCCCTCTTCTTCCTCCCCCCATCGGGGGGAGAGTTGCTTTCTTCCTCCTCCTCGTCGTCATCTTCGGCGACAGAGGAGTGAGTCTTGTCTTCGGACGTCACGTCCGAAACGCCCTTGCGGCGAGGGCCACCTTTGGACCCCTTGGCCTTCTTATCCGGCGCCTTGTAGGGCGCCGGAACCAGCATCTTCGCCAGGAGCAGGATGACTGGTTCTTCTGGCAGCGGAGCCGAACATTGAATCCGCTCCGCTTTTTCTGTCCATACCTGAAAGGATAAATTAGTAAAGTTTAGTTACCCTCCTTGGGCAAGAAAGTAGAGGGTACGCCTTGAAGTGTGAAGGACTTACCGCATTGGCGGGATGGGCAAGATCGTGCCCACGGTCCGAGTCTATGGCCGGCGGCTTCACGTCGCCCTTGAAGAGCAGCTTCCAGGCATCTTCATGAGTGGTTCCGAAGAGCCTCTCCAAGGTCTGGTGTTCCTTCGGATCGAATTCCCATAAAGGGGAGGTTAGGCTTTGGCAGGGGAGGATCCGGCGAACTAGCATCACCTGGATCACGTCGACGAGCTTGATGTTTCTGTCCACCATGCTTTGGATGCGCGTTTGCAGCGCCATCAGCTCATCCCCTTCTCCATCCAGGAGGTCAGCCGCATTGGAGCTCCGGACTTGAATTCGGAAGCCGCGGCCCAGGTGGCGTCGTGGGGCTCTGTGATGTAGAACATGGTTGAGTGCTTGCTCGAGGTGGAAGAGATGAGAACTTGGGTGTTGGAGCTCGAGAATGGAAGGGAAGAGGAAGAGAGAAGGCATGGGTGAAGAAAGGGAATTCTTATCCCCTTATAAAGGCAGTGAATATTGAACGCCTCCCCACTCGCCTTAAAACTCGCCTATTCCCAAGGGTTGTGCAAACGGCACGGTTGGGTTACCCACGCCCGTATTGATGAGAATCCGGCAATAAGGGGACACGATCTCTGCTTTGACAAGATATGCCAATGGAAACCGCATCTCGAAACGTGGAGCAGCGGGGCGTAAGCGGTTGAAATAATGACTGGGCAGATGTGATGTCATCTTGCGAAAAGTTGTCAGCGGATGGGACGCGTGAAATATTTTACTCTCTACGGCTGTGTGTGTGGTACTTGTGTTGCAGATCCGGACACGTTCGTTCCGTCCGAAGACTATCTTGGAGTATTCGGAAAGGGGAACCCGCCTTGCAATGCCGAAGACAATCTGCGCACCGGACACCTCGTCATTGAAGCCTTGTTCAGGGGCTACTGAGGGATCCTGGACTAAGGGGTCCTCGGGCGTCTGGCATGTTGGACATGGGCCGGACTGAGAGGCTGTGAAGATACGAAGACCGAAGACTCACACCCGTGTCCGGATGGGACTCTCCTTGGCGTGAAAGGCAAGCTTGGCGATCAAACATGAAGATTCCCTTCTCTGTAACCGACTTGGTATAACCCTAGTCCCCTCCGTGTCTATATAAACTGGAGGGCTTAGTCCGGATAGGAGGACAATCATAATCGTAGTCATACAGGCTAGACTTCTAGGGTTTAGCCATTACGATCTCGTGGTAGATCAACTCTTGTAATACTCATATTCATCAAGATCAATCAAGCAGGAAGTAGGGTATTACCTCCATAGAGAGGGCCCGAACACAGGTAAACATTGTGTCCCCTGTCTCCGATTACCATCGACCTTAGACACACAGTTCGGGACCCCCTACCCGAGATCCGCCGGTTTTCACACCGACAGTGGGGGAGAGGAAAATGAGAGGCAAATGACGAATAATGTAATGCAAGCGATGAGAGTTCATGATGGGTACTTGGTATGTCTTGACTTGGCGTAGATCTCCCCGGCAACAGTGCCAGAAATTCTTCCTGTTACTTCTTGAGCTTGCGTTGGTTTTTCCCTTGAAGAGGAAAGGGTGATGCAGCAAAGTGGAGATACGTATTTCCCTCAGTTTGAGAACCAAGGTATCAATCCAGTAGGAGACAACGCACAAATCACCAATACCTACACAAACAATCAAACAACTTGCACCCAACGTGATATAGGGGTTGTCTATCCCTTCACGGTTACTTGCAAAAGTGAGATCTGATAGAGATAGATTAAACTAAACAAACAATAAAGTAAATATTTTTGGTATATTTGGTTTATAGATCGGAAAGTAAAAGATTGCAAAATAGTAGATCAGAAACTTATATGATGGAAAATAGACCCGGGGGCCATAGGTGTCACTGGAGGCTTCTCTCAAGATAGCAAATAATATGATGGGTGAACAAATTACTGTCAAACAATTGATAGAAAAGTGAAAAGTTATGACGATATCCAAGGCAATGATTGTGAAACATAGGCATCACGTCTGTGTCAAGTAGACCAAAACAATTCTGCATCTACTACTATTACTCCACACATCGACTGACTCCTGCCTGCATCTAGAGTAATAAGTTCATGAAGAACCGAGTAATGCATTAAGTAAGATGACATGATTTAGAGGAATAAACTCAAGCAATATGATGTAAACCCCACCTTTTTATTCTCGATGGCAATAATACAATACGTGCCTTGCTGCCCCTGCTGTCACTGGGAAAGGACACCGCAAGATTGAACCCAAAGCTAAGCACTTCTCCCATTGCAAGAAAAACCAATCTAGGTAGCCAAACCAAACCGATAGTTCGAAGAGAATTACAAAGATACCAAATCATGCATAAAAGAATACAGAGAAGATTGAAATAATATTCATAGATAAGCTGATCATAAATCCACAATTCATCGGATCTCGACAAACACACCGCAAAAGAAGATTACATCGAATAGATCTCAAGAACATCAAGGAGAACACGGTATTGAGAATCAAAGAGAGAGAAGAAGCCATCTAGCTACTAGCTATGGGCCCGTAGGTCTGTGGTAAACTACTCACGCTTCATCAGAAGGGCAATAGAGTTGATGTAGAAGCCCTACGTCATCGAATCCCCCTCTGGCGGGATGCCGGAAAAGGCCCCAAGGTGGGATCTCACCAGGCCCGTCGATGAGGGTGGCCAAAGTGGGCGACTGCACAGGGCCCCCAAAATCGTGGGGCCCCCAATCGGCGAGAAACTGTCGCGCAGGTCCGTGTGTGAGAGCCGCCCGAGTCTGATGCGATCGCCCCCTCAATCTCCGCACAAGTCTGCTGCGAGCCCCACAACCCTCCCTGCCTCCCTTGCCTCGCGCGCCTCTCACTGCAATCTGCCGCCCGCCGTTGCTCTCCCTAATCCAGCTCTGCACGATTGCTGCTCCGTATTAGCCCCACCACGCCGTTCCGGCAGGTGCTCCCAATATGCCCGACCTGCCCAGCCCCGTCTTTGCTGTTGTAGTGCGTCTTCTCCTGCCTCCCGCCGCCCAGGACAAGATGCGTCGGAAGCCAAGAGCACGCTCTTTGGGTAATTTCTTGGACCGAGACGGACATATAACAATAGCGGATGCATTTGAACCGACATATTGCGTGTTGATTTCCTAATTGATATTGTATGTGTTGATTTATAATATGCACTGAACATCAAACAAAATTGTAGTGAAAAAGAATCATTTATCCGTTGATCTCAAATTTACCCCATTTTTGTTTCAATTTGATTTCGTGTTGTAGAAAAACAAGATGATGATATTTTTCAACGATACCCGCTACACATATAGGAGGCATGGACAAAGCAACCCTGTTGATCACGTACTCTTTTGTATCCCCCTAATATTGTTTTGCCATATTTTATCTACTTTCTGCGGATGTTCAACATGGAGTTTCAGTTCTACTCATATTGTGTATTCGAGCAAATATTTGGATGCTTTAGCATGAGGTATTTCTTGGGTAGGTATGAGACTTTTTCAAGATAGTCCATTAGTTAAAGAAAAATTGGTGCTGTAATTTGAAGTTCGCCCCGGGCCCCCAAATTCCTGGAGACGGCCCTGGATCTCACGGGTACAGAAGGTTGCGGCGGTGGAAAAGTGTTTTCATGGATACTTCTGGTGGTTTGGGAATATTCGGGAATATATAGGCTGAAGAATTAGGTCAGGGGAGTCACGAGGGGCCCACAAGGTAGGGGGCGCGCCCTACCCCCTGGGTGCGCCCTCCCCTCTTGTGGCCGCCTCGTGGCTCTTCCGACTTGATCTCCAAGTCTCTGGGGTGTCTTCCGGACAAAGAAAAATCATCACGAAGGTTTTATTCCGTTTGGACTTCATTTGGTATTCCTTTTCTGCGAAACTCAAAAACAAGGAAAAAAAGAAAAACTGGCACTGGGCTCTAGGTTAATAGGTTAGTCCCAAAAATAATATAAAATAGCATAATAATGCGTATAAAACATCCAAAACATATAATATATGTGGCACCCCGGCTCAGAGAAACCAGAACGCCCCGTATTCTAGCCTAGAGATCGAGGAGAAGTCTTCTGGAATACGGTGAAGGAAATATGCCCTATAGGCAATAATAAAGTTATTATTTATTTCCTCATATCATAATAAATGTTTATTATTCATGCTAGAATTGTATTAACTGGAAACATAATACATGTGTGAATACATAGACAAACATAGTGTCACTAGTACGCCTCTACTTGAATAGCTTGTTGATCGAAGATGGTTGAGTTTCCTAGACATAGACATGAGTTGTCATTTGATTAATGGGATCACATCATTAGGAGAATGATGTAATTGACTTGACCCATTCCGTTAGCTTAGCACTTGATCGTTTAGTATGCTGCTATTGCTTTCTTCATGACTTATACATGTTCCTATGACTATGAGATTATGCAACTCCCATTTACCGGAGGAACACTTTGTCTGCTACCAAACATCAAAACGTAACTGGGTGATTATAAAGGTGCTCTACAAGTGTCTCCGAAGGTACTTGTTGAGTTGGCGTATTTCGAGATTAGGTTTTGTCACTCCGATTGTCGGAGAGGTATCTCTGGGCCCTCTCGGTAATGCACATCACTATGAGCCTTGCAAGAAATGTGACTAATGAGTTAGTTATGGGATGATGCGTTATGGAACGAGTAAAGAGACTTGCCGGTAACGAGATTGAACTAGGCATTGAGATACCGACGATCGAATCTCGGGCAAGTAACATACCGATGACAAAGGGAACAACGTATGTTGTTATGTGGTTTGACCGATAAAGATCTTCATAGAATATGTAGGAGCCAATATGAGCATCCAGGTTCCGCTATTGGTTATTGACCAGAGACGAGTCTCGGTCATGTCTACATATTTCTTGAACCCGTAGGGACCGCACGCTTGAAGTTCGGTGACGATCGGTATTATGAGTTTTTGTGTTTTGATGTACCTAAGGTAGTTCGGAGTCCCGGATATGATCATGGACATGACGAGGAGTCTTGAAATGGTCGAGACATAAAGATCGATATATTGGACGACTATATTCAGACACCGGAAGTGTTCCGAGTGGTTTCAGAGAAAACCGAGATGCAAGGGGGTTCTGGAACCCTGTGGGAGTTAATTGGGCCTCATGGGCCTTAGTGGGAGAAGAGGAGGGCGGCCAGGGCAGCCGCGCCTCTCTCCCTCTAGTCCGGTGGACAAGGAGGGGCAGCGCCCCTTTTCCTTCTCCTCCTCTCTCCTTCCTTCCCTCTCCTACTCCAACAAGAAAAGGAGGAGTCCTACTCCGGTGGGAGTAGGACTCCCCCTGGCGCCCTCCTCCTGGCCGGCCGCCTCCCACCTTGCTCCTTTATATACGGGGGCAGGGGGCACCCTAGAACACACAAGTTGATCTGTTGATCTATTCCAGCCGTGTGCGGTGCCCCCTGCACCATATTCCACCTCGGTCATATCGTAGCGGTGCTTAGGCGAAGCCCTGCATCGGTAGCAACATCATCATCGTCATCACGCCTTCATGCTGACGAAACTCTCCCGTGAAGCTCTGGTGGATCGGAGTTCGCGGGACGTCATCGAGCAGAACGTGTGCTAAACTCGGAGGTGCCATACGTTCGGTACTTGGATCGGTCGGATCGTGAAGACGTACGACTACATCAATCGCGTTGTTCTAACACTTCTGCTTTCGGTCTACGAGGGTACGTGGACAACACTCTCCCCTCTCGTTGCTATGCATCACCATGATCCTGAGTGTGCGTAGGAATTTTTTGGAAATTACTACGTTCCCCAATAGTGGCATCCGAGCCAGGTTCTATGCGTAGATGTTATATGCACGAGTAGAACACAAGTGAGTTGTTGGCGATACAAGTCGTACTGCTTACCAGCATGTCATACTTTGGTTCGGCGGTATTGTTGGATGAAGCGGCCCGGACCGACATTACGCGTACGCTTACCCGAGACTGGTTCTACCGACGTGCTTTGCACATAGGTGGCTGGCGGGTGTCTGTTTCTCCAACTTTAGTTGAGCCGAGTGTGGTTACGCCCAGTCCTTGAGAAGGTTAAAACAACACTAACTTGACGAACTATCGTTGTGGTTTTGATGCGTAGGCAAGAACGGTTCTTGCTCAGCCCGTAGTAGCCACGTAAAACTTGCTACAACAAAGTAGAGGACGTCTAACTTGTTTTTGCAGGGCATGTTGTGATGTGATATGGTCAAGGCATGATGCTATATTTTATTGTATGAGATGATCATGTTTTGTAACCGAGTTATCGACAAATGGCAGGAGCCATATGGTTGTCGCTTTGTTGTATGCAATGCAACCGCCCTATAATTGCTTTACTTTATCACTAAGAGGTAGCGATAGTCGTAGAAGCAATAGTTGGCGAGATGACAACGATGCTACGATGGAGATCAAGGTATCGCGCCGGTGACGATGGTGATCATGACGGTGCTTCGGAGATGGAGATCACAAGCACAAGATGATGATGGCCATATCATATCATTTGTATTGATTGCATGTGATGTTTATCTTTTATGCATCTTATTTTGCTTTTATTGACGGTAGCATTATAAGATGATCTCTCACTAAATTTCAAGATAAAAGTGTTCTCCCTGAGTATGCACCGTTGCCAAAGTTCATCGTGCCGAGACACCATGTGATGATCGGGTGTGATAAGCTCTACATCAATCTACAACGGGTGCAAGCCAGTTTTGCACACGCGGAATACTCGGGTTAAACTTGACGAGCCTAGCATATGCAGATATGGCCTCGGAACACTGAGACTGAAATTTGGAACACTGAGACTGAAATTTGAAACGGGTGCAATCTACAAAGGTCGAGCGTGAATCATATAGTAGATATGATCAACATAGTGATGTTCACCATTAAAAACTACTCCATCTCACGTGATGATCGGACATGGTTTAGTTGATTTGGATCACGTGATCATTTAGATGATTAGAGGGATGTCTATCTAAGTGGGAGTTCTTAAGTAATATGATTAATTGAACTTAAATTTATCATGAACTTAGTACCTGACAGTATTTTGCTTGTCTATGTTGATTGTAGATAGATGGCCCGTGTTGTTGTTCCGTTAAATTTTAATGTGTTCCTTGAGAAAGCAAAGTTGAAAGATGATGGTAGCAATTACACGGACTGGGTCCGTAACTTGAGGATTATCCTCATTGCTGCACAGAAGAATTACGTCCTGGAAGCACCGCTGGGTGCCAGAACTTCTTTGTAGATGCTGGCCGGCGATGTTAAGAATGTCTGGCAGAGCAAAGCTGATGACTACTCGATTGTTCAATGTGCCATGCTTTACGGCTTAGAATCGGGACTTCAACAATGTTTTGAACGTCATGGAGCATATGAGATGTTCCAGGAGTTGAAGTTAATATTTCAAGCAAATGCCCGGATTGAGAGATATGAAGTCTCCAATAAGTTCTATAGCTGTAAGATGGAGGAGAATAGTTCTGTCAGTGAACATATACTCAAAATGTATGGGTATAACAATCACTTGATTCAACTGGGAGTTAATCTTCCGGATGATAGTGTCATTCACAGAATTCTTCAATTACTGCCACCAAGCTACAAGAGCTTCGTGATGAACTATAATATGCAAGGGATGGATAAGACAATTTCCTAGCTCTTCGCAATGCTAAAGGCTGCGGAGGTAGAAATCAAGAAGGAGCATCAAGTGTTGATGGTCAACAAGACCACCAGTTTCAAGAAAAAGGGCAAAGGGAAGAAGAAGGGGACCTTCAAGAAGAACAACAAACAAGTTGCTGCTCAAGAGAAGAAACCCAAGTCTGGACCTAAGCCTGAGACTAAGTGCTTCTACTACAAGCAGACTGGTTACTTGAAGCGGAACTGCCCCAAGTATTTTGCGGATAAGAAGAATGGCAAGGTGAACAAAGGTATATGTGATATACATGTTATTGATGTGTACCTTACTAGAGCTCGCAGTAGCACTTGGGTATTTGATACTGGTTCTGTTGCTAATAATTGCAACTCGAAACAGGGACTACAGATTAAGAAAAGACTGGCTAAGTACGAGGTGACGATGCGCATGGGAAATGGTTCCAAAGTTGATGTGATCGCCGTCGGCATGCTACCTCTACATGTACCTTCGGGATTAGTTTTAGACCTAAATAATGTTATTTGGTGCCAGCGTTAAGCATGAACATTATATCTGGATCTTGTTTGATGCGAGACAGTTATCCATTTAAATATGAAAATAAGGGTTGTTCTATTTATATGAGTAATATATTTTATGGTCATGCACCCTTGAAGAGTGGTCTATTTTTGTTGAATCTCGATAGTAGTGATACACATATTCATAATGTTGAAGGCAAAAGATGCAGAGTTGATAATGATAGTGCAACTTATTTGTGGCACTGCCGTTTAGGTCATATTGGTGTAAAGCGCATGAAGAAACTCCATACCGATGGACTTTTGGAATCACTTGATTATGAATCACTTGGTACTTGCGAACCATGCCTTATGGGCAAGATGACCAAGACGCCGTTCTCCGGAACAATGGAGCGAGCAACAGATTTGTTGGAGATCATACATACTGATGTATGTGGTCCGATGAATGTTGAGGCTTTCATGGTGGGTATCGTTATTTTCTCACCTTCACAGATGATTTGAGCAGATATGGGTATATCTACTTAATGAAACATAAGTCTGAAACATTTGAAAAGTTCAAAGAATTTCAGAGTGAAGTGGAAAATCATCGTAACAAGAAAATAAAGTTTCTATTATCTGATCGTGGAGGAGAATATTTGAGTTATGAGTTTGGTCTACATTTGAAGCAACGCGGAATAGTTTCGCAACTCATGCCACCCGGAACACCACAGCGTAATGGTGTGTCCGAACGTCGTAATCGTACTTTACTAGATATGGTGCGATCTATGATGTCTCTTACTGATTTACCACTATCGTTTTGGGGTTATGCTTTAGAGACGGTTGCATTCACCATCAAAATCCGTTGAGACGACGCCTTATGAACTGTGGTTTGGCAAGAAACCAAAGTTGTCGTTTCTTAAAGTTTGGGGCTGCGATGCTTATGTGAAAAAGCTTCAACCTGATAAGCTCGAACCCAAATCGGAGAAATGTGTCTTCATAGGATTCCCAAAGGAAACTGTTGGGTACACCTTCTATCACAGATCCGAAGGCAAGACATTCATTGCTAAGAATGGATCCTTTCTAGAGAAGGAGTTTCTCTCGAAAGAAGCGAGTGGGAGGAAAGTAGAACTTGGTGAGGTAACTGTACCTGCTCCCTTATTGGAAACTAGTTCATCACAGAAATCGGTTCCTGTGACACCTACACCAATTAGTGAGGAAGTTAATGATATTGATCATGAAACTTAAAATCAAGTTACTACTGAATCTCGTAGGTCAGCTAGAGTAAGATCCGCACCAGAGTGGTACGGTAATCCTATTTTAGAGGTCATGTTACTTGACCAAGGCGAACCTACGAACTATGAAGAAGCGATGGTGAGCCCAGATTCCGCAAAATGGCTTGAGGCCATGAAATCTGAGATGAGATCCATGTATGAGAACAAAGTGTGGACTTTGGTTGACCTGCCTATTGATCGGCAAGCCATTGAGAATAAATGAATCTTCAAGAAGAAGACTGACGCTGACAGAAATGTTACTGTCTATAAAGCTCGACTTGTTGCAAAAGGTTTTCGACAAGTTTGAGGGATTGACTACGATGATACTTCCTCACCCGTAGCGATGCTTAAGTCTGTCCGAATCATGTTAGCAATTGCCGCATTTTATGATTATGAAATTTTGCAAATGGATGTCAAAACTGCATTCCTGAATGGATTTCTGGAAGAAGAGTTGTATATGATGCGACCAGAAGGTTTTGTTGATCCAAAAGGAGCTAACAAAGTGTGCAAGCTCAATGATCCATTTATGGACTGGTGCAAGCCTCTCGAGTTGAAATAAGCGTTTTGATAGTGTGATCAAAGCATATGGTTTTATCTGAGACTTTTGGAGAAGCTTTGTATTTACAAGAAAGTGAGTGGGAGCTCTGTAGCATTTCTGATATTATATGTGGATGACATATTGTTGATTGGAAATGATATAGAATTTCTGGATAGCACAAAAGGATACTTGAACAAGAGTTTTTCAATGAAAGACCTCGGTGAAGCTGCTTACATATTAGGCATCAAGATCTATAGAGATTGATCAAGACGCTTGATAGGACTTTCAAAAAGCACATACCTTGACAAAGTTTTGAAGAAGTTCAAAATGGATCAAGCAAAGAAAGGGTTCTTGCCTGTGTTACAAGGTGTGAAGTTGAGTCAGACTCAATGCCCGACCACTGCAGAAGATAGAGAGAAAATGAAAGATGTTACCTATGCTTTAGCCATAGGCTCTATCATGTATGCAATGTTGTGTACCAGACCTGATGTGTGTCTTGCTATTAGCCTAGCAGTGGAGGTACCAAAGTAATCCAGAGTGGATCATCGGACAACGGTCAAGAACATCCTGAAATACCTGAAAAGGACTAAGGATATGTTTCTCGTTTATGGAGGTGACAAAGAGCTAATCGTAAATGGTTACGTTGATGCAAGCTTTGACTCTGATCCAGACGATTCTAAATCGCAAACCGGATACGTGTTTACATTGAACGGTGGAGCTGTCAGTTGGTGCAGTTCTAAACAAAGCATCGTGGCGGGATCTACATGTGAAGCAGAGTACATAACTGCTTCGGAAGCAGCAAATGAAGGAGTTTGGATGAAGGAGTTCATATCCGATCTAGGTGTCATACCTAGTGCATCGGGTCCAATGAAAATCTTTTGTGACAATCTTTGGTGCAATTGCCTTGGCAAAGGAATCCAGATTTCACAAGAGGACCAAGCACATCAAGAGACGCTTCAATTCCATTCGGGACCAAGTCCAGGTGGGAGACATAGAGATTTGCAAAATACATACGGATCTGAATGTTGCAGACCCGTTTACTAAGCCTCTTCCACGAGCAAAACATGATCAGCACCAAAACTCCATGGGTGTTAGAATCATTACTGTATAATCTAGATTATTGACTCTAGTGCAAGTGGGAGACTGAAGGAAATATGCCCTAGAGGCAATAATAAAGTTATTTTTTATTTCCTCATATCATAATAAATGTTTATTATTCATGCTAGAATTGTATTAACTGGAAACATAATACATGTGTGAATACATAGACAAACATAGTGTCACTAGTATGCCTCTACTTGACTAGCTCGTTAATCGAAGATGGTTGAGTTTCCTAGCCATAGACATGAGTTGTCATTTGATTAACGAGATCACATCATTAGGAGAATGATGTGATTGACTTGACCCATTCCGTTAGCTTAACACTTGATCGTTTAGTATGTTGCTATTGCTTTCTTCATGACTTATACATGTTCCTATGACTATGAGATTATGCAACTCCCGTTTACCGCAGGAACACTTTGTGTGCTACCAAACGTCACAACGTAACTGAGTGATTATAAAGGTGCTCTACAGGTGCCTCCGAAGGTACTTGTTGAGTTGGCGTATTTTGAGATTAGGATTTGTCACTCCGATTATCGGAGAGGTATCCCTGGGCCCTCTCGGTAATGCACATCACTATAAGCCTTGCAAGCAATGTGACTAATGAGTTAGTTGCGGGATGATGCATTACGGAATGAGTAAAGAGACTTTCCGGTAACGAGATTGAACTAGGTATTGAGATACCGACGATCTAATCTTGGGCAAGTAACATACCGATGACAAAGGGAACAACGTATGTTGTTATGCGGTTTGACCGATAAAGATCTTCGTAGAATATGTAGGAGCCAATATGAGCATCCAGGTTCGGCTATTGGTTATTGACCGGAGACGTGTCTCGGTCATGTCTACATAGTTCTCGAACCCGTAGGGTCCGCACGCTTAAAGTTTGGTGACGATCGGTATTATGAGTTTTTGTGTTTTGTTGTACCGAAGGTAGTTCGGAGTCCCGGATACGATCACGGACATGACGAGGAGTCTCGAAATGGTCAAGACATAAAGATCGATATATTGGACGACTATATTCGGACACTGGAAGTGTTCCGAGTGGTTTAAATAGAAAAACGGTCTGAGGGGTTACGGAACCCCGGGGAGTTAATTGGGCCTCATGGGCCTTAGTGGGAGAAGAGGAGGGCGGTTAGAGCAGCATGGCCCCTCCCCTCTAGTCCGAATTGGACAACGAGGGGGGGCGGCGCCCCCCTTTTTCCTTCTCCTCCTCTCTCCCTTCCTTCCCTCTCCTACTCGAACAAGGAAAAGGAGGAGTCTTACTCCTGGTGGGAGTAGGACTCCCCCTTGGCGCGCCCTCCTCCTGGCCGGCCGCCTCCCCCCTTTCTCCTTTATATACGGGGGCAGGGGGCACCCTAGGACACACAAGTTGATCTGTTGATCTATTCCAGCCATGTGCGGTGCCCCTCTCCACCATATTCCACCTCAGTCATATCGTAGCAGTGCTTAGGCGAAGTCCTGCGTCGGTAGCAACATCATCACCGTCATCACGCCATCGTGCTGACGGAACTATCCCGTGAAGCTCTGCTGGATCGGAGTTCGCGGGACGTCATCGAGCTGAACATGTGCTGAACTCGGAGGTGTCGTACGTTCGGTACTTGGATCGGCCGGATCGTGAAGACGTACGACTACATCAACCGCGTTGTGCTAACGCTTCCGCTTTCGGTCTACGAGGGTATGTGGACAACACTCTCCCCTCTCGTTTCTATGCATCACCATGATCCTGAGTGTGTGTAGGAATCTTTTTGAAATTACTACATTCCCCAACATACGGCACTGCTTAGCATAGAACAAATCAACTCTTTATTACAATTTATATGGACACAAGGGATTACATCGGCACGGCGACACTACGTCTGCCACAGTTGCTCCATGCAAGCAGAAGAACAACACGAAGCAGCGGAAGCGGAACAGCGATGACGGCGATGAACTCCACTCCGCAGGGACTCTGGTTGGAACGCTTACCTTAGCTCGCAAACAAGGGATCCACGTCAAACAAGCAATCAAATCTGGCATGACCTGCAAACTGGCATGACACGCCATGTCAGTACATTGAATGTACTTGCAAGCTCACAGCAGCTGTCGGGGATATACCCCGCGGTGTAAACCGGCCGGAAGTTAACCCGGCCAGACTTGGCAGTTTATTTGAGACCCCGCTGAGACTCGGCGGTTCACGACTCATTGGTAATCCGGCAGGCGGGTGCGAGGAGCAACAAGACCTGGTGGCCCAACGGGCGGTTCATGAAGGCCGGTTCATACTATGGTGGGCCGGTTTAAGAGGAAAGGCATAAGGAATATTTGTCTTACAAGGAGTTAAGACTTTGACTTGTATCCGGTTTGTATTAGAGATAGACTAGTCCTAATCCTAATAGGACTCCACATGTAACCCGCCCTTCAACATATATAAGGAGGCGGGGCTCCCCAAAGAGGGACAAGCTACAAGCAAGAAGAAACAATCTCTAGGGCTAGACACAACTAGAGGAGAGCCGGTTCTGGCGACTCACTCGTGATGATAATGAGATCTAGCCTCAAACAGCATGTAGGGTTTCTTTGGATGATGTTTCCGGGGCCCGGCTGTCTAAATCCCTGTCTTGTGTTGTGTCTTTCGATTCTGCTCAACCCTCTCAAGCTACCACATAGATCGTTGGCCTCGCGACTAAGTCCCGACACTAAGGACATCGGCGTGTTAATTCGACAACAGTTGGCGCCCACCGTGGGGCCTGCGCCGCAGTGGTGATGAGTTCTTGGAGGATTTTTTCACGAGGCATCAAGAAGCTCGTAATTTTACGGATGGAGAAGCACCTGGTTTGAAAGATCCGCATCAGCTTTATTTTCATTGGTTCAGTTTATGATCTGCGAAATTTAGGGTTAGGGTTGCGTGTTGAGACGCTTGTGGTAACTCCCGCCAAGTCTGAAAAGAGTCGCGATCGAAGGTTGCACCATCGGTTGAAGGTTGCACCAAGGCAGACGGAAATTTTCTCTGCAGTTGTTCGTGGCAATCGGCCGAGTTGTGGTTATGTTTCGAGATCCGTCGAGTTGGAGGACGATGAGATTACCAAAAGCAAAGTCGGCAGCCCGGAAAAAACGCTCGGTATGAAAAAGACAAGGAAACGTTCAAGAAAGGAAGAGGCAGATGTACAATTTCCGAAGATGCCTACAACCCAAAATCAATCGATACGAGTCGCCGAGACCGACAGGTTTTGATGGCTCTGTCGTCCGTATCCAAACCCAATTCAGAAATCTACTTTCCTCTGTGGTGTTAAATCAAGACGTTGCATCAAGTTGCTGACCCATTGCAATTTACTCCCAAGGATAAATCATGGCAGCAAATTCAAAGCTAGCGGCGCATGTCAAATCCACCAAATTGTTACCGCTATTACTTTTTTAGACGAGAGGGCAAAGAAATAAAGAAACAAGCATCATTGCATGTCACGAGTCCCTAGGAATAATGAAAAACTACTCTAGATGGAAGACAAAGAATACAACGCATCAATTGCTAGTGGTAATACCACCAAAAGTTGTCAGGTGGAGGACGCACTCACGTCGCACACGTACAGGCCGTATAGCCAGCGACGCACACGTAACCGGCTTGAAAGCTCTCCGCTCGTTCGTCCAAGCTGAACAAAGACAGGACACGTGACAGGAGGTTAAGCGCGGAGGATGGCCAGGCCGCGAGAACGCAACAGCACATGCTCGTGTGGAGATCCATCAGTACAAATCGTGTGTAGTTCTGAAAGCACGAGGGAAGAGTCCACGTGAAGGCTTCAAGGAAGAGTCCGCTGCAGACTACTTTGCCAGGCTGGTGCCACTTCACTCTGCCAACGCAGCGGGTCGCCACAACCACGATCGCCAAGTCGCCTGTCCGCCACACGATAGTTACAACCAGCGGCCTCACACTTGGTGTTGTTACAGCCTTGTCCATCATTGAGAAGAAATAGGATAAGAGAGAGACAGAATAAACAGCCACGCATGGGACATCCACTAGCGACACCCCCAACAACCATTGATTTTTTAAGGCATCTCACGTGAAAAGTGCTACCACAGTCTGTATATGGATCATCTGTCCAATGGACATCTGACAAACGGTGGCACACAGATCATCTACCGTCCAGATCATCAGGTGATATCCATCCAGTTTATTTTTTTTCAGTACTTATTAAATTTTTTTTGAAAACAACCACTCTGCACTATAGTGTTGTTATATACAGCCGTCTCCCCTGTGGTCCGGTCTACATCAATGTGCCAGCCGGCTTACAAAACGTCGCGACCGACTCGCCCGTCCGCACCGCCTTACAACGCCAGACGACTCGCCCGTCTGCCCTCGCGGCCGGTTCACGTGTCCGTGCCAACTTACAACGTCGTGGCCCACTCGCTGTCCGCGCCGGCTTACAAATGTCGCGGCCGACTCACCCGTCCGCACCGGTTTACCATGCCGCGGCCGGTTCACCCGTGAGCGATTTCAACTTCAACTTCACCTAGTGATCATCAATTCCATGGCGGATAATTTCTGGCCTAACACATCAGGTGATATCCATCTAAAATATATTTTATTAGTGCATATTATTTTTGTCAAAGAGCGGTTTATCTTTGCCTTGGTACGCAATATTGTATGCAGGGCAATTATTCATTATAAGCGTGGTTTATACCATGGAGTACGAAACAGTACCGGCAACGCCCTGCCCGGTGTTCGTCCGTGCCACATTACACGGTGAATGGACGCGTGCAAGGCGTTGCCCTTACGGCCCGGTTTACATCAGCTTGTCGGGACCGTGCCTGCGTTTGACTTCGCCCGTCGAACGGTTTACAACACCGTGGCGGTTCATCTGTCCAAGCCACCTCTAATACTTGGGCGTCTCTACCGTCCATTTAGTGCGGCCTGGTCTACATCAACATACCAGGCCGCTTTGTCTGCGAATGAGCAAGTCACGGCTTGGGTAGCCCGGTTTTCTTTCAAAATGGAGGCAAATTATCATATACTATCAACAGCCATCTACACCGGATGGCTCAATGGGCGGCGCACAAGTCGCCGCCACTACTGATTTAGTTAACTTCAAATCGCCCGATTGGAAGGAACCATTGGCGAGATTCTTGACACGGCTCATACGGGATCATTTATAACCCGCCGCAGTCATCACAACCTTCTGTGGATTCACATCATGTTATCAACACCAATGATATACAAGTTATGCCGGTTTATATCACGGTCAAATATGGAGAGTTTAAAGCCAACTCCTCGAGTCACCTTGAGACTCGGGGGCTACGATGACATGACTAAGCAAATCTTGCCAGTTTCAGCAAATTTAAGAACCCCAGGACGATGGAGGGAAAGATAACCCGGTCCCGGAGGCTATTGTTATTTGAAGGCCATCAGAAAATTTCCGGCTTAGTAAGTATATGACAGTTACAAAATCCCGGCTCAATGAAGAAGTTCCGGATCATCAGAAAGGATTCCGGTTTAAAATCCGGTTTAAGGGAAATATATTCTCCCACAAAGCTCTCAAGCGCTCAAATCCGGTTTAAAAATGCCCGGTTCAAAAAGGAATTAACTTCTCGCAAGCTCGAGTTGAAAGGCCATCAGAAAATTTCCGGCTGAAAATGAAGATTCCGGTTTACAATCCAGTTCAAGGGAAAGATGTCTCCCACAAAGCTTTGAAGCTCTCAATATCTGGTTCAAAATCCCGGTTCAAGAAGGATTTATCTCTTGCAAAAAGTTAAAGGGTGCCAAACAGGACCTGCTGCCATGGTGCGCGGTCCAAACATGGGTATCATGCCTTATTGGCTTATCATATTATTGGTCACTTGGGGGCTTGGTCGTATCCGAACCATAGCCATGCCTCTTGATCGGCCTAGTGCCACAACATCACTTGGGGGCTTGGTCGTGTCCGAACCAATGCAACACCTTTTGATAGGCGAAAGCCACCAGATCACTTGGGGACATAGTCAAGTCTGAACCAGTCACACCTCTTGATCGGCCTAAGGCCATAGAGTCACTTAGGGGCTTGGTCGAACCGAACCATTGCCACGCCACTTGATCGGCATAATGCCACGGTTCCAATTGGGGACTGGCTGACTTGAACCATAGCTACACCTTATTGGGAGCTTGGTCGTGTCCGACCATGGTAACACCATCTGATCGGCTCAGTAAAGCCTCTTTTTGCAAACGGTCTTATCATTGCCTTTGCTTCCATATTTTTTCATATCTGTTATTTGATTTTTGTTGCGTTTTTAAACTAACATTGTTAATCTGTTTCAAACTGTCAATTATAAATTGGCGGAATTACGGTCAAATCCTAATCCGGAGACTATCTGCCCGGTTTGATTTTATGTTGCCATCTTATTATGGAGTAAACCGGTGTTCATTAATCCGGCTTGACTTTCAATTACAAATTGTCGATTACATGATCAAATCATAATCCGGAGACTATCCGCCCGGTCTGGTTTGACTACGAGTCGCCGATATTATATATGGTTAAACCGGTGTTTATCACAACCCGATGCGGTTTTATCATAAACCGACCACGGTATGAAAGGAGTTATCATTACTCAAGATTGGGGTTATCACCCTTACTACAAAAAGTTGGTAAACCAATGATGTGATTCAATGTCACGGTATGATATATTTCATTGATTATTCTTAAGTGCAGCCTTGGTTATAAACCTGGGTTATATGTTGGGCATTATAACCCGTCCGTGATAAACCGCCAGGACACTTTAAACTTGTTGTATCACGAGACAGGTTGAATAAAGCATGATGATAAATTATCCGGTGTTTATTAAACCGGCCTGGCTTTAAGATGATAAGTCTCCAGTATATGATGAGAAATTATCCGGTGTTTGTTAACTCGGCCTGGCTTTGGACTATAAGTCGCCAGTACCTATTTGGATTGCATCATTGGAATCATGCGCTTATAAATCATTGGGTTATATTATTCAAATAGCCAAACTTGGCTGAATTTTCATCATGGTATTGAATGAATAAGGTTTTTCATACCAGATTATGTTATCTTTAATAGCCAACACGGCTGGATTTTTATTATGGTTATCAATAACCAATATTATAATTGAGGTTTTCAAAGTCGCTTTTAGCGCAATGGTTATCATATTATTAATGGATATGATTTATTCTACAATTGAAGGAATAGTACCGAGTCGCTGCAGGCTTACGACCCGGCACTTGGGGGCTACATTATTTAAATTGAGATTACATCAAATGTGCAAGTCTCATGTCGCTGCAAGCATGCACCAGGACACTTGGGGGCTAATGCAAAGTAATTTTTGCTCATATTATTGAAGACCCGACTCATCACATTATAATGAGTCGGCCCTTGGGGGCTACCAATTGCTCCTGTCAACAATTCAAGGTACAAAGCTTTTTATGCATTATATTGAAGGGTCCACTGCTCAATTGGTAGAGCACAAGGCTCTTAACCTTGCGGACGTGGATTCAAGTCCCATGATGGGGGTTACATCATATGATGTTATTTTCATTGAAGTATATATCAAGTCGACTCAATATTATCTTCTTCGAGCTGGCCCTTGGGGAAACTACATCATTGCTCAAATCTACATGATTATACCTACAAAGTCCCTGCTCATTATTGCATAATGACCCGGCCCTTGGGGGCTACACTGGTTGAAGTTTTTATGAGTATAAGACAATTACAAGTCCCGAGTTCTTTTGCAAGCATGACAACCCGACACTTGGGGGCTACATAATATGGAATATTCAGTTTTTACTAAGTGGTGGGATGAACAACATGGATTTCTTCTTAAGTGGCAGTATTTATATTCAAGCAAAGTCTTAAGCCACCACTTTGTTACGCTCAAAGACTCGGGGCTATGGTATTATATTATTATCGAAGAAATATTGTCAAATTTTACGATTGAGCAAACTAGGTCGATCCGGCGTCACCAATCATTATGACCCTGTGGCTGCAACCCGGCGTCATTAAAAATCATGAACCGGTGTTGGCAACAATCATGAACCGGTGTCTGCAACAATCATGACTCGAAATTATCAAGTTTTTATAACCCGACAGTCTTTGGCAATGATAAAATCGGCAAGTTTTGCATCTTCAAACCGGTTGAATATCAGATGAGTATTTCAAGACCATTATTTCTTAAACCGGCGCTTTGGAAGCTGACTCAAGTGGATTATTCTTCACAATATTTTTTCTATAAGAAGCCAACATCAGCAATTTGAGTATGAAGCTGGTTATTGACCCGGATTTTCTAGAAGGAGGAAATGACAAAGGACTTAAGGACGATCGGTGCCGGTCTACAAGAATTCTTAACCGGAGCACAACCCGCCAAATTTGTTCTGGAGTTTATTTTGCAGCAAAAGTTTAACATGCAAAAATCCAACCTAAACTTGGGGGCTAATGTCGAGGATATACCCTTGGTGTAAACCGGCGAAAGTTAACCCGGCGGACTTGGCGGTTTATTTGAGACCTCAGCGAGACTCGGCGGTTCACGACTCATTGGTAATCCGGCGGGTGCGAGGAGGCGACAAGACACAGTGGCCCAGCAGGCGGTTCATGAAGGCAGTTCATACTATGGTGGGCGATTTAAGAGGAAAGGCATAAGGAATATTTGTCTTACAAGGAGTTAAGACTTTGACTTGTATCCAGTTTGTATTAGAGATAGACTAGTCCTAATCCTAATAGGACTCCACATGTAACCCGCCCCTTCAACATATATAAGGAGGGGCAGGGCTCCCCAAAGAGGGACAAGCTACAAGCAAGAAGAAACAATCTCTAGGGCTAGACACAACTAGAGGAGAGCCGGTTTACGGCGACTCCCTCGTGATGATAGTGAGATCTAGCCTCAAACAGCACGTAGGGTTTTACCGGATGATGTTTCCTGGGGCCCGAAGCTGTCTAAATCCCTGTCTTGTGTTGTGTCTTTCGATTCCGCTCAACCCCTCTCAAGCTACCACATAGATGCGTTGGCCTCGCGACTAAGTCCTGACACTAAGGACATCTGACGTGTTAATTCCACGACAGCAGCGAAGAGCAATCAAGACAGACAACAGCATGGCAATTACAAGTTAACAATGATTAACATGATATTATCAGATCAATCATAGCATGAACAAGATGAACATGATACCGCTAGAACAATATGAGCATGTCATGAACATATGAACATGATGATACTAGCATGCAACAAGTTGACGCTATCATGTACCAACTTACTCTACTCGGGTTACCTCGTAAACATCATATGCATAAGCTTACCATCACAGACATCACATGATCATCTCAGGATCCAATCAAGCTTGGTATTAACAATACCCACTACTGCAGGATGCTGCAAACGCGGCACTACGATCAGAAAACCTTCGACGAAACAGTGTGCGATGCCATAATCGCAAACGGTGGTGTAAAAAATCCGTCAAAAAAGGTGCAAAACGTTTGCGATGGCGGAGCCATCAAACACGGTTCATATTTTTGTTGCGTGTGCGATGCAGGGCATACGGTTCAGTTCAATTAACTTTTTGCGATGAGGAGGAACAAAAGAAAGCGAGGCGAGATGGAGGTGTATGCGATATACAACACTCTGATTCCTTTCGGATGAACTGTTTGTGATTAGGCAACACAAAAGAAACGGTCAGCCAGATGAAGGTGTGTGCGATATACGGCATGCGGTTCATAAACCAGGACGGGGGTATAGGAGGTAATAAAATCGCAAAAGTTTTTTTTGTATTAACCTTATGTGTACGTGTCTTTTGTCCTCCTCTCGCATGTCTTGTCACCCCGCTGCCGCAGACGGCTTACAGCGCAAGCTTGCAGCGCTGAGAAGCGTTCTTTTAAAAGCGGTGGCACCAACTAATCGTCGGTGAGCCCGTTCCCGCACAACCTCGCAGGTTCCCGTGTAAGCTTCCCGTCTGACTCGGTGAAATCCCCCAAAATCCCAATGCTTACCGGCCTGCTATAAAAACCCTCACGACCGGCGAGTCTTGCGTCATATTTTCCCCTCCCTCGCTGTAGCTTATCTCGTCTGCTTCTCCCACAATCGCCAATGGCACCGGTCTGTCATCGTCGCTCAGCCACTCCGCCGTCATCAGAGGACAGCTCCAGCTGGGAGGCTACACATGGCGGCGGTGCAGTCCCAGCGTAGTGTAATCTTGGCGTGGCGTCCCATTGGTGTGCACGGAACACCCACCACACGCTCCGCCGCCGCTGCCCGTCGGCAGCTGTTGCCAGCCGCCGTTGCCGCCACATTACCTTCGAAAGCCAGGGCCATCTCCCGCTCCGCCGCCGCGGCCCGAAGGCGGGAGGTGGCCGTCGTGGCCTCCACCCCACTGCCGGCCACCGTGGCCATCACCCGCGGGAGGTGGTGGTCGTGGCCGCCACCCCATCATCGGCCGCCGTGGCCGCCAGCCCACCATCGACCGCCGGGATCATCACCCGCTCCGCCACTGCCGCCCGAAGGAGGGAGGCGGAGGTGGAGGCCCGCACGTGCGTCAGCGACCTTGCGTGCTACATCGAGTTCCTGCGTGAGGAAGAGGAGCGCCTCGTCGAGCACACAAAGAGCCTTACCACAGCCGTGGCCGCAGCACGCGCCGACGCAGAGGCGAGGAATCCGGAGATCTACGAGCAGTCCGGCCGCTTCGAGAGGGATCGTCTGGAGCGGCAGTGGGCATTCGAGCTGGCGAGCGTCGCTGAACATGCAAAAGTGGAAGACACCATATTGCATTTCTCCGGCTCGTCGGTAGGCTCCTCCTCCTCCTCCTCTGCCTCTCACTAAGCGCGCTCGGCAGAGGAGAGGCTGCCGAAAGTAGCACAAAGCCCCTCCGTGGTAGTAGTAGTATTTAGGGGCTATTTTGTTCAGTTCATCTGACTATAGGTGTATGGTCGAACTGTACAACGTACTTAAAATTAGCTAGTATATATAGTTGAACTAGATATTTCAGTACGTGGTTGGCAATAATTGGGGAAAAGTTTGGTCGGTTCAGCTGTTGAGTTTAACTGTCTATACAAATTAAGAACGACTGCTTAATCTATGAATGAAATCTATGCGTAATTACTGAATTTTAGTTGCAAAAATTGGGTAGTGCTAGTGGTTTCTAGTTGCATATTTTGACAAATCATAGTGTTACAAGGATTGACAAATGGCAACGTTACTAGATCAACAAATGTAAATCTTTCCAGTTTGATAAATGGCAACATACCCAATATGACAGATGCAAATCTTACCAAATTGTTTGTACGTGGTTGCACACGGGTCATCCAAGACAACCGTTTCCTGCTCGGCACATTTTCCCTTGGCTTCCTGGGGAAGCTGTCGGTTTGCATACAAGTGTTCTAACTAAAACGTTTGCGATGAGTGTTTTATATTAAAAAAACGAATTAAACTGCGGATTAGGCGCCATTAATGGAGAGGATGCGAGCAAGGCGGGCGGCCATGGAAGTCAAAGGTCTCGCTTCCCGGTGAGCCTGCCCGGCGTACAGCTCGCACGCTTCCCGTTGAGCCTCCGCATTGGAGTACAGCTCGCACACCTTCCGTTTAGTCAAGCACTCAAGCACCTGTCCGCACGGCACCTCCTAGCCATTAAAAGAGTGAGGCATGGCGTCACGTGAATGGTTAATAGAACACACACAATTTAAATTATACAAAAAGTTTGAGATGTTACAGTGGCAGCTATTTGTTTCAAAATGCCTTTGTTGGCTGTTATTCGAGTGCACCTTCTCTCAAAATGGACACGAAAAATACCACAGCATGTCAGGTGCCATTCCATGATAGCATTCCAAGTTTCATGAATTTCAGACGAGTTTTGGATTTACTAGAATTTAAAAACAAAGTATCTCAACGTTTTGCCGGCAATCAACAGTGCCCTCGTGTTTGAAATTCATTCTCATTTCTTGCATGGGACCTAAGCATGCAACCAAGGACACATATTTGATTTTTTAACAAGTTTATATGCAATGGAGAATGTGCATGTAGTTCAAATTTGATTTATGCACATAAAATGCCTCGAAAACCAAGTTAATGTATAAAAATATCCAAACGAACCCCAAAAATTCCAAAATTGAACACAACACTCCTGTTGTTCTATGTTGACACTCAAAATGTTTTGAAAGCAAAAAGAGACAACGGATATCGTTTCGTCCCAAAAGGTGGCACGTTCCCTACCGAAACCATCACGCTTGTTGTGAGAAGCTCTGGTTTGTGAGAAGCTTATACCCAAACCTGCCCCAAATAGGAAATTTTTTTTACCACGGCATGTTGATGCCACTCCATGATAGCATGCCAAGTTTCATGAATTTCAGACGAGTTTTGGATTTACTAGAATTTAAAAACCAGGCATCGCAATGTTTGCGGACGAGTGATGGTGGCAAGGTGTTTGAAATTCATTCCCATTTCTTGCATGTGACCTAAGCATGCAACCAAGGACACATATTTGATTTTTCAACCAGTTTATATGCACTGGAGAATGTGCATGTAGTTCAAATTTGAATGATGCGCATAAAATGCCCAGCAAACCCAGTTAATGTATAAAAATGTCCAAACGAACCGCGAAAAATTCCAAAATTGAACACAACACTCCTGTTGTTCTATGTTGACACTCAATTTTTTTTGAAAGCAATCAGAGGCAACGGATATCGTTTCGTCCCCAAAGGTGGCACGTTCCCTACCGAAACCATCACGCTTGTTGTGAGAAACTCTGGTTTTTGAGAAGCTTATACCCAAATCTGCCCCAAATGGGACAAAAATTTTACCACGGCATGTTGATGCCGCTCCATGATAACATGCCAAGTTTCATGAATTTCAGACGAGTTTTGGATTTACTAGAATTTTAAAACCAGGTATCTCAATGTTTGCGGCCGAGTGACGGTGGCAAGGTGTTTGAAATTCATTCCCATTTCTTGCATGGGACTTAAGCATGCAACCAAGGACACATATTTGATTTTTCAACCAGTTTGTATGCTCTGGAGAATGTGCATGTAGTTTAAATTTGAATTATGCGCATAAAATGCCTAGGAAACCCAGTTAATGTATAAAAATGTCCAAACAAACCGTGAAAAATTCCAAAATTGAACACAACACTCCTGTTGTTCTATGTTGACACTCGAATTTTTTTGAAAGCAATCAGAGGCAACGTATATCATTTCGTCCCCAAAGGTGGCACATTCCCTACCGAAACCATCACGCTTGTTGTGAGAAGTTCTGGTTTGTGAGAATCTTATAGCCAAACCTGCCCCAAATGGGACAAAAAAATTACCACGGGATATTGATGCCACTCCATGATAGCATGCCAAGTTTCATGAATTTCAGACGAGTTTTGGATTTACTAGAATTTGAAAACCAGGTGTCTCAATGTTTGTGGCCGAGTGACGGTGGCAAGATGTTTGAAATTCATTCCCATTTCTTGCATGGGACATAAGCATGCAACCAAGGACACATATTTGATTTTTCAACCAGTTTATATGCACTGGAGAATGTGCATGTAGTTCAAATTTGAATTATGCGCATAAAATGCCTGGGAAACCAAGTTAATGTATAGAAATGTCCAAATGAACCCCGTCCAAAATTTAACACAACACTCTTGTTGTTCTATGTTGACACTCGGGATTTTTTGAAAGCAATCAAAGGTAACGGATATCGTTTCGTCCCCAAAGGTGGCACGTTCCCTACCGAAAGCATCACGCTTGTTGTGAGAAGCTCTGGTTTGTGAGAAACTTATACCCAAACCTACCCCAAATGGGACAAAAAAATTACCCCGGCATGTTGATGCCGCTCCATGATAGCATGCCAAGTTTCATGAATTTCAGACGAGTTTTGGATTTACTAGAATTTAAAAGACATGTATCTCATTGTTTGCGTTCGAGTGACAGTGGCAGGGTGTTTGAAATTCATTCCCATTTCTTGCATGGGACCTAAGCATGCACCAAAGGACACAGATTTGATTTTTCACCCAATTTATATGCACTGGAGCATGTGCATGTAGTTCAAATTTGAATTATGCACATAAATGCTTTGAAAATTCACTTAATGCATAAAAATGTCCAAACGAACCCCGAAAAATCACAAAAAATAACACAACACTCCTGTTGTTCTATGTTGACACGAGAAATTTTTTGGAAGCAATAAGAGGCAACAGATATCGTTTCGTCCCCAAAGGTGGGGCATTCCCTACCGAAACCATCATGCTTGTTGTGAGAAGCTCTGGTTTGTAAGAAGCTTATACCCAAACCTGCCCCAAATGGGACAAAAATTTTACCACGGCATGTTGATGCCGCTCCATGATAGCATGCCAAGTTTCATGAATTTCAGACGAGTTTTGGATTTACTAGAATTTAAAAACCAAGTATCTCAATGTTTGCGGCCGAGTGACGGTGGCCGGGTGTTTGACATTCATTCCCATTTCTTGCATGGGACCTAAGCATGCAACAAAGGATACATATTTGACATTCAATCAATTTATATGCACTAGAGCATGTGCATGTATTTCAAATTTGAATTATGCACCTGAAATGCCTACAAAACCAAGTTAATGTATAAAAACATCCAAATGAACCCTGAATAATTCCATTTTTTTATGACACACCTATAGTTGCATGTTCACTACAGATAAAAGTTCTAGTAATTCAAACACCATCCTTTGTAGCTGTGCCCCATTACGTAATTTAAATCAAGACGAAAAATCAAGTAGATCGCACACAGTTTATTATCACCAACCGTGTGAGATGTAGCACAAAATATCTTGAAGCACCGTCGGCGTATAGTACGCCTATGGCTTACGCGAGAAAGTGCTACAGTCCACAGCCGGCGTATCAAGCACACTAGCTCACTCCCCAAATATCATTTCACTGTTCAATCATCGCCGGTGAAAGATGGGGACGTGGACCCGCGTCATGAGGGCAACTTCGATGGCCCACTCCGGCGAGAGCACGTTCGTAGCCGCCAGGCGCGTGCTAGCAAGCTTCGTGAGGGCGACCGCAATCTGTGTCCGGGCGGCCAAGGCAGCCCAAACGGCCGTTGTTTCTTCTCAGGCGGCGGCAGCAGCATCTGCCTCGGGGATAGCAACTGGCGAGAGCGGCACAACAGCTGCCTGTTCTGCAGTGGCGGCCTTAGCCCTGATGGAGTCCGCCCACCACCATGTCGAGGCCGTCCATGCCCACCTCGTGGCGCTCACCGCACAAATCGAAGGAAGCTTCTCCGACAACGGTCGGCAACCCACGGCCGAAGAGGTGGTAATCGCCGAGAGAGTTCGAGCAGCCATCCATTCCTGCGCAGCATACCTTGCCATGACGGAGCCCGCCAAAGCCCAGATCGCGGCCGCCCACGCCCTGCTCGTGGCGGCCTATTCCAAAGATATGGTGCATGCGGATGGCGAGATGCTTGCCGAGAATGGTGCGATTGATGCCATATGACCCCTTCCCGAGAGACCGTCGGGCGCGAGCTAGACATGGAGGTGGCGGCGGAGATCGACGAGCACCAGCCGTAGTAGTAATATTTGTTTTGTTTAATTAAGAGCGCCGGTCTTTAATTATTTAGAGTAATGTTTAGGTCAGCTAGCTCTGTTTAATTGCTGAACTTGCTCGATTAAGAAGTGTGGGTGTGCTGTAGTCTCCTTTGTGTACCCAAATTATGCAATGACGTGGATGACCACTGTAACCATGGAAATTCGAACCAAAAATTTTGATGTTCAAACTCATCACACACAGGTTAAGCTATATGAATCATTTGTGATGTTCACATATCGTATGCAGTTACGAATAAGGGACCGTGTACGATGACACTTTAACGCCATGATATTTTGGCTGAAGCGATTCCAAATTTTCGGCTTCCACGAAAATATCTACCTCCCCGCCCCCTCCCCCTTACCAAAAGCCACATTTCCCCCCTTTCTGCCTTCCTTTCCAAGTTGAAACCTTCACTCCTTGCTTGCAGCGCCGCCTCCTCACCGACGACCCTCCTTCACGCTGCTCGGTCTCGCCTATCCAGGCAGGTAATCCACACCCGACCCCCATCCTCCTCCTCCTTCCACATCCCCCATGCCCGACCGGCCTATGGCCGACACCTTCCACCCAAATCACCGACCCTCCACCAAATAAGCACCGGCCTAAGCCATGGTGCCTTGATATAGCCGAGGATCTCAAGGAGCATTTTGGCAGCGGAAAAGCAAATCACGGCCGACGCGCGGATGAGGTCGCGATGGCCGCCATTCGTGCCGACCCCCAGATCTTGGAGGAGCACCTCGCCGTCGAGGCCACAGTTGGCCTCGCCGCAGAAGCCAGCTGTGATTGGCTGCTTTAAGCGACGGTTTGTGGCATTTTCTCGAGGCCATCGTTTGCTAGCTACTGCCTTTCCTTAACAAATTCTAGTGAATTGTGCTATCTACTTTTACCATGCAATCTTCTGCTATAGTGTATATGTTCTATATATCCGAATGAGCAGGCAATACTGACGAGCATGAATATCACAAGTATAACGCTACTCATAGCATAACATGACCACTAGCATCAACAATAAATACCAAGCAAGAACATACCAAGTAAGCATGTAACCAACTAGATGCAACAGAACATGCATAGCAACGGTACTGGATAACAGCCGAAAAGCATGCATCAGAACGAACATCACTACTACCAGCATGTACTACTATCAAGCATGACATACGAAAGTAATACTAGCAAGAATACATGATGACTAGGTGCATCCGAACATGTCATGGAGATGAACATGAAACTATAAACATTACCGAAACAATTATAGCAGTTGCAGACAAACAAGCACTTATTAAATGTTGAAGTAGAAAACCATGGCTATTCCATGGCTATCATGCAAGTGGTTGTCGTGGCTTGCCTGGAGATGAAGAATACACCGGGGAGAAGTGCGGGAAGCTGAAAGAATCGCCGGAAAGAGTTCTCCCTTGGAGGGGGCTGATAAGGGCGAGGACAAAATGGTCATTTACATAGTGTTACAACCTTATGAAAATGGCGCCAACAGAACAGGCTCGACGAGACGAAGGCGTGGGCTTTGGAATCACCTGATTCGGAGTTACGGTTGCGGAGGTACGCCCATTCGTTCGTTAGGCAGAAAATAAATAAAAAGTATTCTTTTTCTGCGCTAACGGGTGAACGTTCACAAAATAGTGGCTTCGGCATCGGGCTGAACAAGAGAAAGCGTATTCTTTGAAGTCCGTCTTCATGAAGCTAAAGTTTATTCCTGGCAAAAGACGCAGTGTAGTACGCTTTCATTAACCGAAGACATATTCCCCTGAAGTGCACTTCCACTTATCACGTTATCAACTGGGGCCAACGCCCTGTTAGGCTGACCGGTATCCGAAGTGGCCCACTTGCAGGGCTGGGGTCCTCTTCTTCTTCCTTCGTCGATCCCGCGCCTGGCCAGGGGCAGGGCCGACCCCGACGAGGCCTGCCGGAGTTACAGGGCACCTCCGGCGAGGCTTCGCCTATGTATGAGCTCAGAGGAGAACGGCGCATCCCCTGGGCCCATCCACAGCCGGCGGGGAAGGCTGAGTTGACGACGGCTTCGAGAACGGCGGTGGGTGGCGTCGGGCGATCTTGGGGAGGACGGTGCACCCGCGGAGAGGAGGGGCTGAGCGACGGGGAAGCGTCTAGAGGTGCTAGAGGAGGAGGGAGGGGCGCCGGCTGCCGCGAATTTAGCCGGGCACCGGCGAGAGGCACTGCGGCCATGGGGGTCGAGGAGAGCTCCAGAGGCTCGACAGAGAGGCTGGGCGGGGTCCTGGGAGGAGGAGGAGGCTTCTGGTGAGCTCGGAGAGGGTCGGGAAGGGCTTATATAGCCGGGGACGCGGGGCCGTGGCCGAGTGCCACCGCTCGGGCTCGGCCAACGCTCTGGCGATGCTCAGTGATCACGGGAGGGCGCGGGAACGCGACGAAACATCGGTGCAGCGGTCATGGAGCAGAGAAGGCCAAGGGGGCACGGGGAGGAAAGAGCCAGGGCGCGAACAGAGACAGCCGGCCACTGTGCGCCCGCGGACGCGTGGCGACGAGCTCCGACGAGCGAGCTACCGGAGGGGGAGAGGGGTCCAGGGAGACGGAGAAGGCACGGGGAACCCGCTAGACATGCACGGGCGCGCTGGAACGACGATCACAAGCAGGGCCCGAGCAAAACGACGTTCTGGACACGCTCATAGCATGCCAAAATGGAGGTCACCACGCAGACTGGCATGGTTAGGACTCAACTGGCAGGCAAACGATGTCTAGTATAAATTACCTACTACCAGGAGCAGACAGGAGGTTATAGATCAAGAAATGGCACTGTGGTTGGGTTGGAATGATTCTCAGAAGTTTGTTGTAGCAAACTTGACCATATTGTTGTCATCAACAAAGTGATGTTAAGTGAAGAAATTGATGTCAGGGAGGTTTTGGATAGGAAGGACTATAGTCCTGTGAATTTTGAAGATATTTGGACCAATAATTAATATAGTTGCTTTACAACTACATAAATTGGTCCAGAAACAAAACCAGGAAGTAGCACTCACATATAGTGATGCCTTGGGTTGAAAATGGGCATGCCAAGATTTATTTGGCCATATGAAAGTGCCATAAAAATTCCATACCATTTGGTCAAGCCAAAATGGTACTTCCTTCATACAGCGCCTCTCTGGACAGATTCTTGGGAAAAATCCTGAGGGAAAATGGCTAAATAAAATGAGCCCAAATCTTGTGGAGATAAGTTATATAGGTAGGAGAAGGTCCTGGAAAATTTCCAGCCATAATGGAGCAAGATAAAATATACTTGCTTCACAACCTGGAAATGTGACCAGAAACAAAGAATTGAAGGTGTGCTCACATGGATAGATAAAATGAGCTAACATTTTGAGGAGAGTCATGATTTTATGATGTCAAGGACCACCCAAAATTTCAATTCGTTTGGATTATACTAGCTAGTACTTCCTTCACAAAGAATTCCCTCAGACAGAAAATTTGAAAAATTGCTCAGGAATCTTCACTAGGAAAATTAAGTTGAATTTTGGCATGAGGCAATGATATGGGCATGAAAAGGTGTCCAAAAAGTTTGGGGTCAATCAAGCAAAGATAAATGACACTTCCTTCTCAAAAAGCCACTGAGGGCAGAATGAGAAAAGGGATATTTGTTAATTATCTTTGATGATGGCAAGGAAGGATTTTGACATATTTGAGCAAGATATGACCCAAAAAATTTATGAGAATTATTTGGGAATTTTGGGAGTGAGAGAAATATAGGTTGCTTCACAACCTAGGGCAAAAAGGATTATTCCTTTAATAGAAAAGGAATATTCCCTAGGAAAAGAATATTGAGGTTGGGCCAAGATGAATATGACAAGGTCTAGGGATGGATATGAGGATGACAAGCCACTCTGGAAAGGAAGAAGAGGTCATCTTCTCCGGTGTCCAGACCACATATCCACGAAAAAAGAAAACTTAAGCAAAAATCTCAGAAAATTAAAAGAAAAAGAAAGGGCCAAAAATCAGGGTGTGACAATATAATAGCATGGAACAATAAAAAATTATAGATACGTTGGAGACGTATCAATCATGAAGGAGGTCCTCGAACTAACAGGGATGTTCTACCATGGGCCAATCACGCGGGATGATATCCGAGCACTGTTACTCGCTCAACGTCTAGACCTGAAGCCTTTTAACAAGCTCCGGTTCTTTCTCCCTGACTATGAAGATTGGACCGCCGACATAGAGGATTGATTGTCGATGACAATGTGTCACTATTGTCTTTCTATGGCAAAACTTTGAATTTATGCACGGTGAAACTCTTTGATGTAATTAAACCGTCCTCCTGAACTAGCGTAGATCACTCTAGTTAATTAGTTTTGGTACGAGGAACTTCGTTATTTATGTTTACTACATGTTGCATGTATTTTGCTAATTATGCCTCTTTGTGTTTCTCAAGTACATTATGTCGCATATTATCATTAAATTCATCAAATGACGATGCAGGTACATAGATCTGAGATGGTGAAGGACTGCTACGCCGTATTTGTTGGGAGGGTTCCAGGAGTGTACTGATGATATTTGTGTTGGATGATGATGATGATGATGATGGTATGACGAGACTACTGTATGTGTATGATATGATGAGAATAATGTATGTTTGTTATGATATGATGAAACTATTATATAGAGCATGCACAAATACATCACAAATACGTAGAGGGGAAATAAAAAGATGAAAGCAGCAATATTAGCAGCAACACTGGTTTAGCAGCAGCGTTTGCTTTGGTGTAGCGCTACAGATAATTAGAAGTAGCGTTGGCTGAAGCAGCGCTACTGCTAACCATACTTACCAGTAGCGCTAGTCCGAGCAGCGCTACTACTACAACCTAGTTGTAGCGTGTTAGCAGTAGCGCTGGACCCAGCGCTACTGCTATAGGTATTTCCAGCACTGCTAGTAGGCTTTCTCCTAGTAGTGGTAAGTTCTGTACATGCAGGTAGATACTTAGATTTTTGATTATCTTCTTTGTTTGTAAGGACTCTATTTTTCTTGTTTGCTTTTGTGGGTAATAAAGTACTATGGGGCTTTTGCCTCACAATTTCTAGTCAAAAAAGTCTCTCCAAATGAACTAAGTGTGGTTTGCATCTAAGTTGCTAGCTCACAAAAACCTAGAGCATTTTGAGGAAGCTCATCATTGAAATATGCAAGCCAAGTTCTATAATGTAAAATTGCCCACTAGTATGATAATGAAAACATATGGAAAATCTCTATTGTTTCCACTCTTTAATAGATCGAGACAATGCTTCTCGGCCTTCTGATTAATACCCCCATTGATCCAAGGGCTCTTGGGAAGCTCTAGAACCTTCCTAGGGTTTCTCTTATGTCCACATGAGTCCATAGGGTAAAACCATGAGTTAATCCCATCATCCACTTTTGGAATCAGGTAATCATATATGTATTTATGATAAAAACGGACCCACAGGTTGCATCCTAAATTATTATGGAATATTCAATCTATGTATCGACATTAGCGCAAAATTCTCTACAATTTTATGTTGTAACGTTTTCCGTTTCACATCATATTCGGGCCTTCGCTTAGCAATTTATAAAAGCTGTCAGGTGGAGACAGATTTCAGGAAAATTTGGATTCCACCGCAGCAAAGGGCTCGTTTGCTTTTTTTGCAATATCCAAGTACATCATGCACGTCAAAGTACAAAACAAGAAGTTGGCACTGTTGCAATTATTAATAGGTTAGTCCAAATAAAATGATATAAAATTATGCCAAAACTTATATAATGATGTGAATATAGCATGAATACTTCAAAAATTATTAGTACTTTTGAGAAGTATCACACACCACTCCCTCTATTGATGACCCAACTAAGCTCGCCTTTATAATCCCATCACACGATACATGTCATAGAGTAAGTACAAAATATTACACTTTCACAAGCCAATGTTATTTTTGCCGCACTTTTATCTTATAGAGTTACTATTGGTACAACTATAATCTGGCCCAATTTCCAATGTAAGAAACAACTTCCAACATATTTTACACATGTACTTTTATTTGTAGCTATTATTTATTCCAAAAATACGAAATGTTTCCTGCCACATTATATGTTAATATCTTGTACAACTAGCAAATAGTAAGTTTGACACCCTTACAAGAATTGTTGAGAGTACAAGTGAAGATTTTTTTTAGTTGTGGAGCTTATCATTTTTGTAGAAAACTTGTACATCGACAGATTAATACATGAGGGAAACCAGCTGCTTGCTAGAAACTTTGCACTTAGTGGCCTAACTAGTTGCTACGTTGTATGAAGGACGATGTTGGTGATGAGTTTCCTAGTGCCATAAAAAGGACTCCATATTGGATTGTCACGGTGAAAAATTATGATATCATGTTGAGAAAGGTTTTGAGGTATATATGTGTATATATATAAGCTGTCATGTGAAATATTATGCTACCATTTCAACTGCATAACGCACTCGAGACTCTTCTTGAGTTGCCTCGTGTCGCTGCACGTTGTCCATCTTAATCAATTTGACATTCCTCTACAACAGCATGCATGCTTCATCCGTCTCTGTCGTTATCTAAAGCTTTTGGTTCCATCGAACTATACCATTCCACAATAGTCATCAACAATACCCAACTCCATGGTTGAAGTGAAAAACATCAACCCTGCAATCCTTAATGCAACACTTGACAACAGGGAACCTGCCATATCCCTTGATCTTGATTTGGGACTGTATGTCTATATGCCACCCCATCCCGGGTACACAATCCATGTACAAACATAAGAACAACAAAGAAACAGTTTCTTGCAGCCTTGACTAGCCTTCCAGACTTGTACCTTTTTTCTTTTTCTTTACCCAACATGCTCCCAGTTGATATCTCGTGTGGTCTCCTAACTCCTAGCATGTGACACACATCCACTTCCTTTTCTCAACAAACCAATTTATGCATGCGGCCTTGTCCCCTGAACCTCCATGGGATCCGTAGTGCCCCCCTTTTTTGGGGGTCCCTTCAGTTTTCCTATTACGCCTCTAGCGTGGTGCCCTTTCTAGGTTAGTGTAGAATGGTGATGGCCGACAACGCGCCCCTTACGTGCTATTGGGCTGGCCAGAACATATTATTCCCTTCTCTTTTAATCCATGTTTTTCTCCGCCCGTTTGTTGATTTCTTTGTTTTTTAATTTTCTGTTGTCCTTTTTTCATTTCCATCATCATTTAATTTATCATTATATTTTTTGTTTCATATTTCCTTTTTTATTTCCCCTAGTTTTTAATTCATGAATAATTTTTTGACATTACTAAAGATTATTTAAATCTGTAAACTATTTTTACAACTGACAAATCCTTTTTAATCGTGTGAATATTTCTGGATTTCAAGTTTAATATATAAATTTTACATACATTTTATTCAAATATTTTATTTAACCCCAAAACATTCAGTTCTCAAATGTGTTAATAATTTGTGAACATTTTAAAAAATATTGAAACTTTTTTATCTTCACAAAATATTATGTGATCATTTATAAACATTTATGGAAATTTGGAACACCTTTTGAATTAAGAAACATTTTTTGGTATTTTTGATATATTTATGGAATTCACTAATACTTTAAATGTATGAGCATTTTTACATGATATTATAAATGTTTTCGAACTTAAAAAAATTGAAAATTTGAATTTCATATTTTTTTTCTTAAATTTGTTATTTTTTATCAATTAGTGAATCTATTTTAATTTTCGAATATTTTTAAATTACTAGAGAAATTTTTATATAAAAAATACAAAATTCTTTAAAACGAAAATTTATGAAAATATTTTTTTATTTAAATTTGTGGCCCACTTACGAGCTTCTTGGTGAATTGTGATAGAAACCAGAACAACCGACCCAGACTAAAACCAAAAAGAAAATAGAGATAATCCGCAGGAAATAAGGAGATGGGTCGACTGACCAGCAATGCATGGTACGCAGGCCCCTTCCAGCTAAAATACGGATTCACGCGACGCACACCTGGGCCTTGGCCTTCGTCCATGCACCAGAGGCCAACTCCAGCAGCCTTGTCACCCAGTCCACCGAGCTTCCGAAACAAGCTAAGCCTCAGGACCTCTTATATGACACCCATCGTGCCATACACATGGGAGGTCGCACATGGTACCGTATATGGGTCTCAGCCTCTTCACTTTGATAGTGTTGTCGTGTGAATCGAGTGGAGTGATCTACTATTTAATAAAAAAAGGATAATTTTCTTATGTCTTGATTATTCTCCTATTTAATTGTTGTTAGTAATAAAAATAAAAAATAAAAAATCTGAACATTTTTTGTACTTTGTGTACATGTTTTCAAAATACTTTGGATAATTTTTTGAAAAATTTCTTAAAAAGTATGAACATTATATTAAATTTATGAAGCTTTTTATGAAATGTGAAGAATATTTAAAAGGAATTAAATTTTTTAATATATGTGTGAAATTTTTTAAAAGATTATTATATTTTCTAAAAATATTTTTTTAATATTTGTGGACAATTTATTTATAATGTCAAAAAATTCAAATATCTATGAAAATTTAAGTAAAATAAAAAGGTTTATTAAAACAAAAAATAAAAAACAATACAAACAAAACCTGTAGAGAAAAGAATATAAAAGAAGGGAAAACAAAAATTGGATTAGACTTTTATATAAGCTTCCTAAAGCCAGAAAAAGACCATGAACTGGGAAACAAAGTACGCTAATTGGGTTAGCCCAGCTCTACATGATTCGTCGACACTTTACTGGAGAGAGTGGTAAATAGGATTTGCCCTCAACCCTGCCGTCGGTGTCAAAACCGGCGGATCTCGGGTAGGGGGTCCCGAGTTGTGGATCTTGGATCAATGGGGAACAGGAAACACACGGACAATATTTACCCAGGTACGGGTCCTCTCGAAGAGGTAAAACCCTAAGTCCTGTTTGATTATATTGAAGTGTGTATGATGATTAGAGAGTCGATCTACCACGAGATCAGATGAACTAAACCCTAGATGAGTAGGATTATGGTTCTTCTAGCCTTTATAGACTAAACTCTCTAGTTTATATAGACACCAGGGGTACCTAGGGTTACACATGATCGATTACCATCAGGGAACAAACATGCCGATTCTTCTATCTTGACTTGGAGGACACACCAAGGATTTGGAGGTTTCCTTTCTGAACACAGAGTCGCCTTATAGCTCAGCCTTCTAGTGATAGTCACAGAGCGTCCCACCTGTCCGGCTATGAGAGCTAGACCGGCAGGCCAATGACCCCTTAGTCCCGGACTTCCTCAGTAGCCCCTGAACTAGCCTCCAATGCCGGGGTCCATGATCTTTCATAGCTTCACGCGTCCGAAGTCTCCGGCTTGAGGGGCGAGTTCTTCTCACCTTATATGTTCGACTGACATTAGTTCGGCCACCGACGACTTCCTGATTTGTCGAAGTGACATGGGGCCCACAGTATTAACCTTCTCACTTACGGTTAATGACACCCCTTGATTCCCGAGCGCCAGCGGGACGCAGGCAGTCCAATAGTCTTTTACAGAAATGTCCTTCACGGATTAGAGAAAAAATGCCTATTAAATAGGCTGCGAGCACAGTGAGCAATGCATCACATTCCCCAACCATTGAGAAGCTAGAAATCAGGAAGACCGAGACATGGCAAGCGCCCCGGGCTCCTCCTCACGCCCTCACGGCCCCTCCCGGGTGACTGAGCAAGCTGTTCCGTCTCCCGTCTCTGGCTAAGCGTCCTTGAGAGCAAGGGTATCTTCCTGCTTTAGATCTTGCCTCAACCCGACCCGGATTAACTTCCGCAAACGGTGAAGCTTTCGCGGAGAACTTCCCTGCCCCACGCAAGGAAGAGAGGGTATGCTTCGTGCCCTTCCTCTTACAAGGCCTGGGCTTTCCCATTCACCCCTTCCTGAGGGGTTTACTGGAGTTCTATGGGATCCAGCTCCATCACCTCACCCCCGGATCTATTCTGCATATCTCGGGCTACGTCACCCTTTGCGAGATGTTTCTGGGCTGTGAATGAAGGAAATATGCCCTAGAGGCAATAATAAAGTTGTTATTTATATTTCCTTATATGATGATAGATGTTTATTACTCATGCTAGAATTGTATTAACCGGAAACTTGATACATGTGTGAATACATAGAAAAAACATTGTGTCCCTAGTATGCCTCTACTTGACTAGCTCGTTAATCAAAGATGGTTAAGTTTCCTAACCATAGACATGTGTTGTCATTTGATGAACGGGATCACATCATTAGAGAATAATGTGATGGACAAGACCCATCCGTTAGCTTAGCATAATGATCGCTAAGTTTTATTGCTATTGCTTTCTTCATGACTTATACATATTCCTCTGACTATGAGATTATGCAACTCCCGAATACCGGAGGAACACCTTGTGTGCTATCAAACGTCACAACATAACTGGGTGATTATAAAGATGCTCTTAAGGTGTCTCCGAAGGTGTTTGTTGGGTTGGCATTGATTGAGATTAGGATTTGTCACTCTGAGTATCGGAGAGGTATCTCTGGGCCCTCTCGGTATGCACATCACTATAAGCCTTGCAAGCAATGTGACTAATGAGTTAGTTGCGGGATGATGCATTACGGAACGAGTAAAGAGACTTGCCGGTAACGAGATTGAACTAGGTATGAGGATACCGACGATTGAATCTCGAGCAAGTAACATACTGATGACAAAGGGAATAACATATATTGTTATTGCGGTTTGACCGATAAAGATCTTCGTAGAATATGTAGGAACTAATATGAGCATCCAGGTTCTGTTGTTGGTTATTGATCAGAGATTTGTCTCGCTCGTGTCTATATAGTTCTCGAACCAGTTGGGTCGGCACGCTTAACGTTCGATGACGATTTGTATTATGAGTTATGTTTTTGGTGACCGAAGTTTTGTTCGGAGTCCCGGATAAGATCACAGACATGACGAGGAGTCTCGAAATTGTCGAGAGGTAAAGATTGATATATTAGACGATGATATTCGGAAACCAGAATGGTTTCGAATAGTTCGTGTATATTTCGGAATACCGAGGGGTTACCTGAACCCCCCAGGGAAGTATTGGGCCTACATGGGCCTTAGCGGAGAGAGAGGGGAGCCCGCAAGGGGTGGCGTGCGCCCTCCTCCAAGGGAGTCCGGATTGGACAAGGAGGAGGGGGCTCGGCCCCCTTTCCCTTTCCCTCTCCCTCTCCCTCTCCTTCCTTTTCCCCCTCCGATGAGAAAGGAAAAAGGGGGGCGAATCCTACTAGGAGTGGAGTCCTAGTAGGACTCCCCCCCCCATGGCACGCCCCCTTGGTGGCCGGCCTCCTCCTCCCCTCCTTTATATACGGGGACAGGGGGCACCCCATAGAACATCATTTATTCTCTTAGCCATGTGCGGTGCCCCCCTCCACAGTTTACTCCTCCGGTCATAGTGTCGTAGTGCTTAGGCGAAGCCCTGCGCGGATCACATCACCATCACCTTCACCACGCCATCATGCTGACGAAACTCTCCCTTGACCCTCTGCTGGATCAAGAGTTCGAGGGACGTCATCGAGCTGAACGTGTGTTGAACTCGGAGGTGCCGTACGTTTGGTACTAGATCGGTTGGATCATGAAGACGTTCGACTACGTCAACCGCGTTAACCTAACGCTTCCGCTTTCGGTCTACGAGGGTACGTGGACACACTCTCCCCCTCTCGTTGCTATGCATCTCCTAGATAGATCTTGCGTGATCGTAGGATTTTTTTTTGAAATTGCATGCTATGTTCCCCAACATCGAAGCCTATTTTGAATTATGGAGGAAACACTTCTGCCTCGTCCCCCGCACTCGGGAAGGGAGGATCTTCAAGGTCGGCGGAGCCAAGGTATGGCGCATTGCTGGGACGGGGTGCCCTATTGGGAGCCGAGGTATGGCGCATTGCTGGGACGGGGTGCCCTATTGGGACCTCAGAGTGCTTTTACATCGAAGACGTCCCTTTATTTGAACCAGCTCAGAGGGGTCTACCCGAGCACTCGCTCGCTCCTCCGAAGAATCGGTTCAACTGGTGACCAAAAAGCCCTTCCCAGATGGAAAGTTCCGAAATAAAGCGTTTGTCCGCTCAAGTGCGGTGGTTAGCTCACAGCGGGTTAAACATCATTGACATGATCGCCGTTGTTATTACTCGGTGTGTCCAACCACTCCAGCAAAGGATGCACCCATTATGGTGCTACAATGGGAGGAATGATGCGACCCATTACAAACTAAGGGGTCTGCCAACCAGAAAGCAATGGCGGCCATACTGGCCGATCTCTTTAAAGGAGAGGAGGAACGGTTTACCCTCCTAAATTACAAGGACGGTTATTCGAGCTATAATCCCATTGAATGGGTGAGTTCAGCTATACTTTATAGTCCGGACGTTATGTCCATTTTTTGTCTATTCGGATCTTCTAACTTTCCGAAAAAAAATGGAGGCGCTGGATCGAGACAGTTAGCTGCCCCGCTCCTCAACCGGAGAGTTATTCCCGCGACAACGACCCGAGATTTCATGACGATCCAGAAACGTCGATCGATTTCGAAGATGGTTTTTTTTACCAGGAGAGTCTTGATGGATCTAAAGTGGCACTTTTGTCCGATCACCCTTGGACACTCCCCTCCTCCGCTGTGTTATGCTAATCGCAAATAGTTCATTCGAGTGATCTGAATGCCATGAATCACACACGCAACTATAATCTGAATAATGTTTGATGTCTTCGCCATTGCAAACAGTTCGTATAATTTTTGACGGTTTTATTACAACACATTTTGCGATTAATGCATTGCATACAATTTTTTAGAGGGTATCTCATTGTAGTATTGCGTTAGCAGCATACAACAGTAGTGCTTGAACATCAACAAATAGCACGAGGGCCTTTCTGTCACTAGTATCCTGGTCATAGCCCAGCAATCTCACTGCATGACGCTTATCCAGGATAGAGTCATTATAATCCATAAGCTCTTCCACGCTGCTGGAGGATGCCTCCGAAGTGTCAAGGCCGTTAAGAACAGGGATCAAATTCTTCGAGATGAGCGGCCGGTCTCTGGTTACTAGTGAACCAGACTTCCTTCCGGCCAAAACCTTTTTTGTTGGAGATGCGCTTTTCTTCTTATGTTTAGAAGCCTGCTCGCCCACCTCCATCCACCTAAGAATAAGAAAACTATTAAGCTTCTCACTAATTTCTGGAATCAGACCACATCTTGGACTCTCATCAAAAGGTTTATACCCCATTTCATCTGTAGCATGCAGAACTATAGAATCAAGCACATGAACACTAATGACAGACGCCTCTCTCTAAAATTGCACATAGTGGTGGACCTTAATATGTTCTGAATAATCATACAAAACTGAGCCAACCTCACTCTCCATTGTATGAGCTCTGTGAATTTTGTATACATCATGAACTTTGTGATGATCTGGATCCATAACATGCAACTGAGAAGGGACCTCACACTCCTCTCTGTACCTTTTATCCACAGCATGTGCATCCATATGACACAGATCCGCTAAACCTGTATTATAATCACAGTTTTAAAGTAATGGGCGAGATATCTCCTTCATCCGTTGCAGTAATTTCTCTGGATTTCTTGATGTCCTCGATATCTCCCCGCCCTTTTTTATATCCTCAAAACTAAACAGATCAAACACGATGTCCTTGCACCCCTCTGGCAGGCAACCTGGCCGACGACCAACCTGCATAGCATACATGACGAACTCCCACCAAAGCCCTCGAGAACATTCCCGTGACTCACAGCCTGCTAAAGACTTTAGGATAAATTGTAACAAGACGATGGGGGCAGACGAGGCGGTAGAGACAAAGCGCATCAAGGACGCAACAGAACAAGAGAGACAACAACAAGAACAAAAATCAGGGAAATCGGTGATGCGTAGCACAATTTGTGGTCAAAAGTAGAGGAGCGGAAGCAACTCGGGACCAAGCTAGAAAATTAGAGAAAAGTGGAGAAGAACTGGAGGGGAAACAGGGGAATAAGAAGATCAGGAAGAAGATTGACCTGGGAAGAAGGATTCGGAGGGAGAGGATAACGACATCACGCCTATCTCCGGCAAATTGCCGCAAGTCGCTACTCTGGGTACTGTAGAAGGGGAAAGGTAGCCAACTAGACAAAAGCCTAGCTAATTTCTGATATAAATCAGTCGCTAGATGACACATCTGCTTCGCAAAACAAGAAAAGATCACGAGAAAAAGATGGATCTCCAGCCTCCAAATTTAGAAGGAAGTTAGTACAAACTACATAGAGCAAAGTAATTCAAAAATTTATATCAGTCGCTGGCACAACATGGCGTTCTCACTTATGGGTTTGAAACCAAACAGTTCCCTTCAGGAATTGGTGAAGAAAATGCTACATGTCTTCCTATCAAATGAAGTCAGCCACTTTAACAACCAGTCAAGGAAAGCTACTTATTCCCAGATCAAGCGTAGTATGCCACACCCTCCATCCCATAATATAAGAGCGTTTCTGACACGTAACTAAGCAGGTATCGATCCCATTTGTGTTGAACCATATGTACCTTTGCATGCTCCTGAACTGTTACCGTGTTTATTGTAGTATGATATCTATGTCACCTTTCTCTATTGCTATTGTATTATGTTACGCAAGAAGAAATTCTAGCATCATGATGCATGGAACACAAAATGACTTGCATGAATCTAGCTACGGGTATTTTTAACCGATCCCTAAAAGTTAAGGGAGTATCCGGCAAAGTAAAGTTAGTGAAGGAAAATTTTACTCCACTAACGGTGGCCGCACCTAGCCGATCCCCTATATTTAGTGGAGTAAAAACAAAATTATGTGTATTTTGTGTCTTAGCCGCATGAACTTCAAACACTACACAATATATATCTTAAAAACTTTCAAATTAAAACATGAATATCATAACCGTCATAACATATAGTTTCATCATCGTGAATTTCAAATAAAAACATGCAAAGTTCATCCAAAAGACATCACTTCAAACACAATATTTGATTCAAAATCACCAAAAATATATCATGTGTATGTTGTGGATCGAGCCAAATATGGCATGCACCACCACCCCCTCTGCCACCACCACTCAACCGAGGTCCTCGGAGAAGAAATCAAAACCACCATACTCTCGGCCACCATCACCACCACCATGCTCTCGGCCTCCATAAACACCACCACCCGCTCGGCCACCGCCATCTCCAGCACCACCTCGGCCACCACCATCACCACCAGCACCGCCTCTCCCACCACCAACATTCCGAAGAGAGGCTTCCAAGATCTCCCACGAGTGAGCTCCCAATACTTTCTTGCAGTTTCATCCATTATGTTTGGATTCATGAACATGATAGCACGTTCTTCGGCCTTTTTGGCATCATGAATCCTCTCCTCCTTAAGTGCAAGCCTAGGCTCCTCCGCCTTCAACTTCCTCTCTTCAGCTGCCAAATTGGCCTTCCATTCTCATCCTCCAACATCTTGGGCTCATTCCACCTCGCCATCTTCTCTTCTTTGCGTTCGGCCGCCAACACCTTCTTGGTCTCGATCATGGCCACAAGTTCCTCTTTGTAAGTGCCACTGAATGCATTTCTCTTCTTTCTTATGCAATCTTGTCACCTTTCGGTCTATTGTTAGTATCTTCGTCAACCTTGTCGTCTCCTCAACAGGTATGCTCAGCCTTGATCTCTTTGGATTGGTCTTCACAATTCTTTGGATCCACTTCCCTTTCTTGCATAGCACTTTGTAGCAAGGGACTTTTACATCTGTGCCCCTGGTTCCTTAGCTCTACTCATTCATCCCCGCGCTCTTAACCTTTGCTCAATTTTCCCCACTCCCTTGCTAGAAATCCTCATAACTGGGCACAACGGACGTTGTCGTTGGGTCATAGGCTTGACCGTTAACTCTGACTAGTGGGGCCACGCTGGACTATGTCGTCCGTTCGACCTGACAAGTGGGGCCGCATTGGGTGGTGTCTCTGTTCGACCGTTGGGCCGTCCCTTGCATTAAACGTCTGCGCGCGCCGCCGTGACAGAAGCCTGCTATGCATGCACCCAGCAAAGCCTGCCTGCATGCGTCGATCGAGCCTTCATGCACCGATGCCATGATCCCATGATGCGCCGACCGAACTTGCATGCACCGATGCATCCGCCACGATGCACTGACCGAGCAGCTTTCTTGCACGCCAGCCGCCATGGATGCAGCGATGGTCACTGCCGCTAGTTTCTCTCTTCTAGCTAGGTGGCTACATATTTGTGGCTTGTGTGAAAAAAAGAGCCACTCCCTTGCTTAGCTCTACTCATTCATCCCTACTAACAAATCTTGCTTGCATGCACTAGGTGGTTACTAACAAGGGAAACCTACTAACAAGCCGAGCTCTCTAAGAAAACAATCAACAAATATGTAGTCCCAATATGTAGATAGGGCCAACAAGCCCATAGCACGATCACATAGTTCAAACTAGGAAGAACTTAACAATATAATAGATAGAAAACTTAAGCCAACAAGCCCATAGAAACTTCAACATAGTTCAATTACAACTTAACATAACATAGACTAAAAAAAGATAGAGGGTTTAGAACCCTAGCCGCCGCCTTCTCCACCTCGCTCCTCCTCCGGGCGCCCTTTTCACTGCTCCTCCGGGGCGTTGTCGATGGGGTACGGAAGAGTGTGCATGCGCGTCACGGTGGGGAAGATGTTTGTGTACTCCATGAACCTGTTGTGGGTGGTGAAAGTGATGAACTCGGAGCCACACCAAAACACCTGGCCGAGGAGGTAGAAGGCGTCGAATATGTTGGTGAAGTGGGCAAGGAGAGCAACCACCACCCGGTTTTGGATGACCTCCTCGACGCGGAACATCGTTGGAGATCCCCTCGGGAGGTGGTGGTAGCCGGACGCGAGGAAGAACTCAGCGAAGTTCCTTACGGTCCTCAGCCTTGATATCGCCCACACACGTAGTGTGCGATCAACGTACACGCCGGTTGAGTAGAGCCTCTCCGGCACGGTGGGTGGGAAGCGGTAGGTTAGTCCGGTGTACTGCATGGCTGAGGGATGTGCAGAACAAGGAGAAGGGGTCGAAGAGCAAGAAGGGCATATGGATGAGGAATGGCAGAGGCAGAGGGTGCGAGATGGCAGAGGCAAAGGGTGCGAGATGGCAGAGGCAGAGTGTGGCTTAAATAGCCGTAGTGCTACGTGTTATTTGGCAGTGGCAATAACGGGGTCAAATGTGAAGTTAGTAGCCCATTCGTCAAACCCACCGCATCATCGGTAGTGTACACGCGTGGGAAACGGTGGTTTGAAAAGAAGAAGAAAAAGAAGCTAATTGCACGCGTGGGAATCCGTGGTCATATATATATATATATATATATATATATATATATATATATATATATATATATATATATATATATATATATATAGACTATCCGTCACCCAGGATGAGGAATAGTTATTCTTCGCCCCCCTTAATTTTACCACCAATGCACTGAAATTTTACGTTCTATAAGTTTTGTCTTATTTCTGACGTAAAAAGAGACCGTAAGAAAATATATAATCACCGTAAAAAATATTTTATATTATGTAAAATTACAAACGTAAAACAAAGTGTAAAATATACATAAACTTCAAATTTTCTTGTCTTATGACCTATATTTTTATTTTCTCATGTCAAATATTACGTAGTGAATGAATATGAATGTAACTATTTGAATTCCAAGCATAATTTAATTATGAGATGATCGTAAGATTACCTCGGGTGAAGAATAACTTATTTTGCACCCTGGGTGATGAATAGCATCACTATATATATATATATATATATATATATATATATATATAATATGAACAAAAAGAGACAATTTTTTAAGGGCTTGTGGCCATTTTGCATGATAAAAATAAATTTAGCCATTATAAATTTGGTCATTTTTCATTTGTATAGAACAAAAAGAACTAAATTTTCTATGCAATGTCAATTGATGTGTAATTTCAAACGATGCAAAAAAAAAACAGAGCCAACACGTTCACAAAAAACAGAACCAACACGTTCACAAAAAGACGACGCAATTCGACGGCCCAATCAGAGCTTGGTTTCCTTTTGGAGCCAATAACAACGCTTTTTTACACGGAGTCAGTGGTGGGTGAGCAGCCGAGCACAACCAACAGGATCCCCTCTCGCGGATCACCCCACGATCCAACGATGCAGAGCCATCCTTGTGAGCCAACGGCCTGGAGCCTGCACGCAACCTGTCCACCGAATCCTTCTAGAAGACCACATCTGAGGGATGTCGCTTGGCGCCAGGGTATGATCGGACGGTTGACGTTCGTATCTAGGGTTAGGCGAAACCCCGCGGGGTTTAGAGGGGTTTTGAGCTGGTCAACGAGGTTATGAAAGCTTTGATTGAGCATAACTAATTTAAAAAAATTGAAAAAAATATGAAACCTTCGCCGTTCGTCGTTTTATAAGACACACTAACGAGGAAAAAAATACTTTGGTCTATGGTCATTTTCATAATAAAAAATCCCAGCTGTCATGATCAAGGTCAAATGTGCACCATTAATTTAAAAAAATCAAAAAAATATGAAACCTACGCACAATGTTGTCTTATGTGACATGTTACCAACCAAAAATCATAAACTTGGTCTATGGTCATTTTCATGAGAAAACCTTCACACATATGAGCTATCACCTACAAGATTTCATAGAGTTCAAGGAGATGAGGTAGGTTTACCTTCTGTTTTTGAAAAATTTAAAAAAATAAAAAAAATCATGAAAGCTTTATTTCAAAGTGAATAAGAAGGATCTGAACTTAGTTTTCCATTTACATATTTTAAACGTGTTTTTAATAGTTTTTATATTAAAGCATATTTTTCAAAAGAAAATGTAAAAATATGAAGGTTAATTCAAAAAAAAGTGAGACTTCGAATCTACACTATATAGATTGAATAGGTGTTAATAAAAAAACATTTGGCTCATTTAGAGTAGGTCCAAAAAAACTTGATTACAAATGGGCTGTTTACCCTAGCCTGGGAGCTCATTTGGAGCACATTTCTCAAATCCAAATTTATTTAAATCACCTCAAATTTTTGCACACATGATCTCCTACACAAACATAGATAGTTTGCCAAGGTTTTATTTTTTGCATTTTCTTGAATTTACACAAACATGCATAGATAATTTGCTGGTGGGAAAAACATGCATTTGATTTGATTAATAAACATGAGACCAATAACACGTGTGATCAGTGAAGCAACAGAAACAACATTTGTGATCGGTGAAGCAACCTTGAAAACAACATGTCTGATCAGAGAAGCAACATTGAAACAACATGTTTGACCATTGCAGCACCTAAACTCATAGTTCACAACATCTAAACAGAACTAACCATACACCACAGGCAAATATAAGGACAAACAAATATAGATAGAATAATACGTTACTAGCATCACCATAGATTAAGTTCACACCATAAACTGCCACATTAAGTTTACCATAAGTAACCGGACCCTAAGTACCCAAAAGATTAAGATTCAGTTCACAACATCACACCATCACAGCGTCATCACATCACTTCACGCCGGAGTCAGGGCCTTCACGAGCGCAGCATGCTGCCCCCTGATCATGTAGTCCTCCCCGCGAATCGCTACATCCTCTGCATGAGACAGAAGGTGATCGAAGCGGCCATCCTTGGGCTTTGGCTTGGTGGTGTAGTAGGGGCAGTGCCACTTCTTGAACTTGCGTTGTATAAGGAAGCAACTCCCTTGGCCTTGATCTCTCCACCTCCTTGGCTGTGAAGGATCCGACGTTGCCCTTGTACACATCATCTCCAGAATCATACTGCACACATGAATGAATTGCATTAATACATTATAGATTCATATACACCATGTCAAAGGAACTAAATGAACAAGAGATAGGCTTACCTCAAATTTAGAATCGTCACTAAACGCCCCCTCGTACCGGCCGTAGTCGGCCAACTTCCTCTCCGCCCCCCCCCCAACCATCATCCTCCTGAATATACAATTACATCCATTGTTCAAAAACCCCAATATGACATCCAAATAACACATTGATCATTGGTCATGCACACACATTGAAGAACAGAGCTAATATAACTACATATTGTGGAAAATTTATATACTAATGAATCAAATAACTAGTAGCCAATTGAAAATTTAGATATGCACACATGACACATTGATCATAGGGCTAATATACTCCCAATATCAGAAATGGTTTAGAAGTGGGTTTTCTATTTCTGTGCCCCTTAGCTCCATCCATTCAAAAACCACATCCATCACCAGTATATCAATGTATTAGATTTGTACACACATTGATCAAAAACCCCAATATGACATTCAAATAACACAATGATCATTGGTCATGCACACACATTGAAGAACAGAGCTAATATAACTACATATTGTGGACAAATTTATATACTAATGAATCAAATAACTTCTTAATCAATGGATTTCATTTGGGCATATGACATTCAAAACCCCAATCTGAGTAGCATTCAAAAACAAATCTAATAGGGACCCAATCTCCCAATCTAATAAGAATACATGTCTGTAGCATTAAAAACACCAATCTGTGAGCATTAAAAACAAATCTAATAAGCATACATCTGTGTAGAATTGAAGCACATCTAATAAATAGATCTATCTAGCATTTTTGCAACGAATTTATCCAACAAACCCTAGTACAAAAACCCCCATCCCCCCAATACAAAAAACCCCGGCCCATCCGTCAAACCAATTACTATAACCATCTGAACTACGGTATGAATCCACCATCTAACCAATCCAACTAACTCTACAAGCTAATATCCTAAGCAAGTGCAAATACCTCCTGCTCCTTGCCAGGCTGCGCATGGGGGGTATCAGGATTGACTGCGCCGCTCGACGCCGTCACCTTCTACAATGCTGAGGCGGAGCCCGCCACCTCCTTCTCCACATCCGCAGCGATTGTGAGTTTCCCCGCACCACTGTGGACGCCGTCGACATCCGCGGTCACCGTGCCCTGCAGCTCGACCACATCTCCGGCCGCTGCGCCGGTGTCGCCACGGGCTTCGACCATCTCCGGGTGAAGGCGATGAAGGTGAGGAAGAGGGTGCGGTGGGCGAGAGCGAGACAGTGCGGTGGAGGAGAGCGAGACGACGCCTGTGGGGGAGAGGAAGACGATGTGGCAAGGAGGGGATTTGGGGGAAAATGTTAGGGGGAAATGGAGGTGGTTGCCCCTCTTTATACGATGGGACGTTTCAAGCACGTCCCATGGACACGTGCTAACCCACGACCGCGGTCCGTCGCATGCGCCCAGAATACCTATACAGTCAGCATATGAAACAACTATACAGATAACGGTCAAAGGTGTACTCGGCCCTACGCGGCCCCACTTGTTAGAGTTAATGGTCAAAGGCATTGACCCTGACGGCAACGCCCGTTGTAACCTGTTCTGAGGGTTTTGGGCAAGGGAGTGGGGAAAAGTGAGCAAAAGTTAACAGAGTGGGGATGAATGAGTAGAGCAAGGAACCAGGGGCACAGAAATAAAAAAACCCTTGTAGCAATGATGCAATGCAAAATCCGAACTTGGTGTTCCCATGCTTGAAAAGTTCTTGGATGTAGGGCCATACTCCGCCACTTGCACACCTCTCGGTGGTGCATGATTCACTTGGTTGATACAACTGGACCATCGGTTGCATTGGATATGAATGGTGCTCTAATGATGCCCAAGAGAACCTTGCGTGCAGCTTGATTGCACATCCATGGAGTTGTTGTAGTGGTCAGCAATTCTCTCCCAAGATATAGTCTTCATTTGATCCGTTCCAATTGTTGCATCCATGGAGATACTCATCCAAGCATCCTATTTGTGATTGTAGTTGGCGGTACGTGACCTTGGACACCATGTGCTTCCTTCGGTCACCTCCAACCTCCTCTTCATCATTGCCCACCTCCTCATAGGGCTCCTCCTCTTCCTCGACCATCTCCTCCTCTTGCTCCATGTCTTGGACCACATCCGAATGATGCCAAATGGAGTCATAGTTGAGCTCGTCAAGTCCCATCATGGCCGAGGACTCCAAAGACGCTAAGAACTTAGCCGTGTTCATCTCCGCACTATGACAACGAAACAAAGAAACTACATCACCATCGGCTACAAAAAATCACTAATTGGCTACAAACAATCACCGTGGCCCAGAATTTTTTTACCTTGTAGGCATTTGATTGAGCACTAGGCGGCCACGATGTTTGTTGCCGGCTACAGCCGCTGCCCGCACTGGAGCAGTGGGCGTAGGCGGCATTAGAGTAGCTGCATGAGGCGTCGGCTGCGGATGAGGCACGGATGTGGCCTTCTTCATCTTCTTCTTCATGGCAGCCTTGGCGAGCGCCACCATCAGCTTTCGAGCTTATTTGGCTCCGGCGGGAGCGGCGAGAGGGCGGCGGGTGATACGTCCATTTTGCATCATGTTTTCTTACTGTTATTTATAATGTTTTTATCCATATAATGCTTTTTGGAGTAATTATAATGCCTTTTCGCTCATAATTTGCAAGGTACACACCAGGAGGAAGAATTCCGGCAGCTGGAAATCTGGACCACAGAAAGCTACGTCAGGCCACCTATTCTGCACAACTCCAAACAAGCCGAAACTTCACAGAGATTTTTTATGGAATATTTAAGAATTATTGGAGCAAATAACTACCAGAGGGGGCCCACCAAGTGAGCATAACCCACCTGGGCACGCCAGGGAGCCCAGGCGTGCCCTGCTAGGTTGTGCTCACACAGGCCCTCCTCCGGTGCCCATCTTCTGGTATATAGGTCATTTTGACCTAGAAAAAAAATAAGAGGAGGACTTTCGGGATGAGTGCCGCCGTCTCGGCGGAACTTGGGCAGGAGCACTTTGCCCTTGGCGGAGCGATTCATGGGGAACTTCCCTCAGGAGGAAATCATCGTCCTCATCATCACCAAAAACTCTCCCATCACGGGAGGGAAATCTCCATCAACATCTTCAACAACACCATCTCATCTCAAACCCTAGTTCATCTCTTGTGTTCAATCTTGTTACGGAACTATAGATTGGTGCTTGTGGGTGACTAGTAGTGTTGATTACATCTTGTAGTTGATTACTATATGGTTTATTTGGTGGAAGATTATATGTTCAGATCCAATATGCTATTTAATACTCCTCTGATCATGAGCATGTTTATCATTTGTGAGTAGTTACTTTTGTTCTTGAGGTCACAGGAGAAATCATGTTGCAAGTAATCATGTGAACTTGATATGTATTCGATATTTTGATAGTATGTATGTTGTGATTCCCTTAGTGGTGTATTTGGGCCTAAGGGAACACATTGTGGAGTAGCAATTAGATGATGGGTTGCGAGAGTGATAGAAGCTTAAACCCCAATTTATGCGCTATTCCGTAAGGGACCGATTGGATCCAAAAGTTTAATGCTATGGTTAGAATTTATTCTTAATACTTTTCTCGTAGTTGCGGATGCTTGCGGGAGGGTTAATCATAAGTAGGAGGGTTGTTCAAGTGAGAAAAACACCTAAGCACCGGTCCACCCACATATCAAATTATCAAAGTAGCGAACATAAATTAAACCAACATGATGAAAGTGACTAGATGAAATTCCTGTGTACCCTCAAGAACGCTTTACTTATCATAAGAGACCGTTTTGGCATGTCCTTTGCCTCAAAAGTATTGGGCTACCCTGCTGCACTTTTGTTACTACTATTGTTACTTGCTCGTTACAAATTACCTTGCTATCAAACTACTCCGCTACTTACAATTTCAGCCCTTGCAGACATTACCTTACTAAAAACTACTTGTCATTTCCTTCTGCTCCTTGTTGGGTTCAACACTCTTACTTATCGAAAAGAGCTACAATTGATCCCCTATACTTGTGGGTCATCAAGGCTATTTTATGGCGCCTTTGCCGGGGAGTGAAGCGCCTTTGGTAAGTGGAATTTGGTAAGGAAACATTTATATAGTGTGCTGAAATTTATTGTCACTTGTTACTATGGAAAACAATCGTTTGAGGGGTTTGTTCGGGGTATCTTCACCTCGTTCAGAAACAAAATTAGCTACCCCTCAACCTACTGCACCTACTGAAAATATTGAATCTGAAATTCCTTCGGGTATGATAGAACAACTGCTAGTTAATCCTTATGAAGGAGATGGAACCGAACATCCTGATATGCACTTGATATATGTAGAACAAATTTGTGGATTGTTTAAGCTTGCAGGTTTACCCAGGGATGAAGTTATGAAGAAGGTTTTCCCTTTATCTTTGAAGGGAAAATCTTCAGCATGGTATAGGCTATGCGATGATATTGGATCATGGAATTGGAATCGTTTGAAATTGGAGTTCCACCAAAAAAATTATCCTATGCATCTAGTTCATTGTGATCGGAATTATATATATAATTTTTGGCCTCGTGAAGGAGAAATTATCGCTCTAGCTTGGGGGATGCTTAAGTCAATGTTATATTCATGCCCCAATCATGAGCTCTCAAGAGAAATTATTATCCAGAATTTCTATGCTCGGCTTTCTCGTAATGATCAAACCATGCTTGATACTTCTTGTGCTGGTTCTTTTATGAAGAATACTGTTGAATTCTGGTGGGATCTTTTGGAAAGAATTAAATGCAACTCCAAAGAATGGGAACTCGACGAAGGTAAAGAGTCAGGTATTAAACTTAAGTATGATTGTGTTAAATCTTTTATGGATACCGATGCTTTTCAAAAGTTTAGCCCTATATATGAACTTGACTTAGAGATAGTAGCCTCCTTTTGTGAATCATTTGCTACTCATGTGGAACTCTCTAAAGAGAAGTGGTTTAAATACCACCCACCTATTAAAGAATAAATTAAAGAACCGGTACTAGTTAAAGAAGAAACTATACTTTACAATGTTGATCCAGTTGTTCCTTCTGCTTATATTGAGAAACCACCTTTACTTGTTAGGATAGAGGAACATGCTAAAGTTTCAACTGTGGTTAACAAAATCTATATTAGAACACCTAAACCTGATGAATAAATTAAGGTAGAACCTAGCATTGCTATGGTTAAAGATCTCTGGGAGGAAGATATAGATGGGCATGTTATTTACTTTTGTGAAGAAGTTGCTGGAATCACCAAACCTGATAAAAAGGATAAACATAGACCTGTTGTTGGCATGCCTGTCATCTCGTTTAAAATAGGAGATCACTGTTATCATGGTTTATGTGACATAGGTGCTAGTGTGAGTGCTATTCCTTACACCTTATATCAAGAAATTATGAATGACATAGCACCCGCAGAAATAGAAGACGTAGATGTTACTATTAAACTTGCTAATAGAGACACCATTTCACCAATTGGCATTGTTAGAGATGTTGAAGTCTTGTGTGGGAAAATAAAATACCCTACTGATTTTCTTGTTCTTGGTTCCCCACAAGATGACTTTTGTCCCATTATCTTTGGTAGACCCTTCTTGAACACCGTTAATGCTAAGATAGATTGTGAGAAACTAACCGTCGGTGTTAGCTTTGGTAATGAGTCTCATGATTTTAATTTTTCCAAGTTTAGTAGAAATCTTCATGAAAAAGAATTGCCTAGTAAGGATGAATTAATTGGTCTTGCTTCTATTGCTGTACCACATACTGATCCTTTAGAACAATATTTGCTAGACCATGCAAATGATTTACATATGCATGAAAGAAATGAAATAGATAAAAATTTCTTTGAACAACGTCCTCTGATTAAACACAATTTTCTTATTGAAACTCTAGGAGGTCCTCCTCCACCTAAAGGTGATCCTGTGTTTAAATTAAAACAATTGCCAGACACTTTGAAATATGCTTATCTTGATGAAAAGAAGATATATCATGTTATTATTAGTGCTAACCCTTCAGAACATGAAGAAGAAAGATTATTGAAAGTTCTAAGGAAGCACCGAGCTGCTATTGGATATACTCTTGACGATTTAAAGGGCATTAGTCCCAATCTATGTCAGCACAAAATTAATATGGAACCTGATGCTTAACCCGTTGTTGATCACTAACGTTGGTTAAATCTGAAGATGAAAGAAGTGGTAAGAACGGAAATATTAAAACTCCTAGAAGCAGGTATAATCTATCCTATAGTTGATAGTAGATGGGTAGGTCCTGTTCATTGTGTTCCTAAGAAAGGAGGTATAACTGTTGTTCCTAATGATAAGAATGAACTTATTCCACAAAGAATTGTTACATGCTATAGAGTGGTAATTGATTTTAGAAAATTAAACAAAGCAACTAGAAAAGATCATTACCCTTTGCCTTTTATTGATCAAATGCTTGAAAGATTATCTAAGCACACACACTTTTGTTTCCTTGATGGATATTCGGGTTTTTCACAAATACCTGTTTCTCAACCTGATCAAGAAAAGACCCTTTTACTTGTCCTTTTGAAACCTATGCTTATAGACGTATGCCTTTTGGTTTATGTAATGCACCTGCTACCTTTCAAAGATGTATGACTGCTATATTCTCTGACTTTTGTGAAAAGATTGTTGAGGTTTTCATGGATGACCTTTCTATTTATGGGAAGTCTTTTGATGATTGTTTAAGCAATCTTGATCGAGTTTTGCAGAGATGTGAATAAACAAATCTTGTCTTGAATTGGGAGAAGTGCCACTTTATGGTTAATGAAGGCATTGTCTTGGGTTATAAAATTTCTGAAAGAGGTATTGAAGTGGACCAAGCTAAGGTTGATGCAATTGAGAAAATGACATGTCCTAAAGATATAAAAGGTATTCGTAGTTTCCTAGGTCATGCTGGTTTTTATAGGAGATTTATCAAAGACTTCTCTAAAATTTCTAGGCCTCTCACTAGTCTCTTGCAAAAGGATATTCCTTTTGTTTTTGATGATGATTGTTTAGAAGCCTTTGAAACACTCAAGAAAGCCTTAATATCTGCACCTATTGTTCAACCACCTGATTGGAACTTGCCTTTTGAAATTATGTGTGATGCTAGAGATTATGCTGTTGGTGTTGTTCTAGGACAAAGAGTTGATAAGAAACTGAGTGTTATTCATTATGCTAGTAAAACTCTAGACAGTGCTCAAAGAAACTATGCTACTACTGAAAAAGAATTCTTAGAAGTGGTGTTTCCTTGTGATAAATTTGGACCTTATATTTTTTATTCCAAAGTAACTGTTCACACAGACCACGCTGCTATTAAATATCTTATGGAAAAGAAAGATGCTAAACCTAGACTTATTCGATGGGTTCTCTTATTACAAGAATTTTATTTACATATCATTGATAGAAAATGAGCTGAAAACCCAGTAGTTGATAATTTGTCTAGGCTTGAAAATGTGCTCGATGACCCACTACCTATTGATGATAGTTTTCTTGATGAGCAGTTTGCTGCAATAAATGTTTCTCATAGTACTCCTTGGTATGCTAATTATGCTAATTACATTGTTTCTAAATATTTACCACCTAGCTTTACATACCAACAAAATAAAAAAAATTCTCTATGACTTAAGACATTGCTTTTGGGATGACCCAGATCTTTATAAAGAAGGACAGATGGTATGATTAGACGTTGTGTACCTAAGCATGAACTCGGACAAATCCAACGGAAATGTCACTCCGAAGCTTATGGAGGGCATCATGCTGGAGATAGAATTGCTCATAAGGTATTGCAGTCTGGATTTTATTGGCCTATTCTCTTCAAGGATGCCCGTAAGTTCGTCTTATCTTGTGATGAATGTCAAATAATAGGTAATATATGTAAGCGTCAAGAAATGCCTATGAATTATTCACTTGTTGTTGAACCATTTGATGTTTGGGGATAAGATTACATGGAGCATTTTCCTTCCACTAATGGGTATACACATATTTTGGTTGCTGTTGATTATGTTACTAAATGGGTAGAAGCTATTCCAACTAGTAGTGTTGATCACAACACCTCTATTAAAATGCTTAAGGAAGTTATTTTCCGAAGGTTTGGAGTCCCTAGATATTTAATGAGTGATGGTGGTTCACACTTTATTCATGGTGCTTTCCGTAAGATGCTTGAAAAGTATGATGTAACCATAGAATTGCATCACCCTATCATCCTCAGTCTAGTGGTCAATTTGAACTTAGCAATAGAGAAATAAAATTAATTTTGCAAAAGTCTGTCAATAGGTCCAGGAAGAATTGGTCTAAGAAATTAGATGATGCACTTTGGGCTTATAGAACAGCTTATAAAAATCCTATGGGTATGTCTCCTTATAAAATGGTTTATGAAAAAGCTTGTCATTTGCCTCTTGAGTTAGAACATAAAGCATTTTGGGTAGTTAAAGAACTCAACTATCATTTCAAACTTGCTGGTGAAAAGAGGTTATTTGATATTAGCTCTGTAGATGAATTGAGAACCCAAGCTTATGAAAATGCAAAATTATTCAAAGAAAAAGTTAAAAGATGGCATGAAAAAAGAATCCAAAAGCGTGAATTTAGAGTCGGAGAATATGTTCTTTTGTACAACTCTCGTTTCGGATTCTTTGCAGGAAAACTCCTCTCAAAATGGGAAGGCCCATATGTCATCGAGGAGGTTTACCGGTCTGGACCCATCAAACTAAATAATCCCAAAGGTACTAACCCGAAGGTTGTCAATGGGCAATGAATAAAAAATTATATATTAGGTACGCCCATTAACGTTGAAAGTAATATTATCCAAACTTTGACACCGGAAGAACACATAAAAGAGTCCTCCCGGAACACTCCAGAATCATGAAAATAAGGAGGTACATGATACGGTAAGTAAACAGACTCCAAAAAATCCGCAAAAATATTTTTTATTAGTTTTGGAATATTTAAGAATTTTGGAAATAAAGAAACTTCCAGGAAGCGCCCCCTGGTGGGAACAAGACACCAGGGCGCGCCAGGCAAGCCTGGCGCGCCCAGGTGGGTTGTGCCCACCTGAGACACCTTCCATACTCCGTTTTTCTTCCGTATCCTTGTCCTCCAAGATAAAAAATTTATATATACTTCCCGAACCTGTTGATCACCGTATTGCGAAGAAATCCTCTGTTCTCTTTTCTTGCTGTTTTTTGCGCAGTTCTGAAAATATGTCATCCCAAGATTCGGACGGATAGAGCTATGTCTCACATCTCATTGCTGACCCAAAGACCTATGGTAACCTATCCCCTTATGATCAAACTACAGATGACGAAGAGGATGCTCACTTGATGAAGATCGATGATTCAAGCTCGGAGGAGGAGGATGTCCCTCTACCTCAACCTGGGGATATGCACGTGGAATTCAAGAAGTCAAGTATTCCTAAGAGAGCTAACCGGTTTAAAAACCAATCTATTCCTTTTCGTTTTAGGCAGAAAAGCAAAGGGGATTTATGTGACAAGATCTTGAAGCTGGAGTTGGAAGTCGATGATTTAAAGGAAGAAATTGCTCTCCTCAACTATCATATGAAAAATATAAAGGCAAATTTGTCATCACCACCATCATCTTCTTCACCACCAAAGGAGAATTGAGTATCGGGTATGGGCACTCCCCTTGGCTTTTGCCAAGATTGGGGAAGGTGCCCCGGCATCGTATCATCCCACTATCTTTTTTATCTTTAATTATTTTAGTTTGATCTTTTGCATTAGATGAATAAAATTTAGTTCGGTCCTTTCTTCCTTGAGAGTTTGCTTAGTGATGTACCCTTGTAATCTCGTGTGCAAGTTATATAATAAAGTTTAGTTTGAGTTTTTGCCTTCCTTACTTTCATGTTGCAAATAAAGAAGGAAAAAGATAAAAGAAATAAATAAAAGGAAAGAAATAAATCAATAAGATTATATACTAATCCTATGGTAGGTGATGGCACCACATAAGGAAAAGTATAAGTAGAAAATTTTATTAGAGATTGACAAACATAGCATTAGTCAATGATGCAACTCATGAAAGAGTTAATAAGGGAAGAGAAGATTCACATATAAATATACTATCCTAGAAATCTTTTGTGATTGTGATCCCTCATCAAAGTATTATATGCCAAAATTGTTGACATTGGACAAGGAAGACAACTTAATGGTTTATGTTTGTTTATATTCACATAGAAGTCATATTGCCATAGATCCTTTAACATGTGATGCTTTCCCCCTATCTTTGCTAGCCAAAAATTCCGCACTAAGTAGAGATACTACTTGTGCATCCAAAAACCCTTAGACCCAAATCTTATTTTCAAGTGTCCACCATACCTACCTAGGGATTGAGAAAGATCCCTTAAGTAAGTTGTCATCGGTGCAAAAAGGCAATAAAAATTGCTTCTAAAAATGTGAGATCATTTAGTGTAAGAGAAAATTGAGCGTTGTATGAACTTGGATGGCAAAGAATAAAAGCGACAGACTGCATAATAAAGGTTGTCATCTTAAGGGGCAATACAACGTGACGTTCTTTTGCACTAAGGGATTGAGCATACAAACAAATAAGCGCATGGCAACCTCTGCTTCCCTCTGCGAAGGTCCAATCTTTACTTTTATGTATTTACTTTTATGCAAAGAGTCAAAGTTTTCCTTCTATTCCTTTTTCTTTTTCTCCTTTGGCAAGCATCATGTGGTGAGGAAAGATCTAGGCACATATGCCCAATTTAATATAGATAGCATGAGTTATTATTGTTGACATCACCCTTGAGGTGAATATGTTGGGAGGCGAAACTTTAAGCCCCTATCTTTCTATGTGTCCGGTTGAAACATTTTGCTCATGGGTATGAGGTGAGTGTTAGCAATCATAGAAAACAATATGATGGTTGATTATGTGGACTTGCCTAAAGGCTCCGACACGTGACCCTCCCTGAAAAGATGATGAATTGTAGTTGCAAAGTTGACTGAGAACATAGTTTGTTGGTTTCTAATAGAGTTTTTGCTTTATACTTCGATTATGTGATGAACTATTACTTATTCATGAGAAGTATATGATAAAAGTCCTATGTTTAATTTTGTTGTTGTTATAATAATCAACATGATGCTTCTATGTCCGTATTTTTTTTATCGACACCTCTCTCTCAAAGCATGTGGACATGTTTTTCGATTTCGGTTTTCGCTTGAGGACAAGCGAGGTCTAAGCTTGGGGGAGTTGATACGTCCATTTTGCATTATGTTTCCTTACTGTTATTTATAATGTTTTTATCCATAATAATGCTTTTTGGAGTAATTCTAATGCCTTTTCTCTCATAATTTGCAAGGTACACACCAAGAGGGAGAATTCCGGCAGCTGGAAATCCAGACTTGGAAAAGCTACATCGGGCCGCCTATTCTACACAACTCCAAACAAGCTAAAACTTCACGGAGATTTGTTTATGGAATATCTAAGAATTATTGGAGCAAATAACTACCAGAGGGGCCCCACCAGGTGGGCACAACCCACCTGGGTGCGCCAGGGACCCAGGCGCGCCCTGGTGGGTTGTGCTCACCCAGGCCCACCTCCAGTGAAAATCTTCTGGTATATATGTCATTTTGACCTTGAAAAAAAATAAGAGGGGGACTTTCGGGATGGAGCGCCACTGTCTCGAGGCGGAACTTGGGCAGGAGCACTTTTGCCCTCCGGCGGAGCGATTCCGCCGGGGGAACTTCCCTCCCGGAGGGGGAAATAATCGTCCTCATCATCACCAACAACTCTCCCATCATGTGGAGGGAAATCTCCATCAACATATTCAACATCACCATCTCATCTCAAACCCTAGTTCATCTCTTGTGTTCAATCTTGTTACCGGAACTATAGATTGGTGCTTGTGGGTGACTAGTAGTATTGATTACATCTTGTAGTTGATTACTATATGGTTTATTTGGTGGAAGATTATATCACTACAAAAAAAGACACATCCGTGACATTTTGGGCTGAACGAAATTTTTTCTGTCATACTTATGACACTTCTATGACGATAATTGTGACAAAACCAGGTATCATCATAGATGTAATGGGCTCCTACTTCTATCACAAAAAATCATGACAGAAAATGGACTTTTCGTCCTGGGCGGGCCGGAGACGCACCTGCGAGACATTCTTTGTGCCGTCCATGACGGAAAAAACCATTGTTGAAGTGAGGGCGAGGAAAATTTCGGGGAGTTCCCGGTTACGGTGGGTGGACGGGGGCCGAGCGAAGCGTCTGCGTTTCTCGTACACGTCTGGCGTGTGTGCAGAGCATTGGGCTCTAACTGAACCCGAGCGAGGCGTTGGGCTCTAACTGAACCCGAGCGATTGCACCGCAAGCTACGCGTTACTGAACTCGAGCGATCGATCGATGGCTGTTAACTGAACCCGATCGATCGAGCCGGTTGGGGCTGGATGAACAGGACCCCGTGGAGGGCTGGACGAACCAGACCACCCCGTGGAGGGCTGGATGAACAGTAGACGGTGGAGGGCTGGATGAACAGTAGCCCGTGGAGGGGTGGTTGAATAGGAGCCCGTGGAGAGGGCTGGTTGAACAGCAGCCGGTGGAGTAGCGCATGCTGGATGAACGGGAGCCCGTGGATGAACAGTCGCGGGTGGAGGCTAGAGGAGGTCGACGGTGGATGAACAGTAGCCCGTGGAGGCTGGAGGGGGTCGACGGTGGAGATGAACAGTATCCCGTGGAGTCCCGTTTTGCGGTACGCCACACCCCGTTTCCTCCGTTTTGCGGTACGCCAGACCCCTCCCGATGAACAGGATCCCGTTTCAAACATGGCCGATCGAACACAAGGCCGTTTCCTCAGTTCTGCGGTACGCCAGGCCTCGTTTCCATCGGCTGTTCCGTCCAAGCCCTCCCGATGAACACGACGACGCATTCCGTTCTAACCCAGCCGGTTGGCTCCCCATGAACACGACGACGATGCTGTTTCTCCGTTCCGACCCAGCCATGTACACGAGCCCTGGCCGTACGTATGCACGAGTAGGGGTTCGAGACCCTGCCCGTATGTACGTACGTGGCCGTATTTTCTTTCTTGCACACTGGCCGATGTACGTACGTGTACATGCTATGTGCACGCCTCTACTACGACACTGCGCGCCTCTACATCGACTAGTATGTACATACACGTTCGCGACCAGACTGACAACGCTACGTACGCTTCGACCAGGTGGGTCCCGACTGTCAGGCACTTCCTTGCGTGCGAAGATGTAGCTGGTGGGTCCCAGCGGTCGGGCGAATCATTTGTTTTGCGGACGCACTTCCTTCGTGTGAAGATGTGGCTGGTGGATCCCGGCGATCGGGAAACGTTTTTTCGTGAAATACGGTGGCCCGTCCGGTGGGTCCCCTGTCGGTGGAGGAATAATTATTTTGCGGCGTAATAAGGAGGCACTTCCTTGCTGCGGCCGTGGACCCGGTATCGACCTCTCCATGCGATCCACGTCTGATGGAAGCTGTTCCTTGACCACGTTGACCACGCCGCGCCGAGAGCACCAGGGCGATGGACGACGGCGAGGCCTAGGAAAGGGACGACGCGGAGCCGGGGAAGACGCGGTAGTGGATGCCCACGCGTAGAGGAGTATGAGGGTTCACTGGTTCGCTGCGGTGTGAGGCTGCCATCACCGCAGAATAACAGGGGGTGTGGGTGAGTAGAGGGATGGCCTGGCCAGCGGTGGGAGTAGTAGGGGGCGGTGAGGCCTCCGCCGCATCGCAACCAGCCATGGGAGGCAGGAGCACGAGGCACGACCGGCGCTGGTTTGGGCGGCTGGAGCAAGAAGACCAGAGGTTGAAGAAGCACTACGGCCGTTGGATGGACATCGACGGTCAATCGGAGCTAGAATCGTGCATATTGACTAAGTTGACAAAGCCCTCCGTCCCCGTCAACTTAGTAGGCCCACAAGTCAGCCTGCCACTATACTGGGTCCCAGCTAGCAGGGGGAGTATTTATTTTTTTGTGCGTACTAAGGAGGCACATCCTTGCCTGCGAAGATATAACTGGTGGGTCTGAGCTGTCAGCGGCGGTAACGTTTTTTTCGCGAAATACAGAGGCCCTTTCGATGGGTCCCAGATGTCAGGTAGAGGAATCATTATTTTGCGCGTAATAAGGAGGCATTTCCTTTCGTGCGGACATGGACCCAGCTGTCAACCTCTCCACGTACAGTCCACTTCAGATGCATGTCGGTCGTTGACCACGCTGACCAGGCCGTGCCGAGAGCACCACGGCGATGGACGACGACAAGGCCTAGGAAGGGAATGACACGGAGGCAGGGAAGACTCGGCAGTTGTTTCCCACGCAGAGGGGACTACGACTGTATGAGGGTTTACTGGTTCATCTGCCGTCGCCGGTGAATAACAGCAGGTGTGGATGAGTAGAGGGATGGCTAAGCCAGCGATGGGAGTACGGTGAGGCTTGGCTGGCAAGACAGCCGATCAGCGGCAGTCCTACCGGTGCTTGTTTGAGCTGGGAGCGGGAAGAGCAGAGATTGAAGAAGCACGACGGCCGTTGGATGGACATCCGGCGATCTTCTTTGTCGTCAACCTTTTTTTAGAAAAGCCTCAAATCTGCGGAAAACAGCATACAACCCATCTGCCATTATTTCTAATAATTTATAGCCCATTTGCTAATTCTTAAGGTTTTTTTGGAGCCCATATTCTTTTTGTTAGCATTACAGCCCATATTGTGGCCATGGTTAAAAAAGTGTACGAAATTTTGCATATTTCTGTGCGGTCCGAACTGTTTTTAATCCCAAAATTTCGAGTCGCATTCAAAATGATTTTAAAAATAAATGTATATCAATATAAAATCCAACAAATTGTCCACGCATAAAAATCAATGCAATTTAAAATCTTGAAATGAAAAAAAGAAATTTGAAACTAATTGCCGGTTTGATGTGTTTTAAAAATGTAAAGCCCATTTCTTATTACTGATAGGCCATTTTCTCGGCCAGCCGAATGAAGCTCTCCTCGTCTTGAAAGATTTGCAGCCCAACAGGCCTGAGAAAGCGACTTACTTGGCAAATCACAAAAAACTGGGTTGTGGCCATGGACCCAGCTGTCAGCCTCTCCACGTACAGTACTCTTCCGATGGAAGTCGGTCATTGACCACATTGACCACGCCGCGCCAAGAGCACCAAGGCGATGGACGACAACTAGGCCTAGGAAGGGGACAACGCGGAGCCGGGGAACATGCGGCAGTGGATGCCCACACGAAGAGGAGTACGAGGGTTCACTGGTTCGATTGCGGTGTGAGGCTGCCGTCGCCGCAGAATAACAGGGGGTGTGGATGAGTAGAGGGATGCCCTGGCCAGTGGTGGGAGTAGTAGGGGGCAGTGAGGCCTCCGCGGCATCATAGCCGGCCACGGGAGGCAGGAGCACGCGGCACGACCGACGCTGGTTTCGGCGGCTGGAGCAAGAAGACCAGAGGTTGAAGAAGCACTACGGCCATTGGATGAACATCGTACGGTAATTGGAGCTAGAATCGTTCATATTGACTAAGTTGACAAAGCCCTCCGTCCCCGTCAACTTGGTAGGCCCACAAGTCAGCCTCCCACTATGCTGGGTTCCAGCTGGCAGGGGGAGTATTCATTTTGTGCGTAATATTGAGGCACTTCCTTGCGTGCGAAGATGGCTGGTGGGTCCGAGCTGTCAGCGGGGGCACAATTTTTTCGCGAAATCCAGAGGCCCGTCCGGTGGGTCCCGGATGTCGGTGGAGGAATGAAAGACACGAGAAGGTGTCTGAGAACAAGCTAGTGTACCCGGTAAAGAGGCGTTGCTGAGTTTTAGAAAAAGAGAGGCGTGCTCCTGTAGTTGGTTTGAATCAAAACCTAGACTATGACTATATATGGTGCTATGCTACTCCGCAAGTAATGAAACTGACATATCCAACGTTCGCTTCTCCTCTTCTCTACTTACTCTGCCTAGCATCAGAAGCTCTGGCCGCAGCAACCATGTCCGCTGGCTGCTCGTCCACCTGCTCTTCAGCAGGCAACAACCAAATATGCACCAAGTCGCTACCCGTACCATCGCCTGCACCGCAGCGGGTTGCTCATCGCAACACGCTGCCGTTGGTGTGGTGCCACTGTTGCAAATCACGTAGAGTCATCCGTCGCGTCTCAACCACAATCCTCAACCCTGGCCGAGTCTTCTACAAATGCCCAAATCATGGGGTAATAATATGTTTAAGTGTTGTTTTGCTGCTTTTAGTTGCTGATTTTTTTAATAGTTTGGTTGATGATCTTCTAATTTGATTCATGCAGAAAAGGGAAGATTTGTGTGATTTGTATTCCTGGGAAGTTGCTAATGTGGGGGAGTGCAACTACGCTGATTATTTGGTTAGCCAAGGAATCCCAATACCAGCAGGTTGGGGTGTTGGACAAGTAACTGAAGGAACGACAGAAGAGAAAGATGCAGAGCAGAAGGTTAAAGATGCAGTTCCTCGATCATGGCCAAGCAACAGCTTTGAACGACCTTGACAAAGAATGAGGAGACGAAAGAGCTTGTGAAGATAATGGGCAAAATCGATGTGCTCTATAGGATGATTGTCTCTTTATTTGCAGTGTATGTAGCACTCGTGATGTATTAAATGGCTATGACATGAGCACTTTCTTTGAAACTAGTAATGAATGAAACACATGTAGCGAAATTTGGGCGTAGTGTTGTGAACATCTAATGATTTCTATTAACGGAAATCAGGGGGTATCCCCTTTTGCTCATAAATAAATAGCATAGGCCCTTTTGGTAATAAATAAATAAATTAGCAGAGGCCCTGTCGGGTCAGCTTGGTTCTCATTCGAAGACGTCGAGCAAATTGCAGTCCAACAACAAACTATGTCATTAAATTCAAGTTTCACAGCCAAATATGAGTACAACTAAACAACAACGTCATCATGTTTTAGTCCTCATACAATCACCAAACACAAATCAGCATACATAACAAGTGATGTTCTCACAGGAAAATACTAAACAACATGTTCATCAGGTTTCAGTTGTCATAGCAAACACAATTTCACATAGTAGATAAAAACATCTTGACGGAAAATACGACAAAAGCAATGTAATCATCATCCATGACGACAGCGTTAACATCTTCGCCATGTGTATCAGTCTGAATCGTAATTCCCCATGGTGTCATCTTCTTCTTCGTCCTCAACGTCCTCGAACGTTGGCTTCTTCTTGATCAACTCTTGTATGTCCACAGCACGACAGGCAATCTTTTCGTCGGCGTCATTGACGTGATGGTTCTCAAAGATATTAGGAACATCTGTGTTATTTGTACATCAGGAGCAGTGTAAGCATCATCTTGTTGTGCAACTTCATTAAACGAATTCCTCTGCTCAAACCTTTGCAATACTCTCCAGCGCTACGTGCAAATGTGTCTTCCAAGAAAAATATCTGTGTTGCTTGATTTGCCAAAATAAAAGTCTTGTTGGTCTGGTACGCCGCCTTGACATTGATGGATTTGAAATAATCATTGATACGTCTCCAATGTATCTATAATTTTTGATTGCTCCATGCTATATTATCTACTGTTTTGGGGATTATTAGGCTTTATTTTCCACTTTTATATTACTTTTGGGACTAACCTATTAACCGGAGGCCCAGCCCAGATTTGATGTTTTTTTTGCCTATTTCAAAGATTTCAAGAAAAGGAATATCAAACGGAGTCAAAACGGAACGAAATCAACTGGAGAAGTTATTTTTGGAAGGAAAGCTACTGGATGGACTTGGACCCCACGTCAAGGAAGGAACGAGGATACCACGAGGGTGGGGGACGCGCCCACCCCCTAGGGTGCGCCCCCTGCCTCGTGGGGCCCTCGTGGCTCCCCTGACATGCTTCTTCCGCCTATATAACTCCAGGTACCCTAAAACTTCCAGAACAGAGATTAGGTCGGGAGTTCCTCCGCTGCAAAACCTCCAGAGCCACCAAAAACCAATCGGGACCTGTTAAGCACCACGGAGGGGGGAACCCTCACCGGTGGCCATCTTCATCATCCGGCGCTCTCCATGACGAGGAGGGAGTAGTTCAACCTCGGGGCTGAGGTGCGTGCAGTAGCTATGTTTTGATCTCTCTCTCTCTCGTGTTCTTGATTTGGCACGATCTTGATGTATCGCAAGCTTTGCTATTATAGTTGGATCTTATGTTTCTTCTCCCCCTCTACTCTCTTCTAATGAATTGAGTTTTCCCCTTGAAGTAATCTTATCGTATTGAGTCTTTAAAGATTTGAGAACACTTGATGTATGTCTTGCCGTGCGTATCTGTGGTGACAATGGGATATCACGTGATTCACTTGATGTATGTTTTGGTGATCAACTTGCGGGTTCCGCCCATGAACCTATGCATAGGGGTTGGCACACTTTTCGTCGTGATTCTCTGGTAGAAACTTTGGGGCACTCTTTGAGGTTCTATGTGTTGGTTTGAATAGATGAATTGAGATTCTGTGATGCATACCGTATAATCATGCCCACAGATACTTGAGGTGACATTGGAGTATCTAGGTGACATTAGGGTTTTGGTTGATTTATGTCTTAAGGTGTTATTCTAGTACGAACTCTAGGGCTGTTTGTGACACTTATAGGAATAGCCCAACGGATTGATTGGAAAGAATAATTTTGAGGTGGTTTCGTACCCTACCATAATCTCTTCGTTTGTTCTCCGCTATTAGTGACTTTGGAGTGACTCTTTGTTGCATGTTGAGGGATAGTTATATGATCCAATTATGTTATTATTATTGAGAGAACTTGCACTAGTGAAAGTATGAACCCTAGGCCTTGTTTCCTAGCATTGCAATACCGTTTACGCTCACTTTTACCACTTGTTACCTTGCTGTTTTTATATTTTTCAGATTACAAAACCTATATCTACCATCCATATTGCACTTGTATCACCATCTCTTCGCCGAACTAGTGCACCTATACAATTTACCATTGTATTGGGTGTGTTGGGACACAAGAGACTCTTTGTGATTTGGTTGCAGGGTTGTTTGAGAGAGACCATCTTCATCCTGCGCCTCCCACGGATTGATAAACCTTAGGTCATCCACTTGAGTGAAATTTGCTAGTGTCCTACAAACCTCTGCACTTGGAGGCCCAACAACGTCTACCAGAAAAAGGTTGTGTAGTAGACATCAAGCTCTTTTCTGGCGCCGTTGCCGGGGAGGTGAGTGCTTGAAGGTATATCTTTAGATCTTGCAATCAAATCCTTTTGTTTCTTGTTTTATCACTAGTTTAGTTTATAAAAGAAAACTACCAAAAAATGGAATTGAGTTTGTTTCATATGCTTCATCTTTTTAATATCTTTCGTGAAAATAAGGATTCCGACAATTGTGCTCAATTGCTAGAGGAAGAATGCATTAAATAGTTTGGCACTAAATATTTGAATGATGAGCATGATTGCAATGTTGTTAGTATGAATTCCTTGAATATCCATGATGCTAATGATATGCAAAGCCACAAGCTTGGGGAAGCTATGTTTGATGAAGATGATATTTTTTGTCCCCCAAGCTTTGATGAGCAAACTTACTATGATGAAAGCATGCCTCCTATCTATGATGCTTATTGTGATGACACGTATGCTTTAAAGAATAATGATAACCATGAAACTTGTCATCTTGATCTTAATTTTCAATCACATGATAGTTATTTTGTTGAGTTTGCTCCCACTATTATTCCGAATGAGAAGAATTTTGCTTATGTAGAGAGTAATAAAATTTCCATGCTACTAGATCATGAAAAGAATGCTTTTGGTGCTGGTTATATTGTTGAATTCATTCATGATGCTACTGAAAATTATTATGAGGGAGGAATATATGCTTGTAGGAATTGCAATAATATCAAGTTTCCTCTCTATATGCTTAAAGTTTTGAAGTTATGCTTGTTTTGCCTTCCTATGCTAGTTGATTGTTGTTCCCATAAGTTGTTTGCTCACAAAATCCCTATGCATAGGAAGTTGGTTAGACTTAAATGTGCTAGTCATATTCTTCATGATGCTCTCTTTATGTTTCAATTCCTATCTTTTATGTGAGCATCATTGAAATCATCATGCTCGGCTAGGGGCGTTAAGCGATAGCGCTTGTTGGGAGGCAACCCAATTTTATTTTAGTTTCTTGCTTTTTGGTTCTGTTTAGGAATAAATAATCCATCTAGCTTCTGTTTAGATGTGGTTTTGTGTTTTAATTAGTGTTTGTGCCAAGTAGAACCTTTGGGAAGACTTGGGTGAAGTCTTTATGATCATGCTGTAAAAAACAGAAACTTTAGCGTCACGAGATTAGCTAGAACTTTTTACTGGAAAGTGATTTTTAGTTGATTATTTTTGCAGATGATTACTAGACAAATCCCTCAGGTCCACCAATTTATTTTAGAATTTTTGGAGTTCCAGAAGTTTGCGTTAGTTACAGATTACTACAGACTGTTCTGTTATTGACAGATTATGTTTTTCGTGTGTTGTTTGCTTATTTTGATGAATCTATGACTAGTAAAATAGTTTATAAACCATAGAGAAGTTGGGATACAGTAGCTTTAACACAAATATAAATAAAGAATGAGTTCATTACAGTACCATGAAGTGGTGTTTTGTTTTCTTTCGCTAACGGAGCTCACGAGTTTTCTGTTAAGTTTTGTGTTGTGAAGTTTTCAAGTTTTGGGTAAAGATTCAATGGACTATAGAATAAGGAGTGGCAAGAGCCTAAGCTTGGGGATGCCCAGGGCACCACAAGGTAATATTCAAGGATAACCAAGCGTCTAAGCTTGGGGATGCCCCGGATGGCATCCCCTCTTTCATCTACTTCCATCGGTAACTTTACTTGGAGCTATATTTTTATTCACCACATGATATGTGTTTTTCTTGGAGCGTCATGTCATTTTATTTTGTTTTGCTTGCTGTTTGAATAAAGTATCAAGGTATGAAATTCTTAAAATGGGAGAATCTTCACATAGTTGCATAATTATTTGACTACTCATTGATCTTCACTTATATCTTTCGGAGTAGTTTGTCATTTTCTCTAGTACTTCACTTATATCTTTTAGAGCACAATGGTGGTTTTATTTTGAAGAAATAGATGCACTCTCATGCTTCACTTATATTATTTTGAGAGTCTTATATAGCATGGTAATGTGCCTAATCCTAATATGCTAGGTATTCAAGACTAGTAAAAACTTTCTTATGAGTGTGTTGAATACTAAGAGAAGTTTGATGCTTGATAATTGTTTTGAGATATGGAGGTAATAATATCAAAGTCGTGCTAGTTGAGTAGTTGTGAATTTGAGAAATGCTTGTGTTGAAGTTTGCATGTCCCGTAGCATGCACGTATGGTAAACGTTATGTAACAAATTTGAAGCATGAGGTGTTATTTGAGTGTCCTCCTTATGAGTGGCGGTCGGGGACAAGTGATGGTCTTTTCCTACCAATCTATCCCCCTAGGAGCATGCGCGTAGTGATTTGGTTTTTGATGGCTTGTAGATTTTTGCAATAAGTATGTGAGTTCTTTATGACTAATGTTGAGTCCATGGATTATACGCACTCTCACCCTTCTATCATTGCTAGCCTCTTGATTGCCGTGCATTGCCCTTTCTCACATTGAGAGTTGGTGCAAACTTGGCGGTGCATCCAAACCCCGTGATATGATACGCTCTTTCACACATAAACCTCCTTATATGTTCCTCAAAACAGCCACCATACCTACCTATTGTGGCATTTCCATAGCCATTCCGAGATATATTGCCATGCAACTTTCCACCATATCGTTCTTAATGACACATTCATCATTGTCATATTGCTTAGCATGATCATGTAGTTGACATAGTATTTGTGGCAAAGCCACCGTTCATAATTCTTTCATACATGTCACTCTTGATTCATTGCATATCCCGATACACCGCTGGAGGCATTCATATATGGTCATACTTTGTTCTAGTATCGAGTTGTAATCATCGAGTTGTAAATAATAGAAGTGTGATGATCATCATTTAATAGAGCATTGTCCCAAAAAAACAGAAAGGCCAAAACAAAGAAGGCCCAAAAAAAATAAAAAAAAATAAAAAGGGGCAATGCTACTATCCTTTTTTTCCACACTTGTGCTTCAAAGTAGCACCATGTTCTTCATCTAGCGAGTCTCATATATTGTGCTTCAAAGTAGCACCATGTTTTTCATATAGAGAGTTTCATATGTTGTCACTTTCATATACTAGTGGGAATTTTTCATTATAGAACTTGGCTTGTATATTCCAACGATGGGCCTCCTCAAGTGCCTTGGTCTTCGTGAGCAAGCAAGTTGGATGCACACCCACTTAGTTTCTTTTGTTGAGCTTTCATACATTTATAGCTCTAGTGCATCCGTTGCATGGCAATCCCTACTCCTCGCATTAACATCAATCGATGGGCATCTCCATAGCTCATTGATTAGCCTCGTTGATGTGAGACTTTCTCCTTTTTGTCTTCTCCACATAACCCCCATCATCATATTCTATTCCACCCATAGTGCTATATCCATGGCTCGCGCTCATGTATTGCGTGAAGGTTTATAAGTTTGAGATTACTATAATATGAAACAATTGCTTGCCTTGTCATCGGGGTTGTGCATGATGAGAGCATTCTTGTGTGACGAAAATGGTGCATGACTAAACTATATGATTTTGTAGGGATGAACTTTCTTTGGCCATGTTATTTTGAGAAGACATAATTGCTTAGTTAGTATGCTTGAAGTATTATTATTTTCATGTCAATATGAACTTTTGTCTTGAATCTTTCGGATCTGAATATTCATATCACAATTAAGAAGAATTACAATGAAATTATGCCAAGTAGCATTCCACATCAAAATTATCTTTTTATCATTTACCTACTCGAGGACGAAAGGAATTAAGCTTGGGGATGCTTGATACGTCTCCAACGTATCTATAATTTTGATTGCTCCATGCTATATTATCTACTATTTTGGGCAATATTGGGCTTTATTTTCCACTTTTATATTAATTTTGGGACTAACCTATTAACAGGAGGCCCAGCCCAGATTCTTTGTTTTTGCCTATTTCAGTAATTGAAGAAAAGGAATATCAAACGGAGTAAAAACGGAACGAAATCAACTGGAGAAATTATTTTTGGAAGGAAAGCTACTGGATGGACTTGGACCCCACGTCAAGGAAGGAACAAGGAAGCCACGAGGGTGGGGGCGCCCACCCCCCTAGGGCGCGCCCCCCTGCCTCGTGGGGCCCTCGTGGCTCCTCTGACGTGCTTCTTCTGCCTATATAACTCCACGTACCCTAAAACTTCCAGAACAGAGATTAGATCGGGAGTTCCGCCGCCGCAAAATCTCCAGAGCCACCAAAAACCAATTGGGACCCTATTCCGGCACCCTGCCGGGGGAGGGAACCCTTACCGGTGGCCATCTTCATCATCCCGGCGCTCTCCATGATGAGGAGGGAGTAGTTCAACCTCGGGGCTGAGGGTATGTACTAGTAGCTATGTGTTTGATCTCTCTCTCTCTCTCATGTTCTTGCTTTGGCACGATCTTGATGTATCGCGAGCTTTGCTATTATAGTTGGATCTTATGTTTCTTCTCCCCCTCTACTCCCTTGTAATGAATTGAGTTTTCCCCTTGAAGTAATCTTATCGGATTGAGTCTTTAAAGATTTGAGAACACTTGATGTATGTCTTGCCGTGCGTATCTATGGTGACAATGGGATATCACGTGATTCACTTGATGTATGTTTTGGTGATCAACTTGCGGGTTCCGCCAATGAACCTATGCATAGGGGTTGGCACACGTTTTCGTCGTGATTCTCAGATAGAAACGTTGGGGCACTCTTTGAGGTTATATGTGTTGGTTTGAATAGATGAATTGAGATTGTGTGATGCATATCGTATAATCATGCCCACGGATACTTGAGGTGACATTGGAGTATCTAGGTGACATTAGGGTTTTGGTTGATTTGTGTCTTAAGGTGTTATTCTAGTACGAACTCTAGGGCTGTTTGTGACACTTATAGGAATAGCCCAACGGATTGATTGGAAAGAATAACTTTGAGGTGGTTTCAGTACCCTACCATAATCTCTTCGTTTGTTCTCCGCTATTAGTGACTTTGGAGTGACTCTTTGTTGCATGTTGAGGGATATTTATATGATCCAATTATGTTATTATTGTTGAGAGAACTTGCACTAGTGAAAGTATGAACCCTAGGCCTTGTTTCCTAGCATTGCAATACCGTTTATGCTCACTTTTACCACTTGTTACCTTGCTGGTTTTATATTTTCAGATTACAAAAACCTATATCTACCATCCATATTGCACTTGTATCACCATCTCTTTGCCGAACTAGTGCACCTATACAATTTACCATTGTATTGGGTGTGTTGGGGACACAAGAGACTCTTTGTTATTTGGTTGCGGGTTGTTTGAGAGAGACCATCTTCATCCTACGCATCCCACGGATTGATAAACCTTAGGTCATCCACTTGAGGGAAATTTGCTACTGTCCTACAAACCACTGCACTTGGAGGCCCAACAACGTCTACAAGAAGAAGGTTGTGTAGTAGACATCAATCATCAGCTCTAGGTTTTGCGATCCTGGAAAACAGGTTATACCAACGACAGCACAACAGAACCACACACCGATGATCCTCGTTTGGAGATATCTGCAATCGAACAATATACATTATGTTAGCATACATTTCAGTTTTCTCTTTGTCATACGATCCGTGCTCATGATGGCACTTTGTTTTGTGTCTTCCGCCTTCGTCTCGTGCAAGGGTGTTGTAGCGCACATCTCCAACAACGCAAGATTCATAATGTCTTACCCGACTATCAGGACCCATTGCTAGTGAGTAAAGGGCATCAAGAATCGCCTGCCCATCCTCCCGAAGATCTTCTTAACCTATGGTTAGAAAATAGACAAGCTGATCATCTTATGTACTCAATATATTAAAAAACGACAGTGCAATTCAAAAGCTTACATGGCTCTTGAACCATTTCGCAAATCCCGCCATAACCAGTTTGTCAATGTTTCTTGGATTTTGCGGCAGTAACTCCTTTTTGTAGATGCTGCACAACATAGTGATCACGTCAAACATCTAAATATATCAGAATGTGCTGCAAGTTTAGTAGATTACGATGTATAAGCTGTAGTACTTAGCACTTACTTGATATAAGGTAGTATCTCGGGACAGTTATTCAACACATACCAAACCATTTTGTCCAAATCTTTAGGTTTGTTCTCTTGTCGACTCTTCCCTGTAACTTTCGAATAGAATAATCGAAAACATTGAGCCGGGATTGTCTTCATCCACCTCTTTGCTAAGGCGATCGTTGTTTCAATGTATTTTGAGCAGAATGTCAACGCTTCTGTAGCGATGTAGGCCTCTGCAATGGAACCCTCGCGTCTAGCTCTGTTCCTAACATAGCCCTTGAAAGTGCCTAGCCGCCTTTCAATAGGGTACATCCAGCCATACTGCACTGGACCTCTAAGTAGTGCCTCATTAGGTAGATGAACGGCCAAATGCACCATCACATCAAAGAAGGCTGGAGGATATATCTTCTCAAGGTCGCATAGGATAGTTGGTATCTTGTCTCTAAGACTCTCCAAAGCATCTATCCTGATATTTCTACTGCAGAGTTCCCTGAAGAATTGTCCAAACTCTGTAACTGCTCTGTATAAGTCAGGGCGGCCCAATCCTCTAAGGATAACAGGTAAAACCCTTTGAAGTGGGATGTGGCAGTCATGAGTTTTCAACCCTTGTACCTTGTTTCCATCTCAGACCTTGACTCTCCTTTCAGGGTTGGAAGCAAATTCATGTGGGAATCCCACACGTGACAGGACCTCGTAGAATTCTTTTCTTTTTACCTTGTCCAAGACGTACACAGCTGGTGCCATATCCCGTGGTTTACCTTCATCTTGCACCTGCAAATCCTGTCTGATACCCAGGTATGTCAAATCAATCCTAGATTTTAAGGTATCTTTCGTCTTGCCTTCAATATTAAGAAGTGTGCCGATAATGTTGTCACATATATTTTTCTCGATGTGCATCACATCAAGATTATGCCGCAGATCCAAATCTTTCCATACTCCAAGTCTCACAAAGTGGACCTGCGGGTAAACAATAATCTCGCTTCTGTCCTGCCATGCTTCCTTTTCCCGCTACCATTATCAGGATGGTTTCCTGGTGTAATATGACTGACCTTCTCTAATTCCACTTGCAACTCATCGGCGTTGAGCCTCTTTGGCGCATCACGGTTTTCATGCTTTGCATTGAGCACATGTCTACGGTATTTTCTAGGATGCGGATTGTCCTTGGCAAGGAAACGGCGGTGTCCAATGTAACAGATCTTGCTAAGTATTGCGTATGATAGTGGATTCCTGTCGCAGCGACCACATGCATTGTAACCATGTGTCGTTCGTCCCGACATAGTGCCCAAAGCCGGATAATCATGGATGCACCAAATTATAACAGCACGCAAAAAGAAAACAGCTGGTGGGCTGCTATATAGGTCTCGAGTGATAACACCCCTCCATAGCTATTGAAGTTCCTCCACAAGAGGCTCTATGAACAAATCAAAATCCTTTCCAGGACTTTTTGGACCTGGGATGAGCAAGGCCATCATGTAGTTTGATTCTTTGGTGCAGACATTTGGAGGCATGTTGTAAGTGATAACAAGAACTAGCCACATGCTATATGTGGCGCTCTGGTGGCCAAATGGGTTAAATCCATCTGAAGCTAAGCCAAGTCTAATGTTTCTCGGGTCAGCAGCAAACTTTTCGTGTTTATGATTGAAGCTTTTCCACTCACTACCATGTGATGGATGGCTCATTACATTCGATCTCTCAGACTCCTGGTTCCTAGAATGTCACAAGACATCCTCTCTTCTTTCAAAGCATCATGAAACAACCTCTGCAATCTTGGTGTAATTGGAAAATGTCTCGAGAACATTATGAGGAATCCTCTACACAACATCGCCATCTTTCCATCTTGATGATTTGCATTTCGGGCATTCACTTAAGTTGGCATAATCCTTCCTAATGAACACAATTATTCGACAAACATGGATCATATCATATCCAATTCCAACCGCACGAAGGAAATTCTTCATTTCTTTGTAGGTGTGTGGCAGCTCGGGGCGCATCTGGGAAAGCTTTATGGAAAGCAACCAACATCGCATGAAATGATTTGTTGGTCATCCGCTCAGATGTCTTCACACGAAGAAAGGAGACCATAGCTGAGAATCTGGCGGCTTAATTCACAGGGGTGACAGCCACGTTGCATTGTTCCAACATGCGTTTGTCGGTGTCAAAACCGGGGATCTCGGTAGGGGGTCCCGAACTGTGCGTCTAGGCGGATGGTAACAGGAGACAAGGGACACGATGTTTTTACCCAGGTTCGGGCCCTCTCGATGGAGGTAATACCCTACTCCTGCTTGATTAATATTGATGATATGGGTAGTACAAGAGTAGATCTACCACGATATCGTAGAGGCTAAACCCTAGAAGCTAGCCTATGGTATGATTGTTGTTCGTCTCTACGGACTAAAACCCTTCGGTTTATATAGACACCGAATAGGGTTAGGGTTACAGAGTCGGTTACAATGGTAGGAGATCTACATATCCGTATCGCCAAGCTTGCCTTCCACGCCAAGGAAAGTCCCATCCGGGCACGGGACGAAGTCTTCAATCTTGTATCTTCATAGTCTAGGAGTCCGGCCAAAGATGATAGTTCGGCTATCCGGACACCCCCTAGTCCAGGACTCCCTCAGTAGCCCCTGAACCAGGCTTCAATGACGACGAGTCCGGCGTGCATATTGTCTTCGGCATTGCAAGGCGGGTTCCTCTTCCGAATACTTCATAGAAGATTTTGAACACAAGGATAGTGTCCGCTCGCAAAACAAGTTCCACATACTACCGTAGAGAGAATAACCTTTGCACAAATCTGGCGGCGTATTCCGCGGCGTGACATCACACCACGGCCGTGCCTTTATATGAATCGCTTTTTTATCGCTCCACCTTAAGCGTTTAGCGAGGCGGTTTCCTTGGCACGTCTTATCAAAGCGGAGATCGTGCCCCTTATTCCGGATTCTCATCAATACGGACGGGTAACCCATCCGCGCCATTGATTACGGTGCTTGGGAGATAAGCGAGTTTTACCAGGGTGGCGGGGACGCATAGCTTCGTCCGTCATTCCATATAAGGGATAAGGATCCACCTTTTCACCTACGCCTTCTTCCTCCTTTGCTCATCCATTTCCGCGTACTCGAGCTCCAGCACCCAAGTCCGCACACCCCACCTCAACCTTCTCCAACTATGTCCGGAGCGGGAGGCAGGTGGATGGCCTCCTCCGTCACGGAGGGGCACACCAAAAAGCTGCGGAAGGCCGGATACTTGTCCAGCAACATCACGCACCGGCTACCCGACGAGGGGCAGCTCATTCCCACCCCCGGGCCCCATGAGAGGGTGGTGTTTCTCAGCCACTTCCTCTGCGGACTAGGTTTTCCACTTCACCCATTTGTCCGGGGGCTCATGTTCTACTACGGCCTGGATTTCCACGATCTGGCCCCGAACTTCATCCTCAACATCTCGGCGTTTATCGTGGGTGTGCGAGGCCTTCCTTCGCATCCAGCCCCACTTCGCTTATGGCTGAAGACCTTCAATGTCAAGCCAAGGTCGTGGGCGGCCGCCAAGGAGTGCGGAGGCGCCATGGTTGGCAAGATGGCCAAAGTCCTATGGCTCGAGGGCTCCTTTGTGGAGACCATAAAGGGGTGGCAATCGGGTGGTTCTACATCACCGAGCCGCTGCTCTCAATGGGCGGCGGCCCCTGAATTCGATCTGGCTTCCCCACGGCTCACATCATGGAAAGAGACGGGCCTGTCGTGGGGTGATTCGGACGAGCTATCCGGACTCCAAACCTGCGTCCGGAACCTGGCGGACAAGAATCTCAGGCTTGTCAACTTTATCTAGGTGATGATCATCCGCCGGCTTCTCCCATGCCAGCAACGGGCCATCAAATTGTGGGAGTTCGATCCGGCACAGCAACCAACTCTGAAAAGGCTCTTCGACACTACGCATTTAAGATGCCCGGAAGGTGCTGTTCAAGGGCGCCGAGGCTCCCACATCCGCCATCAAGATCGCGGATTCAGCTCGCAGCCACGTGCCAGCGAGGTAAGTTATTTTACCCTTTATGGGACTCTTTTTCATAGTTTGACTCTATCACGGGATCTAAAACTCCCTAACCTTTGACAGGACTGGTGAAGACGTCTAGACAGATTAACTGTCCTGCCCTTTGCCGAAGACCCAAAGAAGCGCCCAATTGGCGGAAATTGCTGGCTCCGCACCTCACGTGGTGCCGGAGAAGAAGGCCAAGAAGAAGGCCACGGAACTTCGAAGGAGCTCCGGCGCCATGTCTTTGTCGGACTCATCACCCGACAACCTGAGGCGTAATCCTCCTCTGAGGAAGAGGAGGAGGAAAAAGAAGCCTCTCCCCCAGCGGGGGGAGAGAAGAAAAGGAAGGACGCCCCGACGGGGGAGGCCGGAGGGTCCAAGACAGGAAGGACCCTTCCTCCGGACTTCTCCACCAACGCCGACAGCGACGAGGAGGAGTGGCCACCAAGGGCCAAGCCCCTGGCGAGATCGTAAGTGTCCGGACTCCGGAATAGTTCATGACTTTTTATTTGTCGCATAGTGTCTTCTAACGCCGAATATGACCATGCAGCCCGCCCGAGGACGAGCTCGCCGCTTCGTCGAGCGGCTCCCTGGGTTCATCGGATGTGAATAGCACTTCACTTCCGACCGCCTCCTCTCCTCGTGTCGCCGACGACACATGATGGAGTCACGAAGGGCCCAGCCAGGAGGAGGTGGTCCCGGAGGCGCCAAGAAGGCAACCTCCGGACTCCGGCGCAAAGGGGCGAAACCCGAGAGGGCTCTAAGTCCGGCCTGTCAGCGGACTCCGTACTGGAACCTTCAGTGGTTCCGAAGTCCGACAAGCGGCTCCTTCGTAAGAAGGGCAAGACTACGACGCCGGTGACCTCCGTCCATCCGGAGACACCGGATAGCTTGCTGTAGGCGCTTAACGGTGCCTCCATCGACGAGGAGCACCGCACTGTTATGAGTGTGGTGATCCATAAAGTTCAGTCTGCCAAGAGCGGGCTAACTGAAGCTTGTACCAGCCTTCTAACAGGCTTTGAGGTAAGTTTAGAATATGTAAAAATATTACCGCATAGACAGTAGCCCCTGATGCTTAGTTCGGTGTTCGGAAAGAAAAGCCGGACTAAGGATCTAAAAAGATATACGTAGGAGTCTAACATAAGTATGTCAATATGGGATTGCAGATCGTGTTGTCGACCTCACAAGACCGATCATGGAGGTCAATGCATTGAAGAAGAGCCTCGGCGGTCCGAGAACGAGCTCGGCCTTGCCAAGAAGCAGCTCGAGGACAGGGAAGGTAAGCAATACCTTATTAAAGAAATACCTTATAGAAAGGATTCGGTTGCAAAAATGACAGGAATAACGTGGGTATTGTAGGGGCCACTAACGAGGTGGCGACCATTGAAGGAAGCGGTGTCCGCGGGCCGAAAGCAAAGCGGCCATGAGCGCACTCAAGCGAGAGAAGCAGGAGGAGGCGGGTGGCGGAGGTGCGGCAAGAGCTCTGTGCTCTCGTGGAAAACACGAGAGTTTGGAGCGTGACTCGAAGACTCGAGAGTCCGAGCTCGCCTCGGCTCTTGAAAGTGCCAAAGCCGCTAAGGCCGAAGCCCAAAAAGCCCTCCAAGAAATTGAATCATTAAAAAAGATAGCGGCGGGTAAGGCATTCTTTATGCAAAGCAAGCATGTGAAAGTGAATTACCTATTACTTACCCGGATTCGAGCTCTCTAGGAGCATTCGCAGATCTGCCCGTGAGTGTGTACGATCTTTGCCGCGTTCTACCGCACCAAGGAGGGTAGCTCGACGGAGAAGGTGTTCTGGTCTCAGATATCGAGGCCGAACGTCCAGTGCCTTCGAGCGACCAGTGAAGCAGCTGGTCGAGCTCCACAAGGTCACCGAACAGGCCATGAAGGGCCTCATAGTCCGGCTGTGGCCATTGGAAGCCATGCACGGAGCTACTTCGGGCTAGTGCACCGGTGGTGGGCCTTTGTCCATGGATTGAAGTCATCAAGCGCTCTATCTGCATTGAAGGTGCCCGTCGGGCCCTTGCCCGTGCTAAAGTGCACTGGGGCAAGCTGGATGCGGAGAAGCTTGTGACGGACGGGCCACCGAAGGGCAAGGAGCATCGCAAGCCCGAAATGTACTATGAGGGCGTCCTGAAGGGTGCCCTCCAGATAGCGGATGAGTGCTCCAAAGATGTAATTTTTGAATAGACTCACATTTGTTATCCCGCACGCTGAAAACTTGTTCATATGCGCTAAGCAACGCTTGTTAATTTCAAATATTACCTTACGTGCGGCCGTTTATCAAATTTGAGAGATGGCAAGTCGTTGGCTTCAGCCCCGATGCCACAGTCTTTGGGGTGTTCGGGATAAACTTGAGCGCTCTTGTTCCCACTCTTGGGTCCGTCGAGGAGGCGCTCAACGAAGCGAACAAGGCAACCAGACTTATAGTGCTTGAACACTCTCACTTAACCATAGAATTCTATAATTTTAAATTTCGGCGAAGCCCCTAGTATTCGGAAGACCGAGTTCGGGGCGCTATCCACGCCTTGGCCGGACAATGCCGACTCCTCGCTCTAACCGGCATAAGTCTTTAGGGACCCGAAAAAACCTCTCGAACAGCGACCGGCTCTCGCCCTATCATGACGGTCAATTTTAGCTTTCTCCACTGAGGTGCTCAACCCAGCTCAACCGGGGCACAATCGCAGTGGTTCTCCCGGCGCTACCTTAGCCGATATAACGGAACGTAAGGTACCAAAACATGGGAGCCGGGCAAACCCAACTATTGACCCAAGACATGATTCGGAGCCGATGCATATAATGCTATAAGTTCGGGGTGCCGCACTTGTGAAAGTGTTCGGACTTATCACACCATACTTTGGGGTACTTAAGCCCCTGGTGTATTGGCCGTACCAAAGTGTACGGGTGCAACATGTCATGAAATGAACATATATATAGATAAAGAAAGGAGTGCAATAATAGGCAAAAGCTATGTATTGTTTATGAAAAAAAAGGTACTGCAATGGAAGCAGAATGATACAAATAGTGCGATAAGCAAGGGATGGGACTATTTAACATGTCCCCCTCCAGGGGTAAGCTGCGGGATGGTATGTAAAACAGGTATAATGCTCGTAGTAGAGACCAAGCTGGACACTCGGCGTAGCTTTCGCTTTCCTGGCTGTTGCATCGTGAGTTCGGCAATTCTAGTGCCGGACAGGACTTCTGAAAACGGAGTCCTGAAAGTAAGAAAAAAGAAAAAAGAAAAAGAATGACACAATCGGGAGCCCCTAGTGCGGTTGAGCCGCATTCTGGGCGTGTCGTGGTCGTGCCCCTCCCCTTATGCCCATGGTATCTCCAGAGCGTAGTTATGTACGCATAGTACTGGCTTCACAATTTCGCGAGGGCTGGGGTTGGGGCCGGATTGCTACGTGTGCTCGGATCGTGCCAGGCGGTCTTGTTGTAGGTTACTCCGGGCGCGCTTGACGGTGGCCGGACGTTTAATAGCCGGGCTCGAGAATTGTTGTGAGAGGCTGCTTTGCACCTCCGCCGCGAGGGCCGCCGTGTGCTCCTCCGTTCGGAGAGAGCGTTCGGTGTTTCCATTGACCGTGATTACTCCTCGAGGGCCTGGCATCTTGAGCTTGAGGTATGCGTAGTGCGGCACCGCATTGAACTTTGCAAATGCGGTTCGTCCAAGCAAAGGCGTGATAGCCGCTGTGGAACGGGACTATGTCGAAGATTAACTCTTCGCCGGAAGTTATCCGGGATCCAAGACCACTTCGAGTGTAACCGAGCTCGCATACAATTGGCCTCTACACCTGGTATTACGCCTTTAAAGGTCGTCTTTGTGGGTTTAATCCTTGAGGGTCTATGCCCATTTGCGCCGTATCCCGATAAAGCAGGTTCAGGCTGCTACCGTCGTCCATCAGGACTCTGGTGAGGTGAAATCCGTCAATAATTGGGTCAAGAACCAACGCGGCGAAACCGCCGTGACATATGCTAGTGGAGTGGTCCCTTCGATCGAAGGTGATCGGGCAGGCAGACCATGGGTTGAACTTCGGGGCGACTGGCTCCATCGTGTATACGTCCCTTAGCGCACGCTTCCGCTCCCTTTTGGTATGTGGGTTGCGTATATCATGTTCACCGTCTGCACTTGTGTGGGAAAACCCTTGATCCTGTATTGTTCGGGCGGCCGGGCTCTTCCTCGTCATCGCTATGCAGCCCATTGTTGTTGTTTTCGGCGCTTAGCTTGCCTGCTTGTTTGAACACCCAACTATCCCTGTTGGTGTGGTTGGCTGGTTTTTCGGGGGTGCCATGTATCTGGCACAAGCGATCGAGTATTCGGTCCAAGTTGGACGGGCCCTGTGTATTTCTTTTGAATGGATTCTTCCGCTGACCGGGTTTAGAGCCTCTGGATCCGGCATTGACTGCCGTATCTTCAGCATTATCGCCGTTAATGCGGCGCTTGTTCTTGTTGCGACGCGACCTGCCATTGCTGTCCTTGGTATCCGAACTACCAGGGTGTTTGGCCAAGTTGTTGCTTCGAGCTAGCCAGCTGTCCTCTCCCGCGTAAAAGCGGGTCATGAGCGTTGTGAGGGCTGCCATGGATTTCAGCTTTTCCTGTCCTAGGTGCCGGGCTAGCCACTCGTCGCAGATGTTGTGTTTGAAGGCTGCTAGCGCCTCTGCATCCGGACAGTCGACGATCTGATTTTTCTTTGTTAGGAACCGCGTCCGTAATTGTGCGCCGATTCTTCCGCTGCTGAATTATATGGCTAAGGTCATCGGCGTCGGTGGTCGCACATATGTGCCCTGGAAGTTATCAAGGACTGCAGCTTCCGTGTCCTCCCAACAACCGATTGACTCTGGCGGCAAGTTGAGCCAATGCCGAGCTGGTCCTTTAAGCTGCAGTGGGAGGTATTTGATGGCATGTAGATCATCACCGCGTGCCATGTGGATAGGGAGGAGATAGTCCTCGATCCAAACCGCAGGATCTGTTGTGCCATCGTATGATTCGATGTTTATGGGTTTGAAACCCTCGGGGATTTGATGATCCATTACTTCATCTGTGAAGCATAGTGGGTGTGCGGCGCCTCTATATTGAGCTATATCACGACGCAGCTCAAATGAGCTTTATCTAGTGCGTTCGGCCCGGCCGGAATTGCTATATCCGGCGTGACGGTTATCGTCACGTGTCGTGGGGTGCCCACGTGATACGTAGATCGATCTTGTTTGCATTGCCTTGTCCTCCAATATGTCTCGCAGGTCTGGCGCGTTTCCCCGTGCCTTGGTACTTTTCGAGCGACGCCGGAGTACGGCTTGAATGGAGGGTCTAGAGGCCTCTCTGTCGCGGCCACGGGGTGGCCGGTCGGCCGCATCATGCGCTGGTGATGTAGGTTTGGGTGCTGCTTCCTCTAATTGGGGTAGCAGCCTGCGTTTGGGGTATCTCTTGGAGGGGCGTTCGAGTTCATACTCTTCGGCTGCAAGGACTTCAGTCCATCTGTCAGCTAGCGAGTCTTGGTCAGCTCTAAGCTGCTGCTGCTTTTTCTTGAGGCTGCTTGCCGTGGACATAAGCCTGCGTTTGAAACGCTCCTATTCGGCAGGATCCTCAGGCACGACAAATTAAGTAAGCCGAGGCTTGCCTCATCTTCGGAGGGAGGCATATAATTATCGTCCTCCACTTCCTTGTCTGCCGCTCTATCATGAGGGCTGGCTTCCCCCTCCTCCTGTGCTGAATCCTGCTGGAGGAGGTTGTCTTCGGCATTGTCTGGGGTGTTATTATCTCCCGTGTCGGAATCACCGTTTTTGCTGTGGCGGGATTTAGAGCGGCGCCGCTGACGTCGGCGCGTGGGGTGTTTCTTGGAGGGTCATCCTCCGCCCGTTCCATCGCCGTTCCCATCTTTTGGGATGTCCACCATGTATATGTCGTATGACGAGGTGGCCTTCCAGTGCCCTGTAGGCGCTGGTTCTTGGTCGTCTCCAGCAACGTCGTCCATACCGTCGATGTCTTCGGAGTCGAAGTCGAGCATGCGGTTAAATCATCGACAGTGGCTACAAAGTGGGTGGTGGGTGGGCGTGGAATTTCTTCATCGTCCGCCTCCCAACCTTCCTGACCGTAGTCCGCCAGGGCTCTCGATAAAGAGAGAGACTTTAGTGAATTCAGGATGTCGCCAAAGGGCGAGTGCTGAAAGACGTCCGCGGCAGTGAACTCCATGACCGGCGCCCAATCGGATTCGATTGGCAGGGGCGCGGCGGGTTCGGAGTCCGGAGAGGAGTCCGGCACCTTGGAGTCACGGTCTTCGCAAAGGACAGGGATGGAGTTCGGATCAATTGACGTAGAGATCGTAGCCCCTGAGGCGGTGTCCAACCACTCGTCCTCGATCGGCGAAACCGGCTCCGGATTAAGGGTCGGAGCGGGCATTGGCCTCCAGGGCACTGTTCGGCGGCAGAGCTAGATCGTACCCATCGAGACAGTGCGGCACGCTCGGCTGTGGCTCGAATACATCGAAGATCAAGTCTCCGCGGACATCGGCCGTATAGTTCAAGCTTTCCAAATCTGACACGATGGCCAGGGGCGTAGCTTTCGATCTGCTCCAGATGGCCTAGCGAATTGGCCCGCAGTGCAAAGCCGCCGAATACGAAGATCTGTCCGGGGAGAAAAATCTCACCCTGGACTACGTCGTTGCTGATGATTGAAGGAGCCATCGGGCCTATAGGTGACGACACAGAGGAACTCTCAATGAAAGCACCAATGTCGGTGTCAAAACCGGCGGATCTCGGGTAGGGGGTCCCGAGCGTGCGTCTAGGCGGATGGTAACAGGAGACAAGGGACACGATGTTTTTACCTGGTTCGGGCCCTCTCGATGGAGGTAATACCCTACTCCTGCTTGATTGATATTGATGATATGGGTAGTACAAGAGTAGATCTACCACGAGATCGGAGAGGCTAAACCTAGAAGCTAGCCTATGGTATGATTGTTGTTCGATCCCTACGGACTAAAACCCTTCGGTTTATATAGACACCGAATAGGGTTAGGGTTACATGAGTCGGTTACAATGGTAGGAGATCTACATATCCGTATCGCCAAGCTTGCCTTCCACGCCAAGGAAAGTCCCATCCGGACACGGGACGAAGTCTTCAATCTTGTATCTTCATAGTCTAGGAGTCCGGCCAAAGATGATAGTTCGGCTATCCGGACACCCCCTAGTCCAGGACTCCCTCACAGGCCCACCATTTTTCATCTGCAGGTGAAAGTTCACGGAATGCACGAGCATTTCATAGCATTGTTTCAATGTTGGTCAAACTCACTGGCTCCGCCACCACCTCCTCCTCCTCCTCCTCTTCCACACGAGCATCGTGAGATCAAGATGGTGATTTCTTGCTTCCACGTAGTCAATAACATTGACGTTCACAGCTTCACCATGATGAACCCACCTAGTATATGTAACCGACATCCCATACAAGTGTAGATGATTTTGCACAGTTGACTGGGGTCCTGTAACTGAATTCATACAACTGCCACACGGGCAGAGCACATCTATTTTTGGACCATCGTACTCAGGCTGATAAAGTTCATGAAGTTTTCAACCCCCTCGACATATGCAGCGGAGAATCTTCGAGCAGAAGTTATCCAAGTCATGTCCATCTGTTAGACATACAAATTAGTTCTTCTACTAGATATTACCGGAAAAACATATATGCTTTTTTATGAAGTCCATAAGAAAATACCTAGGTCGATGTCTAAAGCTATGGCAAGATATCTGGACGAGCAGATCTAAGTAACGAAATATATGTAAAGCTAATTCAGCAAACAGATTTGAGTGCTAAATTATGGCAGACTGTTCCAGCAGTCAATGAGGCCGAGCACAAAGCCATCGAACTATCGAAGGCCATCGCAGCAACAAAGATCGAGTATAAAACGGTGTAGAGCTATTTCACCTAACAGATTGGCTACTAGACCATGGCAATCTACGTCACAATAAATATATGGCAGGATATTTTAGCAACTAATCGGCCTTGGCATGCCATCTTAGCTAAGTAGATTGAGTGCGAACAGGGCAAGGAAGCTTCTTAAGCGAGCATATTATTTGTAAACTACTTCGCAAGCAGTGAGATTAACGGCGTCTATCGGCTAACATTCAGCGCTACACCGACATGCACGGGCCTCGATCTATAATGCGCGTGGGGAGAAGCTGACGTCAGCGTCCCCACACAAACGTCGCCAGCGGTGGCGGCGCTGACCGCCGTGCGCCTCCACAAGAACGTTGCCAGCGGTGGCGGTGCGGCTAGAGGACGACAGTCTACGAGAGCGTACTGTGGGAGCGAGAGGATCACCCTGCGTCCCCTCGATGAACCGCGGCGCCGATGTATCGGCGTGGCGGGGACGGCAGCTTTGGCGGAGCGAATGGAGTGGAGGGGACGGGGAGGGGTTTGGGGAATATTATTAGCTAATTGGCGAAGGGCGGTTGAATCTAGGATTTGGGGGAATTTTTGGGTGGGGAGGATTTTCGCGATGGGCGGGGAGTTTGGCGCATGGTCGGTTTCTCCAAGTGCAGTCCCACGTGTCGGTGAAGAGGCAAGTCAAGCGTGTTCCGCTTATGGCGCTGCCGTGCAGGACCGAACGCGTGTGGGGTGCAATGCGACCGCGACAGGGGTGCTTTGAGCGTACCGCCTTTTTTCCTTTTAAACTAGGTGCTTCGCCCCCTAAAAAAACGTGTTGCTTCGTGCAATCCATCGATACCACTACTAGTAATCTGGTAATCCCGACTAAAACGGCACGGTCGGGTCTTTTCCGACGCGATATGCTGGGAGGTTGGCTTAGTTGTGGTTTTTAGGACGAGTAATGCTACACCTACATAGTCCCAGTTACATAATTAACGTAATGTGAAACATGTGAGCTGTTGATTGCAGATTGGGGGGGGGGGGAGGGGCCCACCACCATGAAAATCAGGGGAGGAGAGAGAGAGAGAGGCAATTTACGTTAACCCTTTCGTAGGTTCCTGTAGATGTAGAAAGATGTGAAATGGGTGAATGTGCATTTGCAGATAAGGCCTTCCCTCATTCATCCTTTTCTCCCACAAGATCTTGATCTTCCGTGCAACGCACGGGCATCTTGCTAGTACTCCTACAATATACTATATTATTGTGAAAGTTCATATACACCGGCCGAGATTAATGCAAACACGGCAAATTTTCATTACATTTTGAACTTTATAGGATAGAAAAATAAAAGAAACCCGACCCTAAACCTATTCTACGACGGCGACTGACATCCTCCATCTGCGATCTCCATGTACGTGGGCGGGTTTCAAGACCCATGAAGTGAAGGTGCGGTCTCCGGCAAGGAAAAGTAGAACACGGGAGACGGACCGGCCAATTTGCACACCATGCCCTGCCGCCTCCCATGCCCTACTCATACTCGGAGGAGTCCCCGACCTCGGCGGTGCCGGACATTGGACGGCAGCAAGTAGGACGCGTGGTGACGGTGCTCCCGTCGTCGGCCGCCAGTGTGGCCACCGCTTGTGCGGCGACTTGAGCGAGGGCGGTGACCTCGAGCTTCATCCCCGAAGACAAGCTCTCCCGCAGAGCGTTCGCGCTTGCGGTCATGGCGGATGTGTTGCCAGGTAGGAGGACGATGCGCTATGGTGTGGAGGTTAGCTGGGCGTTGCCGCTCTAAGTAGCGCATTCCTGTGAGGCCAAGCGTCCTGGTGCGTCATTAAGTCACCGGAGTTGGTTCCTCGGGCATCGAGCCTCTTAACGACGGCATACGGACGGACGGCTTGAATGCGGGCAGCTGGCACCGGCTGGGAGCGCACCGTGCGACGGCGCGAGGGACGAGGGTTTTTGGTGTGCCAGGGTAGTCAGCTGTGGTCGTGGCAACGTTGGAGATACCCTTTGCTCATATGCGATCGACGCATGTCATTGAAAAAGCAAGACGACTCGGTATGGTCTCAAGTCCTGAGGATGCAGTTGGCCGCGCTACACCATTCCGTGAACGCGTCCCGGCGCCCCGTGCATCGTCGACGAGCCGGGTGTCGGGGTGTGTTTGGATTGTGGCCTAAGTGCACCTTACCAAAATTTTGGTCGTGACCCAAATATTGGTCTTTGTTTGGATGGTTGCCATTTTTTGGCATGCCAATGAACTCTAGCCAACTCTAGTTCATTTTTCTTGCCAATGTCGGCCAAATCATGGGCAACCAAAACCTTAATCAAAATTTTGGCTACCCAATGCTTTGATGGGGCAACCTTGGGCACAAACCAAACATACTATTGGTCGTGCCACAGCACTAACGCCACCCTCGACACACTGAAACCGACCGTGTCTAGCGACAATGAGTGTGTCGCTCACCGCGGTCGCCGTGTCCAGAGGCGGTGCTGGAGCTGCGCCACGTTGTTGGCCCCCACGACCCACATGAACGGTTGCCGGTGGCGAGGAGGTCATGGGCCAGCTCCTCGATTGGACTAGTCTGCGCTAGGTCGTCCCAACAGGTGTGCCCCACATGTCGGTTTCCCTGTTTTCCCAGCCATATTCAAGCGTCAGTGCTCCGCGTTGCGCATTAGGCCTTTCACTATGTAGGCCAAGCGAGACAACTTATTGTTTATTTGAGCCATTCAAGTATAATCATGTGCCGTTTGCTTATTTCTCATTCCTCTCCAACCCTCTTCTCCATCGATCATGTCGCCCTCCGGTCAAGTCCATCCTCCCGCATGCCTCATTTGAACATTCCGCCGAGTATCATTCGCATGTGGGCCTATACCATGCTTGTATTTCCAATGTTTTGTAATTTGTCCGACATGCATACAAACAAACGGTTCGTTTAAAATTTCACTTTGCCTCCACTACGTGTCGCTTCGCGTCTTAGTTTTGACATCCCATTCGGTTCATGCCCCGACACATGTTGATGAGATTGATTGATGTTCAGAGATCAATTGCGTGTCGTGCAAGGAGATAAAGGTTTGGTCTGTTTCTATTGTAGAAATGACCCGCAGAAGTCTGTGGGGATCAGAGGGAGTATATTGTACGTTCATAAGCGAAACGAACGTATTGTACCCACCCTAGTCCTCTTTCAATCGATCTCCGGACCCCGAGATGAAATCGAGAGAGAATGAGTGGGGGCATGTGTGATACCTAAGGCGGATTCAAAATTTTGAATCGGTGATCATAGCATCCGCAAATCATATATAAAGGGTATTCAATGTTCGTTTCGTTTTTGAACGTATAATATACTCCCTCCTATCCTTTCTAGTTTACATATAAGTTTTATGTGTAGTCAAAGTATCTCTACTTTGATCAAAAAAGTATCAACATTCAACAACGCCCAATCAATATTGTTAGACTCGTACGTACTCCTAGATTTGTACTCGAGATGGTTTCCAATTTGTTTTCAACCACGTGAATGTGCTTGTTCTCGCGCATGCTCTTCCTACTAGGATTTCGCCACGTATAGCCAGTCCAATAGTAACTTTTTTAAGCTCCCTGTCCAATAGTACTAGTGGAGTACTGACAACATCTGTACTAGAGTATGCAGTGCTCATAGTAGTACTCCCTCCTTCCATTTATATAGGGCCTATGTGGAGGAGAGAGATGTGAAAAAGTAAGGGGAGTGAGCTCTCATGCAAGAGCCTAGCTATATACGCATTCCTAGTTAAGTACAATAAATATGAAGAAAGAGATGGAGAGGAGATGGAAAAAAGTACTAATACAATAGCCAACCTTATAATTTTTTTGCGGGGAATAGCCAACCTTATAGCCCACACTACTGTATGAGTGCATATAATAGATGATGGCTATAGATGACATGGTAGTTCCTTATAGCCATCAACTGGCTATATTATTAACCATGCTCTAATGCGTTTTTAAAACCGCATTTGACTATTGACAAGATTAATAGTACATGAGATGTATAATGTGAAAATTATATCATTGGAAGCTCCTTTCACATACGAATTTGACCGTATGCTTTGTGTAAGTTGCATGTCATATATTATTACTCTAACATTTGGTCAAAGTTAGCCTCAAAAAATGCATTAGGCGCTGTATAGTAAATGGAAGGAGGGAGTAGTAGTGGAAGTGGATCCTCTGACGTAGGTATCCCTGCCTTACCCTCCCTTTCAGCCACTTACTGACGGACCCCATGCTTCCTAAGCCCCGCATGTCGATTACTCAATGGGTTCGCCACGTCAGGATCCTCATCCGTATTATACTCCCTCTGTTTTTATTTACTACGCATAAAATGACGCGGGCGGGGGAGGGGGAGGGACGTCGGTTTGCTCTCAACTGCGGTCCCACAAACGAGCGAAAACGCAAGACGAAGCGCGTTCCATTCAGTGAGCGACGTGGAGGGTCCAGCATGTCGGGCTGGAACGCGAATGCGACAAGAGCGATGTACAGTCAAAACCGATTGACCAGTCGTCACCGGAACCTTCACACCAGAACCTTTGCTGCTCGGCCTAAGCCAGCCACTGCCCTAAAACCACACCTAATCTCCAGCCCCTTCCCCCACCTTTCGATCCCCTAGCCCGCATCAAGTGTCCCCTAGTTCGCCGGAAATACATGGTGCACCGCAAGATCACATACTACAAGATGCTAACGCCAGGGCGCCGCGCAGAAATCGCGGCGGCGGTCGGTGCCACAGAGCTCCGTTCCCAAGCTCGCTTTGCGGCGGGTCAATCCCCGAGTTCTCTGGAGCCAAGCTATGAGGAGGAGGAAGCCGATCCAATGTTCATGGTGGAGGTTGCGGCGCAGAAGGCCCCTGATGGGTATGAGACGATGGACGTCGACTTTGTGCCGGTGTCCGAGTCCCCCGTGGTGCAGGCGGACCAGCGGTTCAACCTGGCGATACTAAAGGAGGACCGGGAGGCAGAGCCTCAACTCGACACGGAGGCGTGCGCCTGCCGCTGCCATCGAGGCTCTCCTGCACGCGGAACCGGATGTCGTGGATGTGAACCGGGCGGCGGAGGCTCAACTTGAGGCGGAGCGCGCGGATGCCGCTGCCATCGAGGCCCTCCTGCAGGCGGAACCGGACGTCCTGGACTTGAACCGGGCGGTAGAGGCTCAACTCGACGCAGAGCGCGCGGATGCCGCTCTCATCGAGGCCCTCCTGCAGGCGGAAATGGACATCCTGGACTTGAACCGGGCGGCGGAGGCTCGACTCGACACGGAGCGCGCGGATGCCGCTGCCATCGAGGCCCTCCTGCAGGCGGAACCGGACGTCCTCGACTTGAACCGGGCGGTGCTCTCGTCCATGCAGAGCGCCCGCACGCTCCGCGTGAACGAGTAGCTGGAGGCCGAGGACAACCACGGTGTGGAGACACACGTCGGCAGCTACGGCTGGTTCGCGCCGGCAGCCAAAGGCGACGAGGCTGTCTCGTTCATGAAAGCGATGATAGTTTTCTTTATGTTGTTGTTTTTATGGATCTTTTGCTGTGTAAAAACAAATATTGTTATGCAAGTCATCCGACTTGGGCGATCTACCATTTCAGCGGTTGGATGAATATCCCACGCCTCCTAACCCTTCTTCCACACCTCTTCTTCTTCCCCAACAGACCACCGCACGGGCCGTACGGATACTCCCCAACATGCGGTTGGATAAACATACTCTATGAACGAAAATTATGTGTCAGCCGTAGGATGGCTGAGTTTTGTTTGTTCACATGCGACATCACGTGTCAGTGAGGATGCGTTCCCTTGGTTGGGTTTATGGCATGCAGGAGCGACTGTGTGAGGGTGCGGTGCGACCGCGTCATGCAGGAGTGACCGTGTGAGGGTGCAGTGCGACCGCGACAGCCGTGCGCAAGTGTACCTCCTTTTCATTTTGAAAAACTTTAGGCAAGCTTGGCAAAAATGTGTGGCGAAGTATGGCAATGCAAGGCCTAGACCCAAACAGGATAAATACGTACTACGTACTAGGAGTACTAGTGTTAGAAAAGAAAGGCGGGATTTTACTTCGCAGGATTAATCGATACAAATCCTCGTTTCACGTGTCAATTAATGCGTATTTTTTTATCCAAAGCCCAAAGAGCTAACCATCTCACTCCTCATCGCTTGATTAATGCAGCGCCATGCAAACCAACCTTCTCACTTCCGCATGCATGCAGGGGATATTAATGTCCATGGTTGCTAGTACGAGGCAAACCCCAACAATTTTGCCTCGATTAGTGTTAGTGGCCTTTTGCAAATTGTAATTTTGATATACTGGCTTTGTGTACAAAAAATGGTGGTAGTAACTATATTTGACTTCCTTCCCCATTGCGGTGACATCGACGATATCTCGAACGTTGTGGTTTGGCGAAGTGCGTTCAACAGAGAACACCATTGAGCGAGACCAAGGTAAGTCGTTCGCAAGTGCCGCCTGCAAGCCGAGACAACCGCCTTATTTGCATCCAGGAAGTTCGTTGAACCAAAGGACGCGTAAATGTACTAGTACTACTCGTACACAATAGCGTCGCCCGTCCATCTTAGTGCGGTGAGATGGTTTCTCGAACAAGACGATGGAGAAGCGGAGTCAGCGAAGAGTGAAATGATGGTTGCTTCATCCGTGCTTTGTGATTTGACGCCTCACTGCTTTGTGATTTGTGATAGAAGGGACAGGGGAGTAGACTCTATGCTCTATACTGTACATGCGTCCAAGCATGGGAGAAAGAGGAGAGACGTTGCATTTTTCTATTCCTTCAATCAATCAATTAGGGAGCTTAGGTTCCATCCTTTTGGCTTTGGCAACACCGTCCACAATGGTTCCCACGATGCCAAAAGCTATTTTCACATTTGGCTACACATTGTGGATGCCCTTAACCGTACCACTTGGTTTTGCTATTGTGTGCTATCTATACAAATCTCAATTATATTGATCTAAAAAATTATAGAATTAAGATTAGTAAAAAGGAGGTGATTTTGCCGCGTGGATGGCGGGGGAGGTTTCTTATTTTTAGAGGACGTTGTCCTAGCGGTTTGCTAACATGCGGTCCCACGTGTCAGTGCTTTACCAAGCCGATCCGCTTCCCACATGAGGCAGAAGCAACACGTGGTTAACTTGAAGAAGATGAGGGAGAAGCGAATTCAGCAACGAGTGAAATGATGGTTGCTTCGTCCCTCCAACTTCCTTTTTTAGCATTATTACTTCGTCCATCCAACTTAACTGCGGGAAAGGTGCATCTTTGTGATTTGATGCCGCATTGCTCATTACTACGCCGGCGCCATGACTGGGTGCTTCACCCCGGCTGCTCTGCACTGTATTCCGGTATGGCACATGGACCAGGTAGCTTGATGTCCCACATGTCGGCGAAAGGGACTAGATATTTATGAAAGCGAGCGCTCCACTCTTACGACGGAGGAGTACACGACACGACGGCCCAGTGAACTGTCACTTGTACTGTATAGTACTATAGTTTTGCTGTTTTGCACGATCCATCGATACAAACCCGATTAAATAGTAAAGGGCGGGATTTTTCCCGCATGGTATATGATACTGGCCATACATTTCAAAGGCAATTTTAATGTATGCAAACAGAATAATTAAGTAACAATATGATATCTAGTAAAACTAAAAACACATATGATTTATTGTGTTAGAGTGTAGTAGTAGTGTTGTATTGCATAGTTGTTAGATGTAACATGCGAGAACGTGTAGAGATGTAGTTTTGGAGGGCCTACAGAGAGAAAAGCGTAATACATTCACCGAACTTCAGAATAAGCTGGTAACGGTCACTATATACGTTTTGCGGTGATTATACGGTCACTTGCTCACGGTTCAACATCGGATTGCACTCTGTTGACCGGCCAAATAGTCTGCGTGGCACCATGTTGACTAGTTAAATTGACCATGTTCCTTGTGGGTCCCACCTGTTAGTTCGCATAGGGAAAAGGTCAGATAAACAAAAATTTACGCAGGCGCGACAAGACTCCACCCTGTGCGCGCATGTGTCTGTCAGGGCCTGATGTGTGTGCATGCACGTGTAGGTTGAGCACTTGAGCGTGACAGTGTGTGTTGGTCATGTGGTGTACTGGTGTGTGCATGCATGCGTGCGTGTGTGCATGTGAGTGTTGCGTGCGTGCGTGGCTACGTGTGTACGTGTGAGTGTTGTGTGCGTGCGTGGGTGCATGTGTTCGTGTGAGTGTTCGCTACTAGGGAAAAGCCTAGCAGCAGCGCGGGTTTTAGGTATAGCAGTAGCGCGGGAGGCGGCGCTACTAATAAGGCGCTACAGCTAACTCCGTAAAGAGCGCTGCAGGCGCCAAGGCCATCGATATACAAGTGTAGCAGCAGCGTTCTTCGGTGGAGCTTGCTACTGCTAATAGCTATAGCGCACTTCCCGTGTGCGCGCTACTGATACTACCGCGCTGCTGCTAACTTTTCTCCACTCGCTACTGCTAATTTTAATATATTTTTTTCTGCATATTTGTTTTGTATTTGAATAGGCTTTATAGAAGAATCTTTAGCACATACAAATGTCATCATGATACACATACAAATGTCATCATGATACACATACAAATGCCTGCGAGACCACAAATGTAATCATAGCATATACATACAAATAGTCTCATCATAATCATCATCCAACACAAAGTGGTATCTTGTCATCATCTCGAAAATAGCGATACATGCAAGTCTCGAATACTTGCAACTACAACGTCATCCATCTAAACAAAGGTATACGCGAGAAAAGCTATCACTATGAGTGAGAGCGGAACTATGCAATACATGAGCCGGGGTTACGAGTCCTCTCTCGTGCTAGCGTGAACCTCAAGTAACTAGCTTCTCCTTCTTGTCTGCTTTTGAAGCCTTTATGTCTAGCACCCGAGAACCCATTCACTTGCGCCTGACACTCAGGCCACTCGTTGTACACCTCCGGAACCTTCCCTTTGTACACGACATAGCACTTCCATCTCGCCATCAAGAAACTAGGTACCTGTTAGAGATGCATGTTCATGAAGAGGATGTACAATCATATGCAACAAAATATACTAGAGCAACACGAAAAAGAAAGGGTTAGCAACTAGATGCAACATAAATACGCATAAACTAATTAACTAGAGGTACGCAGGTCATCGTACGCAAACTAACAAAGTAGCGTTATGCAAGTTCGGCAGGGACCGTGGACATCACAAAGCTTCATCGCTACAAAAAGTATACAAGTTCAATCGATAGATATCATCGTCATCGGCATCATAAATCACTAGAAGTTCCATCCTTCCATATCATCGAGGATGGACCCTAGCTTCTTGAACGGCGTGAGGTCTAGACGTTGCATGCCTATGCGAGTTCGGACGTCAGCTCACGATATAGGGCCGTGGTGGAACATCCCCTTCTCATCGCATTTACTTCTTTCATGATGATCGTCTCAATTTCCCTTTGGATGCGAAAGAAGTCATATCTAAGTTTATACTCCGCTTCTACATGAGATTCTAGCCTCTTGTGGATATGATAATCATTTCTGCTTGTCATGCGAAGCTTTTGGTGATCCTGTTGAACTGAATCATGAGATGGACGATGTAGAATCCATCCTTCTTGCTTGGTTTTGGGACATGGATGCAGGAGAAGTTAGTTTTATGCGCGAAACCATCTTCTTGTTCCTTTGTTTCCTGATCTGCATGTGGCCACCTCTAATGCTGAAGCCTTGGAGAGCATCATCTAGAGTATTCATTATGTGGGTGTAGTCTTTTTTCTCGTAGTCTCTCGAAGGGTCAAAATACACGGCGTGGGAGACTTGCGGGTAAAGAACGATAAGGACGGCGCGCCCGTTGCTGCGAGGAAAAGACACCTCAAATTATTCCCCATATGAGAGAGAAGGAATGATTGAAATGTACGAAAGGGTTGTCCGAAACTGACTTACTTTGGATGATAAGGCACGAGGAAAATTTCCCGGTCCTTATTCTGTACCATGAAGTTTTGGAGGTACTCCCTAGAAGTTTCACGCTCAAAGTCGCCGAGACTCAAGAAAGACTCGTGCATGTAGTACGGATCCGCCACACAGATTTGCGAGACTTCTTCACTCTTCATGACGGAGCTCATATGTAGCACAAAAAGGCGGACGATTGTAAAATCGAGCCGCCTTGTTAGAAACATCTCAAAGATATGGTCAAACCGCAGGAAGACCACCTCCGTGGGCCGTGTGTCGACGTAGCACTTCCCTTCAGGCACACGAGCCGCGTATGTCGGATATCCTGGATCCTTTGAGGCTTGTAGGCTTTTCTCACCGACAAAGACATGGTCGCAGATCTCTCGAGATCCTCGATAGTGCCTCCAGCGGTTTCGGCAGTAGCATCGGCTCGCCCGTGAGATGGAACATGGCCGCACCTTTCACGGGTACACGCTCTCCAGAATGCATGGTCTGGCTGCTATGTGATCTGGCTTGTTTGGAGGCAGTTATCTTCCCTGATCTCTTCCTCTCCTTTTCTTGGGCACACCTTCCAGACCCTTCCTTAACCCCTGCCCTGTGGTTCCCGGCTAAGCAATCGCATTTACCCCCGCTAGTTGAGCTTGTGTTGAGGCGACATCTTCATCTCGTGTCTGTGAGGAATTCATGAAGAGAGACTTTGCAATCCTTCCAACGACCTTCCTGCCGGGCATATCATCCATTTCCTCATTAGCATGTCGATAGCCCGGTTCGTCATATGGTTGACTCATCATACCTATGTCACAGTCATACGCTGCTTTGTATTGAGGAAACCCATAGGGTCGACCTCCGTCTCATCATCCATTCTCTGTTCTACAGGACCGATTAGATCAGCCAGTACTATTGCACCCCCTTCATCACATCGTCCGCCGCTCTCACTCGGCACTACATGAGCTGGTAATTGCATAGGCGGGGTGGTGGTCTCCGCACATGCTTGTTGATGTGTGGTTATTAGTGTGCTCTCGGCCGGCTCCAGACGAATACGGTTCTTCAGCCATAGCAGCACCCAACCCTTGCAGCTTCCAATCCGCAGCAGGGTCTCGTCGTCCTCTCCCACATGCTGTACTGGAAGAGGCAACGCCTCGTGCCCCGGTTTCACACTGGACAAGCTAACCTTGAAGTGCCCAGCGGGGATCGGCTGGTTGTGGAACGTGGGTTTCAAGGGGTTCAATATCATCCCCTTTCCCACGTCGACCTTCTGGCCTTTTATCAAGTAGAGTATGGTGCACGGGGTTTCTCCGCCCTGCAAACACATATGTCGGTGGCGTAAAACATCCGAAAGGCAACGAAAATGGAATATTATATATATATATATATATATATATATATATATATATATATGTGGGTGCGACATGTAATTACCGTGACGGCGTCGAGCTCAGCAAAAGATGAAGGCCCACCTAGCGCGCCAGAGACTGAGGACGGGCTGCTATGAGAGGGACCAACGAGAGGAGGCCCGGTTGCGTAAGCAAGTGATGGTGCGGTGTTGTTGTTGTTCATGGAGTTGCTCTCGATGAAACTGGGCATCGGGAAATCATGTACCGTCTTGTCTGGATTTTCCTTCGTCCAGTTGATGATAGCTGGAACCAAGTTAGTAGCAAAATCATTTCTGCAGTGCGATTCTGACTGCATTGATTTTCTTTGTAGCAACTCATTTTTCTCCTCGGCTGTTTTTTCCGCATCCTCGGCTGCTTTTTTCTCGACCACAAGCTTCACCTTCGCGTTGATGTCCGCCTGACTAAACTACTTTTTCTGCTTCTTGGCCTCCGGGCCCTCGTTGTAAAACACCTTCCACGTGGCGCTGTCTCCAGCGCCATGCACACGACCATATTGCGGCCGCTGGCCCAAAGGGAGTCCCTTAAGTTCGTTCAAGGCCCGGTTGAGAGGGGTGTCGCACTTGGGCCTCATCGGAGAAGTAGGGCTTTCGGCTGCAAGCTGGTGATTCCTTTCCAGTAGTCTAATCAATTTCCTCATGATCTGGTCCGTGTAAAAAACCTTTTTCTCCTTGTCCCACTTGTAGCGGGCCCTGATGAAGTCACGCTCCAAGGGGTTGGTGAACTTCGCGAAGGGGTCTGAGAGACCAGCGGCTTCACGCCCGTGTCCTCCTTATCCCATATGGGCCTTTTACCGAGGTAGCCACGGCTTCCGAGGCGATGCTTCCCCGTGTTCCTTTGCTGAAGGCTCTTGAATTTCGCAGCCTTAGCCTTGGCTGCCTGGTAGCGCAAGTGTCCTTGAACTTTTCGAACTCCTCCTCCGTAAGTATCGGATTTTCCTCCAGAATCTTCGGCAGGGGTTCCTCAGCCTCAATAGCTCGTTTCGCCCTCCCTTTCCAGGAGGCCAAATCATTGCTGAACATGACCATGGCGTGATTATTAATCTTTTTCATCTTCGGATCATCCCATGGTTGTTCTATTATATCATCCCGGCCGGGGAACTTGAATCTCTTGTGCAACTTCGTTAGGAGCAACTGCGTCAAATATTCTTTACTCCTTAAGTCATCGTCGTTGATGCTCGCACATTCCCGTAGGATGCATCCTACTTGGTTCCAATAGCACTTGCGAGGTTCTTCCGCCTCTAATGGCTCAAACTTGCCAGGTGCCATCTGTGTGATCACAAGTCGTCCAATCCCTAGTTTGTTAGGTTTTCATATCCTCTGCTTCTTATGCTTCCTCTTTTCGGTGGCGGCATCGGCGTCGGTACCTTCCACGCCAGTATTTTCCCCGCCGGTACCTTTCCCGCCGGTCTCGGCGCCGCCATCGGTGCCGGCACCATCGGTGTCGATGTCGGCGTCAGTACCATCATCGAGGCCGACCTGCAAACCTTGCTTAGCAGTCAAATAGTCGAGGTACTCTTGTTCACCCTCATAATCCATCTCGCGCATCTTGGTCAAGGCCCGGTTTCTTCGTTGTTCGACATGTTTCCTATGATTAAGTGTCGCTGCGTTTATTTCTAAAAGTATCAAAAAATGAGAAATGACATAAAAAAGAAATCTATGTGCCAGCACTCGATATGCCAACTATCTAGCACAAATCATGCCAAAATTCACGGCAAATTTCGGCATGACCTTTGCTAAAAAAATGGACATATCGAGCGCCTGAAATTCACCGGAACAGAAATGAATCAACATTCCGGCGTAACATAGGCCAGTCGGATCATTTACTAAAATTGAACCAAAACATCACATGTTCAAATTCCAAAAATGACATGTCCAAAACATGACATATCCACATATCACATGTCCAGTTCAAATTTGCATATAAATTCTGCCTACCTAAATTTGCTTTAACATGGGATGTTGATTTGGACAATTCCTTAATTGTTGCCTTTTCTTTTAACTACAATTGCTTAACCCTAAATTTCTGTCCTATTTTAAAACCTAGCTAAATTCATAACTAAATAGATAACCTAGTTAACCTACTGCCCTAACTAAAACCTAAGTAAATTAACCGAAGAACCCTAGCTAGCAGAGAGACAGGGGGGGTTTACCGAGGGTGCGGGGGTGAGGAGGCAGGCCCGACGATGGCCGAGGTTGGGAGGCGAGGAAGCAGAGGAGGGAGGCGAGGGCCGAAGGGTCGGGGCGAGCGCCGGGTCGGGAGCGAGCGCAGGGTCGGGGCGAGCGCTGGGGCGAAGGCCAAGGCGGCAAAAGCGATGGGGGAAGAGAGAGTGGGGATTTGGGGGGGGGGGGGGGAAGAGGTGGGATGAAGCAGGGAGAGTGAGAATTTTTGGTTAAGTGGACGTAGCAGTAGCGCGTTTGGACCAAACGCGCTGCTACTACCTTCACTAGTTGTAGTTGTTTTATAAGGAAATTGCTACTGCTAGCTTAACTGTAGCTCTTTTTCAGTAAACCGCTACTACTATAACCAGTTTCCCTTTTTCTTTTCCTTTATTTTCTCCCACTTTTTTTCCCGAGAGCAGTGAACGAAGGGAAGGCGATATATATTGCATCATTTGACGGTTAAATATGTATACAAAATAGGAACATATATATTACATCATTGGACCCATGCATAATAATGGCTAAGTGTGCATACAAAATAGGAACATATATATATATATATTACATCATTTGACCGATAACATACGGTTCCTCAGTGTTGACGTTTTTGTTTTTGAGTCAGCTTCTTTCCCTTCTTGTTCGTTGAAGAATAATTGAGCCCCTCATTGTGACTTTGCCTTTTCCATGGAGTACAATTTTTCTTAGGTAATGTAGTATTGATTCTTCTTTTGACGTATACTTCATCATCATCGTCATCTTCCCTCATTGGGTTGTCGTACTGATCATAGTCTTCCTCATCGGCGACTCCATCCATTCCAATGATGTTCCTTTTGCCTCTCCTCACGACAACACGGCTGGGATTGCGTGGGTCGGTTATGAAGAAGCATTGTGTCACGTGCTTAGCGTGTACCCATGCCTCGTTTTTTGCGATAGTGTTCACGGTAGAGCTCTTGGCGTCAGGTATAGTCATGGTAGTGAAAATCCGGTTTTCTCTTTCGACATTCTTAGCCCATCTGACACAGAACATCGTCGTGTTGTGCAGTCCAGAGTAGTCAAGCTCCCAGATCTCCTCGACCCTTCCATAAAATCGTTCAGTTGCGCCGTTGTCGCTGCCGGTCATGCATTCTGTCGTCACCCACGAAGTTACGATCATCCTTGTCCATATCTTTGGCCTCCGTGTAGAACGTGTATCCATTGATATCATATGCCTGATAGGTTACGAGGTTGGGCGAGGGGCCATGTGCTAAGACGTATATGAGCAATCCGTCCTTAGAGCCCTCCTCCGGGGGATTAGCAATAATATGCTCTTTGAACCAATGCAGGAAAGTGGAGTTGTGCTCTCTAGTAACTTCGGCGTCCGTCCTGCATACCCCCCGGTCACGATACTTCTTTGCGATAATTTCTTTGTGTAGTGCCACGAAAGGATCTACCTCGTCTAGGTGTTGTAGCACTACCAAGTTTGCTCTGTCAAAGTCGTTGCGTCGATCTGAGTATGCCGCGTGCAGTTCCCTGCGATCGTTGCAGTGACCTTCTCATTGAGCCTCCCATCGTGCTTGTTAACGGGCAAACCAACACTAACACCAGGCGGCTGGTCTGCACCATATAGAAAATTCTCACAGAAAGAGATGCACTCTTGTGTCACATAGCCCTGGACGATGCTTCCATCCGGACGGGACATGTTACAAACGAATCTTTTGATGATCCCATTCATCCTCTCAAACGGCATCATGTTGTGCAGGAATGACGGCCCCAGGTCTATTATGTCATCCACAATATGGACACACAGATGCACCATCACGTCAAAGAACGCGGGCGGGAAGTTCATCTCAAGCTCATTCAGTATCACAACGATCTCTTCCTGTAGCCTCCGGAGCTGCTTCACACCGATCGACTTTCGAGAGATGACGTCGAAAAAGTTGTAGAGACCAATAAGCGTGTCAGGGACGTGCTTGTCCATTATCCCTCTAAGGGCAACAGGTAGTATCTACGTCATCATCACATGACAGTCATGGGACTTCATCCCGCTGAACCTTTTCTTGTCCGTGTCTAGATATACGCTTATCTTGCCACAAAGAACCGGAAGTAACTTTGACTCCGGTAAGGCACTTAAAGAATTGATCGATCTCATCCTGACTTAAGGTGAAGCAAGAAGGAGGGCAATAATCCTCTTTATTTATTTTCTTGCCCTTCTTCTCCCGTGCCTTTGTCTCCGTCTCTGTCTCGTCTGACATTTTACGGGGCAGCATGTGCAGATCTTCCCTGCTTTTCAAATCTTGCAAGTCTTTTCTTGCCTTCGGCCCATCCTTGGTCTTATCCGCATGTTCATCGGTGTTGCGAGCAAGCTCTCAAGGACATTCTTACAGATATGCATTTGATCAAGGCAATGAGGTGTATCGAGTTTGTGCGATACTCAAGTCCCAGAACACAGACCTCGTCTTCCATACCTTCAGCAGCGGCTCCGGCGCCTTTCTCATCATCTTTCCCGGCGCGGGGCACTCCTTCCAGTTTTTCAATAGCTCATCGATTTAGGCACCGCTCCGCTTATGTGGAGGTCCTCGATGCTCAGCGTGACCATTGAATAGATCTCCACGGTTTCTCCATGGGTCGTCCTGTTCGAGCCATCTTCGATGCCCCATGTACACGATTTTTCTAGACCCGCCATCTTTCCTTGACGTTAGGCTGCCGAGACGTCAGATCATCCATGCACCGCGTGCATGCATAATATCCATGGCACACCTGGCCTGCCACATATTCGTAATCGAGATAGTCCTGCACCGTCGTGATCGGTAGCTCTCATGTTGAAATACTCGCCTTTGTTGGCGTCCCATGTCTTGGCCGGTGTTTTCCATAACGTGTCTAACTCCTCTTGAAGTAGCCCCATATACAAATTAATATTATTTCCTGGTTGTTTCAGCCCTTGAATAAGCATGCTCATGTGAATGTACTTCGATTTCATGCACAACCAGGGGGGGAGGTTGTACATCCATACAAACACGGGCCATATGCTATGGTTGGTGTTCTGGTTGCCAAACAGATTCATGCCATCGGTACACGCGCCGAGCACGATGTTCCTTGCATCACATTCAAAATAACGATAGAAGCTGTTCAACGCTCTCCACTGGCTTCCATCCTTGACATGTCTCAGCTTCGAATCATCTCCATTGTCGGGCTTCTTCCTCTCTGTGTGCCAGCACATTAGCTTTGCTTCCTTGGGATCTACAAAATACCTCTAGATACGGGGAGTGATCGGTAAGTACCATACAACTTTCTGGGGACATTTCTTCCCGGCCTTCTTGTATCGAGAAGCATTGCACACCAGACAGCTTGTTTTTTCCGCGTGCTCCTTCCGATAAATTATGCAATCGTTGATGCATGCATGGTATCTAACGTGTGGCAGATCAAGAGGGCACACGATCTTCTTGGCCTCATCAACACTAGTAGGACATAGATACCCACGGGAAGAACATCCTTTAGGTACTTGAGATGCTCATCGAGGCTAGTGTCGGTCCATTTGGTTTTAGCCCTCGTCTTCAGGAGTTGGAGCGTGAAACTCAAGCGGGTCACCTCAGGATTGCAACCGTCATACAATGGAGTGTTCGAGTCTACCACCAGTTGCTCCAGCTTAGCCCCTCTCTAGAAGCAGCTCTCTCAGTACTCGTCTCCTTGCAAAGCAATGCTTGAACATGAGGGTCCCGCACGATTGAACTTAGTACCGACGAACTCTGTTGCATGGAGTCCATGTCATTCTCTCCTCCGCCATGTCCGGCCCCTTCTACGCCGCCATGCCCGGCCTCTTCCCCGCCGCCATTATCGATCATCTCTTCGTCTTGCCCCGTGTCATCATTGCCTGCCCCGTCGGCATCCTCAACATTGTCATCCTTATCTTCAATTATCCACCGAGTATAGCCATCCATGAAACCAGTCATGAGCTGGTGCGCTTCGACACGACCATCGTCATGGGGGTCGAGCCAAACTATTCCTTTGCATTTTCGGCACGGACATAAAACCTCTATCCGGTTATTTTCTTTCATGTCCTGCACCGCCGACCGCAACCACCTGTCCGCCATCGTTCCACTGACCACCGCCAACTCTACACGGTAATAATAAACAAATTGATTATAAAAATGCGTGCATGCATCAAAGTCATACAAAAATTCGGCATGACCTTCCTTAAAAATAGGACATATATAGATCTAGAGTTTGCCCTGAATTCGCTGAAACGGAAATAAATCAACATTTCGGCAAAACATAGGCAACTCAGAAGCACAATTTGGTGTCAACTCATGCCACACACACAATTTCCATAAACATATCACACACACATAAACATATTTCCATTTTGCAAAAGCATGAAATTTTAATCACCGCTATCTCAAGATCGAGCACACGGTGGAGATGATGATGTAGGGAGATCAAAAGTGCACAAAGCTCTTCTTGACAAAGATAGATCTAGTTAGGGGGCAAATAGGTCACTTAACTAAATGCTAAATCTACCTAGCTACATAATTTGGGAGGAGACAACTTCAACTAGTGGAGGGGGAAGGAAAAAGAGAAAGGAGATGCATTAATGGAGGTGGTGTAGTTAGCTAGGAGTAATGAAGAGAGAGAAAGGTAGGTAGAAGAGGGAGAGTAATGGGGGAGAAGTATTGAGGAAGAAGAAGAGTGAGAGTGGGAGGATGTGGGAGGTAGGGTAAAGGGAAGAGAGGAGGGGGAGGGGGAGGATGGGTGGGGAAAAGGTGGTGGGTTGGTGCGGATTAGCAGCAGCGCGGGACAAAAAATGCGCTGCTGATAAGAAAGTAGCAGCAGCGCGCTTTCGGCACAAGCGCTACTGCTAACCGGGACCAAAAGTGTGCCCAATTTGAAAATTAGCAGCAACGACCTCAGAAAAACCGGCGCTACTACTACAGCTTTAGCGATGGCGGCTCATGACTGTAACGCTGCTGCTAAATGTAGTTTGGTGGGCACTGTCGGTCGATATTTGTAGCAGCGCGGGTTACACCGAGCGCGCTACTGCTAAACACTTGTTAGTAGCGGGTTTTCCACACCAGCGCTACTGCTAATTAGCAGCAGCGCTCCTTTTTGAGCCGCGCTCCTGCTAAGATTCTGTGTATAGGGTTTTCCCTAGTAGTGGTTGCGTGCATGCAGTTCGTGTGCATGCGTGCGTGTGTGTATAATCACCACACCAGCTCCTGTGTGTTAAAAACAGACGGCTCAGCATACCAATACAAGGCCACTTTGTCCACTGTGCCAGCGGTCATGACTTTGAACCACCGTGCAATATTTTTTTGTCGTTTGTTTTCATTCTTACTAGCAAGATGCTCGTGCGTTGCACGTAACATCAAGATGCATTTGTATGACTAGTTTATCTTGTGAGAGAAAAGGATAAATGAGGGAAGGCCTTATTTGCAAATGTGGAGAGGTGTGTGGGTACCTTTTCGCAAAATTGTCATAGTTTCTTTCCTATTCGTCAGACATAAATCGGGCGGCCTATATTGCAGGATGGCAGGCACACCATCATCACCAACTCTGTTTTTTATAAGAGTGTATTTTATATTTTATAAGAGTGTAGATGTAGAGTAGATACAAGCCGACAGGTGGGCCCGATGGTAGTGAGATAATGTGATGCAACACTAGAGGTGCCACGTGGAGCGTTTAACTGGTCAACTAGTCGTGTCTTGAGCAAATACAGAGTTGTACGGTGAGCCCGTGACTGTATAATAACCACAAAACGTAAATGGTGACCGTAATGAGTGGATTCTGAAGTCCAATGTGCGTATCGTGCTTTTCGCTTCAAATACAATGATAAATCCTTGTATATATATCGCGAGAGAAAGATGAAACATGCGTGAATGTGCTGGGGGCTTACTTTTAGAGGACCTAGAGATAGTTTGTGTGCGCACGTGAAAGGGGCGTAGAGGGCGGGGGTATGCGATGGAGAGAGAGATGATCTTTGTTTCTCTTTATTATGACAAACTTTATATATAGTATAAAAATATACAAATTCACAGTGCGGAATAAATATCATTGTGGGCACCATGCAATGCAAGCGTTCATACTCCTCCATATAACTTTGTAATGTTGTATATATGTAGAAATTCTAAAATATTTTTTGGCCACACTTTATTCAAAAGGAATGTTGTATGCAAAATAAACATGAAGAGAGGGCTTTTTAGATCAATGGGGTACGTGATGTAACATGTGTGAATGTGTAGTTGATGCATTTGGCAGGGCCTAGAGAGGTATGTGTGTGTATTACATATTCGAGAGAGGCACGGATAGAGGGGCCGGCGGGGGGGCGTGGGAGAGATAGCACGAGAAATGAGAGTGGTCTAGAGAGAGACGAATATGACGTCATGGCAAGAGATTCCCTTGAGTGTGTATATGCAAGGGGGGAGTGGATAGAGGCACCAGGAGAATATATTTTTTGTGTGTGGTGTCTGTGTTGGTATGTGTGGGTGTGAGAAGATAACGAGACGTGGGGGGCAGAGGGTGTGTCACCGCGTGAGGTCCGGTGGGTCGAGGTGAGGCCCTTCATTCGGTTCCGTCCTGCGCCACATTGGTCGGCCCGTGACGCATTTAGGGAGACCCATGGATGACTAGTCGTACAAGACAAAGATAGCATAATTGTGAAGGACTCTATGTCCACTGACAAAGCTGGCTAGGATTTCTAACCCTAGGTTCTCGGACTAAGGTAACCCCTTTATCTCTGATATTACTATTCATCCAACCTAACTTTAAGGGGCATCCTACAGAATGCTCTGCTAGAATCATACTCGTCGATTAGGAAGAGAGGTGTGAGACAATGCGTGAGAGACAGGCCTAAAGATAATGTGCGTATAGGAGACACGTAGGCAGGTCTATGTATATAGAAAGGGTCGATGGGATTGTGCATGTATATGCTTGCGAGAGGAAGAGTGCTTGTGATAAAGGTTAGTGATAACAATCGTAAATGGTTACGAGAGGGAGGGAGGGTTATATCGAGAGCATGTGTGCGAGAAAGACACCTCGGGAGAGAGTGTGTGAGCATGTGTGAGAGACCATCGATGGAGAGTGAAACTACACGTAAAATACTGCTGTACACATTGATTAAAGATATAAATTGTATACAAATATTAGGATGGGATCATATGATATTTGCAATTCGCATAAGGAACAATCATTGATCCATCAGACATCTAGATTCTATCGAATTTGAGCATGTATATGTTATTATTTGACACAATTGATCCACATAGTTAGTATTTTGAACTCCAGACAATGCATCGCTTTAGCAATCGAATATAAACGTGAGTATAGTTCATGTTGTGTGTGTAAAGCACATTATACATACGAAAGTTACACAATGAACATTATAAATAGCTACCTATGAACTAGCACATTTGAATTTAACTTAAGGTGGTTTAAAAAATCGAATTCAACATGAAGTCCATTAAATTATTTGAATTTGATATCATGGCATTTATAAATCATACCTAAATTATGGGGGCACCAATCTTTGCTCTGATTTTGTACATAATAGCATATGTAGTCGTGTACAAAATAGATACAAATTTAGCTCCTCCATTCCAAAATAATCGTAGTTATAGGATTTTCAAGTGTCAAAATTTCAAAAAGAAGCGGATAATTTAATGAGGTTTTCAAACATACAAGGTCAAATTTAACGTTGTCTATTTAGGTCAATCCTCAAAGTTCAAGAGTACTCTAAACATGAATGCTTGTGTTTCAAAATTTCGAACGAAGCGCCAAAAGAGCCTCTACTCGCCCGAAACCGCGTGACACCAATGTTTGGTAGTACAAGGAAATTACTTTTCTAATAACTCTGACCCGTGAAACCTACCGGCCCGACGTCCAAAGGTCTAAACCGGGGTAGGTTTGTAGCTTCATATAGACGCCACACAAACGCCTCCAAAAAATATTCATACACAATGGCCGCCTAAGCACACATGCGCGCAGCCGAAATCGCTCCCGCCCACTATCTGGGATAACTGGGATTACCATCCTACCCCCGACCCGCGGTAGGTCCGAAATTTAAGAGGGGGGCAAAGTTTGTACTTTCCCCCAAATTTCAAACAAGCGCGCCCCATCTTCTGTTCAAAAAAGCGAAAAACAAGTGCGTCCCAGACCGAAACATGGTTCTCCCACCTCCCCCCTGCCCACCCGTCTTATTCCCCATTCGTACTCCATGGGCGCAAAAACTACCTCTCCACCAGCCGCGAAACCCCGGCATCCTCCGTCCGCCACCCCATTCCACCCATCAACCGCCGCCCTCCTCCATCATGCCGGAGCCGATACCCCGACGTCGTCTTCCACTTCAACCTCAACCGCAATGCCCTCCATGGCTAGTAGTTTAAGCCGAGGCCGAGCCGTCCGTACCCAAGCCAGTTCAACCACGCTGTCCTGCGCCTCACCGCTACCGCTCCAACTTCGCCACCCTCCACCGCACCGGAGTTGTTCCTGCTACGCCGTCCTTCGCCGCCTCGGATCTGCTTCCCCTCCGCCGACATACGGCCACGGCAACACAGTCAACAATTTGGCCATGGGTTCTTCCAAGCCTGCACCCTCCTCCAGAACATCGATTTCCCCGGCAAAAAGAAGAAGATCGGCGCGACATGTGGATGCGACCACACCGGCAACCGAAAATGGTACTCCTCTTCCCTTATTCGTGCAAATCTTACGTGTCTGCTTGCATGGTATTCATCCCATAGAAGACACTAGTTGACGACTTCTTCTTGATACTAGATGTTCCTAGTTACTCGCGATGCACAAGGTTTATCCTCATATACTATTTCACCTTAGCTAGAGGTCCGTCGCCCCCTGGATTTCAATTCCTGGCCAGTTGATTCCCAATTAACGGAAGCATTCCCTAGCATAACAGGCGCCTGATCTGGACGTCGGCCGGGATTAAAGGGATGGCCTGGGGGCGCTGCCCAGCACGGCGGTGGTGTGAGGTCGAGGGGAGGGCGGGGCGGCGGAGGCAGGGGTCTGGGCCGGTGGTCGCTGGTGGTTCAAGAAAGATCGTCAACAGTGACTGGCGGGAGGTAGACGAAGGCCATCTGCATGTTCCTTATAGATCGGACGGTTCATAAAAAAATCGACCGACCTATTTATTTTCAGTCGACTGTTGTCTTGGTAGGACCACATGTGGTGGTGTGCTAGAGGAGTACCTGCATTTCCCAGCCATCCCAGTGCTCATATATTACAAAATCATATGGAGTAGAATCTAATTTTGTTTGCCATGCAATATTGTAGAGCTATCATATGTCTCCTGTCATTTATTTTTCAGCCACACTATCTCTGCTACTTTTACAGTGCACTAGTTCTGCACACACTTCACCCATACTCTCACAATTGTGTTTTTATGTAAGGGTATTTCCGACTCTGCTGCCTTGACAGAAGCAGAAAAGAAAAGAGAGAAGTCGCTCTAGCGTGGTACGCGGCTAGGACAGACACGTTTCAGCCTTATAAAGGGTGCAGTATCAGCAGATGGAGGCAGTGGCGTAGCTCGAGTTGATGACCTCGCTCGCCATGAACCACCATCCCAGGTGCTTCCTTTAACTTCGCGGTGTCATATGTGGTTGCATGTTGCCTATGGTGTCTAGCTTGTATTCGTAAGGCTGAAGTCGGTCTTTATTAAGATAAGGAAAGATATTTTTTTACATGAACCATCATCCCGGGAGCACCAGAAGACAAATAGCTAGTCAGGGCACTGGCCGAGCCAGTGACAAGCCCAGCACAGACATGCATAACCTGGAAGCCAACTAACAAGCCACGATGGTGGCGAAGTAGCCCACCCCCCACCGGGCTCTCAGGTCCTAGATGATCATGCTCACCACTCCAGCCGGATGTCTAGCATGTATTGCTTCCAATTTGGTTAAATTGCATCTGCTTAGCTTACACACTATACCTTTGAATATGACACGCCTTCCTATTTTTGGTACATACTAGTACATCTGTCTATTAACCATGTTCTTACATCAAACTAATGTTCTTGTGTATCCCTCATCAATCACTTATGATGAGGCAGTCAGGCCAGTGGACTACTTGATAAAAGATCCTCATTTAAAGAATGCAACGTCAGCCTCCCCACATGATTCTCAAGAAACAGCAAGGCTAGATGAAGATAGTGAACGTAGCTCTATATTTGATTGCCGCATTTCCCATACACTAGCATCACAGGTGCTTTCTCTAACTTGGCAACGTGATATGTGGTTGCATGTTGCATATGTTGTCTAGATTGTAATTCTTCTAATCTGGTTAAATTGCATGTGCTATTCTACTTAGTTTATAAATTATACCTGTTAATGGGACATGCCTTCCTGTTTTTAGTACATAGTACATCTGTCTATTAAGCATGTCCTCACATAAAACTATTGTTTTTTTTGTATCCCGCATAAATCAATATGACGAGACACCTTCAGTATATGCAGTGTGATATTAGTTGCATCTTTGATATGATTTATAGCATGCGCTGCTTCTAATTTGTTGAAATGCCATTTATGATGGGACACTTTTAACTTGGCAGAGTCATATTGGTTGCATCTTTCATGTGGTGTCTAGCTTGCATTGCTTCTTATTTGTTGGAATGGTTTCTGCTTAGTTTACACAAACAGTTGTGAACATGCCATGCCATCCTGTTTTTCATACATATTCCATCCTGGTATCATGTGTTTGCCTTACATCAAAGTAGTGATTGTCAGTATCATGCGTGAATGAGTTCTGAAGAGAGAATTTTATTGCTTTTTCTTGTCAGTTTTACTTGACAATTCAGAATTAGTAAAGCGGAAGGAAGTTAGCAAGGTAGCGGATAAAGGTGCTCCTTCCAAACGGAGGGCCTCTACAATTTCTACTCCTCCATCCCCCAAGATGTTTTCCAAGACAACACATGCATAGACACTCGACGTAGCTGTGTTTATGATGAGCACATCTCCCCTAGTGCACCATCACCGGTGCTCCCTCTAACTTGGCACTGTTATATGTGGTTGCATGTTATGTGTGATGTCTAGCTTGTATTGCTTCTAATTTTGTTGAAATTCCATCTGCTTACTTTACACATTATACTTGAATAAGACATGTGTTCCTGTTTGTAGAACATACAATATCTGTCTATCACACCATGTTCTTACGTCAAATTACTTCTGTTGTGTAACCTGCAACAATCACTTATCATAAGACACGTTTCACTTTGGAGTGTGATATAGGTTACATCTCGCATTCTTTTCTAGCTTGTACTACTAATTTGTTGAAATGACACTTATGACGAGACAGTTTTAACTTGGTAGAGTGATATTCGTTGCATCTTTCATATGGTGTCTAGCTTTCATTGCTTCTAATTTGTTGAAATGCCTCCTTCTTAGTTTACACATCATAAGCTGCGAATGTGCAATGTTGTGAATATGCAATGGCACTAATGAAGAGAGACCTTTACTTGATAGTGTGATGTTGTTTGCATCTTGCATATGATTTATTTCTTGTACTGCTTCACATTTGTTTAAACGACATTTATGATGAGACATTGTTAACTTGGCAGAGCGATATTTGTAGCATCTTTCATATGGTTTCTACCTTCCATTGCATTGCTTCTAATTTAGTGAAATGTCTTCTGCTTAGTTTACACATCATAGTTCTGGTTATCTCATGTCGTCCTGTTTTTCTTACATATTACATCCTCCTATCATGTGGTTGTCTAACATCAAAGTTCAGTTCGTCTCAGATTACACATCAATTTGTTCTCAAGAACTAAATTGTTATTCGCTTTTCTTGTCGGCTTGACTTAACATGGCACGAGAGAAAGAAGAAGCAAGATGTAACGACGAGGGAAAAGGAAGCGGAAGAATCCTGCAGATTCTCGCGATAATCGATGGTGCAATAGAAGGTCAAAGTCTAGTGGAAAATTGTACCGATTGTGGTATCCCGTGCTAAACGAGTTGCGAACAAGCCAAACAGAAACAAATAGCTGCCACCAAACAAGCAGGGACAACCTAGTTGTTGCAACACCTTCCACAGTACCACCAGCTGCACGATTTACTCGTTGGTCAACTCAGCTAGCAGCATGTTCCCAAGCTCCCTTGCCACCTGACACTATTTCCAAAGCACTCTTGACACAAGATGAGTTGGCAAGATCAGATGAACTCTGTGAGCTTCAACAGCAAGAAGGTAGTTGCTGGAGTCAAGTTACAGTTGCATGCTTCTTTATATGTAGTCTCACAGTTTGATGTACACTAACACATCCTATGTTTGTTGTTGGACTAGCACCTAGGCCCAAGAGGAAACAAACATCAGGGATAATGCTCGATAGGTTAACTAAATTTAGAGGAGGAAGAATGGAGATCCATTTTGAGGCAGGTTTAAAAAGGCCACGTGATGCTACAAAGTCAGCCAAGTTAGTATCAGAGGCAACAGTTGCTGTTAGGTGTCATGTACGTATCCTCCCAACATGGATTCAAGATAGAATGACAAAGACGAAACCTAGTTCAACACCTTCCTCGACCATTTATCTGTAAGTATGGTTATGTATGGAAACTAGTAATATCGTCTTGCTCTGTCCAATACTTTCTAGGTTGCTGATAATGAGACTCCCATAATTTTCAACATATGAGGTTCAAGTTGGATAGCCAAGATGATGCAACTAGGCAAGCTTGCACCCATGTTTTCAAGTCTGCTCTGCGACAGTATCGGCATAACTTGAGGAAAACTCACTTTGAAGGCAAGGCTAACAGTGAACTTGCCCAAACATCTCCAGTGGAATATATATCGATGAAGACCGGAGAGGCCTCATAAACACCGGGTCCGATCCAAGTATCGTACATTATATATATGTGATCAGATCACATGTTGGAGTCTTATTTACACATGTGCCACACAAATCTATCTTCTTGTAGGTGAACTGCTCAAAGAACAAGGCCAACCGCATTTAAAGTGAAATTCCAATGCATTTACGAGGATCTCGTAGCTATATTGCACACTGCAAGGCTCTTGTAATTAGTTGTTGTTTCACTCTTTTCGCTGTACCATATTATCAGATCTATATTGACTTGTTCCAAAGGCAGAGGAAAGCCCGCAAGGACCAAAAAGTACCTGAACCAAATGCTGTGGAAATCTTCAAGGAATCACACCAAAGAAAAGAAGGGCATGACTACACGGTCAAAGCCATTGTTGTAAGTCCTTAATCCTCATGCCTTTTAACTACTACTTACTCGACTTGTGCCTTGAACTGCATGGTTTGCAGCCAATGTCTATTACTCTTTTCAATTTTATACACAATTGTCTTAGCGTATCATTGCACCTTACAAGGTTTAAAAGAGAGGAGTGATGTTCCTTTGATCTTGACCTGTAATCTAGTTCCGTGCTGGACTTGCCCACACAACGTTACAATTGCATGTTTGTCTGTTCTCAGTTGTTTTGTGATATGAATGATGTCATACTATGCTGACCGTATTATAAACTTCGTCTCTTTATCCTTAGACCTCAATACAATGTGAAGAAATAGACAATACATTAGCGATGGTACATGGTCATCTGTTTGGAACCTGGTTTTATTATGTACTTTGCAATAAAATACAACTATTATTTTACATGGGTTCACCAGAATAAGTTCTGTATATAGACCAAAGCTACTTTGTTTGGTTTTGATGTCTCCTTAATATCTTCTGTTCTGGTACTACTAATGTAAAATCTCAACTTTTCAATGAGCTATGGAAAAATGGTGGAACCGCCACCTTACGAAGGTGGAGAGGCAACTATAACCGCAATGTCGGCTCTTGCCGCAGTGGGTCAAGCACTGTCCACTAACAAAGTGCCAAAAGCACGTTCTGCGTATCTTGGGTTGGTTGTTAAGGTAATCTCGTCCAAACTGCCTCATGATCAAGATATGCAAGCTCAAAACAATGTTGTATCTGCGCTCCAGACACAAGTCCATTCCCTAACAGAGACCCTTTGTGAAACAAGGAGAGACATTGTTCGATGTTGTCAAGGTATGCATGGTTTTGAAACCAGACTATCAGACATTTGCTATGTTGTTCAGGTGCCTAGGAGAACTGAAGGCGAAGGTTATGTTGCTCCATCGGACAATACAGCATGGAAACGTAACAGTGAGGTCAAATGAACTGAGCTTCTGAACTTCTGGTGGTGCATTTATCTGCTAGACTCTTAACTTTTATGCCAACCTTCCTTATGTTTTATAGTTGTAATTTGTTTTGGTGCGATACAAAATTTGTTCTTAACATGCAGCCACCGACTGAAGAAAACAGTAAGCCATTTTTGTATAGTGTAGGGTGTTCCCTATATTTGCACTGGTGGCGAACTTTGATGCCCAGTGGATGTAATATGTGTAATAGCCGTGATAGCCTAGCGTAAGTTGCTTGCTTATTTATTTCCTTATTGTCTTGTTTATTTGTTTTCTTGTAGTCAGTGCAGTTATTTTTCTGCGGTTTGCTAGTGGCCGCAATAACCTATTTTTTAAAACTAGGCCACATTAACCATGGGCTACATATTTACCGTAGTTAACATGGGCCTCCCACGTCAGAGAAACAATGGGCCTTCTAAGGGCCGTAGAAACAATGGGCCTTCTACGGGGCGTAGAAGCAATGGGCCTTATACGGGCGGTAGACATAATGGGCCTTCTACGGGCTGTATCATCAATGGGCCTTCTACGGGCCGTATGATCAGTTCGCCAAACATGGGCCAATAACAGACCACATTATGGCTGTAAATGGGCTAGAGTTGAAATCGTCCGTTCATGGGCCAACCATAACGGGCCATCGTTAATCAGCCGTTTTTGATGATGCTATGAAAACGGCCCAACATATTAACGGGCCACAAACGGGACGACTATAACCATGGGCTGAATTTGGCCCACAAGCAGAAAATGACAGTAACGGGCCGTAAGTAAACGAATGCTGGAAATGAGCCCAAGAATAAATGGGCCCTGAGAAGGCCGAAAGATAACATGGGCTGGAAACGGCCCAACTGAATAATGGGTCGTTAATGGGTATAAAGTGATACACTGTTCATTACGGGCCAGTTTTACCACGGGATGTTAAGGGGCCGAGGGTTACTAAGGGCCTCATATGGGCCGAAAGACGTCATGGGCCATACATGGGCCGGAAGTTAAAACGGGCTGGAATTATATTGGACGGCCCAGATGACGCTACTGGGCCTAATTCGGATAGGCCATAAACGGGCCCTGGGTTAGCGGGCTGTAAATGGGCTATAAGCGAACAAGCCATCAACAAGCTGGCCGTGGGCCAGCCCGCCACCTTTTGACCAAGTCAAACAGGCCGGCCTTTTCACACGAATGGGCCTCCGTTGGGCCATGCCACGTGTCGACGTATCATAGGCGCTTTGGGTCCAATGAGTGGATGCCATCTGTCCCAATGGTGAGCCGACACGTGTTTCCTCCAGCCAATGATGATTTTACACATGGAAAATCCCCATTGGTCGGGGCTGTTAACGGGTTATCGGATCCAAAACCGGACTTGATAGCTTAACGGTGTTCCGTTACGGTGGATGCCACGTGTCGGTCACCCTTGACGAAAGCACTTCTGTGACGCGCCATTTATCATCATGGAAGTGGACACTTCCGTGATGATAATTTTGGTAATGTCATGGAACACTTCTACGACAGCACAGATATGACTATCTTGATTCTGTCATAAATTTGTCATGGATGTACATGCATGACAGAAAACATGACCTATTGTGACAAACATGTATCATCACAGAAGTGTATTTTTTTGTAGTGTATGTTCAGATCCAATATGCTATTTAATACTCCTCTGATCATGAGCATGTTTATCATTCGTGAGTAGTTAGTTTTGTTCTTGAGGTCACGGAGAAATCATGTTGCAATTAATCATGTGAACTTGATATGTGTTTGATATTTTGATATATAGTATGTATGTTGTGATTCCCTTAGTGGTGTCATGTGAACGTCGACTACATGACACTTCACCATATTTGGGCCTAAGGGAACGCATTGTGGAGTAGCAATTAGATGATGGGTTGCGAGAGTGACAGAAGCTTAAACCCTGGTTTATGCGCTATTCCGTAAGGGGCCGATTGGATCAAAAAGCTTAATGCTATGGTTAGAATTTATTGTTAATACTTTTCTCGTAGTTGCGGATGCTTGCGGGAGGGTTAATCATAAGTAGGAGGTTTGTTCAAGTAAGAACAGCACCTAAGCACCGGTCCACCCACATATCAAATTATCAAAGTAGCGAACACAAGTTAAACCAACATGGTGAAAGTGACTAGATGAAATTCACGTGTACCCTCAAGAACGATTTTCTTATCATAAGAGACCATTTTGGCCTGTCATTTGCCTCAAAAGGACTGAGCTACCTTGCTGCACTTTTGTTATCACTATTGTTACTTGCTTGTTACAAATTACCTTGCTATCAAACTACTCCGCTACTTACAATTTCAGCCCTTGCAGACATTACCTTACTGAAAACTACTTGTCATTTCCTTCTGCCCCTCGTTGGGTTTGACACTCTTACTTATCGAAAAGAGCTACAATTGATCCCCTATACTTGAGGGTCATCAGCGGGCTGTTGCTGGAGAGGCTGTGGCCACCCAGGAGGCCATTGCGGTGGTTGGAGGAGGAGCTTGAACCCGGTGGTTTTTTTTTTACCTCAACCTCTTCTTCGGCACGGGCGGCGACGCATGGGTTATTTATGGCGAAGAAAAGCCATGGCGGTGGCCGGCGGGGTGATGGAAGGGTCTGGGCTATCCATTTCAACCAGAGGGACGGTCATCGGTGCTGGCGATAGGGCGTGGCGGCGGGAGACAGGGCAACGCGGGGGTGGGAGAAAGTGAGGTGCCACTTGTACACGGCCGCGGCGGGAGTGAGCATACTTAGGGACATCGGGGGATATTGGGAGGTGCAGGATAATTTCTACTCCACTATACCGGTTAGGGGATCGACTAGGTGCGCCGTAAGGGAGGATAACCGGATTTATCCTCCCTTACGACCTTATTGGGGATTGGTTAGAAATGCCCTAAGAAATAAGAACACACACCACCAACTCGCCCTCAAATCCACTATCACATATCTTCTCATTAAAACAAAAAGACAACCTACATACCTGCCCAAGCAGTTTGACGGGCACAGTGCGATGCCGCACCTCTGCCTGCTAGTATATAGGATTACTGATAATAGACCCCAGTTGTCCCTCAAATATGTTCCGCCACTCCTCCCCCGGTGAGTTGCTCACGCTCGATGGAATTGGTTCATGCCCCCCCCCCCCCCCGGGAGGGGGGTGCTTGGCACAAGGGAGTAATGTCTTGTGCGGGTGGTCTTGCTTACAATATTGTATGTGCGATGTGGTTGTCCAAAAGCTCTCATCCTTGCTTGCTATACTTAGAGCATCTCCAATAAGTGATGTAAAATACATCATTTGGTGTATAACTGTTTTACATCACCGTGTCTAGAAATCTAGCTCCAACAGGTGATATATATGTAAAATCATGTGGTCCAATTTTTTAGAGCTTGATGTAAAATCACCCCTAGGTGATGTATATTTGCATCACCTAACCGGCTGCCCAAACGTAAAAACCTCTGCAGCCCCCACCAACGTGCACAGCCGCTCCCTCCCGCTTGCGTGAAACTTCACGCCGGTTCCCACCTTCGAATCCGCCTCCGTCGCGCCTCTCCGCTGCGCCTCTCTCCTTTCGTTTCGGTCGCCGTTGCAATGCCACCGCCCGAGGAGCTCCACCGGCTTCCACAGTGTGCGTCGGCATCAATCCGGCCGTTACTCAGCCGAGATAACATAGGACCAAGTGTGCTACTTGCTTGACACGTGGGAGGAGTCGGACATCGCCGCACTCACCTTTGACAAGGCTTCTGGCGCTTCGTCCAACCGAAGTCGCACTTGAACTTCCCGGGGATTGACAACCAGGCCGATCTGGAGTTCGTCGGTCCCAACATCGATGTGGTGACCGTCGCGGAGAAGAATGAGACACGGATTGTTCTTGATCAGTGTGACTCTTGTCGGCAGGATGAAGTCCCGATGGCGAGGTTTACGGCGAAAAATCAACACCTCGAGCAGGCGGAGTACGAGTTCTATGCGTCGCGGAACAAGACAAAGAAGGAGGTGAAGGAGGAGAAGACGAAAACAAAGAAGGAGGACGAAGTTGGCCCCTCACAGGATGGTTGTGCTCAATAGTTCGGACTTGGTGAACAACGAGGCCGACGAGTCGGGCTCCGATATCGACTAGGACGACCTCTCTAATGAGTACTCCCTCTGTCCCGGAATATAAGAACGTTTTTGACACTATGCTAGTTTAAAAAACGTTCTTATATTTTGGGACGGAGGGAGTAGTTCGTAGTAGTTTGTAGGCAAAGAATCTTTGTATCGGAACTACTTTTAGTTTGTATTGGAACTATGCTTTTAGTTTGTATCGGAACTACTCCCTCCGTTCCATAATGTAAGATGTTTCTAGTGTCAAAAACATCTTACATTATGGGACGGAGGGAGTATGTTTGAAATTGTCATGTTCTATCCAAATTTGCAATGTATTGATGTTTTCGTGCCCAATATGCATCACATGTTGGAGCAAAATGGTGCCCTATTTTTACATCATCTGTTGCTATTTGTAATGATGCAAAATTCACATTTTGGTGATGTAAAACTACTTTTTGTGTGCCCAAAATACATGTTGGAGATGCTCTTAGATTGTCTATGTGGGCAGCTGCATTATATGTACAGAGCATAGGCATCAGAGTTGATCTTTGGGACTGGGAGGGAGGCAGGCTGGCCGCACGTCCGAGGTAATTCCGGCTCCACGCTACACGGGAGCTCTTGGAGTTGCACAGGTGATGCTAATACCCTGGTCTGTGTCTGCTGTTCCGCTACCGCTGCCGCCGGAGCAGGGAGGAGTCGACCCCGACGGTCCTTGCCTCCCGAAGCTCCACAGCCTCTTCAAAGACCTCAGCCTCGCCAAGCCCGGAGACTTGGACGCGCCACGCGGGGTCGCCACTGTTCTTGAGTCCGGAATGTCGATCACCAGCACTGCCGCGGTGGCAAGGGCGGAGGAGCTCGAGTGGCCTCCGTGAGAGGTCACGGTAACCGCGGCGAGCGTGGCCTGGTCTGAAACCCCGAGCAGTACACTCGCCGGCAGGTTCCCGGCGTAGTTCACGGGCTCCGGCGGCAAGGAAGGGAGACTCCTGGGTGTAAGCGCCTGCGACGCGTCTGGCTTGCCGACGGTGGCCCTGCAGAGCGGGCAGCTGGTGTGGGAGGCAAGCCACATATCGACGCACTCGGTGTGGAAGCCGTGGTCGCACCGGGGCAAGAACCTGGCCTCCTCCCCGTCCTCGAGCTCGGTCAGGCACACCGCGCACTCCACCCCGACGTCGTCCTTGGAGCCCTTCGGTCCCGCGCGGTACACCGTGACCGGTAGCGACCGCAGAAGCTCCGGGTCGACGCCCCCTGCGGCCGCCTCCCGGGCACCGCGTGGCCGCCCTCTCGGCGCGGTCCGGACGCTGGTGTTGAAGTAGTACTGGAGGAAGATGAGCGCGAGGGCGAACGTCAGGAACACCAGAAAGATGCCTGCCATGGTGAGTATGCCACCGATCGGCATGTTCGGTGCGGCCGCGGAGACCGCCGGCGCGACCGCCCAGCCCGAGGATGAGTCCATAGCAGCGGCGGCGGACTGCTCGGATTCTTGTACCATGTAGTTGCGCGGTCTTGGTCTTTATCAATTCCGTGGGGCTTGATGAGTGAAGATGCGCACGATGTGAAAAACTCGGTACATATATATATGCGCAGCGTTGGAGTGACGAGGTCAGTGACACTGACATGGATGAAACAGGGGAGAAAGAAGGTGGAAGGAAGGGGGCAGGCGCGCGCGCTCGATGAGTCTTGAGAGGTAAGTCTGATGCTGTTTGCGGGAGAGCAGTGCAGCGCATGCCGGACGGGTCAGCGGCGGCGGCGGTTCTTTGAACTCGTGTTACCAAATGAGTGGAAGATGCTGCAAACGCGATTACCGCACGTGTTCCTTCTATGGGATGTTGTCCTTCTCCAAGTTGTCTCACTGAAGCCACCACAACATCGCCTTGGATAAGGCAGGCATATGGGCCTAATTTTTTCGGAATACTCATTGTTGCGTATCATTGCATTGATAGGTAGGCAAGAAACGTACATAGGATGCGTAGCTTGCTGGCACAAACACAGGGTATATCGTCCTAATTTGAAGGTGTCTAAAAGAAGACATATACAATAATTTGCATGAAAAAACATCTAAGAATGAGGAGAAGACGTCTCTATACCACTATAGCCTATTATTGTACTTGCTTTTAGCATGAGGGACGTAGACTTAGAGATCAGAAATGAAATGCTAGATGTATCCACCGATCCAAGTCACTGCTTCGGCTTGACTCGCGACCCCGTTTCCAGGGGACGCGGAGTAATTGAGCGCGAGCTCAAATGAGCTCGTTATCTACGTCGTCGTTTAGCGCTTGGGGATCTGTGCCAGAGTTATATACATGACCATGTGGTCTGCCAGAAAAACAAGAACTGTAGCGGAATACGCATGCGAAAGCGATGGGAGGTGGGCCACGGCGCGGGGAAGAGTTGACGAGTCTGACGACCGTGTCGACGGCCGTCGGGCTGTGGCGTGGTGAGCCGTGGAACAGAATCCGCCTCGCCGTCAGATCCATGGACCACGAAGTTCGCTTTCCGTGGTGGCAGAAACGAATTGGAGGCAGGACCGAGAATCTTCTCAACTAGGGCGTGGGTAGACTCGGGGACATAGGCAACGAGCGCCGCCCGGTAGAGTTTCTGATGCAACCAATCAACAGGTATGGATCTTTGGTTCCTCTGGCGATGCTGCCTGCACTTTTTTAGCCCTCTCATTAGCTGATCCAGAAGTTGGATTTCTTGCGATCCAGTCTGGTAGCGGAGGTAGGAGAGAGCTTGGTGCCGGCTCCGGCGGCTGTGAATGTCTTCGCCGTGGGGGATCTTGAAGTGGCACCGCAGGTGAAGCACAAATCTTGTGGGCGAAGGGGGTGGCGGCGAACAGAAAGGAGAGCTCGCCGCCAACGTCAGGAGCTATTATTGATGGGGAAGATGAATCCCCAAGCTGCCAAGCACCGGGGTGGAACAAAAGGTTGGTGAAGTAGCAACTTTGCCTTCCATCAGAAAATCTGTGACTTATTAGATGAAGTTACAAACGATTCAATAAATCATGCAGTTAGAGCAAGTGCTTGATTGCTGTCTGCACTAGTAAATTTCATGTTGTATCCGCCTGTGTTTCGAGGCTGATTTATTCTGTGCATTCAAAAAAATGTAGGCTATATGTGCATGTAATCCATGAAAGCAGAAATGCAGGTTGTACTATTCTGTAGTGGAAAAGATTTCTGATTCGTGTACAAGTGGTTGCATACTGTTTGCTCCCTGTATTTCGGAAATTCATGCCTCATGAGCCTCTGTTTCCAGGCTTAATTACTAAATTAAGGTCTGGTGTTTTGCAGACTATTTGTTGTCCTGTATTTTGAAAACTCATCTCAGATTATATGTGCGTGTATTGTTAGGGTGATTACTCTCTGCAATTACAAGAATGAAGCTAGATGTGCCTATGAGTTGTAGGATGATTGGTTTGTGCATTTAGAAAACTTCATGATTTATGTGCCTGTGTTTGTAGGCTGAGAATGGGAGGAGAACTACGAGGAGAAACAGACTAGAATTGTAAGGATGATGTGGATTTATATTTCCTTTCTTTTGTGTATTTGTAACTAAGTTCTGTATCTATAATGAAATCCCCCTTGATGTACACTGAAATTGCAGGGAGAATGCTTATGAGAGCAAACCTTACAGTCGAGAGGCATGCCGGCAAGATTTGTACAAGAGCAACGTTCGAACAGTTTGGGCACATACTGAACGAAAAGGGACTTATCAAGTTGAAGAGGTTGAGAAACATAGGACGTACGTTGCAATCCATAGTGAAGCAGAGAAGAGGGAGAAGTGGTGCAGGGCATCTTACAAGGTTACAATGCTTGATGAGGGGAATGAATTCGAGTTCGAGTGTGGCCAGTTTGCGCACGTGGGCCTGTTGTGCAGGCATGTGTTGAAGGTTTGTAATATATTTTTAGGCAAGCTTTTTCGGGGGTGGCTCGGTGAAGTAGTTCTTGACAGCAATTGAATTTTGTTTTGTGCAGGTTCTAGACTTTATTAGAGCTAAAGAAATACCAGTGAAACATATAGTGAAGAGGTGGATGAAGGATGCTCGAGATATATTGCCAGCTCACGACACGATGCAGTAAAGACAGTATATAGAACAACACATTCTCATATCGACACTTCACTGTGTACATGCACGTGATGGAACTTGTGAGGCTAGGTGACACAAGTGTGGATGCATATAATCGGTTGAAATTTGATAGTGATGTTACCTTATGCAGAAGTTAGGGATGGTCTTGGCCTACATGATCGACTTGCAGACAAAGGTGCCGTGCTGAATCGAGTCCAGCCAATGGTGGTGTGTGCAGGTCGGGACAACAATGTCCAAGAAGCTGTGGATTTTGGTTGCCCACTACTTCAGAGAATACAATGGCCTATACCTTGAGCATCAGCTCTGGGGTGAGTACATATTAGGAAAACATATGTAGTAATGCTGAAAAACTGTAGGTGATTTCATGGGAGTGACTGATACTAATGAACTGTGTTATGGGACGCTACTGGCATATATAAAGAAGCAGCTTGCATACGAGGTGATCTCCATGAAGGAGAAAAAGGATGAGCTCCCAAGCTTCATGATGCACGAAGTGCTATTCTGAAAAAGGAAGGAGAGGCTTCTGTTAGTGTTGAGTTTTATGTTCATTGCTCTATCTGCAATTTACATGAGCGAACTTTCTCAGTCCTCACTCTTTATTCATTAGTCCATGTTCGGTCCCTCATTTTATCCTTTTTCTTTTTTAGCAGTTTATGTTGCATGCTCATCGGTGAGCCTGTCAACATCAGAGGGAGAGGGGAGAAGTTGAGCGGTACTCTTGGTTCAGATGTTTTCCTTAGCAATCGTTTGACGCAGAGCGTTCTTTGTCTTTGATTTTAAGGACGTTGCACCTAACATGCATGATTCGAAAAGGGATAACATAATGGCTGGCATTCTGTAAACTTTTTGTCGAATTGTTAGTAAAGTTTTGATAGAGACTAAATATCAGTATTTTTTTCCTTTTTAGATTTCTTTAGTTTAATTCATTGTTCTTATTTTAGTCATATTGTTCTTTTAGTTGATCAGTGGTTGTCACTATTGTCGTTTCTTCAGTCTATATTCAGTCTATGTGTTTTCAGTCAGTTTTCAGTCTGTATTCAGTTTATGCGTTTTCAGTCAGTTTTTAGTCTATTATTCACTTTATCATTTCAGTTTTTAAGTCTTCATTTTATTTTCTTCATCATTCTGATCCCGTGGATTGAATGAGGTTTCGATGGCGCCAAATCGCACCATGATCAGATACATGCTGTGAAATCATATTTTTGCGTGATGGCACCAAGAAGCCTGCGGCGTGGCTCAAGCGGTGTCACTTCCAGTGGCTATAGCAACCAAAAACCAAAAGCCCTCTATATTCTGATGGCAAAGCTGGTAAGCATCTCAATAACAATAGAGCTTACCACCATGACATGTACGTGTGCATTTTAAAAATGTGAGGCTAAGGTCAACCATCACCCTAACATTTTGATACAATTTTTCTGTATATAGCGCACACTATGTTTCTCTGTCACTAACCACCTGAAATTTATGTACAACTATTCAGTTTTTGGTTGCTCATTTTTATTGTTTGATGGATTTCTTCTTGACAAGCCTTTTACGAATCTACTCCGCTTTTCTGGATAGGCCAAAAACAAAGTTTTGAGTATTTCTTGCTTGATGAGATTATTGAATGAGGTGTCAAGTGCCGATTGAGAAAAACAGAGAAATGCTAGTTCTCACTCGGTACCCATAAGGATCGGCACCCAAGTATCAGTTTTCAGCCTTCATTCTTTTTTCAGTATTTCTTGATTTAGTACATTATTTTTTCTCTTACTACAATTCTTTGTTCTTTTCAGTCCGAAAAGGCGACCTTAGCAGCACAACTAAACTCCCCCCGCCCCTCAGCTCTCAAACTGCAGCCTAATTTTGCTGTCAGTTCTCTGTTTTTTATTTGGATCTGATATGGTTAGTCCTATCTAGTTTTTCTGTATCTGCTACGGCTAGTCAAAACTACTTCCATCTTTTAACAGCAGTCCTAGTTTTGTTGCTACCGGCTGACATCTTCCTTTTCTTTCTCGTTTTATGAGATGTATGTATCCCACGGAGCATCACATAAATACCATTCAAGGTAGGTTCCAGTCTGCAGATCGCGAGGGATGGTATGGCTGGAATACGCTTGGTAACAGGGAGCATTACCACTGCTGCGCATAAGACCTCTAAGGAAGACCATCTCGTCAATAAGCTACGAGAACAAGGGTCATTAGTTTTTGCAAGTGGAGATGCAACCATTGGAAACCAGAACGATGATGCTACTTGGGCAAATGAGACTGGGAACAGGCTCGCTGGATGTTGGCGCCAAAGAAGCGAAAAGAGATGGGTCGCCCAACAACTAGCCAAGAGAAGGCGCATAACGAGGGGCTTAGCAAACGTACAAGATTCTGCACGATGTGTCGCCAGCAGGGGCACAAGAGGACAACCTGATATCCCCAAGCCAGTTTGTAAACCAGCGCGGCGCAAAAACTGCGGCGTTGAAGGTCACAAATGAAACAACTGCCACAAAGTAGGTGATCTGCGGCTAAACAACATGTGATGTGCAACGACAGTGATTTGTGTTGCTAATGTATGTCTTTGTATATTGTTTCCAGGCGTACTATCTGTCTTTGTACACAGAGTGGTGTACATATGGTTGTTGATCTGTCTTGGTGATTCTGTGAAGTGCATTTCCCGTTGCCAACATGGTTTCTGTTGGCTGAATTTTTTACTGAGACAATCTGGTTATCTTTGGCTGCTGGATGGGCAATTGTGCTAAATGCTGGACACATAGCAGGGTGCAGCTGTGACAAGTGCGCGCCCAGTGCTCGGCCGATCCATTTCTAATTGCACTACAAGAGCGGGGAAAACAGAGGAGCAATTACATAAACGTTCCTCCATCATGCGTGCCCCATCTGACCGAAAAGACTGAATACTACAGGGCAGTTCTTGCCATGGCTCTGACCGTGCTATCCCTATGGGCGTCTGGCATTACAAAATCAGATGCAACTTGCAAGCTGGATCAAGTATCCGCAGAGGTGATTCCCCTTGCGCTGTAAACTCTGTTGTAGCATGAATTGGCAGGAACTTCTATTTAAATTGTATAGCTCGCGTGCAGTGTTCAGTTGAGCTGAAAGTTCAGTAAACCAGCCTGTAGGACTACAAGTTGTTGCGCTGTCTTTGAGCAGGTAAGAAGATTCAGTCCACCCATGAATTCAGTTCCTGATTTTTCTCCTTGCTTATCTTGACGAGTTTCCTGCAGGAGACAGGCCATGCAACCGCAGATCTGGAGACATAAGAGATGGGCTCGCAGGACGAACGTAGGTGCTCGTGGTGGAAGAACGGTGCAGAGAACACGATCCGGAAAAGCATGAATAGCTGCTGTGTGAGCTTGCCGAGCCACGAGCTTGAAGACGGCGAGCAGTCACGGCTGGGCGGCGGCGACTGGAGATAGCTGTCGTCGTTGGTCCAGAATCAGCGAGTTAGCGGCCCAGTCCGTGACGCTGTACCAATGGCCGTTTTCTACAAGTGGGCCAATAAAACTGTTCATTACTAGATATACGGCAGTAATATGTAGGCCTGTATGCGTCAGAATGGGAATCTCAAAGATCACGGGCGGGAGGGATATCGCGAGCACCTACGCTCGCGCTCAGAAGAGCACTTTCGGTTTCCAGGCCACTCTTTTGACAAAAGACAGACTCCGGCATGGCGGCATTTAACATGAGGACGAACTATCGTCACATCCTTGTTCCATCTACAGCACTTTCCAAGTAGTACTACTACTCTGATATTGGTTGGGTGCATGCTCTGCTCGCTCGTTGCATTTCGTGATGTGAAGCCGCTTGGAAGGATAAGTCCTGGTTCCGTTGTTTTGGCCGTGAGAATTTTCTTTTCTTTTTTGCGGGAAAGCCGTGAGAATTTTCTTGTAGTATCAATCATTGGCTATATATGCCTATATGTATTCGTTCAGCTTGGTTATGTGTATCTTAGTTATGCAGAAATCGGGTGTAATGCTTAAACTTTTTAAGTAATAAAACGTTATTTTTTTTTGTAAAAATGTATTCGTTCAGCCGATGATTTTATTTCGTGCGGGGCCTCCTATTTGACTTATCATCAAATTGGAGGGTGTCGCGCAATGATCAATCGTGGGCTATGGCCCATTTAGTTAGGTGTTCCCCGTCCAAGCGCTTTGTTTGTTTATGAGTTTTTTGGGTTGCCTTTTGCTTTTCTCGGTTTATTTTGATATACAGTCATTCTTCTTTAAGATTGCGTGAACCTTAAAACGGTTTATTTTGAAAAGTGATCAATTTAAAATTTTCAGGAATTTTTTTAAAAAGCGTGGACATTTCTATTAACATTTTTGAACATTTCGTGGGAAAATATGAAAATTTACAAAAAGCGAGCATTTATATAAATTATAATTTTTCTAAAAATATGCCGATATTTTTTATATTTCCAACATATTTCAAGAAACATGAAGATTTTTAAATTACAAATTATTTTCATAAAATTGTGGAAAATTCTAACGCTTTTTTGTAAAACTTGATAAGAAACAGACGAAAAATTGGACTGAAACCTTCTAGAAGTTCATAGATCAGGAAACACAGGGAACATAACCTGGCTAAATAGATCGACCGAGTTCAATGCTCGCTCTATGTCATTAATACATTACATCTAAGAGAGAATCATGTATGAAACGCCGTTTCGGGCGACAGAGTGGTGCGGCCCGTTTAGTTTTTTGAGGGGTGGGGTGGGGTGGGGAATATTGCTCGTTCCGTTTTTTCGACGGCTCTTTTTCTGCAATATTTGCCAAATGGACCTTTTATGTGTCGGAAAGCACTAGAGCGAGTTAATTTTTGTTTGACAAAGGGATATATTAATATCACGAAGATATCAATTACACCTAGCCTCTGCACTAACAACATTTCTAAAGACATCAAAGATGCACACAGCCAAGAAAAATATATAACACAAAGACCCTGTCGCGGTGATGAAATACACAACAACAAGACTCTAACCACCATCAAAGACAACACCTGAACCGTGAAAAGAGATTCTCCAAAAACGATGCCTTCAAGAAGAAAATAATGCACCATCATTATCATCGTCTGATCGAAGATCTTGAGTTTTCACTCTGGAGAAATCTAATTTCACAAAACAATGCCTTCTGTAAGGCTATTGCCAGGCACAGCCAATGAAGGGAAGACCTTAGGCTTTCACCTTGGAAATCACGAATCGGTGCTCGAGCAGCACCAGAAAAAATGCAGTTCACATGTACTGTTTCGCCCTCTTGCCAAGGTCGCTGCTGCAAGTCACCAACACCCGATCCACAGGAAGAACATGTGCCGCCATTCTTCATCGGCACCAATTCACGTCTACACCATTACAAACCTCCGATCGCAGCCATCATGACTTTCTCCACCTCTCTCAATGCCATGGAAATCCATATTTAGACATGTCCCATGTTCTTGTCAATAAAGTGAAGCTTCGCGCTACACGCTCAGGAAGCCTTATTGGGCGAAGATAAGGGAGCGCACGACCGGATCGATTCCGATATGGATATCTTGTGACGCCATGCACCAATCAGCGGAATCACTGAGAGGAAGACCGAAACTCGCCGGCGTCTTGATCGAGTAGGCCCGCATTAAGGTGATCGATGACTTGGCGCTGGAAGAAAAGCAAGGCCAAACCACCTTTATTCAGGCCGAAATAGCAACTCCCACGCTGCCGGCCGGCTCCCGATGATCGGATCGAGTAGGCCGCCCCCTTCCGGCCCAGATCGAACCCAAGGTACAGAATGGTACAAGAACTAAAAAAAGTCCACACACACTAACTTCGTTAACGATATAATTTGTTGGGTAACGTAGTAATTTCAAAAAAAAAAATCTACGCACATGCAAGATCATGGTGATGCATAGCAACGAGAGGGGAGAGTGTTGTCTACGTACCCTCGTAGTCCGTAAGCGGAAGCGTTATGACAACGCAGTTGATGTAGTTGTACGTCTTCACGATCCGACCGATCCAAGTACCAACGCACGACACCTCCGAGTTCATCACACGTTCAGCTCGGTGACGTCCCTCGAACTCACGATCTACCATAGCTTCGAGGAAGAGTTATGTCAGCACGACGGCGTGATGACGGTGATGATGATGCTACCGACGCAGGGCTTCGCCTAAGCACCGCAACAATATGACCGAGGTGGATTATGGTGGAGGGGGCACCGCGCACGGCTAAGAGATCAATGATCAACTTGTGTGTCTATGGGGTGCCCCCAGGCCACGTATATAAAGGAGTGGAGGAGGGGAGGCCGCCTAGCTATGGCGGCATACTGAGGAGTCCTACTCCCCCCGGGATTAGGATTCACCCCCCCCCCCCTCCAAGTAGTAGGAGTAGGAGAGAAGGAAGGGGAAGACAGAAGAGAAGGAAGGAGGGGCCGCCGCCCCTTCCCTTAGTCCAATTCGGACTAGGCCTTGGCGGCGGCGGGTGGGGGGGGCTGCCCCAGGCAGCCCCTCTCTCTCCCCTAAAGCCCAATAAGGCATATATACTCCCCGGCGAATTCCCGTAACTCTCCGGTACTCCTATAAATACCCGAATCACTCGGAACCTTTCCGATATCCGAATATAGTCGTTCAATATATCGATCTTTACGTCTCGATCATTTCGAGACTCTTCATCATGACCCCGATCTCATATGGGACTCCGAACTACCTTCGGTACATCAAAACACATAAACTCATAATACCCATCGTCACGGAACGTTAAGCGTGCGGACCCTACGGGTTCGAGAACTATGTAGACATGACCGATACTCATCTACGGTCAATAACCAATAGCAGAACCTGGATGCTCATATTGGCTCCTACATATTCTGTGAAGATCTTTATCGGTCAAACCGCATAACAACATACGTTGTTCCCTTTGTCATCGGTATGTTACTTGCCCGAGATTCGATCGTCGGTATCTCAATACCTAGTTCAATCTCAGAATCGGCAAGTATCTTTACTCGTTCCGTAATGCATCATCCCGCAACTAACTCATTAGTCACATTGCTTGCAAGGCTTATAGTGATGTGCATTACCGAGAGGGCCCAGAGATACCTCTCCGAGAATCGGAGTGACAAATCCTAATCTCGACCTATGCCAAGTCAACAAACACCATCGGAGACACTCAGAGCACCTTTATAGTCACCCAGTTACGTTGTGACGTTTGGTAGCACACAAAGTGTTCCTCCGGTATTCGGGAGTTACATAATCTCATAGTCATAGGAACATGTATAAGTCATGAAGAAAGCAATAGCAACATACTAAATGATCAAGTGCTAAGCTAACGGAATGGGTCAAGTCAATCACATCATTCTCTAATGATGTGATCCCGTTAATCAAATGACAACTCATGTCTATGGCTAAGAAACTCAACCATCTTTGATTCAACGAGCTAGTCAAGTAGAGGCCTACTAGTGACACTCTGTTTGTCTATGTATTCACACATGTACTATGTTTCCGGTTAATACAATTCTAGCATGAATAATAAACATTTATCATGATATAAGGAAATATAAATAACAACTTTATTATTGCCTCTAGGGCATATTTCCTTCAGTCTCTCACTTGCACTAGAGTCAATAATCTAGATCACATGGCCATGTGATTTAACATCAATAGTTCACATCACCATGTGATTAACACCCATAGTTCACATCGTCATGTGACCAACACCCAAAGGGTTTACTAGAGTCAATAATCTAGTTCACATTGCTATGTGATTAACACCCAAAGAGTACTAACATGTGATCATGTTTTGCTTGTGAGAGAAATTTAGTCAACGGGTCTGCCACATTCAAATCCGTATGTATTTTGCATATTTCTATGTCTACTGTGCTCTGTATGGAGCTACTCTAGCTAATGGCTCCCAGTTTCAATAGGTGTCCGGATTGTGACTTAGAGTCATCCAGATTGGTGTCAAAGCATGCATCGGCATAACTCTTTACGATGAACTCTTTATCACCTCCATAACCAAGAAATATTTCCTTAGTCTTCTAAGGATAATTTTTGACCGCTATCCAATGATCTACTCCTAGATCAAAATTGTACTCACTTGCCAAAATCAGGGCAGGGTATACAATAGGTCTGGTACACAGCATGGCATATTTTATAGAACCTATCGCTGAGGCATAGGGAATGACTTTCATTCTCTCTCTATCTTCTGTTGTGGTCGGGCTTTGAGTCTTACTCAACTTCACACCTTGGAACACAGGCAAGAACTCTTTCTTTGACTGTTCCATTTTGAACTACTTCAAAAACTTGTCAAGGTATGTACTCATTGAAAAAACTTATCAAGCGTCTTGATCTACCTCTATAGATCTTGATGCTCAATATGTAAGTAGCTTCACCGAGGTCTTTCTTTTGAAAAAACTCCTTTCAAACACTCCTTTATGCTTTCCAGAAAAATTCTACATCATTTCTGATCAACAATATGTCATTCACATATATTTATCAGAAAAGTTGTAGTGCTCCCACTCACTTTCTTGTAAATACAGGCTTCACCGCATGTCTGTATAAATATATATGCTTTTATCAACTCATCAAAGCGTATATTCCAACTCCGAGATGCTTTGCACCAGTCCATGGATGGATCGCTGGAGCTTGCACATTTTGTTAGCACCTTTAGGATTGACAAAACCTTCTGGTTGCATCATATACAACTCTTCTTTAAGAGATCCATTAAGGAATGTAGTTTTGATATCCATTTGCCAGATTTCATAAAATGTGGCAATTTGCTAACATGATTCGGACAGACTTAAGTATCGCTACGAGTGAGAAAATCTCATCGTAGTCAACACCTTGAACTTTGTCAAAACCTTTTTCGACAAGTCTAGCTTTGTAGATAGTAACACTACTATCAACGTCCGTCTTCCTCTTGAAGATCCATTTATTTTCTATGGCTTGTCGATCATCGGGCAAGTCAACCAAAGTCCACACTTTGTTCTCATACATGGATCATATCTCAGATTTCATGGCCTCAAGCCATTTCACGGAATCTGGGCTCATCTCGCTTCCTCATAGTTCGTAGGTTCGTCATGGTCAAGTAACATGAACTCCAGAACAGGATTACCGTACCACTCTGGTGCGGATCTTACTCTGGTTGACCTACGAGGTTTGGTAGTAACTTGATCTGAAGTTATATCATCATTAGCTTTTAGGAGTCACGGGAATAGATTTCTGTGATGAACTACTTTCCAATAAGGAGCCGGTACAGTTACCTCATCAAGTTCTACTTTCCTCTCACTCACTTCTTTCAAGAGAAACTCCTTCTCTAGAAAGGATCCATTCTTAGCAACGAATATCTTGCCTTCGGATCTGTGATAGAAGTTGTACCCAATAGTTTCCTTTGGGTATCCTATGAAGACGCATTTCTCCGATTTGGATTCGAGCTTATCAGGTGAAAACTTTTTCACATAAGCATCGCAACCCCAAACTTTAAAAAACGACAGCTTAGGTTTCTTGCTAAACCATAGTTCATATGGTGTCGTCTCAACGGATTAGATGGTGCCCTATTTAACGTGAATGCAGATGTCTCTAATGCATAACCCCAAAACGATAGTGGTAAATCGGTAAGAGACATCATAGATTGCACTATATCCAATAAAGTACGGTTATGACGTTCGGCCACACCATTATGTTGTGGTGTTTCAGGTGGCATGAGTTTGTGAAACTATTCCACGTTGTTTTAATTGAAGGCCAAACTCGTAACTCAAATATTCGTCTCCGCGATCAAATCCCAGAAAAACTTTATTTTCTTGTTACAATGATTCTCCACTTCACTCTGTAATTCTTTGAACTTTTCAACTGTCTCAGATTTGTGTTTCATTAAGTAGATACACCCATATCTGCTCAAATCATCTGTGAAGGTCAGAAAATAACGATACCCGTCGCGAGCCTTAACACTCATCGGACCGCATACATCGGTATGTATTATTTCCAATAAGTCAGTAGCTCGCTCCATTGTTCCGGAGAACGGAGTTTTAGTCATCTTGCCCATGAGGCATAGTTCGCAAGCATCAAATGATTCATAATCAAGTGATTCCAAAAGCCCATCAGCATGAAGTTTCTTCATGTGCTTTACACCAATATGACCTAAACAAAGATCGCCACAAATAAGTTGCACTATCATTATTAACTTTGCATCTTTTGGCTTCAATATTATGAATATGTGTATCACTACGATCGAGATCCAACAAACTATTTTCATTGGGTGTATGACCATCGAAGGTTTTATTCATGTAAACGGAACAACAATTATTCTCTGACTTTAAATGAATATATGTATTGTAATAAACATGATCAAATCATATTCATGCTCAACGCAAACACCAAATAACATTTATTTAGGTTCAACACTAATCCTGAAAGTATAGGGAGTGTGGGATGATGATCATATCAATCTTGGAACCACTTCCAACACACATCGTCACTTCACCCTTAACTAGTCTCTCGCTCATTCTGCAACTCCTGCTTTCAAGTTACTAATCTTTAGCAACTGAACTAGTATCAAATCTCGAGGAGTTGCTATAAACACTAGTAAAGTACACATCAATAACATGTATATCAAATATACCTTTGTTCACTTTGCCATCCTTCTTATCCGCCAAATACTTGGGGCAGTTCCGCTTCAAGTGACCAGTCCCTTTGCGGTAGAAGCACTTAGTCTCAGGCTTAGGTCCAGACTTGGGCTTCTTCACTTGAGAAGCAACTTGCTTGCCGGTCTTCTTGAAGTTCCCCTTCTTCCCTTTGCCCTTTTCTTGAAACTAGTGGTCTTGTCAACCATCAACACTTGATGCTTTTCTTGATTTCTACCTTCGTCGATTTCAGCATCACGAAGAGCTTGGGAATCGTTTCTGTTATCCCTCGCATATTATAGTTCATCACAAAGTTCTAGTAACTTGGTGATAGTGACTAGAGAACTCTGTCAATCACTATCTTATCTGGAAGATTAACTCCCACTTGATTCAAGTGATTGTAGTACTCAGACATTCTAAGCACATGCTCACTAGCTGAGCTATTCTCCTCTATCTTGTAGGCAAAGTACTTGTCAAAGGTCTCATACCTTTCGACATGGGTATGAGTCTGAAATACTAATTTGAACTCTTGGAACATCTCATATGCTCCGTGGCGTTTAAAAAACGTCTTTGAAGCCCCTGATTCTAAGCCATAAAGCATGGTGCACTAAACTATCAAGTAGTCATCATATCGAGCTTGCCAAACGTTCATAACGTCTGTATTTGCTCCTGCAATCGGTCTGTCACCTAGCGGTGCATCAAGAACATAATTCTTCTGAGCAGCAATGAGGATAATCCTTAGATCACGGATCCAATCCGCATCATTGCTACTAACATCTTTCAACTTAGTTTTCTCTAGGAACATATCAAAAATAAAACAGGGGAGCTAAACGCGTAATGTCGGTAGAACCAGTCTCACGTAAGCGTACGCGTAATGTCGGTCTGGGCCGCTTCATCCAACAATGCCGCCGAATCAAAGTGTGACATGCTGGTAAGCAGTATGACTTGTATCTCCCACAACTCACTTGTGTTCTACTTGTGCATATAACATCTACGCATAAACCTGGCTCGGATGCCACTGTTTGGTACCGTAGTAATTTCAAAAAAAATCCTACGCACACACAAGATTATGGTGATGCATAGCAACGAGAGGGGAGAGTGTTGTCTACGTACCCTCATAGGCTGTAAGCGGAAGCGTTATGACAACGCAGTTGATGTAGTCCTACGTCTTCACGATCCGACCGATCCAAGTACTGAACGCACGGCACCTCCGAGTTCATCACACGTTCAGCTCGATGACGTCCCTCGAACTCACGATCCAGCAGAGCTTAGAGGGAGAGTTCTGTCAGCACGACAGTGTGATGATGGTGATAATGATGCTACCGACGCAGGGCTTCGCCCAAGAACCGCAACGATATGACCGAGGTGGATTATGGTGGAGGGGGCACCGCACACGGTTAAGAGATCAATGATCAACTTGTGTGTCTATGGGGTGCCCCCCTGGCCACCTATATAAAGGAGTGGAGCAAGCGGGAGGGCCGGCCTAGCTATGGCGCGCCCTGGAGGAGTCCTACTCCGACCGGGAGTAGGATTCCCCCCTTCCAAGTAGTAGGAGTAGGAGAGAAGGAAGGGGAAGAGAGAAGAGAAGGAAGGAGGGGGCGCCGCCCCTCCCCTTAGTCCAATTCGGACTAGGCCTTGGGGGGGGGGGGCGGCCTGCCCCACGCAGCCCCTCTCTCTCTCTCTCCCCTAAATCCCAATAAGGCCCATATACTCCCCGGCGAATTCCCGTAACTCTCCCGTACTACTATAAATACCCTAATCACTCGGAACCTTTCCGATGTCCGAATATAGTCGTCCAATATATCGATCTTTATGTCTCGACCATTTCGAGACTCCTCGTCATGTCCCTGATCTCATCCGGGACTCCAAACTACCTTCGGTACATCAAAACACATAAACTCATAATACCAATCGTCACCGAACGTTAAGCGTGCGGACCTTACGGGTTCGAGAACTATGTAGACATGACCGAGACTCATCTTCAGTCAATAACCAATAGCGGAACCTGGATGCTCATATTGGCTCCTACATATTCTATGAAGATCTTTATCGGTCAAACCGCATAACAAAATACGTTGTTCCGTTTGTCATCGGTATGTTACTTGCCCAAGATTTGATCGTCGGTATCTCAATACCTAGTTCAATCTTGTTACCGGCAAGTCTCTTTACTCGTTTCGTAATGCATCATCCCGCAACTAACTCATTAGTCACATTGCTTGCAAGGCTTATAGTGATGTGCATTACCGAGAGGGCCCAGAGATACCTCTCCGACAATCGGAGTGACAAATCCTAATCTCGACATATGCCAATTCAAAAAACACCATCGGAGACACATGTAGAGCACATTTATAATCACACAGTTACATTGTGACGTTTGGTAGCACACAAAGTGTTCCTCCGGTATTCGGGAGTTGCATAATCTCATAGTCATAGGAACATGTATAAGTCATGAGAAAGCAATAGCAACATACTAAACGATCAAATACTAAGCTAACGGAATGGTTCAAGTCAATCACATCATTCTCTAATGATGTGATCCCGTTAATCAAATGACAACTCGTGTCTGGCTAGGAAACTCAACCATCTTTGATTCAACGAGCTAGTCAAGTAGAGGCATACTAGTGACACTCTGTTTGTCTATGTATTCACACATGTACTAAGTTTCTGTAAGTGCATCTAGTGCCCCTTAGTGATTTTGGTGTATTGAAGACTTATAGGTTAAGTAACTAATGCGTTTGTGAGTGTACACAGGTCTATAAGTCTATGAGGAGTTTGATATTTACAGAGAAAGTCGACCCCTAAAATGAAGTTCTTCATCTCAAGACTTTGATATTACGAAGACCTTCTGAAGACTTTGAAAGTGAAGAAATTGGTGTGATCCTCAAGACTTGGTATTCGCTTGAGGAACATGAAGCGTGAAGACTTTTGTTTTCGTAGTTTCATTTTCTCTTTCTTGAGTCATAGGAAACACCATACTGTTAAAGGGGTCGAGGAAATACTAAGGAAAATTTCCATTTGATGCTCAACTCAAAATCCTACACCTACCAAACCCTTCGAGTGAAGCTTTTGGAAATCTCATACAGATTCAGTCAATTTCTTGATGTGAGACGAAGCTCTTCCGATCACCGAGGAATTTGCTCGATCGAGGAGTTAGGAATTCGCCAAAGGCGAATTGCCTACACCGTGAGGAACATGATAGCCCCGAGGAATTTGAGAGTCAAATTTCCGACCGTTCTTTGTCTTGCGCCACTGTCCCAAAATATCTTATCCACCTAACGGTCATATCATTGAAGGGCATTTATGTCTTATCATGTCGGGCTGCTCCCTAGGCTATAAATAGCCGCCCCCTACAACCACTAGCTGGTTGGCTGCTCCGAGAGAACTTGACACTTTTCATTTGAGAGCAACCCATCCTCTGAGGACTTTGAGAGAAAATCATCAAGTGAGGAAAAACCCAAAAGTGAGGAAAACCCAAAACCAAACCCCAACAAACCCAAAGTGATTGAGCATCATCAAGAAATTGATCCTGCGTGGATCCGACGCTTTTACCTTTGAAGACTGTGCTTCTTCCAGACGGTTAGGCGTCAAGGTCTAGAGCATCCAAGAGGAATTGTGGATTGCCGGGTGACCAAGTATGTGAAGGTTTGGAAGTCGCTCAAGACTTACCACGAGTGATTGGACGAGGTCTGCGTGACCTCAGTTCAAGGAGAATACGGTGAGGACTTGGTGTCCCGAGCTGCGTGCTTTCGGTGGATCGGGTGTCCGGACTGTGTGTCCTCGAGTTTAAATACTCACCGCTCCAACCAGACGCATAACCGAGACAGCAGTTGGAACTGGTCTACCAAATCATTGTCTTCACCAACCTAATCGGTTCTATTTCCTCAACCCTTTCATTTCCTCATAACTGTTGAGTGTTTGTCATATCTGTGTTTGAAGACTTTGATCAAGACTTTCTCAATCTCCTCAGTTCAATTTCTTGATCTGTTTGTCTTCATCTTGTGTTATCCTGTGATTACGCTTTCAGACTGTGATTGTCTTCATTTCATCATGATGACTATGCTTGTAATCTGTTATGCTTACTCGAGTACTTATTCCGCTGCATGTATTTCTTCGCTAAGGAATTTCCTCACCAAAGAAATTCTCGGTGAAGAATTTGTAAAATTCTCTAAAAATCGCCTATTCACCCCCTCTAGTCGATATAACGCACTTTCAATTGGTATCGAGCAAGGTACTCCCTTGTTACGTGTGATTTTGGTTTAACCACCGGAGTTTTAGTTATGTCGACCGCAGTATGATCAAGGTCTCAGCAGGTGTCCTACCTTGATGGGACGGACTACCCCTCTTGGAAGAACAAAATGCGAATGCATCTTGAAGCAATTGACAACGATCTACGGTATGTTGTGACAAAAGGTGTTTCCTCACCACACTTTCTCTGAATGATGCTGATGTGAAGAGATTCAAGCAACTCGATTCTCAAGCGAAGAATATCATATGTGGCCATCTGATCAAAGGTCAATATGGAAGACTGAGTGCTTTGGAATCTGCCAAACTCATCTGGGATCGGTTGTCCAAAGTAAATGAAGGTGTTTCAACTCAGCGTGACTCTCGAGTTGATGTTCTTCGGAATCTCTTCAACCGCTTCAAAAGACTCGATCACGAAAATGTTCAACAAACCTTCGATCGCCTCACTGACATCTCAAATGAGCTTCAAGCACTCGGTGCCACTGACATCACCGACCATGAGGTGGTGAAGAAATTGCTAAGATCGCTTGATTCCTCATTTGATACTCGCACCGATGATACAAGAACGAGCTGACTACAAGTCTCTTGATCCTGCCGATATCCTCGAAAGGCTAAATACTCACGAAGTTCCACTTCTTTGAAAAGAGAGATCTCTATGGTTAGCTATGGAAAACACGTGCTCAAGGCCAAGGCTGAATCTGAATCGAGAGTGAAGACTCGGTAGTAGCCTTGGAGATCCTGAAGAATTTGGCCAGGAGCTAGCAATCGCTCGTGAAGAAATTCCAGAAATTCTCAAGACGTGGTCGCTTTGGAAAATCCTCAAGAAGCGGTGATTCCTCATCTAGTGACTATAAGCGAAGACTTTGCCACACATGCAAGAAACCTGCTCACTATATCCAAGCTTGCCCTCCGCGGGAAAAGGAATTAAGAAAGAAGAAACACAAGGATTACAGTTCTGATGACGTGAAGAAGAAGAAGAAATCATCAAAATCTTCATCATCAAAATCCTCAAAACCTTCTTCTCACAAGAAGAGCAGCTCCAAAAGGGCTCGGGCATTCATTGGCAAGGAAATGGACTCTGAAGCTGAATCGAGGAAAATGAGGAAGAGGAGGAGTCCGAAGAATCCGAATCTGGTGTGGCTAGTCCGGCTCTTGCTATCGCTTATGTTAGCAAGTCCATCTTCAACACTCAAGAAACCGACTCCACCGACAAACCCGATGAGGAAAACGATGACTTCGCTCCCACCTATTGCTTCATGGCAAAAGGTGCCAAGGTACTCAATTTCACCTCGTCTCAATCCAAAGTGAAAATGAATCGATGAGGATCTCAAGCCCAGCTATTCTAAACTTGCTAAGATTGCTATAAAACAACAAAGGGCTTTTGAAAAGGTTCAAAACATGCTAGATAAGAGTGATGATATGTTAGGTGAAGAAATGGATCGCACTCAAGCCCCGATGAAAATCTTCAGAGACTTGAGTCTAAGCTTGATAACCTTCAAGGTCATCATAACACTCTCTTATCTCGATCATGAGAAACTTTCTTATGAATTTCTTCAAAGAAAGCAAGATCTTGAGAAGCTAAGAGCGAGTTATGAAGATCTTCGAAGGAGCGCGATTCATTACTTGCTCAACAAATCAGCGCTTCTCAAGAAGAATTTGTTCCTCCATGCTTAAAGTGCATTGAACATGAATCTGCTAATTCTTCACCTGAATGTTCAAATGCTTCAACTATTACAAATTCTTCACCTGCCTCTGCTATCACTAATTCCTCATCTGAGGACATTGCTAGTATCACTAACGATGCAGGATTGAAGGAATTGTACATGACAGGCATGTACAAAAGCCTCAAAGGGCATCAGACTTTTTGTGATGTGCTTAAAAGCAGATCCTCAATGTAAACCCTAGGAAAGAGGGTATCGCATTTGAGAGGAAATTAAATGCCGATGGAACATCTTTGGAAGCCCGAAAAGACTACCTCAAAACCTCATGGGTTGTTGCAAAGGGACCTCCAGTTGATCCATCTACCTTATCTGGTTTTACATGTGAATTTCCTCATTACGCTGATGAGTCATTCGACTCAAACTATAAACTGTTCAAAAATCAGAATGGTGAAGTATTTGCTAGATATATTGGCACTAATCTGCAGAACGGTTCCCTATGAAGAAAATCTGGGTTCCCAAGAAATGCCTTGAAAGTCTTCAGAGAATGTCCTCATGACACCACCGTGAAGAAAAGGAACCCAGATCAAATTCTTCATATGGACAAAATTCTTCATATGGATCCAAGTCCTCATACGGACCAAATTCCTCACATGGATCAAATTCCTCAAAAGGATCAAAGTCCTCATATGATTATTATCGTGCTAACAACTCTGTTTCGCAGGGTAGAGCTAAGGGCTATGAATATGTGCATTATTCTTCAAATCATTATGTTCATAAGTCCTTGAAGAATTTCTCTGCTTATTCATATGCTTACCCTAACCCCTCTTATGTGAAACGAAATGGTTTGGCCTCTATGCCACCATTCTCATATGGTGCTTTCATGAGAATGATGAACTCTTTGCCACCCCTTCAGATGTGGGTGGTAAAGAAAAGAACTAATATCTTCTCAGGGTCAGGTCTCCGTGACGTGCCTTTAACGTCAAGAATTTGCCGGGGCCCGACAAATTGCTCGAAAGGACGCAGGCTAATCATGATGAAATGAACTTTCATTTCACACGCCTCCTCATACCGCTTATCTCAGATAATTGACCGATGAAATTCATCGATGAACTTGATATCATATTCTTCACTGATGAAGTATATGAGATCGTAAGTTGTACTAATTCATCTGCAGGATGATCAACCCAAAGCCACTGAGTGGGTTCTCGATAGTGGATGTACAAATCACATGACTGGTGACAAGAATCTATTGATGGATGCTGCCTCATCACCGTCACATCTGAAGCATATCATCTTTGCTGACAAAGGCAAAAGTCAGGTATTGGGACTTGGTAAGGTTGCTATCTCTAAGGACATGCACATGGACAAAGTCATGCTTGTTGAGTCTTTAGGATATAACCTCATGTCGATCTCAATGCTTTGTGATCTTGATATGGTTGTTATCTTTGGCAAGTATCGGTGTGTTGTGATTATGGAAGCTGACAATTCCAAAGTCTTTGAAGGCTTTAGGAGAGGAGACTTGTATATTGTTGATTTTTCCATAGGACCACAACCAGTCGAGTGTCTACTTGCAAAAGCTTCAGAAGGCTGGCTTTGGCATCGACATTTACTTGGTCATGCAGGCATGAGGAATTTGCACACGCCATGCGAAGAAGAAGCATGTCATTGGCATTGAGAATGTCAAATTCCTCAAGGATCACTTATGCGGAGCCTGTGAAGCTGGAAAAATGACCAAGGCCAAGCATCCAAATGAAGACTATCATGACCTCTACTCGTCCCCTTCAATTGCTTCACATGGACCTCTTTGGTCCCAATCATTATTCAGCTGTCGTTAATGAAGCATCACTATATGGCTTTGTTATTGTTGATGATTACTCTCGTTACACTTGGGTACACATTGTTACTTACAAAAATCAAGTGCAGGAAATCTTCAAACGATTTTCCTCGAGGGCTTCAACCAACTTTGGTGTGAAGATCAAGCACATCAGAGTGACAATGGAACCGAGTTCAAGAATTCTGGTCTTGATGACTATCTTGATGAACTTGGTATTACTCATGAGTTATCTGCTCCCTACACTCCATGACAAAATGGCGTCGTGGAGCGCAAGAACAGAACTCTTGTTGAGATGGCTCGCACTATGCTTGATGAATACAAAACGCCTAGTCGCTTCGGATTGAAGCAATTGACATCGCTGCGTGCCACATCATCAACAGAGTATATCTTCACAAATTCTTCAAGAAGACTGCCTATGAACTCCTCAACGACAAGAAACCTAATGTAAGTTATTTCAAAGTCTTGATTGCTAAAGGCTGGATTAGAGATCCTCACCACACCTCTAAATTTGCACCAAAAGCACATGAAGGTTTTATGCTTGGTTACGGAAAGGACTCGCACACCTACAAAGTCTTCAACATCGTCCTTCACAAGGTTGTTGAAACTGTAGATGTGCGGTTCGATGAAACTAATGGCTCGCAAAGAGAGCACCTACCTACGTGGTTAGACTTAACCAGCACCGAGGATTCTATCAGGTTCAAGGCAACCGAGGATGTCATTCCCATCAAGAAACTGCTGAAGAATTCATTCTCAGACTGCGAAGAACGCCGAGCTGATGCACTGAAGATAATCTTTGAAGAAAATGGTGCCGAGGAAACTGGTCAAATTCCTCAAGACAACCAGCTCATCCTCGCGTTGCAAAAGAAGTGCAAGTTGACAAGATCATCGATGACATTGAAGCGCCAGGTCCTCTCACACGCTCAAAAGCTTCACATTTATCTAACTTTTGTGGGCACTATGCTTTTGTCTCTATCACAGAGCCCACTAAGGTAGATGAAGCATTCCTGGAGCCTGAGTGGATCCAGTCCATGCAAGAAGAATTACATCAGTTCGAGCTCAACAATGTCTCGAACTGGTCAAACGCCCAGATCCTCGCAAGCATAATATCATTGGCACAAAGTGGATCTATCGCAACAAGCAAGATGAAAATGGTCTTGTGGTGAGGAATAAGGCACGACTAGTAGCTCAAGGCTACACGCAGGTTGAAGGAATTGACTTGATGAAACTTTTGCACTGTCGCTAGACTTGAGTCTATTCAAGCATATTACTCGCCTATGCTAACCATCACAATATCACTTTATATCAAATGGATGTGAAAAGTGCATTCCTCAACGGTAAGCTTGAGGAAGAAGTATATGTTGCTCAACCACCAGGTTTTGAAGATCCAAAGAATCCTGACAAAGTCTTCAAACTAAATAAGGCCCTCTATGGCCTCAAGCAAGCCCCTCAAGCGTGGTATGATACATTGAAGGAATTCTTCGTGAAGAATGGCTGCACACCGGTTCACTCGATCCTACTCTCTTTACTAAATCTTATGATGGTGAACTTTTGTGTGCCAAATATATGTTGATGATATTATCTTTGGCTGTCTTGACCAACGTTATAGTGATGAATTTGCCTATATGATGAGTGAAGAATATCAAATGTCTATGATGGGAGAGTTGAAATTCTTCTTAGGTCTTCAAATTCGTCCAACAACACAATGGCATATTCATATCTCAGGAGAAATACCTCAAAGATGTCCTGAAGAAATTCGGCATGCAAGACTGCAAAAGGTGTCAAAATTCCTATGCCCACAAATGGCCATCTATGCAATCGATGAAAATGGTATTGACTTGATCACAAGGTATACCGCTCCATGATTGGTTCCTTATTGTACTTATGTGCATCTAGGCCAGATATAATGCTTAGTGTTTGCATGTGTGCCCGATTTCAAGCTACAATCAAGGAATCACACCATAAGGCTGTGAAGCATATTCTTGATATCTAGCTCACACACCAACACTAGGATTATGGTACCCCAAGGGTTCTACCTTTGATCTCATTGGATATTCTGACTCGACTATGCTTGGTGATCGTGTGGACCGCAAGTCAACATCTGGTACTTGTCATTTCCTCGGACGATCTTTGGTCCGTTGGTCCTCGAAGAAACAGAATCACAGATCACTATCCATCGGAAGCTGAATACATTGCTGCTGGCTCGTGTTGTGCTCAATTACTATGGATGAAGCAAACCCTCAAGGACTATGGCATCAACGTGAAGAATGTGCCTCTCTCTTTGTGACAATGAGAGTGCCATCAAAATTGCTCACAACCCGATTCAGCACTCGAAGACAAAGCACATTCAAATTCGTCATCATTTTCTTCGTGATCATGTGTTGAAGGCGACATTTCCATCGAAAGCACGTGAAGATCAAGAACAGCTAGCTGATATCTTCACTAAGCCCTTGGATGAGAAGAGATTTAGCAAGTTGCGGTGTGAGCTAAATATCTTAGAATCTTCGAATGTTCTTTGACAAGGACACACATCCTAACACTTATGCAAATTTGATGACTTAGATGTGCAACACATGAAGAAACGTTTTTCTTCAACCAATGAAGAATAACACTCTAAGTGTGAAGAAATTAATGAAGAATTTGATTCTCAGAACCCTACGACAATTGTACGCGGTTTCTGAAATCATCATTCTTATACGATGGGTCACGCCACCACCAAAGTTGAAAATCTTCAATTTGAGTTTTTCCTAAAATTTTGAAATTCTTCAGTTTTTCAAATTCTTCAACTTTGCAAAATCTTCACTATTTCCGTCGTCTTTCTTCATTGGCTATATATATATATGGATTTATGTCCTCTACAGCATTCACTTATGGCTATTTCCTCAAATCGCGTTTTACGCTAAGTGAATGTGATCGGACCCTTCCCCCTCTATGCTATACTCAACCCAATCTATTCACAAATTCTTCATGTGCGTTCTACTTTGAAACTCGTTCAAATTCTTCACTATGTCCTTGACAGCTGAAGAAATTGCGAACGGAACTTTAAAACGAATCTTTTTCAAACCTTCGCTTTTACCGCTCAAACCGTTCCGCATCCCACGATGCATTACTTTATTCACCCACGATCGTACACGATCTCCACTACACAGTACGTGGGTGACACATGTCATGAGAAGGGAAGTGGTCAGGGGCATGTTCGTCCTAAATCTTCGGACGATCCGTTTTTCACTGTGCCTATAAATACCCCTCTCTCCCTTCCTCACTCTTTTTACTCCGCTCGACCTCTCTCTCCCGCTCGAGCTCTTCAAACCCTAGCGCCGCCGCTACTCCATCGTCGCCGGTGAGGAAAAGCTTCACTGCCTTGACCTCTTCGCCGACGTACTCGCTACCGACCGTGGAATATCTTCACTCCGCCGTCGCCGTAGCTGATTTCCTCTGCCAAGTTAGGGCGTGGAAGATCTGAACGGACGATTCCAAACTGTTCATCTCAGTTCGTCGTGTTCTTCACTTCGGGTAATTAAAAGTTACTTTTATTACTCGCTTTGATTCTCATTTTTCTTCAAATTCTTCAAAGGTGTTTATTCCTCAAATCTTCACACATATGAACACCTCAAATCTCTTGACTCGTTTCTCTAAGCTATGATTCTCTTCAAGATTCCTCAATTGTGTGGATCTTCGATCTATACAACTCTGGAACCTAAGACAAAGAACGCTTATTGAAATTCTTCAAGGTTCATCTGGTCAAAATCCTCAAAACTTGTTCTTTTGAAAAACCTTACGAGAACGCATATGACCTCTCCAAATTCCTCGCACCTATACTCTGTTCACGGTACAAATGTCCACCGCTGAATCACTAGGTTCTCATCAACTTAACTCATTTGCAGCGTTCCTCGAAGAAAAACTGCACACTTCTTGAGAGAACTCAATTGTTCAATTTCCTCAATCAAGAAAATGGCAGATGGTAAGAAGCCGCAGAAGGGAGGAAAGAAACCGGAGGTTATGACAGCATTTGAAATCCTCAAGATATATATGCCGACTCATCGACACCAGATGAAGAAAGTAAAAATCAACGCAAGGTGCGTATTCGTAAGATTGAACGGAGATGGGCACGGGAATGGAGGGAATATAGATATGTAACTCCTAAGTACATGAAGAAATTCGCTCTTAACCCTCCATGCCCAAGAGCTCCTTTGGCACCGCCAAATAGCTGATCCCACTAGCGCCAAACGCGGTGAGGACTTTCCTAAGGAATGGGCTAAACGCCAAGCAAAATTGGCAAAGCAAGCAAAGGAAGCAAAGAAGAAATTCAATGAGGATTCTGGCCACTGCTCTTGCCACAGAGGTCTCGGTCAAACCGAGGAAATCAATGCAAAAGAAGCCTGCTCATAAGCCAAGTGCTTCATCATCTGTGCCCTCACGGCCAAGTTCCTCAGCAGCACCTTCCAAGCAAATTCCTCAAACTGCTGCTGCTCCACCAAAGTCCTCAACAGCTCCGTCAAAACCTTCAGTTCCTGTGCACCTAGCTACATGTCAACGGACTGTTGGTTTCTCAATTGCCTCAGGCATCTCTGCAAGTTCCTCAGCTGCTCCAACTTCCTCAACAGGTCCGACTCAGCTGAAGACCAAAGCAACAGCTGGTCGAGGTCCTCGGCCTAGCCCGACGAAGAAAATGGTTGCATTCCATGTGCCATCTGAGGATGAGGCATCGATGAAGAACTTCGCGGAAATCATCGAGACCGACAAGCAAGGGCCGCTAGAGCCAAAGGTACATCTGTGCATTGCTATTGGACCCAAGATAGTCCTCGACTTTATTGATCTACGGCACAATGATCCCAATACCCCTCGCTCGATCTTCACTTGACACCTGGTCAAAGTCATATGTTGACTCACTTCATAGCTGAAGAAAAATGGAAGTATGAAAAGGCGAGGGAAATCAAAAGGCTCAATACAGAAGGAGAAGTTCACGAAGAAAAACATTGTCAAGATGACACACGAGGAGCTTCTCCAAGTCGGTGAAATTCAAAACCTCAAAGAAAACTTCGAGTCATTCAATGCTGATTGGCAAGGAGCCAAGGACAGATTCGTCAACCTGACGAAGAATCTCACAAATGTTGCTGTCCCAATGCAACATGAAATTCCTCAGGTTGTAGCCTCAGCTCAGCCCTCTTGAAGAAAAATGCCGATCGCTGATGACGTTCAACTTCTTGATGACAACATCGATTCGTGGCTGATGATCCCATTCCAAATTACCGAAGAAATTGCCAGGCACCCACTAGTGGTGCACCAAGAAAGCTGCTCAAGTCAGGCAACTGCATCGATTGCGCTGAAGAAACTACTCAAGGCAGAGGGAACTGCATCGCTTGCTCAAGAAATTGAACCAAATTTCTCGGCTCCTCCCGCGCCAACTCCAACTCCAATTCTACCATCTGCTTTTGATGTGAAGAAAACCAAGGCTGCAGAACGAGCTCTTTGTGAAGAAAAGGAAAGCATCACCGTCGATTCTTCTACCGTGAAGAAAATGAAGCCAATGACCAGCTCATTCGAAAAACCAATTGATGATGTTCCAATTTCCTCCATACCATCAAAGCAAGTTGTTCCTTTTGGAGAAGAATACGTGATCCCAGTCGGATCCGATGAAGAACATCAGTCTGCTGCTTCGTCAGAGCAGCTTGATGAAGAAATTGAAGTGGATGCCATCCCTTCAACCCCAGTTATTCCCTCATCAGACTATGAAATTCCTCAGGCTAGTGCTGAGGAAATTGAAGATGAAGATGTGGATATTGGATGCACCACACCTGTGTTCAATGATGATTTTTGGGAAAATCAGCATCCCAATACTCCTCTCTCTTCACTCCGCTCCAACAAGTTCCTCACTCCCCTGCACAAACTGTCCAAATAGACTCGAGAAAATCAACCAACTGGTTCTCAGGCATGAAGAAATTCCAGCCACTAGTCTTGATGAAACTGCTGCTGCTATTCCTCGATCGCATGTTGAGGAGCAAGAAATTCCTCGGTCAAGAAACTGAACTTGTGATTCCCGAGGTGGTGATGCAAATCACAGACACCCCTCCGCCCAAGCGTAAGAATCCGTTCTCAACCAAGCAAAAGTTCAAGGCTGAAGATTTCTTTGCCGAGCACGTGTTCTTCATCGAATATAATCCTTATGATTACGCCGAATTAGGAAGAGGCGCTCGGACTGCCACCAAGCCAACTTCTATTCCTCGGTGCTTTTCAACAAGGATAAAATCTTCGATCATGCTCATATTCCTCATGTGGATATGGAGACACCGCCAGGCTTTGAGCCAGTCCTTCTGTGTTCTTCACGACGCAGGACTTCTAAACTTCAGACCGATATTTGTGGATCGAACGAAGAGCTAATTCTTCAGTTCTATGCAACCTCAAGATATCACCGGAGACGTCAAGACGTCAATTCATGGGTCTTAGATTGGATGACTGAAAACACTCACTACAAGGCACTGCAATTGAATTGCTTCGTTTCTACCACTCGAGTCCTCCGCTTGATGGTGCACGCCGGATCTATGAAGAAAAAGAACTTTCAAATCACTATATGCAAGTGCCGATGAAGCCTTTGAAGCCAAGGCAGGCACCAAGAACCAAATTCCTCGTCAAGGAATTGTTATATGTGCCTCGGACAGTCTATCGGATTCTGACAAAGACTATGAGTCCTATCAAAGGCCACGACTCGAATGATGAAGAAGTCATTGGCATCATGAAGAATATGCTTTTCAATATCATCCATGGCGTTCCCGTCAATTTCCATGATTTCTTCATGAGGACTCTGGCTAACATTGCCATGTCACCATTTGAGCTGAAGCCTTATGCGCCTTGGATTATGAGATTCATCAGGACAAGGTCTTCACTCAATTACAAAGCTGATACATTGAACCACTGCAGCTACCTGCCCCCGATTGAAGTCCTCAAACGGCCATTTGCCTCAACTGATGAAAAGGGCAAGGCTACTGCTGTGATAGATGAAGGTATTCGTCCATTGGATGGACAGATTTAAAGCGACATCTTACTCCACCAATGATGACTCGCCACACATGACTCAAAGAAATACCTCAAGAAAGCAAAATCCTCAAGGAACTGCACCTGTGGTGATGATCGATCGTGAATTACTCCTCAGTCTTCATCAGAAGGTTGATCGCAATCATAAGTGGGTCAAACGTCAGTTTGGTACTCTTCTTTACAATATGACGTCTACTCACAATGCAGTGAAGAAAAACCACTACTACCTTCATGAAACCTTCAAGCGCACCTGGGCTGTTCTTTCACATGTCTATTATGAAGAAGAACTGACATCAATGGGTCTCAAGGAAGAATTTGACCGGTCTGCACCTCCTCCTAAGAAATTCAAGAAGGTCAAAGTTCCTTCCTTGGTGGCCAGCTCCTATTCTTCATCTCGCGACATCGATGAAAATGAAGATTTGGAAGACATCGCTGCTGGTCCTACTTCAACAAACAACCCCGACAATCTTTGGCGCCCGTCTTCAACTTGATATTCCTCAAGAGCGTTAGTCCTCGGTTCGATCCTTTTGGTCATTCGATGACAAAGGGGAGAAATTTGAGTTAGTCTTCAAGCGGGTCTAGTTTTTGTCTATATACAGTATTTTATTAAGTTACAACTCTCGTTCTTCTGAAACCTTTTATTGGATCGAGTTGTAATCTTAAACCCTATGGTGCTTTGATACTTTTGATGCATTATGATTTTGCACTATGCTTCATTGCAAATCTACTTGTGCTCGATACTTTATGTGCTATGATTCCTCATGCTGAATTTCATCAAGCACCATATTTCATCATGCATTTCAAATTCTTCATATTATATGTCAAATGCGTATGAATTACAAGATATAGGGGAGATCTCCATGATTCAATTCTTCAAGTGTGCATTGCCTCAAAAGCAAATTCCTCACTATGCACATCTTCGTGGGGAGTTCTTCTATATCTTGCAATCAAATTCCTCATTATCAGTATTTACAAGTCATATGTTTATCCTCGTTGAAAACTTAACCCATATTGTCATCAATCACCAAAAGGGGGAGATTGTAAGTGCATCTAGTGCCCTTAGTGATTTTGGTGTATTGAAGACTTATAGGTTAAGTAACTAATGCGCTTGTGAGTGTACACAGGTCTATAAGTCTATGAGGAGTTTGATATTTACAGAGAAAGTCGACCCTAAAAATGAAGTTCTTCATCCAAGACTTTGATATTCTCAAGACTTTCTCAAGACTTTGAAAGTGAAGAAATTGGTGTGATCCTCAAGACTTGGTATTCGCTTGAGGAACATGAAGCGTGAAGACTTTTGTTTTCGTAGTTTCATTTTCTCTTTCTTGAGTCATAGGAAACACCGCATCGTTAAAGGGGGTCGAGGAAATACTAAGGAAAAATTTCCATTTGATGCTCAACTCAAAATCCTACACCTACCAAACCCTTCGAGTGAAGCTTTTGGAAATCTCATACGATTCATCAATTTCTTGGATGTAGACGAAGCTCTTTCCGATCATCGAGGAATTTGCTCGATCGAGGAGTTAGGAATTCGCCAGTGCGAATTGCCTACACTGTGAGGAACATGATAGCCCTGAGGAATTTGAGAGTCAAATTTCCGACCGTTGCTGTGCTGCGCGCCAGCTGTCCCAAAATATCTTATCCACCTAACGGTCATATCATTGAAGGGCATTTATGTCTTATCATGTCGGCTGCTCCCTAGGCTATAAATAGCCGCCTACAACCACTAGCTGGTTGGCTGCCCGAGAGAACTTGACACTTGTCATTTGAGAGCAACCCATCCTCCGAGGACTTTGAGTCAAAATCATCAAGTGAGGAAAAACCCAAAAGTGAGGAAAACCCAAAACCAAACCCCAACAAACCCAAAGTGATTGAGCATCATCAAGAAATTGATCCTGCGTGGATCCGACGCTTTTTACCTTTGAAGACTGTGCTTCTTCCAGACGGTTAGAAGGCCAAGGTCTAGAGCATCCAAGAGGAATTGTGGATTGCCGGGTGACCAAGTATGTGAAGGTTTGGAAGTCGCTCAAGACTTACCACGAGTGATTGGACGAGGTCTGCGTGACCTTAGTTCAAGGAGAATACGGTGAGGACTTGGTGTCTGAGCTGAGCACACCGCGTGCTCAAGGATCGGGTGTCCGGACTGTGTGTCCTCGAGTTTAAATACTCAGCCGCTTCCAACCAGACGCATAACCGAGACAGCAGTTGGAACTGGTCTACCAAATCATTGTCTTCACCAACCTAATCGGTTCTATTTCCTCAACCCTTTCATTTCCTCATAATCGTGTTGAGTGTTTGTCATATCTGTGTTTGAAGACTTTGATCAAGACTTTCTCAATCTCCTCAGTTCAATTTCTTCATGCTTTGTCTTCATCTTGTGTTATCCTCGTGATTACGCTTTCAGTACTGTGATTGTCTTCATTTCATCATGATGACTATGCTTGTAATCTGTTATGCTTACTTCGAGTACTTATTCCGCTGCATGTATTTCTTCGCTAAGGAATTTCCTCACCAGCAAATTCCTCAGTGAAGAATTTGTAAAATTCTCTAAAAATCGCCTATTCACCCCCCCTCTAGTCGATATAACGCACTTTCAGTTTCCGGTTAATACAATTCTAGCATGAATAATAAACATTTATCATGATATAAGGAAATATAAATAACAACTTTATTATTGCCTCTAGGGCATATTTCCTTCATAATTTGGTACACTTTTCCTCAAGTCTAACGGTGCAACATTAAGTATCGTCAAGTCTCGTCGTGTGGTACTCAATCTGTGTTGGACCCACTTGCCAGTGAGTGGAAAGATGAAAGATAATGGGGATTAAAAATACAGTATGCTGAGGGGGTCGAACCCATGACATCGCAGAAGGTTGGCCAGATGATATAAGGGGAGAAATTGCAAGTCTTCCTTTTTTTTATGACACAACGGGTTTTTTCTCTCATGTGTGCCTTGCCACTGGGATAGATAGTAGATCACATATGCCCTGTTTTAATCTGTTTTGTTGCATTTTTAGCTCACTACTTTTCACTAGATGAACTTTGTTATTTATATGCTCAAGGTGGATGTATCTAATGTTTTCACAACAACTAGTAAGGTGGCCCTCGCAAATGTGAGGGCATCATCTTTTAGTTTTTCAAAAATGTTAAGTATTTACTTTTATCCTATTTAGATTTTTTTGTATTATTTATTGCTTCATTGCATAATAAAAGATACTTCAGGTAATTATACATTTCTAAAAGTGTAACATTGAACTTTATTTGTATATGAACATATGATTATGTTGCAATAAATAAAAAAAATTAATTATAAAATGTAATTTTGCAATAAATCTAATGGTAATTATATAGTGAGGCATCTAGCTGAAATACATTATCCAAAATAACATGCAATACTCGCCCTACTAGATCAATTATCATGTGCTCTACAATATGCCTACAATTGTATGTATTTTTCATTTTCTGCATGTCTATACAAAGTAATTCAAATATGTTTCTATATGGCCTCCTCACATGGTCCCTGCTTGCATATATAATTGGATTCATCTACATTAAAATGTGATAATGTCATTAATTTTGTATTTTAAGTTACAGTACAATGTATAGAGAGCAATTACCTAGTTATCGGAGTAACAAATGTCTAAAACACACGATAGATAAGAGGATCAAGGGCATGTCATACAATCTCAAGCAACATTGAACTATCTTCTTAGCAATATTAAGTGTGAAAAAATAATACATGCATGGAATAAGACAATGCTTCAATTATTTATGTATCGCCGCTCTCTTAATCGGCATTTAGTCTCCCATGTACTGATACATGAGAAATTAAACACTATATTAAAATCAGAAGAGTAATCTACAACATGCCAAGTAGGAACTCACTGATGAGCTATGCAACATGCATTGCTCTTGAAAAATTATGCTTAAACATGGTAACATTGAGGTGAAAACAACAAAATTTTGAAACCATTGAATTTGTGTCATAGCTTCACGTCTAATTGCATATCTAAGCTACTAACTTGTATATACTGCCAATCATGTCAGGGCGAAAGGTATGACTGTACTAGTTTGGTTTGGACCTCTAATGTTTGCCTCTTAGCCTCTTGGGTTAACAGATATGAGCAGGGAGAGGGAAATACCTGGAAACATATTATATATTTTAAATACAAAACCAATGCTCCCAACCTCTGTTCTAGTCCTACCCTCCATGCCACTCCTTTTTTGGAAAGGAGTGATGTGGGTTGCTCAGGCTGCCATTTTGGTTATAATTGGCAAGTGGGGAATGGAAGAAGAGAGAAGTTTTGTGAAATCAGTGGTTTGGTTTCTGTAATTTTGTTATTCAGTTTCGGGTACTCTAATGTATAATGAGCAATGTATCACCATACATGATGCATGGGATGGTTTGAACCTTAAACTGATGTTTTAGAGGTGTGTAGATGAGAGGCGCATCCACCAGTGGTTTGATTTGATTAGCATTGCTAGGTCCCTTTCTTTATCTGTTGATAATGACTCTCTCATTTGGAAACTTAATTCCAAAGGAGAGTACAATATTAGCTCTTTGTATGTCGTAGTTAATTTTAGGGGTGTAGTGCCCACTTTTGTTCCTGCTGTTTGGCAGGTTCATGTCCCCCCTAGAATTCATAACTTCTTGTGGCTTTTAGTGCACAATAAGCTTCTCATTAGAGATAATTCTGTAAAAGGCAGAATGCTGATGAATTGCATTGCTTGTTTGGCTCTGAACGGGAACCCAGTGACCAAAGAACTTTGGCGAAGTATTCAACCTATTGCCGGTTGTTGTCCTGAGCCTGCCTTTGAAAGCATTGCAGGATGGTGGCTCAGTAATAGAAGACATATTGTTGCTAATGTCATGCATGCAGGTGTTCTTTGGGACATTTGGAAATGCTGAACAACATGTCTTTTAATGGTGTTCCTTGGCTTGGTTTGTAGGACATGCTGAGAAGCGTGGACGGATCATGCGATCTCTGGAGGGTGTTGTGCACAGGTGTGGATCGATCAAGTCCGGAGGCTTCTACCAAGGTGATCTAGGGGGTTGCTTGAACGCCTCCCCTACTGCTCTGGATGGATCCAGGCTGATGAAGTAGTTCCCTATCTCACCAGAGTTATCTCGTGTGGGTTGCGGTGCAACTGAACTAGGTGGTGTCGCTGTGTTGATCATCTTAGCGTTAGTACCTGCTCAGTCTGGAGTCTGTGTACCCATACCCCTCTTAGGATTTTGTGTTATACTTTTTGGGTTTTTCAGACTTGGAGGTCCTAGTTTTCTTTCCGTTTTCTAGGTCAGGTGCATGTGCTGCCCCGAGCACTTTCACTGACGTTGTGTTTGGTGTTGGCTTCATATATAAAAATGTGGAGCTAGGGCGGTGCCCTATTTTTCAAAGAAGAAAAATCACTATTGGGCCCGGCCCACAGAAGACAATGCATCGCAAATAACGGAAAAACAAAACGTATGAGTGCGAGCACAGTTGCACTAATCTTGTAGCAATTTTTTTTTTATCATGTGGTGATGGACTTAGATATGACATAGCTAAATCTCATCTAGTTGAGATTTAGGAAATCCGATTAGATAAATAGATGGACGAACTATCTTGAAAAATACCAGAAGCAAAATGATATATCTTGGAAAGAGAGTATAAAATTTGAATGATACACCATTAGAAGGAAGAAAATACATGATTTTTTTGTGAAATGAAGAAAATACACGATTGGCAAACTAATGAATAAATAAAGGAATATGCATTTACAATTATTTGACAAACTTGACCCAAAAACACAAATTGAACCCAAACATGAATGGGTTGCCCTATCAGATTCTTGTAGTAAATCATTAGATCAATTGCTAGTTGACCATCTTGCAATTGAGCCTAACCTCCACCGTTGTCCCCTTGGACGGGCGTATGTTCCCCATCTTTACCATGGCCTTGGCGAAGTCCTTCGTGAACCTCTTATCGTCCCTGCTATACATCTCCACAAGATCGTCCTGCCGCCCGCCCGAGCCGTAGAGTGCTTGGTCGGAGCTGAGGAGGCAACGCCGCGTGACAAATGGCGGGTCGGCTGAGAGCGCGCCAAGTGGCGCTGATCGTTGCAAGGCTTCTGAAGAAGCGCTCGCCAATTAGTTGCTCTCACAGTTGCACCAATCTTGTAGCAAAAAAATTGATCATGTGGTGATGGACTTAGATATGACATAGCTAAATCTCGTCTAGTTGAGATTTAGGAAATCCGATTAGATAAATAGATGGACGAACTATCTTTGAAAATACCAGAAGCAAAATGATATATCTTGGGAAGAGAGTATAAAATTTGAATCATACACAATTAGAAAGAAGAAAATACATGATTTTTTTGTGAAATGAAGAAAATACATGATTGGCAAACTAATGAATGAATAAAGAAATATGCATTTACAATTATTTGACAAACTTGACCCAAAAACATAAATTGAACCCAAACATGAATGGGTTGCATTATCAGATTCTTGTAGTAAATCATTAGATCAATTGCTAGTTGATCATCTTGCAATTGAGCCTGACCTCCACTGTGGTCCCCTTGGACGGGCGTATGTTCCCCATCTTTACCATGGCCTTGGCGAAGTCCTTGGCGAACCTCTTGCCGTCCCTGCTATACATCTCCACAAGATCGTCCTGCCGCCAGCCCGAGCCGTAGAGTGCTTGGTCGGAGCTGAGGAGGCCACGCCGCGCGATCAGATCCTTGTAGTAGGCGTTGTCGAATGTCATCGGCGTCTGCTCGTCAAATGGCGCCATGCCACCCTCATTATCACCGTCGGGGCACGTCTGCCGCCTGGTCTCCGCGAAGGAGGGATCGATGTTGGTGTCGCCGTCGGTGCCGTAGATGCGGCCCCTGTAGTTATGGCAGTTGGCCATCCCTACAGTGTGCGCGCCGGAGAGGGCGGTCATGTCGCGGGCGTCAAGGCCGCGCTCCCTGAACGTCGAGACGAGCGATGTGTAGTTGTCGCGTGGGCTGGGGAGGTTCTCGGCGCCGTCCCTGTCGGTGGTGCGAGAGTCCATGCGGCCGAGGGGCATGCTCCAGGCGGGCCCTCCGAGCATGGCGACGGCGTCCCGGGACGCCAGGGCGAGTACGTCGGCGCAGGAGACGGTGGCCGGGCAGTCGTGCTCCAGCACGGACTTGATCTCGTCGATCACCTCGAAGCCTCGGAGGGAAGCGTTTGGCAGCGCGTCCTTCTCGCTCTCGGAGAAGTACGTGCCGTCCAGGAGAACGGAGGCATCGCATCCCTGCACGCACGCAACGTTTTGCACATCGTAATTAGCTAGGGATCAGCAGGAGAACAGGACACGAGTGCGGTAGGTATTTCGGTACGTACGTTGACGAAGCAGTCGTGGAAGAAGAGGCGGAGGATGGCGGGTGCGACGGCGGGCTCGCCGGCGACCTTGTACGCCATGACCCGCCGCACGACGCGCTGTACGTTGGGGCACGTCTTGTCGTAGTACCCGGCGGAGAGCTTGTGGTCGCCATTGACGGCCGTGGACGCGAGAGCAACAAGGAGGAGCAATGCAAGTGCGGCCCAGGAGCCCTTGGAGGACGCCATGGCTTGTGACGCCAACGCGCGCCGATCCCTTGATCGGAATGTACTTGTGATGTGTGAGGAAACTGTGCCAACAGCTGTAATTCTCGAAGCAAGGTGATAAGCTTGGTTAATTGCTAGCAGGTTGCGGTGATGAGTGCGATGGATCATGGAATGGAAGCGTGCTTATATACTAGCTTGGGAGTAAGTACGTGACGTGCGTATTGCTTTGATTGGCGTGGTCACCGGTCTGAATGCTGCCTCGTGCTTACGGGGGAGAATTCTGACGGGGTCAGGACCGGCCGGAAGAAGTGGAAATAAGAGAGGGAATCGGCAAACTAACTGTATAATAATACTACTCCGTATATGCCTGCTGGCGGGATTCGTTAGTTTGAATCTTATGACCATTTGCACGAGTTTCTTGCTCTCTAATAACAAGACTCTGATTTCAGGCAAGAACAATAGAATAAGGAGGGTCTGATTGGTTTATGGACTAGAACCAATCATTCGCTGACTTTCTGCCATTACACACGCGTGAATGTATGAACTTTACAAAACATGATGGAATTATCTTTAAGGAGAATTTGGGAAATGCTCATGACAAAGTAAAATGCCTTTTCTGCACAAGCCGTGTGCATAAAAGGCTTCCTGGCAAAATAATGACAGTGGATTGATTTATTTTTGTTTGTTTGCGGTGATAGCATTGGTGTGAATGATGACGCTGGTCATTGTTTCTAGACCAGAAAAGGATTTCATACTATAGATCCTTTGTCGCCCATTCTCTTCCATATTGTTGCGAACCTTTCTCGTGGTGCTCATCGGCGCTAAGGAGGCCGGCCAGGGTGGTCTCATTATGTATCTTGTTGGTGATGAAAGTTCTCACCTTGCATAACACGACACCATCATCTTCATGGAGCATTACCAAGTGTTAGAAGAGATAGAGAGATTGATGAATCGTTTTGTATTGCTTGAGCCTCGTCGGCATATATATAGGAGTACAATGATCAACTTAGAGTACAAGACAAGGCAAAACAAATCCTAGTCTATCTTGTCTTTCCTAATAATCAATACGGAAAGGTGTGGTAGCTCCCGGGGGTCGGGGCACCCCATTATCCTATCCGTCGGAGCTTGCTGAGATTTGTGCAGTCTTCTATCAATCCGCAGAGCATCTTGCTTACCCAGCTCATTTGACTGTACTAATTGTGGTGCTACTAGGGACTACTAGTAGGCTATAGTAGCACCCGTCTCTCGTGGGGCAGCAGAGCAGCCTACTGTTGAAAAGACTTGTCATCGGATGTGCAGGCGGCGTGTTTGGCATCGCAGGCTACTATTCGCGACAGCTGATTCAGGCCATGTGCACTAGTTTGTGAAGATACGTCCTGAAAAACTCCTGCAAAAAGGTTTGTATACTCTCTCTCCTCTTCTATAAATTTATGTAAGCAAAGCGTTGCATACTCTCTTTCATCTTCGTCTGTTCCATATACCATGTGTTTGTTCTCTCTCCTCTATCTAATATTCATTGCACCACCCTTGATTTTTTCGATCAGGGCAGTTGATGCAGCTCTTTACTACAAACATTGATGGGGCGGGACGTCAACTCTCTGCTAATCCTTGCGTCTCACGAGGAAGGAGCAACAGAGTCTGTGTAGGTTGAACAGTGACCCTACGCAGCCCATTGCAATTTTCAATTAATTTACTGTTCACGCTCTTACTGTTTACGTAGGCTGCAAATCCATTTGCCGTTTCAGGACAGGGCACAGATCGCCATGTGGGACACTTTGGAAGGACGGTGAGATAGCCGGGTGTCCCGACCCCTGGGACCTAAAAGTCCTATCTCCAATCAATATACTCAACATCTCATCGCAGTCACAACTATTGAGTAACGTGATTGTATTAGAAAACATAGGATAAACTAGAAAGTATTCTGGCTTGTCTTGTATTCCAAATAGATCATGTACTCTCCCATGAGGCTCAAGCAATACAACGAATTCATCAATCCCTCTCTCCCTTCTAACATGGTATCAGCCTAATCAATCCTAAACCCTAGCCGCCGCCGCTTCCGCACCCGTGCGTCGCCCCCGAGGCGGTCGGCCTCCATGACCGCCGCCGAGGGCCGCGCCACTCGTACCTAGGGTTCGTCCGCCGGTCGTGTTGATCGGCTGCCCTAGAGAGTCTTTTCCCGAACCCTTGCTCCGGGTTTTTCCACTCTCCCGCCGGTCATCTTGATCGGCGTTTTCTTTTGGTTTTCCGATCTATGCTTGATCGGTTTGCGTCGCCCGCCGCCGCCGTCGACCCCCCGTGCGCCTCTACTCCGACACCGTCGTGACCGACCGACTCCTTCACCGACCCGGCGGCCTTGCGTGACAGGCGGCCCCTCACGGCCGTTGTCTGCGCGCCCGCCCGCCTGTCGATCTACGCCGACCGTCTCCGCCCTCTCCAACCGGGACACCTACATCGCCTCCACCCGGCAGCCTCGCGCCATGCGGCGGCCAATCATAGCCACCGCTCGCGCGCTAGCCTGCCAATCGATCCATGCCATCTGCCTCCGCCACGTCTGCACGACGGCCCTGCGGGTTGCCTCTCCAGCCTCGTCCCTGCTGCGTCGGGCCAGCTGCCTTGAGCTCGGGAGCCGCTGCTTCGTTGGTCCCTCGGGCCTCGCTGCCCAGGCGTCGGCACTTCTTTGGTGGCCCGGGTGCCGTTGCTGACGCCCTCATCAGCACATCGTCCCACACCGTCCATCGTCGTCGGCTTCATCTCGGACTCCGCCGCCACCCCGCCTCCACCGGACGGCGTCCCCGCCCTCGTGCGCGATCGGATTGATCACCCGCTCGCCGCTGCGAACCACATCATCTACGCCGTGCGACTGACCTGGCCCGTTGGTTGCGCGCGCCTTCGCCGGCCCCGTGAAGACCGTCCCGAGTTCAGCGCGCCCCTCCACCGACCGAGCAACGGGCTGCCGCTGCGTCGCCCCGTGGTTCTTTTCCTGGCTGCACCGACCCGCGTCACCGCTGCGTTGCCCCTTTGGGTCGTAGTGTCACGGCCCGCGGTCCCCCGCTGCCCCGAGGCCGTCCGCTCCAGGCCGTCCCGTGGCTGCACCGACCCTCGCATCACCGCTGTGTCGCCCCGTCGGGCCGTAGCGAGCATGGCACGCGGTCCACGCCGCCGTCCTAAGGCCGTCCCCGCGGCTGCACCGACTCGCAAACCGCCGTTGTGTCGCCTTTGGGCGCAGCGTCGCGACCCAGCGTCCCCGCCGCCGCCCGAGGTCTTCCTGCCGTCGCCCGACCCGCCGCCGCCGCGTCGCCGCTTCTTCGGGCCGTAAGCGCGCGCTCGATCCACTTCGCCGCCCCAGCGTCGACTTCCCATGGTATGCGCCGCGCCATCTCCCTTGGCGCAGGAACGCCACCGTCTGCGCCGGTCTTTGTCACACCGTCAGGGTTCTTCACCTACTTTGAGCGCCGCCGCTGCACTCCTAACCTAGCCGCCGCCAACACCGTCAGGCCACCGCCGCTACCTCCGTAGCGCCGCCGCCTGTCCACCCCGTTCATCTTCATCCAGCACCAGCCCATCGCCAGTGTCGTAGTCATCTACCATGACCACTTCGTCTACTCCGACAACCGTGGGCGACATCGGACCCGCGCTGATTGGCCCGCAACCGTCGCCGAGTCCTTCTCCGCTGGCCTCTCCGACTTCTTCGACATGGCGTACAGCTCGTGCAGGTCCCAGTCTACGCATCTCTGGTGCTGGCAACACCGTCGTGTGCCTTCATCCACGACGTGTCCCCGGGCCTGACAAGCCTGGTGCAGCGCTTCGCCAACTTCGTCTTCGTCCGTCTATGCATTCCTGGTGCTGGCAACACTGACACGTGCCTTCGTCTACGATGTGTCCCCGGGGTTGGCAACCCCGGCGCGACGCGTCGTTAACAACGTCTTCTTCCCGGCGCACCACTACTTCGACACCACTGCGCCCATCACTAACTCGGCGCCTCCTTGCGCCCGCGGCTTCACGGCGACTTCATCGACACCGGCTGCCGTGACTCGACATCGACCACGGCATTTTTCGCACGGCTACCTCAACTACGGCTCCACCACCTACGCTCTCGGCTACCACGACAAATAGCACAAAGGGTTACCGCCTTGTTTGAGAAACCTCGTCAGTTGCCACTCCAGCCACGACTCCGCGATGCGTCGACCGTTGCAACTGTGGGGGGGAGGGGGGTGTACGTCGGCTTGCCTTCGGATTCTTCTCCAGTCTCACCATCTGCGTCGCTACTGTTATGACTGCGGGGGGATGTTGAGTAACGTGATTGTATTAGGAAACATAGGATAAACTAGGAAGTATTCTGGCTTGTCTTGTACTCCAAGTAAATCATGTACTCCTATATATATGTCCATGAGGCTCAAGCAATACAACGAATTATTCCAACAATCCCTCTCTCCCTTCTAACAACAACGGTAGCGACGCAGACGTCGAGACTGGAGAAGAATCCAAAGGCAAGCCGACAGACACCCCCCACAGTCATAACGGTCGATGCATCGCGAAAGTCATGGTTGGAGTGGAAACCGATGAGGTTGCTCAAGCAAAGGTGGTAGCCCTTTGTGCCGTTGTCGAGGTAGCCGAGAGCGTAGGGTGGTGTAGCCGTGGCCGAGGTAGCCGTGCGAAGAACGCCGTGGTCAATGTCGATTCAGGGTGGCCGGTGTAGAGATGGTCGCCGTGGAGCCACGGAAGAAGAGCGACGGCAGCGGCCTGAGGAGGCGGCGGCGACGGCTAGGGAAGGAGCGCGGCGGTGGTGCTCGAAGTAGGCAAGGAAGAACCCGACGGCGTGACGAAGACATGTGCGGATGGTGACGTTCCTGTGCCAAGGGTGGTGACGCGGCGCATATCACGTGGAAGTCGACGCGCAGGGACGGCGGAGTGGACCGCTCGCCGCAATGCTACGGCAACGCGCGGGTTGGCGTGACGGCGGGGAAGACATCAGGGCGCTTGCAGTGACCGCATGCCATGCTCACTATGGCCGATGGGGCGACGCAGAGGCAGCGCGAGGGTCGGTGCATCTTCGAGGACGGCCTGGAGCGGACGGCCTTGAGGCGGCGGTTGACCGCGGGCTGCGGCACTACGGCCCGAAGGGGTGACGCGGCGGCAGCCCGCAGGTCGGTGCAGCCACGGGGAGAACCACGGGGCGGACTGATGTCTACTACACAACCTTCTTCTTATAGACGTTGTTGGGCCTCCAAGTGCAGAGGTTTGTAGGACAGTAGCAAATTTCTCTCAAGTGGATGACCTAAGGTTTATCAATCCGTGGGAGGCATAGGATGAAGATGGTCTCTCTCAAGCAACCCTGCAACCAAATAACAAAGAGTCTCTTGTGTCCCCAACACACCCAATACAATGGTAAATTGTATAGGTGCACTAGTTCGGCGAAGAGATGGTGATACAAGTGCAATATAGATGGTAGATATAGGTTTTTGTAATCTGAAAATATAAAAACAGCAAGGTAACTAATGATAAAAGTGAGCGTAAACGGCATTGCAATGCTAGGAAACAAAGCCTAGGGTTCATACTTTCACTAGTGCAAGTTCTCTCAACAATAATAACATAATTGGATCATATAAATATCCCTCAACATGCAACAAAGATTCACTCCAAAGTCACTAATAGCGGGGAACAAACGAAGAGATTATGGTAGGGTACAAACCACCTCAAAGTTATTCTTTCCGATCAATCCATTGGGCTATTCCTATAAGTGTCACAAACAGCCCTAGAGTTCGTAGTAAAATAACACCTTAAGACACACATCAACCAAAACCCTAATGTCACCTAGATACTCCAATGTCACCTCAAGTATATGTGGGTATGATTATACGATATGCATCACACAATCTCAGATTCATCTAATCAACCAACACATAGAACCTCAAAGAGTGCCCCAAAGTTTCTACCGGAGAATCAAGACAAAAACGTCTGCCAACCCCTATGCATAGGTTCAAGGGCGGAACCCGCAAGTTTATCACCAAAACATACATCAAGTGGATCAATAGAATACCCCATTGTCACCATGGGTATCCCACGCAGGACATATATCAAGTGTTCTCAAATCATTAAAAGACTCAATCGATAAGATTACTTCAAAGGGGAAACTCAATCCATTACAAGAGAGTAGAGGGGGAGAAACATCATAAGATCCAACTATAATAGCAAAGCTCGTGATACATCAAGATTGTATCACCTCAAGAACACGAGAGAGAGATCAAACACATAGCTACTGGTACATACCCTCAGCCCCGAGGGTGAACTACTCCATCCTCGTCATGGAGAGCACCGAGATGATGAAGATGGCCACCGATGAGGGTTTCCCCTCCGACAGGGTGCCGGAACAGGGTCCCGATTGGTTTTTGGTGGCTACAGAGGCTTGCGGCGCTGGAACTCCCGATCTATTCTGTTCCCCGGAGGTTTTAGGGTATATTGGTATATAGGAGGAAGAAATACGTCAGGGGAGCCACGAGGGGCCCACGAGGGTGGAGGGCACGCCTGTGGGGTGGGCGCGCCTCGCCTGCAGGCCTCCCTCGTTGCTTTCTGACGTGCACTCCAAGTCCCCTGATTGCTTTCTTTCCAAAAATCCGTAAGGTTTCATTCCGCTTTAATTGCTTGATATTCCTTTTCTTCGAAACAGTGAAACAAGGGGAAAACAGGAACTGGCACTAGGCTCTAGGTTAATAGGTTAGTCCCAAAAATAATATAAAAGTGTTTAATAAAGCCCATAAACATCCAAAACAGATAATATAATAGCATGGAACAATCAAAAATTATAGATACGTTGGAGACGTATCTATGTCCCCAAGCTTAATTCCTGCTCGTCCTCGAGTAGGTAAATGATAAAAACAGAACTTTTCATGTGGAATGCTACCTAGCATATTTATCAATATAATCTTCTTTATTGTGGCAAGAATATTCAGATCCGTAAGATTCAAGACAAAAGTTCAATATTGACATAAAAATAATAATACTTCAAGCATACTAACTAAGCAATTATGTCCTCTCAAAATAACATGGCCAAAGAAAGTTCATCCCTACAAAATCATATAGTTTAGTCATGCTCCATTTTCGGCACACAAGAATGCTCTCATCATGCACAACCCCGATGACAAGCCAAGCAATAGTTTCATACTTTAGTAATCTCAAACTTTTTCAACCTTCACGCAATACATGAGCGTGAGCCATGGACATAGCACTATGGGTGGAATAGAATATGATGATGGGGGTTATGTGGAGAAGACAAAAAAGGAGAAAGTCTCACATTAACGAGGCTAATCAATGGACTATGGAGATGCCCATCGATTGATGTTGATGCAAGGAGTAGGGATTGTCATGCAACGAATGCACTAGAGCTATAAATATATGAAAGCTCAACAAAAGAAACTAAGTGGGTGTGCATCCAACTTGCTTGCTCATGAAGACCTAGGGCACTTGAGGAAGCCCATTGTTGGAATATACAAGCCAAGTTCTATAATGAAAAATTCCCACTAGTATATGAAAATGACAAAACAAGAGACTCTCTAACATGAAGATTATGGTGCTACTTTTAAGCACAAGTGTGGTAAAAGGATAGTAACATTGTCCCTTCTCTCTTTTTCTTTCAATTTTTTTTGGGCCTTCTCTTTTTTTTATGGCCTTTCTCTCTTTTTTTTTATATTCCACACTTGGGACAATGCTCTAGAATGATGATCATCACACTTCTATTTATTCACAACTCAATGATTACAACTCGATACTAGAACAAAGTATGACTCTATATGAATGCCTCCGGCGGTGTACCGGGATATGCAATGAACCAAGAGTGACATGTATGAAAGAATTATGGATGGTGGCTTTGCCACAAATACTATGTCAACTACATGATCATGCAAAGCAATATGACAATGATGAACGTGTCATGATAAACAGAACAGTGGAAAGTTGCATGGCAGTATATCTCGGAATGGCTATGGAAATGCCATAATAGCTAGGTATGGTAGTTGTTTTGAGGAAGATATAAGGAGGTTTATTTGTGAAAGAGCGTATCATATCACGGGGTTTGGATGCACCGGCGAAGTTTGCACCAACTCTCAATGTGAGAAAGGGCAATGCACGGTACCGAAGAGGCTAGCAATGATGGAAAGGTGAGAGCGCGTATAATCCAGGGACTCAACATTAGTCATAAAGAACTCACATACTTATTGCAAAAATCTACAAGTCATCAAAAACCAAGCACTACGCGCATGCTCCTAGGGGGGTAGATTGGTAGGAAAAGACCATCGCTACCACCACTCATAAGGAAGACAATCAAAGAACACCTCATGTTTCATATTTGTTACATAACATTTACCATACGTGCATGCTACGGGACTTGCAAACTTCAACACAAGTATTTCTAAAATTCACAACTACTCAACTAACACAACTTTAATATCACTATCTCCATATCTCAAAACAATCATCAAGTATCAAACTTCTCTTAGTATTCAGTGCACTTATATGAAAGTTTTATTATACCCATCTTGGATGCCCATCATATTAGGATTAGTTTCATAACCAAAGCAAACTACCATGCTGTTCTAAAGACTCTCAAAATAATATAAGTGAAGCATGAGAGTTCATCTATTTCTTCAAAATAAAACCACCGCCGTGCTCTAAAAGGATATAAGTGAAGCACTAGAGCAAATGACAAACTACTCTGAAAGATATAAGTGAAGATCAATGAGTAGTCGAATAATTATACAACTATGTGAAGACTCTCTAACATTTAAGAATTTCAGATCTTGATACTTTATTAAAACAGCAATCAAAACAAAAGAAAATAAAATGACGCTCCAAGCAAAACACATATCATGTGGTGAATAAAAATATAGCTCCAAGTAAAGTAACCGATGAACAAAGATTTAAAGAGGGATGCCATCCGGGCATCCCCAAGCTTAGGCTCTTGGTTGTCCTTGAATATTACCATGGGGTGCCTTGGGCATCCCCAAGCTTAGGCTCTTGCCACTCCTTATTCCATAGTCCATCGAATCTTTAACCAAAACTTGAAAACTTCACAACACAAAACTTAACAGAAAACTCGTAAGTCTGCTAGCGAAGAAAACAAAACACCACTTCATGGTACTGTAATGAACTCATTCTTTATTTATATTGGTTTTAAAGCTAATGTATACCAACTTCTCTATGGTTTATAAACTATTTTACTAGCCATAGATTCATCAAAATAAGCAAACAACACACGAAAAACAGAATCTGTCAAAAACAGAACAGTCTGTAGTAATCTGTAACTAACGCAAACTTCTGGAACTCCAAAAATTCTAAACTAAATAGTTGGACCTGAGGAATTTGTCTAGTAATCATCTGCAAAATAATCAACTAAATATCACTCTCGAGTAAAAAGTTTTAGCTAATCTCGTGAGCGCTAAAGTTTCTGTTTTTTACAGCATGATCATAAAGACTTCACCCAAGTCTTCCCGAAGGTTCTACTTGGCACAAACACTAATTAAAACACAAAACCACATCTAAACAGAAGCTAGATGGATTATTTATTCCTAAACAGAACCAAAAGCAAGAAACTAAAATAAAATTGGGTTGCCTCCCAATCAAGCGCTATCGTTTAACACCCCTAGCTAGGCATGATGATTTCAATGATGCTCACAAAAAGATAAGAATTGAAACATAAAGAGAGCATCATGAAGAATATGACTAGCACATTTAAGTCTAACCCACTTCCGATGCATAGAGATTTTGTGAGCAAACAACTTATGGGAACAATAATCAACTAGCATAGGAAGGCAAAACAAGCATAACTTCAAGATTTTAAGCACATAGAGAGGAAACTTGATATTATTGCAATTCCTACAAGCATATTCCTCCCTCATAATAATTTTCAGTAGCATCATGAATGAATTCAACAATATAACCAGCACCTAAAACATTCTTTTCATGATCTACAAGCATAGAATTTTTATTACTCTCCACATAAGCAAAAATTTTCCTCATTCGGAATAGTGAGAGTATCATAAGAGACTCGAATACTATAAATTGTTTCCACATTAAATGAATAATGTTCAGAAAAAGGGTAATCATAATCATGACAAGTTTTATAAATATAATCATCACTACTCTTTATAGCGTAAGTTTCATCACAATAATCATCACAAGTAGCAACTTTGTTCTCATCATAATCAATTGAAACCTCTTCCGAAATAGTGGATTCATCACTAAATAAAGTCATGACCTCTCCAAATCCACTTTCATAATTATCACAATAAGATTAAACATCCTCAAAAATAGTGGGATCACTACTTCCTAAAGCTGGCACTCTTCCAAACCCACTTTCATCAATATAATCATCATAAGTAGGAGACATGCTATCATCATTATAAATCTGCATATCAAAACTTGGGAGACTAAAAATATCATCTTCATTAAACATAGCATCCCCAAGCTTGGGACAAACATTAATTGCAGCAAATATATTCTCAAAAACATCATCTTCATCAAACATAGCATCCCCAAGCTTGGGCCTTTTCATATCATAAGCATAATCACTCTCATCATTAATAGTATGGATAGCACCAATAGTATAGCAATTATCATATTATTCCAAGCAAGTGCCAAAAAGATTTTCAAGATCATAAGAAGTATCATTATCTTCCCAATCATAATCATCACAACAAGCAATAGGCATAACGAGATCATCATCAAGTGCATCATCTTCAACAATTATTTTTGATTCATTTTCATGGGGCACAACAATAATAAGAGCAACATTATTTGGGAGAGATATCTTTTTACCTGTCTTCCATTTTCTTTTCTTCTTCTTCACCTCATGTGTGGGTTCAATCCTCTTTTTGGAGCTCCTTATTAATGAGATTGGTTGAATAGAAGGGTCCTCCTCGTTACCCGATTCATCATAAGAAATAATAGGAGATTATTGGGAAGTCTCTTCCCTTTCGTTAGTATCCTCTTCGTCTTCTATTTGTTTTCTTTTTTATGTAATTGGCAATATAAGGATTTTCAATGCAATTCACCGCACAATACATATAAATTTCTTCTAGATCAAAATGAAGAACTCTATCAAGGGCAAATTCTGGAATAACCTTAGTTATACGTTTCATTTCTTCATAACCCAAGAGCAAACTAAGTTCATTATCATGTGCAAGGGAAATCAAGTCATCACAATTTTTGGACATGATACGATCATGAAACAATTTGCATTGGGTACTGAAATGATCATATTCATTGCAAAGTTCACAAGTACGGCTAAGAAAATTTAAATTTTCAGCACAAACATCTAGCCTTTCTTGCAACAATTTAGTTTCTAAATGCTTATGCCTCTTGCAATATCTATCTTCCCTATTTGGTGTGTACTTGCAAACCCAATGCACTCCACAAAAATTGACATGCTTATAAGAGATATTTTCATCATGACTAGTGCGATCATCATTAGTACTATGGATATTCAAGGAGTTCATACTAACAACATTGCAATCATGCTCATCATTCAAAGATTTAGTGCCAAACATTTTAATGCATTCTTCTTCTAACACTTTGGCACAATTTTCCTTTCCATCATTCTCACGAAAGATATTAAAAAGATGAAGCATATGAGACAAAATCAATTCCATTTTTTGGTAGTTTTCTTTTATAAACTAAACTAGTGCTAAAACAAGAAACAAAAAGATTCAATTGCAAGAACTAAAGATATACCTTCAAGCACTCACCTCCCCGGCAACGGCGCCAGAGACTGCTTGATGTTTACTACACAACCTTCTTCTTGTAGACGTTGTTGGGCCTCCAAGTGCAGAGGTTTGTAGGAAAGTAGCAAATTTCCCTCAAGTGGATGACCTAAGGTTTATCAATCCGTGGGAGGCGAGGATGAAGATGGTCTCTCTCAAGCAACCCTGCAACCAAATAACAAAGAGTCTCTTGTGTCCCCAACACACCCAATACAATGGTAAATTGTATAGGTGCACTAGTTCGGCGAAGAGATGGTGATACAAGTGCAATATAAATGGTAGATATAGGTTTTTGTAATCTGAAAATATAAAAACAGCAAGGTAACTAATGATAAAAGTGAGCATAAACGGTATTGCAATGCTAGGAAACAAGGCCTAGGGTTCATACTTTCACTAGTGCAAGTTCTCTCGACAATAATAACATAATTGGATCATATAAATATCCCTCAACATGCAACAAAGAGTCACTCCAAAGTCACTAATAGTGGGGAACAAACGAAGAGATTATGGTAGGGTACGAAACCACCTCAAAGTTATTCTTCTCAATCAATCCATTGGGCTATTCCTATAAGTGTCACAAACAGCCGTAGAGTTCGTAGTAAAATAACACCTTAAGACACACATTAACCAAAACCCTAATGTCACCTAGATACTCCAATGTCACCTCAAGTATCCGTGGGTATGATTATACGATATGCATCACACAATCTCAGATTCATCTAATCAACCAACATATAGAACCTCAAAGAGTGCCCCAAAGTTTCTAACGGAGAATCAAGACAAAAACGTGTGCCAACCCCTATGCATAAGTTCATGGGCGGAACCCGCAAGTTGATCACCAAAACATACATAAAGTGGATCAATAGAATACCCCATTGTCACCATGGGTATCCCACGCAAGACATACATCAAGTGTTCTCAAATCATTAAAAGACTCAATCCGATAAGATAACTTCAAAGGGGAAACTCAATCCATTACAAGAGAGTAGAGGGGGAGAAACGTCATAAGATCCAACTATAATAGCAAAGCTCGTGATACATCAAGATCGTATCACCTCAAGAACACGAGAGAGAGAGAGAGAGAGAGAGAGAGAGAGAGAGATCAAACACATAGCTACTTAGTACATACCCTCAGCCCCGAGGTGAACTACTCCCTCCTCATCATGGAGAGCGTCGGGATGATGAAGATGGCCACCGGTGAGGGTTCCCCCCTCCGGCAGGGTGCCGGAACAGGGTCCCAATTGGTTTTTGGTGGCTACAGAGGCTTGCGGCGGCGGAACTTCCGATCTATTCTGTTCCCCAAAGGTTTTAGGGTATATTGGTATATATAGGAGGAAGAAATACGTCAGGTGAGCCACGAGGGGCCCACGAGGGTGGAGGGCGCCCCCCCCCCCCTGCCTCGTGCCTCCCTCGTTGCTTTCCTGATGTGCACTCCAAGTCCCCCGGATTGCTTTCTCTCCAAAAATAACATCTCCAGAAGATTTCATTCCGTTTCGACTCCGTTTGATATTCCTTTTCTTCGAAACACTGAAACAAGGGAAAAACAGGAACTGGCACTGGGCTCTGGGTTAATAGGTTGGTCCCAAAAATAATATAAAAGTGTTTAATAAAGCCCATAAACATCCAAAACAAATAATATAATAGCATGGAACAATCAAAATTATAGATACATTGGAGACGCATCACGGACGGCAGGGACCGTGTGCCACGCTCACTACAGCCAGATGGGACGACACAGCGGCAGCGCGAGGGGGTGTAGCCACGGGGACAACCTGAAGCGGATGGCCTCGAGCAGCGGTGGACCGCGGGTCATGGCACTATAACCCGAAGGGGCGACGTAGCAGTAGCGCGCGGGTCGGGACAGCGTGGGAAGAACCATGGACGGCGGCGCTGTGGTCCAATGGGATTTGTAGCCCGTTGCTCGTTCGGCGGAGATGTGCGGATACTCGACAGAAATCTTCGGGATCTTGCAAAGATGTACCAGATCAGAGATGCAACGAGCGAGATCGTGAAGACTCGGAACGCTTCGTGCAGGGATGCAAGCAGTCGCGCGGCCGGACGGAAGCCGGTGATGTGCACGGATGCATGGTGCACCCATGCACACCCGGACGTGATGCATCACGTAGAGGTGTAGATCGACTTGCCTGGTGAGCCGATGCAAGCGGCCGACTGCACCGCGCGGCAAACCACCACGCCCGTGCGCAGGACGACTGGCTAGTCTATGACAGCGCGGCCAGCTATCACACCCGCGCACGTGTTGCACGCGTGAACCAAGGGCGTCTAGCAGCCGATCCGGGTGAAGGCCGAGTTGATGTCGATGTCGGAGTAGAAGCGCAGGGGTCGACGGCGGCGGCGGGCGACGCAAACGATCATAGATCGAAAAACCAAAAAGAAAACACTGATCAAGATGACTAGCATGAGAGAGAACAAAGCCGGAGTAAATGCTTGAGAAAAAGACTCTCTAGGGCAGCCGGTCAACACGACCGGCGGACGAACCCTAGGTACGAGCGGCGCGGCCCTCGGCGGCGGTCATGGAGGTCGGCTGCCCCGGGGGCGGCGCACGGGCAGAGGCGTCGGGCGGCAGCTAGGGTTTGGATCGGTTAGGCTACCATTTTAGAAGGGATACGATGCTAGAAGGGATAGAGAGAGATTCATGAAATCGTAGTTGTATTGCTTGAGCCTCGTGGGCATATATATAGGAGTACAATGATCAATTTGAAGTAAAAGACAAGGCAGAATAAATTTTAGTCTATCTCGTCTTTCCTAATAATCAATATACTCAACACCAAGAATAAGGAATTGATTCTTTGTTTGTTCAAGCAGTTATCGGTCCTCGCGATAAATTTGCACAAGAGCGAACTCTCCTACTTTGGAAAAGCTAAAGAAGAAGTGGATTAGTACAAATAATTGTTTGGTTGCGAGTCTGGCTCGTTCCATCTCAATAAGTATTCTGATGCATTTTGGAAATCTCCTCAATAAGGAATGGAAGGGCATTGAAGAACGTTGTGAGAAAAAGCTCGTTGTTGAACGTTATGGTGTAAGACTTTTTCTAATCAATGTTGTACTTATGAGTTTGTCGTTGTTTGCAATGTCCTTCTATAAAACACTTGAAGGGCTACGAGAAAGATTGGGCTGCTACAAATCAAAAAATTTCTGTCAAACTGACAAGCATAAGCGTAAATACCACCTGACGAGGTGGAACACAAATATGTAGACCAAAAGATCAAGGGGGGCTAGATGCGGAGGACCTTGAGATATAAAAAATATGTGTTGCTTCTCCCATCGGTAGGGTAAACTAACCTGTTTCACGACGGTCTAAATCCAACGCACGTCCCCTATTGATGCGTGAACAATCCATGATAATGAAAATATTCACCACCTTTTCTTCCACTGCTTTGCTACCAAATATGTGTCAAATATAGTGATTAAGAGTATTGGTGCTAGGGATAGGCCTAGGTGTTTCTCCCAATACTTTTGGCGGATTCCCAGATTCCTACCTCGGAGTAGGAACCTGCAAATTGTTGGTTGGGCAGCGTTGTGCTCGGCGATTTGAAAGCTCAGGAACATGAATTGTTTTGAATTTAAATTAGTAAGATTGCCTGATGAATTTGTTTGCTATGTTTTAGCTTTTATGAATTACTTGGCAGCGCTACAAAATGATGAGGATCATACCATGTTGGAGCAAGGAGCTGCTGCATTATAGAGGACCGCGTTGGAGCAGCATGAGCATGGGCGAAGGGGGCAAGGTGAAGATGCTTTGCTGATCACTGGAGATGCTGGAGACGCAAGGGGTGAGAGCAAGGAAATTGATGGAGAAACTAGATGGTTGCTTTACTTCTCTGGAGTTGTGGTCTTTAGAGCTTAGTCTCTAGTCTTTTGGCGACGGGGAAACATGAAGACACAAGAGAAGATGCATGTAGTCATTGCCCTTCATCTTTTGGGGATGTGCACATGTGTGTGCTGATGGCTGGGTTGTGGTTCTCCTGATGTAAGATAACTTCTCCCTAGCTAGCTAGGTTGATTGCTCTCGCTTTTTGTTAGTTTTCTTGCTAGCCGTGCATGCGGTGGGAGGGTTGGCTCTTCTCTTGAGTTTTTTGAACCTTATATTGAAGTTCTTTTGTTTCTTTGCTCCGCCAAGACGCTTTTTATGTTGTTTCTTTGCTCCGCCAGTTTTGAATCGTATGAAAAGAAGAATTGACTAGTTGTGGCACTAGCGTTTTTATTTGCGTAGCATTTTGTTTAATCCTAAACAAATTCTCTATTGGATTTTTTCATAAAATTTGAATTTATTTTGCACCTTTTCAAGATTTTCGCCTCTATTTATGGAACGACTTCCCTCCACTATATATTCTGCCCTCATCGAGTCGAAGTGATTTGTTCAAGAATTATTTGCCCCAGCAACTTGAAATTAGAAAGCTCACACTCTCATTAAGAATTCTTGCAGGTCTTTCTTTTTCTTACAATCACGATATGTACTTCAATGATAGTAAAACACAAGAAGACGTCTCCAATTTTGTCCCTCAAGCATCTCTGAATGTGGCCCCGTCTTGAGTTGAAGCTCCTCAAAGAAAGGGGATCAGTTGTTGGATGGGATATTTGGTTATAAACTTATAATAACACATTCCTTAGGTTAGAAACCGATTCAATTGACCCACCCGGTTTGTAATTTGGATGCACAATTCAATAGATATTTTTAATGGATTTACAAAAAGCACAAACAAACCCGTCCATCCCTTCCATGCGTGAGGAGAAATCCCTCTAAAACTCCCAGGTTACAGTAAGTGGTGCACATGGGAGTGAATTTTGTAAGAGGTACTCCTTAACTACAAAATAATCACATTGGGGTCGTATGTTCGGCTCCAATGTGATTGAGGCCTCGAAGGAAATAGTGTGGCTGCTAGTTCTCATACCATGTAGGCCCGGTTGCCTTCAGCCCATATCAACACATTTTATCTAGTATATCAAAATTGTTGATTCCCACTACTTATATTCCATTCAACATGGACACGTGCTACCTTACCACATATGACACTTCATTAATTATCATATATGTTTTCTGTCACAGCCCTAGAATACCAGAGTAAAATAGTTGCATCTGCATTCATGCATCATGTCTAAAAAATTTGAAAGTTGAATTGAGGTTTGTTGAAACCCTCAGAAATCAGTCAAAAATAATCAACATTTAATTCTCATCAAATGAGTCCAAGGAAATGTTCCTGTTACTCTGTGAAAATATTGGTAAAAGGTAAAATTCAAACCAATATTTTTGGAATCACAGAAATATTTATTTTGGGCCTTTGAATTAAATCAATGAAATATTTGAGTTGGATTTAATTCTTCTATAAAAGAATTGCAATTCCAACAATTGAAAAATTGTGAGTGGCTTTGAATAATTTGTACCAAGCCACGTAAATCTTTTCAGAAGCTACTAAAAATGATTTGGTATAAAAATCAAATCAAAACAAAATAGAAAATAGAAACAAATTTAAAATAGAGAGAGAGAGTTTTTACCTGGAGCTTACCTATGCAGCCCACCTGGCCGGCCCAATACTGTGCTGGCCTGTGCCAGTCATCTCCCTCCTCTCGCCAGAAGGATGGGAGGTGCGTGCCTGATGCACGCGACCACGCGCCAGGCCACCTCCTGCCTCCCTGCTTCCTCCCGCGGCTCCGTGGAGACGCTACGCACCTCCCTGCCTCTCTCTCCCCTCCGTGCTCACTTTCCCCTCCCCCGGCTCTCTCCCATGAGCTCACCCGAGCGCCATTGTTGCCGCCACTCGCTGCTGCCGCGGTCAGTGCCACCGCCTCGCTTCGCCAGCACGTCCACGAGCTTCGCCTCCGTCGCCTATGCCTTCTGCACCGAGCCAAGCAACGCCGGAAGCCCCGAATCGCCGTCCCCAACATCTCCTTCCTCCTCGGCTGCCATAGATCTCCCTTGCTGCCCCGACCGCTCCGGTTCTTCTCCGAGCTCGCCGTCAGCACCATCGCGATCGCCGTGAGACCCTCTTTCCCCTCCCCCTAACCCTGTTGCTCCGTTCGACCTCTAGCTAGCGCTGCCGCCATGGCCGAGCTCCACTGCCGCCTGCCTTGACGTGCGCCACCATTGCAGCATGCGCCCGTCGTTGCTGAGCATGGCAATGAGTCCCTCGTGCTTCCAGGAGGGCTCCTATCCCTTTTGCTAGCTCGCTCGTGCCCCGTAGCACCGCTGCCCGCGTGTGCCCGAGCGCCGCCGCCGCCCACCTCGACGTTGGCGACGCTACAGCACTCCCCTGCAACTACCACTTGCACCACCCGACGCGCCTCTCTGTGGGCATTCGAAAGAGCCTAGCCGCGCTTCGAATGGCCGCCGGAATCGGCCGGCCGGAGTACCTCCTCCGTCGGCTATGGTTGCCGGTGGCTAACCGCCGACGTAACCGGCCATTAGGGCCTAAGCACCCTACTAACTACCCCTCGAGCCAATGACAGTCGGGTCCCACCGCCTAACTAACAGGCTAACTAAAATATATTAAGGTTAAATCTAATTGCAGTGGGCCCACATGTCAGCTTGACTATGCTGACGTGTCTGTTGACCCGACCCACTTATGCGTGACACTAGGCAAGACTGGAGTTCTTGACGATGGGCCCCGGTCAGGTTTGACCTGGACCGCGCCTGTTGACTTGCTGATGTCAGACCGACGTCATGTTGGTGCAGTAATGCTTTTCGGGGATTTTAAATAAATCATTAATGATTTATTTATTTCAAAAAATGCTTTAAACTTCTAAAAATCATAGAAAATCAACCGTAACTCCAAATGAAATAAATTATATATGAAAAATGATTAGAAAAATCCAATCTATCCATCTGTACCATTTTCATGCATGTTGGAACAACTTATGGCTGCTGTTTAGGACAAATCATATAAATGGCATTTGAATATCCACATATGGAGTTTGAATTTATCATTGGATTCAAACCAACTCCATTTAACCTGATGCTAGTTGCAATAGCTCAAATCACAGCATATTTACATGTCATGATCATGCATCATATTGTGCATTGCATTGATTGTGTTCCTTCTCTGTTGCCGGTGGTTGTTCCCTCTCGATAGACGTTTTTCCGATGTTGTGATCGATGACACTGATGAAGACACAATGCTATCTTCAAAAGTGCCAGGCAAGCAAAACCCCCTTGTTCATTCCGATACAATCCCAGTCTCTCGCTTCTGCTCTCTTTTACTGCATTAGGACAACAACGCTTCAACTGTTACATGTTGCGGTAGTTGAACCCCTTTCCTCTGCATGACCTGTCATTGCCACAGTAAATAGATGAAACCCACTAGCATGAGTAGGAGTTGTTTGAGCCCTGATGTGCCTACTCATTCATGCTTGTTGTCATGCCTGCCATCGCTTAGAGTTGAGTCAGTCCGATTCATCGGGGATGAATTGGAAAGTTGTGAACATGTCCTACTTTTGAGATCTAAGTGTGTGAACAATATTTGGTAAAGGTAGCGGTGAGAGGCCATGTAGGAGTACATGGTGGGTTGTCTCATTGAAACCGTCCTCAGGAACTGAGTTCTGTGTTTGTGATCCATGAACAGCTGCTACAACACATTGGGTTCCGGTAACTCGGCCCCTCTCGGCTTATTAATCAACCTGATCTCTGTCCAGGAGTTGCAACTAGTTTCTGGTGTTTGTAGGTAGTGCTAGTATTCTACCAAGTGGCACCCGGTACAGGTGGGCTTTGGACAGACTAGGTGCAGTGGCATGGCGTACCAAGCGTCGCCCGTTTGGTGGGCTTGGGAACCTTGCTCACATCGTTTGGGGCCGTGAGCGACACCCCGGCCGGACCTCCTTGCGGATGGAACCCGAATAGGCGATAAACCTGGACTAGAGACTTGCGTGGTTAGTCAGGTCGTGGCCGACACCCTCGCCAGGCTTCCGCTTGAAGGTTGTCGAGATACATGACGTGTACATGGCGGTAAGTGGCGAGAGCGTGTGTGAAGAAGTACACCCCTACAGGGTTATAAATGATCTATTCGAATAGCCACGTCCGCGGTAAAGGACCTCTGGGTTGCCTATATAGTTCATAGACAAGTGAAAATGGATACTCTAAAATGCGCAAGATAAGCGTGAGTGCTATGGATAGCCTTCTCGTAGGGAGACGGGAACGGATCCATAGTGGTGTATTGATTGGTGAATAAGTGTACTCGTGTGCGCCACCTCAAAAGAGTTACTTGCAGTCGTAGTTCTGGATAGCCACTTAGTCAAAGCTGGCTTGCTGCAGTTAAACTCCACCACCCCCTTTGTTGATACTGATGCATATGTAGATAGTTCTGATGTAAGTCTTGCTGGGTACATTTGTACTCACGTTTGCTTAATTTATGTTTTTGCAGAGAGACTTCAGTCTCACTAGTAGTTCCGCGTGGACTTCGACGTTTAGCTTGTTACCTCAGCTATGATCTTGTACCCTTGGGAGGGTCTTGTAGTTAGTCAGGCTTCTCAGCCTTTTTCATTTGTAGTTGTCTGTACTCAGACATGTTTATGCTTCTGCATGTGCTTGTTGCTTGTATGACTTGAATGTTGGGTCATCAGACCCATGTTTGTAATATCTAGCTCTTCGGAGCCTAATGAATAAATACCTTGAGTCATAGAGTTATGTTGTGATGCCATGTTGTATTTTCACATATCGAGCATATTGTGTGTATGTTATTGAAATGCTTGGTATGTGTGGGATCCGACAACCTAGTTGTTTATTCTTGGTAGCCTCTCTTATGGGGAAATGTCTCCTAGTGCTTCCACTGAGCCATGCTAGCTTGCTACTGCTCCAGAACACTTAGGCTGGCTGGCATGTGTCCTTCTTCGTTCCTGTGTCTGTCCCTACGGGGAAATGTCACGCGGTGTCTACCGGAGTCCTGTTAGCTTGCTACAACCCGGATTCACTCGTTGATGACCGACACGTTCGTTGTTGGGTCATGTATGCATGTCCCTGTAAGTTAGTGCCACTTTGGATTCACGACTAGTCATATCGGCCCAGGTTCTTTGTCATATGGATGCTAGCGACACTATCATATACGTAAGCCAAAAGTGGAAACGGTCCCATGCCAGGTAAGGTGGCACCCGTGGGAATACCGTGCATGAGGCCGCAAAGTGATATGATGTGTTACATGCTAGATCGGTGTGACTTAGGATCGGGGTCCCGACAGCTTTGGTATCAGAGCTTGTTGCTCAGAGGATTACCAAGCCATACTGGTCAAAGTTGAGTCTAGAAATAATTTAGTTATATAAGGGAATTGATTGTGGAAGGGAACGTAAGGCTCTTTTTACTCCTTTACCTTATGCCCTTCTGATCTGAGTCATCCTATTCTCTTCTACGGGGATTAAGAACTAGGTTTCTCATCTTTCTATCAGGTTCACGTGTTACTAATTTGTAGACTTATAGGATTGTTGGTTTCAAGCCTCAGTTCAGTTCCTACTATTTCTTGACAGTTGATCTCGGAACCTTAATATTGTGATGTTGAGTGGTTATGCCACCATTTTGCAGGATGTCTCAAATCCTTTTGAGCATTTACAGTCGTTATGCTGTCCGAGTTGTCCCAGATCTCTAAATAATCTGATGCATTTGCAAATCCCTTCTTTCCGTTCCCGATGTTCCCTTGGGCCAGATTAAGCACACTAATCGGTGGGTTGAAGTACTTCATTGCCTCGGCATATATGTTGGAGCCATTATTATGACCCTAGGTGTCTTAGAGAACCAACCAGTAATCTAGCTTTGATTTGTATTCCCAGTGTGATGATTCTGGCTGTCATTCTCGAAAGCATCCCGTGATGCCATTTAGTAGTAGGTATTCTACTCCTGGGTTTTTGAACCCGAGATTCACTCTACTCATTCATGTTGATAGTGTTTGCTAGTTCCTTTAGGATATTAGTAACCTTTGCGGTAGTCCTCGAGGTCCATGGTATTTCCTTCTTCCAAATACCATGAACTGCTTATAGCATAAGTTCTTTTGAACCAAAAGATCACAACCAGAGTGCTCTTGATGAGTTCTCCATTCTACATTGTGAATCTGCCAGCTTTACCTTTCTGCATGGGTTATCCGGAAGAAATATGTTGAGCTTTGTTCAACATACTAATCTATGCATCCACAACTCAGAAAGTGATATGTTCCTTTGAGTTGTCCCTTCTTAGTTGTATCCTCACCCTCTTATATCAGTTGATAGTCAGGAGTAGTTGTGCATTCGTGTTATTGATGCCTATTATTCTTGTGGTCCGTTGATACGTCTCCAACGTATCTATAATTTTTTATTGTTCCATGCTATTATATTATCTGTTTTGGATGTTTAATGGGCTTTATTATATACTTTTATATTATTTTTGGGACTAACCTACTAACCCAAGGCCCATTGCAAATTGGTGTTTTTTTTGCCTATTTCAGTGTTTCGCGGAAAAGGAATATCAAACGGAATCCAAACGGAAGGAGCGTGATTTTTGGAACAAACGCAATCCAGGGGACTTGGAGTGGACGTAAAGAAAGAAACGAGGAGGCCACGAGGCACGGAGGCGCGCCCCCCACCCCCGTGGGCCCCTCGTGGCTCCCCTGGCCGACTTCCTTCGCCTATATATATACTCATATACCCCGAAAACATCCAGGAGCACCACCCTATTTCCACCGCCGCAACCTTCTGTATCCGTGAGATCCCATCTTGGGGCCTTTTCCGGCGCTCCGTTGGAGGGGGAATCAATCACGGAGGGCTTCTACATCAACACCATAGCCTCTCCGATGATGTGTGACTAGTTTACCTCAGACCTTTGAGTACATAGTTATTAGCTAGATGGCTTCTTCTCTCTCTTTGGATCTCAATACAAAGTTCTCATCGATATTCTTGGAGATCTATTTGATGTAACTCTTTTTGCGCTGTGTTTGTCGAGATCCGATGAATTGTGGGTTTATGATCAAGATTATCTATGAACAATATTTGAATCTCCTCTGAATTCTTTTATGTATGATTTTATATCTTTGCAAGTCTCTTTGAATTATCAGTTTTGTTTGGTCTACTAGATTGATCTTTCTTGCAACGGGAGAAGTGCTTAGCTTTGGGTTCAATCATGCGGTGCTCGATCCGGATGTAAAGGGAAACGACACGTATTGTATTATTGCCATCGAGGATAAAAAGATGGGGTTTATATCATATTGCTTGAGTTTATCCCTCTACATCATGTCATCTTGCCTAATGCGTTACTCTGTTCTTATGAACTTAATACTCTAGATGCATCTTTGGATAGCGGTCGATGTGTGGAGTAATAGTAGTAGATGCAGAATCGTTTCGGTCTACTTGTCGGGAACGTGATGCCTATATACATGATCATGCCTAGATATTCTCATAACTATGCACTATTCTATCAATTGCTCGACAGTAATTTTTTCACCCACCGTAATACTTATGCTATCTTGAGAGAAGCCACCAGTGAAACCTATCAGATCTATCGCGTTGGTTGCAAGGTTTTGCAAGTGGCCATGAAGGGATTGACAACCCCTTTATCGCGTTGGTTGCAAGGTTCTTATTTGTTTGTGCAGGTACGAGGGATTTGCATGTAGCCTCCTACTGGATTGATACCTTGGTTCTCAAAAACTGAGGGAAATACTTACGCTACTTTGCTGCATCACCCTTTCCTCTTCAAGGGAAAACCAATGCATGCTCAAGAGGTAGCAAGAAGGATTTCTGGCGCTGTTGTCGGGGAGTCTACGCACAAGTCAAGACATACCAAGTACCCATCACAAACTCTTATTCCTCGCATTACATTATTTGCCATTTGCCTCTCGTTTTCCTCTCCCCCACTTCACCTTTGCCTTTTCTTCGCCCTCCTTCCATTTGATCTTGTGTTACCATGTGCCTTCTTTTTGCTTGCATCTTCGCTTGCTAAAAGTTTATGGATCATCATCCCCTTGCTAATCTTTTTAAGAGATCCAATTATGATGAACCAATTTCTAGTGATTTGAGTGCACTAGATTATCTTTATGAGGTTTTGCTTGAAATTCGTGAATCTGAAAATTGTGATGAAGAAATTTATGAAGAGATTCACGATAGCTCCTTGAATAAAAAGCATGATTGCAATGATTTTACTATAAACTCTCTTGATGTCAATTGTGCTAATAATATGCAAAACCCTAAGCTTGGGGACGCTAGTTTTGCTATGTCTACTACTTGTTGCAATGATCATGATTGGGGTGATTCTTCTTATGATCTTGAAACTTTATTTAAGCCCCATGATGAATATGAGATTGATAATAGTGTTTGAAATAATATTGAAAGTGGGTTTGGAAGAGTGTCAACTTTAGATCCCACATATTTGGAGAATGTTCAATCTTATGGTATTTTTGATAAAAGTGGGTTTGGAGAGGTCATGACTTTAGTTAAATGATAATCCCACTATTTTGGAAGAGTGTCAACTTCGCATGCATGTGGATCGTGTTGATAATATGTTATGTGATAGCTATTTTGTTGAATTCACGTACGATCCTATATGTAATTATTATGAGAGAGGAAAATATGGTTGTAGAAATTTTTATCTTACTAAACTACCTCTCGTCATGTTGAGATTGCTATCGTCTCTTTCTTCTTCCTTGCATATGCTAATTTTTGCTTGCTATAATAATGTGTTTGCTTATAAAATGGCTATGCATAGGAAGTATGTTAGACATAGATGTGTTTATCACGTGTTCTATGATGCTCTCTTTATGCTTTAATTCTTGTCTTTGATGTGAGCATCATTGAAATTATTAATGCCTAGCTAGGGGCGTTAAACGATGGCGCTTGTTGGGAGGCAACCAAATTTTAATTTTGTTCCTTGCTTTTTGTTCCTGTTTAGTAACAAATACTTTATCTAGCCTCTCGTTAGATGTGGTTTTATGTTTTAATTAGTGTTTGTGCCAAGTAAAACCTATAGGATCTTCTTGGATGATAGTTATTTGATCTTGCTGAAAAAGTCAGAAACTTTCTGCTCACGAAAACAATTGTTAAAAATCACCAGAACGTGATAAAATACTGATTACAATTTCAGTAGATCAATAAAAAAATTATCCAGGTCTTCCTATTTTGGTAGATTTTTCTGAGTTACAGAAGTTTGCGTTAGATACAGATTACTGCAGACTGTTCTGTTTTTGACAGATTCTGTTTTTCGTGTGTTGTTTGCTTATTTTGATGAATCTATGGCTAGTATCGGAGGTTATGAACCATAGAGAAGTTGGAATACAGTAGGTTTAACACCAATATAAATAAAGAATGAGTTCATTACATTACCTTAAGGTGGTGTTTTGTTTTATTTTGCTAACGGAGCTTATGAGATTTTCTGTTGAGTTTTGTGTTGTGAAGTTTTCAAGTTTTTGGGTAAACATTTGATGGATTATGGAACAAGGAGTGGAAAGAGCCTAAGATTGTGTATTCCCAAGGCACCTAAAGGTAAAATCCAAGGACAACCAAAAGCCTAAGCTTGGGGATGCCCCGGAAGGCATCCCCTCTTTCATCTTCGTCCATCGGTAACTTTACTTGATGCTATATTTTTATTCACCACATGATATGTGTTTTTCTTGGAGCGTCTTGTATGATTTGAGTCTTTGATTTTTAGTTTACCACAATCATCCTTGCTGTACACACCTTTTGGGAGAGACACACATGAATCGGAATTTATTAGAATACTCTATGTGCTTCACTTATATCTTTTGAGCTAAATAATTTTGCTCTAGTGCTTCACTTATATCTTTTAGAGCATGGTGGTGGTTTTATTTTATAGAAATTATTTATCTCTCATGCTTCACTTATATTATTTTGAGAGTCCTTTAGAACAGCATGGTAATTTGTTTTGGCTATAAAATTAGTCCTAATATGGTAGGCATCCAAGATGGGTATAATAAAAACTTTCATATAAGTGCATTGAATACTAAGAGAAGTTTTATACTTGATGATTGTTTTGAGATATGGAGATAGTGATATTAAAGTTGTGCTAGTTGAGTAGTTGTGAATTTGAGAAATATTTGTGTTGAAGTTTGCAAGTCCCGTAGCATGCACGTATGGTAACCGTTGTGTAACAAATTTGAAACATGAGGTGTTCTTTGATTGTCACCCTTATGAGTGGCAGTCGGGAACGAGCGATGGTCTTTTCCTACCAATATATCCCCCTAGGAGCATGCACGTAGTGCTTGGTTTTTGATGACTTATAGTTTTTTGCAATAAGTATGTGAGTTCTTTATGACTAATGTTGAGTCCATGGATTATACACACTCTCATCCTTCCATCATTCCTAGCCTCTTCGGTACCGTGCATTGCCCTTTCTCACATTGAGAGTTGGTGCAAACTTCGCCGGTGCATCCAAACCCCGTGATATGATACGCTCTTTCACAAATAAACCTCCTTATATCTTCCTCAAAACAGCCACCATACCTACCTATTATGGCATTTCCATAGCCATTCCGAGATATATTGCCATGCAACTTTCCACCGTTCCGTTTATCATGACATGTTCATCATTGTCATATTGCTTAGCATGATCATGTAGTTGACATAGTATTTGTGGCAAAGCCACCATACATAATTCCTTCATACATGTCACTCTTGGTTCATTGCATATCCCGGTACACCGCCGGAGGCATTCATATAGAGTCATACTTTGTTCTAGTATCGAGTTGTAATCATTGAGTTGTGAATAAATAGAAGTGTGATGATCATCATTAACAGAGCATTGTCCCAAATAAATAAATAAATAAATAAGAAAGGCCAAATAAAAAAAGGAAGGCCCAAAAAAAGAGAAGAAATAAAAAGAAATAAAAAGGGACAATGCTACTATCCTTTTTCCACACTTGTGCTTCAAAGTAGCACCATGATATTTATGATAGAGAGTCTCTTGTTTTGTCACTTTCATATACTAGTGGGAATTTTTCATTATAGAACTTGGCTTGTATATTCAAACAATGGGCTTCCTCAAATGCCCTAGGTCTTCGTGAGCAAGCAAGTTGGATGCACACCCACTTAGTTTCTTTTGTTGAACTTTCATACATTTTTAGCTCTAGTGCATCCGTTGCATGGCAATCCCTACTCCTTGCATTGACATCAATTGATGGGCATCTCCCTAGCCCATTGATTAGCCGCGTTAATGTGAGATTTTCTCCTTTTTGTCTTCTCCACACAACCCCCATCATCATACTCTATTCCACCCATAGTGCTATATCCATGGCTCACGCTCATGTACTGTGTGAAAGTTGAAAAAAGTTTGAGATTACTAAAGTATGAAACAATTGCTTGGCTTGTCATCGGGGTTGTGCATGATGAGAGCATTCTTGTGTGATGAAAATGGAGCATGACCAAACTATATGATTTTGTAGGGATGAACTTTCTTTGGCCATGTTATTTTGAGAAGACATAATTGCTTAGATAGTATGCTTGAAGTATTATTATTTTTATGTCAATATTAAACTTTTATCTTGAATCTTTCGGATCTGAACATTCATGCCACAATAAAGAAAATTACATTGAAGAATATGCTAGGTAGCATTCCACATCAAACATTCTGTTTTTATCATTTACCTACTCGAGGACGAGCAGGAATTAAGCTTGGGGATGCTTGATACGTCTCCAACGTATCTATAATTTTTTATTGTTCTATGCTATTATATTATCTGTTTTGGATGCTTAATGGGCTTTATTATACACTTTTATATTTTTTTTGGGACTAACCTACTAACCCAAGGCCCAGTGCAAATTGCTGTTTTTTTGCCTATTTCAGTGTTTCGCAGAAAAGGAATATCAATCGGAATCCAAACGGAATGAAACCTTCGGGAGAGTGATTTTTGGAACAAACGCAATCCAGGGGACTTGGAGTGGACGTCAAGAAAGAAACAAGGAGGCCACGAGGCAGGGAGGCGCGCCCCCCACCCTCGTGGGCCCCCCGTGGCTCCGCTGACCGACCTTCGCCTATATATACTCATATACCCCGAAAACATCCAGGAGCACCACGAAACCCTATTTCCACCGCCGCAACCTTCTGTATCCATGAAATCCCATCTTGGGGCCTTTTCCGGCGCTCCACCGGAGGGGGAATCGATCACGGAGGGCTTCTACATCAACACCATAGCCTCTCCGATGATGTGTGAGTAGTTTACCTCAGAACTTCGGGTCCATAGTTATTAGCTAGATGGCTTCTTCTCTCTCTTTGGATCTCAATACAAAGTTCTGCTCGATCTTCTTGGAGATCTATTCGATGTAACTCTTTTTGCAGTGTGTTCGTCGAGATCCGATGAATTGTGGGTTTATGATCAAGATTATCTATGAACAATATTTGAATCTCCTCTGAATTCTTTTATGTATGATTTGATATCTTTGCAAGTCTCTTCGAATTATCAGTTTGGTTTGGCCTACTAGATTGATCTTTCTTGCAATGGGAGAAGTGCTTAGCTTTGGGTTCAATCGTGCGGTGCTCGATCCCAAAGGATGTAAAGGAAATGGCACGTATTGTATTGTTGACATTGAGGATAAAAAGATGGGGTTTATATCATATTGCTTGAGTTTATCCCTCTACATCATGTCATCTTGCCTAATGCGTTACTCTGTTCTTATGAACTTAATACTCTAGATGCATGCTGGATAGCGGTCGATATGTGGAGTAATAGTAGTAGATGCAGAATCGTTTCGGTCTACTTCTCGCGAACGTGATGCCTATATACATGATCATGCCTAGATATTGTCATAACTATGCACTATTCTATCAATTGCTCGACAGTAATTTGTTCACCCACCAGTGAAACCTATGGCCCCCGGGTCTATTTTCCATCATATTAATCTCCCGTCAACTAGCTATTTCTATCGCCGTTTATTTTGCAATCTTACTTTCAATCTTTACAACAAAAATACCAAAAATATGTATCTTATCATCTCTATTAGATCTCACTTTTTCAAGTGGCCGTGAAGGGATTGACAACCACTTTATCGCGTTGGTTGCAAGGTTCTTATTTGTTTGTGCAGGTACAAGGGATTTACGTGTAGCCTCCTACTGGATTGATACCTTGGTTCTCAAAAGCTGAGGGAAATACTTACGCTACTTTGCTGCATCACCCTTTCCTCTTCAAGGGAAAACCAACGCATGCTCAAGAGGTAGCATCCGTCAAGCCATGCTATTCCGAAATGACTAGGAGAAACAAACTCCAGTACCTCATCCATTTCTAGGATTGGGTCAAAGTAGTTGTATTCCACAGATCAAAATGCCAATCCAATTTTTGTTCTACTCTACCTTGGAGTATTACCATCTTTATATCAAGAATGTCATGAGAATTGCACACCCTCTTATGAATTATTAAATCAGTGATACTTCTCTCCATCATTCTTCATTCCTCAGTATCTGTGTTGGTTACAACCAGAATGCCGATGAGTGAACTGCGATGTGTGAAATCAATACTCCTAGCAACCCTGTTTCTTGGTAGTTAATGGACAATAATTTCATACTTAGCATGTTAGTTATTGAATCATCATTCTAAGATTGATCATGCTACCTAGTCCGTTTTCTTGGTGCACTTTCGATCAATGAGTTAGGATTGTGTCAATCCCTTGCTTATTTGATCACATCATCTTTCCCTGAAAAGAATATTGTTCTTGAGCTTAGTAACATATCGGTGGTTCATGATTTTCCGAATATCTTCTCGGAAGTACCACCAGGTTGTTCCCTAACTGTTATGTTGACTTCATGGTCAATTTGGTTTTCTTATAAACCACCTCTTCTCCAAGAATCTTTGTTGGATACCCCTGAGCTAGTTGGTTAAGCTAAACAACAACTTGGAGAGTTGGAAGATAAAAGCTTGTCTGACTTAGTTCATTCCCAAGGGATATCTTGTGTGTGTGTGTGTGTGTGTGTGTGTGTGTGTGTGTGTGTTGAAGAAAGATGATATCGTCATTGATTGATCCTTGTGATCAATTGTTGGATCTACTGTCTTGTCAACACTTTGATTTGAGTGTGGGCTATCGTCAAATCAAATCAGAACCAACGATGTTCGTAATGTTGTCTTACTCATGGTTGATTCCTCGAGCATACACCATTATATCTTTTGGGTCTGACCAATGCTATCACCTCGTTCACATAGTTATGGAATCCCAATTGTATGGAAACCCCGGTGACTTGTTGTTGAGCCCATCAACAACATTTTATGTCCTCCATGATTCATGTTGAACATTAAGCTAGTGTTGGAAACTTGTGTAAGCATTTTCTTTATGTCCCGTTCATGAAGGATATGTTTGATGTAAGTAGTGACTGCCTCTAAGTTCACGTGCATTTGATGCAAGTTGCCGTCGTGAATTCGAGAAAGCTTGTTTTTTCTTCCTCTGGAATCATCCCAAGTCAGTCATGCATACATGCGAAGTATTCTGTGGTATGGTGACTTGCAACCTTCATTCTATGTGTATCCCTAGCACACCAAGCCACTGATTGATTTGCTCAAGGAGAAGAAGTTCCTTCTTAAGAGCAAGACTTATGTAAGGGCTTCGATATCCTCGATGATGGTTCCCAACTAGAACTCGATAGTGTTTTGTTGTAAGACTTCTGTGTGATCATGTCTGTCTTGGACAACGTGTTCACATGTATGTAGCAGAACCAACTCATGTTTTGGAGCTTGCTATTGTAGTTCATTTCCCGAGAATCTCGCAACGTCATCTTGTCGGTTTGTGTTGCAAACTTTCCTTTCCAGACATGCTGTCTGAAATATCCTGTTACCAACCAGATCTGAATCTCAGGCAGATATGATGGTTGGAACTTTTCCAAGATCTATGATGTAGGTCCCGACAAGGTTGATGTTCTAGCTGACACACCTGGTCGGAAGATCTATCATGGTAGTATCTTGATTGAGCTATTTGACCATCTTCTCCATGAGGATTTCGTGTGACTTATTCTAGAAGTTGCTCCTTGGGGGTTCTTGTGCTCTTAGTTCCTTCGATTATACTCTGACCATTCAAACAGTGGAATCACTCTCGACTATTGAGTTTTTCCCCAGTTACTAGAATCATTCCCAGCATTTGCATTTTGTTCCCCGCTTGCACCGCCATTGTGCCAATTTCCCATGGGCTACCCTCTGAGTAATTGCTTTTCAGGATCATCTTCAAAGTGGTCCTACCATGGGTCCCATCCATTTCCGATGATAAGCAAAAATCATCCATTGCGTTGTCTTCAACAAGGTAGTCCACATCATCCATTCTAGTATGAGTATGCCATTTCTTCAAGCTCCTTCACATCGTTTGTGATTGCCTTAGGCTGGTATGAAGAGTTCCAATGATCTATGTGTCAAAATTAATTCTTTTTGCCACTTAAGGGAATACTTCTACGAGTCACCTTTCCTAAGGTGCCCTGTTATGGAATCATGGCAATTATCTCCTCGCTACTTTGAAATCATGCACCATCTTCTTCAGCGTGGAATTTTTGCCATCCATTTGAACCTTCGTCATTTGTTCCTTTTCCATCACTCCTGATGTGTGTTTTGTGTCTCGGCTTAAGAGATGTTCCAACATCTCATTCCATGAGTTGATCTTGAGTTGCTCGATCTTTGAGAAGATCGATTCATGTAGAGTTTATCCAGTCACCACTATGTTGGACAGAGATCTCGAAAGCAAGGATGTCAAGATCAACATGATGCAAGCAATAAACATTCTTATGAAGTGCAGTTGGATTGAGAAGATTGTGATAGTTTGTGTTCCCTCTGTCTTCTTACCTCACGTCTTGAATCTCGGGACGAGATTCTTGTTTAGTGGGGGTGAGTTGTCATAGACATAGAATACCTGAGTGAAATAGTTGCATCAGCACTCATGCATCATGTCTAAAATTTCTGAAAGTTGAATTGAGGTTTGTTGAAACCCTCAGAAATCAGTTCAAAAATAATCAACATTTAATTCTCATCAAATGAGTCAAAGGAAATGTTCCTGTTACTCTGTGAAAATATTGGTAAGAGGTAAAATTCAAACCAATATTTTTGGAATCATAGAAATATTTATTTTGGGCCTTTGAATTAAATCAATGAAATATTTGAGTTGGATTTAATTCTTTTATAAAAGAATTGCAATTCCAACAATTCTAAAAAATTGTGAGTGGCTTTGAATAATTTGTATCAAGCCGCGTAAATCTTTTCAGAAGCTACTAAAAATGATTTGGTATAAAAATCAAATAAAAACAAATTAAACAAAATAGAAAATAGAAACAAATTTAAAACAGAGAGAGTTTTTACCTGGAGCTTACCTGTGCAGCCCACCTGGCCGGCCCAACACTGTGCTGGCCCGTGCCAGTCATCTCCCTCCTCTCGCCAGAAGGATGGGAGGCGCGTGCCTGATGCGCGCGACCACGCGCCAGGCCACCTCCTGCCTCCCTGCTTCCTCCCGCAGCTCCGTGGAGACGCCACGCACCTCCCTACCTCTCTCTCTCCCCTTCGTGCTCACTTTCCCCTCCCCTGGCTCTCTCCCATGAGCTCACCCGAGCACCGTCGTCGCCGCCACTCGCTGATGTCGCGGCCAGTGCCACCGCCTCGCTACGCCAGCACGTCCACGAGCTTCGCCTCCGTCGCCTACGCCTTCTGCACCGAGCCAAGCAACGTCGGAAGCCCCGAATCGCCGTCCCCAACATTTCCTTCCTCCTCGGCTACCGGAGATCCCCCTCGCTGCCTCGACCGCTCCGGTTCTTCTCCGAGCTCGCCGTCAGCACCATCGCGATCGTCGTGAGCCCCTCTCCCCCCTAACCCCGTTGCTCCGTTCAACCTCTAGCTAGCGCCGCCGCCATGGCCGAGCTCCGCTACCGCATGCCTTGTCGTGCGCCACCATTGCAGCCTGCGCCCGTCGTTGCTGAGCATGGCAATGAGTCCCTCGTGCTTCCAGGAGGCCGCCTATCCCTTTTGCTAGCTCGCTCGTGCCCCGTAGCACCGCTGCTCGCGTGTGTCCGAGCGCCGCCACCGCCCACCTCGACGTTGGCGACGCTACAGCCCTCCCCTGTAGTTGCCACTTGCACCACCTGACGCGCCTCTCTCCGGGCATCCGAAAGAGCCTAGCTGCACTACGAACGGCCGCCGGAATCGGCCGGCCGGAGTACCTCCGTCGTCGGCTATGGTCGCCGGCGGCTAACCGCTGACGTAACCGGCCATTAGGGCCTAAGCACCCTACTAACTACCCTTGGAGTCAATGACAGCCGGATCACACCGCCTAACTAACCGGCTAACTAAAATAGATTAAGGTTAAATCTAATTGCAGTGGGCCCACGTATCAGCTTTGACTATGCCGACGTGTCCATTGACCCGACCCTACACATGCGTGACCCTAAGTTTGGGTCAGCGACCGATCAAACCCATTGGTCGAGGTTTGACTGGGCCGTGCTCGTTGACTTGCTGATGTCGACCGACGTCATCTTTGGCGCGATAATGCTTTTTCAGGATTTAAATAAATCATTAATGATTTATTTATTTCAGAAAATGTTTTAAACTTCTAAAAATCATAGAAAATCAACCGTAACTCCAAATGAAATAAATTATATATGAAAAATGATCATAAAAATCCAATCTATCCATCTGTAACATTTTCATGCATGTTAGAACAACTTATGGCTGCTTTTTAGGACTAATCATATAAATGGCATTTGAATATCCACATATGGAGTTTGAATTTGAATCTTGGATTCAAACCAACTCCATTTAACCTGATGCTAGTTGCAATAGCTCAAATCACAGCATATTTACATGTCATGATCATGCATCATATTGTGCATTGCATTGATTGTGTTCCTTCTCTGTTGCCGGTGGGTTTTCCCTCTCGATAGACGTGTTTCCGACATTGTGATCGATGACACTGATGAAGACACAATGCTATGTTCAGAAGTGCCAGGCAAGCAAAACCCCTTGTTCATTCTGATACAATCCCACTCTCTCGCTTCTGCTCTCTTTTACTGCATTAGGACAACAACGCTTCAACTGTTACATGTTGCGGTAGTTGAACCCCTTTCCACTGCATGACCTGTCATTGCCATAGTAAATAGATGAAACCCACTAGCATGAGTAGGAATTGTTTGGGCCCTGATGTGCCTACTCATTCATGCTTGTTGTCATGCCTGCTACTGCTTAGAGTTGAGTCAGGTCTGATTCATCAGGGATGAATTGGAAAGTTGTGAACATGTCCTACTGTTCAAAGCTAAGTGTGTGAACACGATTTGGTCAAGGTAGCGGTGAGAGGCCATGTAGGAGTACATGGTGGGTTGTCTCATTGAAACCGTCCTCAGGAACTGAGTTATGTGTTTGTGATCCATGAAAAGCTGCTACCGCACATTGGGTTCCGGTAACTCGACACCTCTCGGCTTATTAATCAACCTGATCTCTATCCAGGAGTTGCAACTAGTTTCTGGTGTTTGTAGGTAGTGCTAGTAGTCTACCAAGTGGCACCCGGTACAGGTGGGCTTGGGACAGACTAGGTGCAGTGGTACAATGTACCAAGCGTCGCCTGTTTGGTGGGCTTGGGAACCCTGCTCACATCGTTTGGGGCCGTGAGCGACACCCCGGCCGGATCGCCTTGCGGATGGAACCCGAATAGGCGATAAACCTGGACTAGAGACTTGCGTGCTTAGTCAGGTCGTGGCCGACACCCTCGCCAGGCTTCCGCTTGAAGGTTGCCGAGATACATGACGTGTACATGGAGGTAAGTGGCGAGAGCGTGTGTGAAGAAGTACACCCCTGCAGGGTTATAAATGAACTATTCGAATAGCCGCGTCATGTAAAGGACCTCTGGGTTGCCTATACAGTTCATAGACAAGTGAAAGTGGATACTCTAAAATGCGCAAGATAAGCGTGAGTGCTGTGGATGGCCTTCTCGTAGGGAGACGAGAGCGGATCCATAGTGGTGTATTGATTGGTGAATATGTGGACTCGTGTGCGCCACCTCAAAAGAGCTACTTGCAGTCGTAGTTTAGGATAGCCACCGAGTCAAAGTTGGCTTGCTGCAGTTAAACTCCACCACCCCCTTTGTTGATACTGATGCATATGTAGATAGTTCTGATGTAAGTCTTGCTGGGTACATTTGTACTCACGTTTGCTTAATTTATGTTTTTGCAGAGAGACTTCAGTCTCACTAGTAGTTCCGCGTGGACTTTGACGTTTAGCTTGTTACCTCAGCTACGATCTTATACCCTTGGGAGGGTCTTGTAGTTAGTCAGGCTTCTCGGCCTTTTTCATTTGTAGTTGTCTGTACTCAGACATGTTTATGCTTCCACATGTGCTTGTTGCTTGTATGACTTGAATGTTGGGTCATCAGACCCATGTTTGTAATATCTGGCTCTTCGGAGCCTAGTGAATAAATACCCTGAGTCATAGAGTTATGTTGTGATGCCATGTTGTATTTTCACATATCGAGCATATTGTGTGTATATTATTGAAATGCTTGTATGTGTGGGATCCGACAACCTAGTTGTTTATTCTTGATAGCCTCTCTTATGGGGAAATGTCTCCTAGTGCTTCCATTGAGCCATGGTAGCGTGCTACTTCTCCAGAACACTTAGGCTGGCCGGCATGTGTCCTTCTTTGTTCCTGTGTCTGTCCCTACGGGGAAATGTCACGCGGTGTCTACCGGAGTCCTGTTAGCTTGCTACAGCCCGGATTCACTAGCTAATGACCGATACGTTCGTTGCTGGGTCATGTATGCCTGTCCCTGTAAGTTAGTGCCACTTTGGATTCACGACTAGTCATGTCGGCCTGGGTTCTTTGTCATATGGATGCTAGCGACACTATCATATACGTGAGCCAAAAGGCGCAAACGGTCCCGGGCCAGGTAAGGTGGCACCCGTGGGAATACCGTGCGTGAGGCCGCAAAGTGGTATGATGTGTTACATGCTAGATCGGTGTGACTTAGGATCGGGGTCCCGACATTTTCCTATTTTTGCATGCTTAATCTATTGTCTACCTATTTTTCCTATACATGCAACTCATCCACAATCAATCATGTATGTCTGCCATGTCATCAACATAACATCTCATCATAGTTAATTTCACACTTTATCCATGCCATGAACCTACCACTTTTAGCATGTATTCCCATTGCAGCGCTCCCACTGCAACGCGTGGGTAATTTTCTAGTACAACTAAATAGTTGAGGTCCGCTACTACTATTTATCTTAACATGTATATATGTCACCTCACTATACATGCCACCTCATCAGTTGTTACTTTCTCATCTTTTAGTTTCATGCTCCGACCAACTAGCATCTTTAATGCAAATATGTCATCTCAACATGTAACCATGCATGCATGCATGGAAAAAATGTGCATCTCAATAAACAATGCATGGGAAAATATTTATTATGATACTTATATTCAATAAATATTTTACACCATAGAATAATCATATTAGCCTGCTATTATCTTCTATATCTAAATAGCTAGCCCCCCGATAACTATTTCTCTTAACATGCGAGCATGTCACATCATCGCCTAACATGCATGAGAAAAGGCCCACCCTCACTACATATATCTCTCAACATGCAAGCATGTCACTTCATCATGAAACATGCATGGAAAAAAGACCCATCTCAACATGCAAATATACATGAGAATTTTCATTCTATTATGCTATTTATATTTAATAAAAAATTACAAATATATAGTAATCAAACCTAATGAATTACAGGTATTTTTAGTTTTAGTTTTTTATATTATTATTTCAAATATTCGTGTTTTCATACAACAAAACACATTGAAATATGTTGCAAAATATTCCCACAACAACGTGCGGGATATCATCTAGTTAGTCTAATATTTATGCTCCATACAACCAATACCATCAAATTATAATGTAACCAAGTCTCAACCTAAGGTAATTAAATTTTTGGTGATTTGTACCATATATTTAATAACTTTAAGCCGCTTTTAAATTCAGCTAAAAACTTCTTTTAAAATTTACAATCATGTGCATTATTTTTACAAGTACAACTCCAAATGACTACTCCTAAAAATGTATATGTGGATGTTTACAAGTTTTTTTGGACCTCTGACAAACGTGTAGTTTGCCAACAAAAATGAGTAGGTTAGGATAGTAGTTTGGATTTATAGTTATCTAGTTCGCGTGTCATATATTCGTGTGTCATTCTCGTAAACATATTATAGGCAACTATCTTATAAATGAAATGATGTAATCCCAATGACAAAATAATGCTAAACATACTACAATTGACTACACTTTTTGCTTGAAAATATAGCATCACATTAAAGTGGTACATCGCAGTCACATTTTCTATGGCTCTGCACTAGCCTCATCGGTGAACCTCCACCACTTTGGCATGATCTCGCTCGCTATGCTCGCAACAAGATATAGTAAAGCAGAAGCCACATGCACCAAGAATTTTGCATATATGAATCGAGAAATTTGTGAATGAATTGGGATGATCATGCGGCGGAGTTTCGACGTATTCAACTAGAAGTGGGATCCATGGTAGCCCCTTGGTGAGGCAAATATAATTCCTCGGGGGATGGTGGTCTCTGATTAATGTATCTCTCTCTCTCTCTCTTCAGTCTTCGTATTTTCAGTATGGGTTTCTGTCGCATGTCCGATAGCTATCATGTGAATGTTGCATCATAGTGGCTTTGTTGGGGAACGTAGTAGAAAACTAAAAATCGTCTACGATCACCCAGGAACGCTATGAAGATGCGATGAACGGTTTGCATCAGGTCGTTACCGACCCCGAGTTGAAGCGGAAGAAGACGGGTCGGTGTAGATCGTACTTGGAGTCCCTTGAGCCATAGATGAACAATCACGTGAACTGCTCACAAATAGTCCCTCGAATGGAAGACCAAAAGCATGACCTCTCTACGAGTTGCAAGTGTATGATATTCACGATCCGGCATCGCTTCCCCGTCCAAAGCTAATAATTGCCAGAGAATTAGAGGGAGGAGATAAGAACCACAATAGGCTTCTAATTATGAGGATTAGAGGATCTAGGTCAATCTCTGATTGATCAACGAGGACCAACAAGAACTAGAGGAGACTCCAAAACTTGTGTATTCAAAAGTGCCAAAAGCCTATATTATATATAGGTTGGAGGAGAAGGAGAAGCGCCACAAGGGAAGGAAAAGTCTCCCTCCCTTGGTCGTCCAAGAGGAGGGGGACTCCCCCTCCAATTTGGTCTCCCCTCCCTTCCCTAGGTGGAAAGGGGGCGCCACCTCCACTTGGGCCCATGTGGCCCAAGTAGTGTTCCACCACTTGGTCTTTTAACACCCGTTGATATTTAATTAAATTTAAAAGCCTACTAACTATTATTAGAGCCTTTTATTATTAATTTAAGATCTCCAGAGACATTTTCCACCTATATATTATTTATCGGTAATACCCGGTATTACCCGATAAACTCCGAAAACCTTCCGCTGAGGTCCAAACGCTTTCGGTTCCTCTCTAAACTATTTTGAATATTGACAAAACTATTTCAAAAATATTTCCTCGTTGCTCCTGTCCTACTAACACTCGGCAGATTGTAATTACCTTAAGCTTTTGACCCTGTAGGTTCAGTAAAACATAGGCATGAACAAAAAACCCTTTGTTCAATGACCGATAGCGGAACCGTGGGCATCCATATTGATCCCTATGGTTACACGAATGACATTCGAGTGAACCTTTGGTTACCGTGTGTTACTCCCTTTGATTCGTGATACTTTACAAAACCTGAGGTGAGATGTATCGTTATCATCTTGAGTCATACACATCCTCACTATAGCTATCTCCTCGTTACCGGTTTTGTTCTTATTTCTCTTTGACATGTTTCAGCAACCCCATGACATAATTACTTGTGCTTGGCCAGACGATGGTGGATGCCATCACACTGAAGGAGAAAATCCCACTCTTGAGCTATCTAGTCCCTTGTCAGACTTTCCGATGAACCCGTAAGTTGTCGTTATGATCACCGTGTTACAAATGGTGTTTGATCAACCCCAAAGTTTATCATGAGGTAAGAAATGACTACGATAATCTCATGGTCTAAGGAACGAAATCATACGTTAACACTCCTTGTTATAATAATTGATTACCGACAATTTTATCTCAAAGTATAACAAACAAGTTTGGGTGGATTCAATATGACCGTTCTTCTAATGTCATATTCTCAAAGTTGTTTTAGGACTATCGTTACACTTAACGATATCCTAAGATCCTAAAAACGTGATCACCAACAACACTTGAGCTAGTCTTAGACGCGAGACTAGGAATCATATTTTGATGTTTATCATTCCATACGTGCATATGAGTTTTCCACTAAATCACATATTCCGAGATCATACACTGGTCCGAAGACGTCCTATACAAACGGTTTAATTACCCCCTTTCCGCAATGGAGTTTTAAACCGTCGCCTGGCCAGTGTGTGCGATAGGGGGGGGTCCTTCCCACACGACCCAGAAACGGTTTGTCGTTTTTCATTTTCTGCATGTCAATACAAAGTAATCCAAATATGTTTCTATATGGCCTCCTCACATGGTCTCTACTTGCATATATAATTGGATTCATCTATATTAAAAAGTGATAATGTCATTAATCTTGTATTTTTGTTACACTACAATGTATAGAGAGCAATTACCTAGTTATCGGAGTAACAAATGTCTAAAATGCATGATAGATAAGAGGATCAAGGGCATATCATGCAATCTCAAGCAACATTGAACTATCTTCTTAGCAATATAAAGTGCGAAATAATAATACATGCATGGAATATGACAATGCTTCAATTATTTATGTATCACCGCTCTCTTAGTCAGTATTTAGTCTCCTATATGATATACATGAGAAATCAAACACTATATTAAAAGCAGAAGAGTAAGCTGCAACATGCCAAGTAGGAACTCCTGATATACTAATGAGCTATGCAACATGCATTGCTCTTGAAGAATTATGCTTAAACATGGTGACATTGAGGTGAAAACAACAAAAAATTGAAACCATTGATTTTGTGTCATAGCTTCACATCTAATCGCATATCTAAGCTACTAACTTGTATATACTACCAATCATGTCAGGGCAAAAGGTATGACTGTATACAACTTTGGTTTGGACCTCTAACTTATACCCCTTAGCCCCTTGGGTTAATAGATATGGGCAGGGAGAGGGAAAGATCTGGAAACCGATTATAGATTTTAAATACAAAATCAATGCTCCCAACCTCTGCTCTAGTCCTACCCTCCATTCCTCTCCTTTTTGGAAAGGAGTAATGTGGGTTGCTCAGGCTGCCATTTTGGTTATAATTGGCAAGTGGGGAAAGGAAGAAGAGTGAAGTTTTGGGAAATCAATGGTTTGGTTTCTGTAATCTTGCTATTTAGTTCCTGGCACTGTAATGTATAATGAGCAATGTATCAACATACCTGATGCCTGGGATGGTTTGAACCTTAAACTGATGTTTAGGAGGTGTGTAGATGAGAGGCGCATGCACCAGTTGTTTGATTTGATTAGCATTGCTAGGTCTCTTTCTTTATCTGCTGATAATGGCTCTCTCATTTGGAAACTTAATTCCAAAGGAGAATACAATATTAGCTATTTGTATGTTGTAGTTAATTTTAGGGGTGTAGTGCCCACTTTTGTTCCTGTTGTTTGGCAGGTTCATGTTCCCCCTAGAATTCACATATTTTTGTGGCTTTTAGCGCACAATAAGTTTCTCACGAGAGATAATCTCTGTAAAAGGCAGAATGTTGATGACTTGCATTGCTTGTTTTTCTCTGAACTAGAATCCTGCACTCACCTCTTCTTTGAGTGTGTAGTGGCCAAAGAACTTTGGCGGAGTATTCAACCTATTGCCAGTTGTTGTCCCGAGCCTGCTTTTGAAAGCATTGCAGAATGATGGCTCGGTAATAGAAAACATATTGTTGCTAATGTCATGCATGCAGGTGTTCTTTGGGCCATTTGGAAGTGTTGAACAACATGTGTTTTAATCATGTTCCTTGGCTTGGTTTGTAGGACATGCTGAGAAGCGTGGCCAGGTCATGCGATCTTTGGAGGGTGTTGTGCACAGGTGCAGATCGATCAAGTCTGGAGGCTTCTACCAAGGTGATCTGGGGGCTTGCTCGAACGCCTCCCCTGCTGCTCTGGCTGGATCCAGGCTGATGAGGTAGTTCCCCATCTCACCAGAGTTATCTCATGTGGGTTGCGGTGCAACTGAACTGGGTGGTGCGCTGTGTTGATCATCTTAGCCTTAGTACCTACTCAGTTCTGGAGTCTGTGTACCCATTCCCCTGTGAGGATTTTGTGTTCTATTTTTTGGGTTTTTCAGACTTGGAGGTCCTAGTTTTCTTTCCTTTTTCTGGGTCAGGTGCATGTGCCTGCCCCGAGCACTTCCACTGACGTTGTGTTTGGGGTTGGCTTCATATATAAAAAATGTGGAGCTGGGGCGGTGCCCTGTTTTTTGAAGAAAAAAAATTCACTATTGGGCCCCTGGCGCATAGAAGACGATGCATCGCAAACAACGGAAAAACAAAACATACGAGCGCCAGCATAGTTGCACCAATCTTGTAGCTTTTTTTTCCTTTTTGATCATGTGGTGATGGACTTAGATATGACATAGCTAAATCTCATCTAGTTGAGATTTAGGAAATCCGATTAGATAAATAGATGGACGAACTATCTTGGAAAATACTAGAAGCAAAATGATATGTCTTGGAAAGAGAGTATAAAATTTGAATCTGTATTTTTTGTGAAATGAAGAAAATACATGATTGGCAAATTAATGAATGAATAAAGGAATGTGCATTTACAGTTATTTGACAAACTTGACCCAAAAACATGAATGGGTTGCACTATCAGATTCTTGTAGTAATCAACCGCTAGTTGACCATCTTGCAACTGAGCCTGACCTCCACAGTTGTCCCCTTGGACGGGCGTATGTTCCCCATCTTTACCATGGCCTTAGCGAAGTCCTTGGCGAACCTCTTGCCGTCCCTGCTATACATCTCCACAAGATCGTCCTGCCGCCCGCCCGAGCCGTAGAGTGCTTGGTCGGAGCTGAGGAGGCCACGCCGCGCGATCAGATCCTTGTAGTATGCGTTGTCGAATGTCATCGGCGTCTGCTCGTCAAATGGCGCCATGCCACCCTCATTGTCACCGTCGGGGCACGTCTGCCGCCTTTTCTCCGCGAAGGAGGGATCGATGTTGGTGTCGCCGTCGGTGCCGTAGATGCGGCCCCTGTAGTTATGGCAGTTGGCCATCCCTACAGTGTGCGCGCCGGAGAGGGCGGTCATGTCGCGGGCGTCGAGGCCGCGCTCCCTGAACGTCGAGACGAGCGATGTGTAGTTGTCGCGTGGGCTGGGGAGGTTCTCGGCGCCGTCCCTGTCGGCGGTGCGAGAGTCCATGCGGCCGAGGGGCATGCTCCAGGCGGGCCCTCCGAGCATGGCGACGGCGTCCCGGGACGCCAGGGCGAGTACGTCGGCGCAGGAGACGGTGGCCGGGCAGTCGTGCTCCAGCACGGACTTGATCTCGTCGATCACCTCGAAGCCTCGGAGGGAAGCGTTCGGCAGCGCGTCCTTCTCGCTCTCGGAGAAGTACGTGCCGTCCAGGAGAACGGAGGCATCGCATCCCTGCACGCACGCAACGTGTAATTAGCTAGGGATCAGCAGGAGAACAGGACATGAGTGCGGTAGGTATTTCGGTACGTACGTTGACGAAGCAGTCGTGGAAGAAGAGGCGGAGGATGGCGGGTGCGACGGCGGGCTCGCCGGCGACCTTGTACGCCATGACCCGCCGCACGACGCGCTGCACGTTGGGGCACGTCTTGTCGTAGTACCCGGCGGAGAGCTTGTGGTCGCCATTGACGGCCGTGGACGCGAGAGCAACGAGGAGGAGCAACGCAAGTGCGGCCCAGGAGCCCTTGGAGGACGCCATGGCTTGTGACGCCAACGCGCGCCGATCACTTGATCGGAATGTACTTGTGACTTGTGAGGAAACTGTGCCAACAGGTCGAAGCAAGGTGCTTAGCTTGGTTAATTGCTAGCAGGCTGCGGTGATGAGTGCGATGGAGCATGGAATGGAAGCGTGCTTATATAGCTTGGGAGTACGTACGCGACGTGCGTACTGCTTCGATTGGCGTGGTCTCCGGTCTGCATGCTGCCTCGTGCTTGCGAGGGAGAATTCTGACGGGGTCAGGACCGGCCAGAAAACAAGAGGATGGAATTGGCAATACTGCGACCATATGTCACATCGTACATTGCACGAGTTTCTTGCTCTCTAAATGATGAGACTAGGCAGGAACAATACAATAAGGAGGGTCCGATTGGTTTCTGGACTAGAACTAATCATTCGCTGACTTTCTGGTATTACGCACGCATGAATATATGAACTTTAAGAAACATAAAGAAGTTGTCTTTAAGGTGGATTTGGAAAATCTTATATAACAAAGTAAAATGGACTTTTCTGCACAAGCCACGAGCATAAAAGGCTTCCCAGCAAAATGATGATAGTGGATTGATTTTCTTTTGTTTACGGTGATAGCATTGGTTAAAATGAATGCTGATGTAGGTCAATGTTTGTAGACGAGAAAGGGAAAGGGATTTCATCACAGAGATCCTTTGTCGTCCATTCTCTTCAATATTGTTGCAAACCTTTCTCGTGGTGCCCGTCGGCCGGGCTAAGGAGGCCGGCCAAGTTGGTGGCCTCATTCTGTATCTTGTTGGTGGTGGAGTTTCTGGCCTTGCATAACACGACATCATCATCTTCATGGAGCATCGCCAAGAAGATGGAAGTGATTCTTTGTTTGTTCGAGTATTTATCGGGCCTCATCATAAATTTTCACAAGAGCAAACTCTCTTGCTTTGGAAAAAGCTAAAGAAGAAGTGGATCAGCACAACTAATTGTTTGGTTGTGAGTCTGGCTCGTTCCATCTCAATTGGTATTCTGATGCATTTTGGAAATCTCCTCAATAGGGAATGGAAGAGCATTGAAGAACGTTGTGAGAAAAAGCTCGTTGCTGAATGGGCAGGCTCATGTCTTATGGGGTAAGACTTGTTCTAATCAATGTTGTTCTTATGAGTTTGTCGATGTTCGCATTGTTCTTCTTTAAATACTTGAATGGTATGAGAAAGATTGGACTGCTACAAGTCCTGATTTTTCTGTCAATCTGACAAGGATAAGCGTAAATACCACCTCATGAGGTGGAACGCAATATGTAGACCAAAAGATCAAGGGGGCCTTGATAAGGAGGATCTTGAGATAAAAATAAGTATGTGTCGGTTCTGCCATCAGTAGGGTAAAACTAACCTGTCTCATGACGGTCTAAATCTAGCTCACGTTCCCTATTGGTGGGTGAACGATCCATGATAACGGGAATATTCATCACCTTTTCTTCCACTGCTTTGCTGCCAAATATGTGTCGAATATAGTGAGTAAGACTACTGGTGCTGGAGATAGGCCTGGGTATTTTTCCCAATACTTATTAGGATTCCCAGATTCCTACCTCAGAGTAGGAACCTGCAAATTGTTGGCTTGGCAGCATTGTGCTAGGCGATTTGGAAGCTCGGGAACAGGGCTTATTTTGAATTTAAATTACTAAGATCACCTGCTAAATTAGTTTGCTATGTTGTAGCTTTTATGAGTTACTGGGCAACGCTACAAAATGATGAGGATCATACAATGTTGGAGCAAGGAGCTACTGCATTATAGAGGACCTTGTTGGAGCAGCATGAGAATGAGCGAAGTGGGCGAGGAGAAGATGCTTTGATGATCACTAGAGATGCTGGAGACGCAAGGTATGGGAGCTAGGAAATGGATGAAGACTACATAGATGGTCGCTTTACTTCTATGGAGTGGTGGTCTTTAGATCTTAGTCTCTAGTCTTTTGGTGATGAGGAAACATAAAGACACAAGAGGAGATGCATGTAGTCATTGCCCTTCATATTATGGGGATCTGCACATGTCTGCGTTGATGCCTGGGGTGTGGTTCTCCCCCATGTAAGATAACTTCTCCCTAGTTGGATTGATTGCTCTCGCTTTTTCATAGTCTTCTTGCTAGTTGTGCATGCGGCAGGAGGGTTGGCTCTTCTCTTGAGTGGTTTGAACCTTATTTTCACGTTCATTTGTTTCTTTGTTCTGTCAAGACGCTTTTTTGTATTGTTTCATTATCTTTTGGTAGTGAAACCTGATCCAATTTTGAATCGTATAAAAAATTGACTACTTGTGGCACTAGCGTTTTTATTTGCGAACCATTTTGTTTAATCTTAAAAAAAGTTATTTCGATTTCAATTAGATACTTTTTCTTAAAATTTGAATTTCTTTTGCGCCTTTTCAAGATTTGCGCCTCTATATATGGAACGCCTTCCCTCCACTGTATCTTCGGCCCTCGTCGAGCCAAAGTGATTTTTTCAAGAATTACTTTCCCCAACAACTTGAAATTAGAAAGCCCCCACTCTCATAAAGAACTCTTGCAGGTCTTTCTTTTTCTTACCACGATATGTACCTCAATGATAGTAAAGCACAAGAAGACGACTCCAATTTTGTCCCTCAAGCATCTCTCAATGTGCCCCGTCTTGAGTTGAAACTCCTCAAGGAAAAGAGATCGGTTGTTGGATGGGATATTTGGTTATAAACTTATAATAACATATTCCTTAGGTTAGAAACCTATTCAATTGACCCACCCGGTTTGTAATTTAGATGCACAATTCAAGAGATATTTTATTGTTTTTAAACGAATTTCCAAAAAGCACAAACAAACATGTCCATCCCTTCCGTGCGTGAGGATATAAATCCTTCCAAAACTCCTAGTTTATGATAAGTGGCGCACATGAAAATGACTTTTATAATTGGTACTCCTTAACAACTAATTTCACAAGGAGGAACTATGGTCGTATGTTCGGCTCCAATGTGATGGAGGCCTCGAAGGAAATAGTGTGGCTGCTAGTTCACACATCATGTAGGCTCGGTTGCCTTCAGCCTACATTAACACATTTTATCCTATATATCTAAATAGTTGATCCCCACTACTTATATTTCATTCAACATGGACATATGCTACCTTACCACATATGACACTTCATTAATTATTATATATTTTTTCTTTTTTTGCATGCTTCATCTATTGTCTACCTATTTTTCCTACGCATGCAACTCATCCACAATAAATCATGTAAAGTGTGGGTAATTTTCTAGTACAGCTAAATAGTTGAACTCCGCTACTTCTATTTGTCTTAACATGTATATATGTCACCTCACCACAGATGCCACCTCATCAATTATTACTCTATCTTCTTTCAGTTGCATGCTCCAACTAACTAGCATCTTTAATGCAAATATGTCATCTCAACATGCAACCATGGATGCATGCATGGAAAAGGTGCATCTCAATAAACCATGCATGGGAAATATTTATTATGATACTTATGTTCAATAAATATTTTACACTATATAATAATCATATTAGCCTATTGTTATTAATCTAAATATCTATTCTCCATACAACCAATATCATCAAAATATATTGTAACCAATTCTCACAACAACGCTGAGGGTATTATCTAGTTACTAGAAGTCTCAAGCTAAGGTAATTATTTTTTTGGTGATTTATACCATATATTTAATAACTTAAAGATGCTTTTAAATCCAGCTAAAAAAACATCTTTCAAATTTTACAATCATGTGCATCTTTTACAAGCACAACTCCAAATGACTACTAAAAATGTATATGTGGATGTTTACAAGGTTTTTTTCGAACCTCTGAGAAACTTGTAGTTTGCCAACAATTATGAGTAGGTTAGGATAGTAGTTTGGATTTTATAGTTATGTAGTTGGCGTGTCATATATTCATGTGTCTTTCTCATAAATATATTATAGGAACTATCTTATAACAGAAATGACATAATCCCAATGACAAAGACTACGCTTGTTGCTTAAAAATATAGCATCACACTAAAGTGGTGCGTCGTTGTCACATTTTCTATGGCTCTGCACCAGCCTCATCAGAGAACCTCCAACGGTTTGGCACGATCTCGCTTCCTGTGCTCGCAACAAGATGTAGTAAAGCAGAAGCCGCACGCACCAAGAAATTTTGCATATCCGAGGAATGAATTTGGATGATCATGCGGCGGAGTTTCGACGGATTCAACTAAAAGTGGGCTCCATGGTAGCCCTTGGTGAGGCATACATAACTCTCTCTCTCTCTCTCTCTCTCTCTCTCTCTCTCTCTCTCTCTCTCTCTCTCTCTCTCTCTCTCTCTCTCTCTCTCTCTCTCTCTCTCTCTCTCTCTCTCTCTCTCTCTCTCTCTCTCTCTCTCTCTCTCCAGCCTTCCTATTTTCAGTATGGGTTTCTATCGCTTGTCTGATAGCAATCATGGGAATGTTGACAAGCATAATAGTGGCTTCTATTGGAATAATGTCAACATTAAAAAGAAATACAGGTTGGTTAAACCGAAGCTCATGTGTACACCCAAAAACCTTAGGGGTTGGGTATCATTAACACCTCCATCATGAAAAAAAATAATGGTCAAGTGGTGGTTGTGTATCCATCATTAATCTCCTAGATTTCTTTGGTTTAAAATTCTCAAAGCTAAATACTTCCAAGATGTGGAGCCTTCAATTGCCAATCCTAGAGGAGGGTCCCGGTTCGGGAAATCCCTGATTAAAATTTGTGACATATTTAGGAGTTTGGTCAAATTTGAAGTTAGTTCGGGGACCTTGGCCCCCCTTTTTGGCTCAATTTGTGCTAGGGGCGGCCCCCTTAGTTTTTCTTTTCCTTCTTTGTTTTCCAACCGCTAACCAAGAGGGCTTCATTTTGGAGCACGCCGCTAGTCAATGGGATTTTTGTTTCCGAAGTTCCTCGTCTCTTGAAGAATTGGCAAATTGGAAGAATCTTACTTCCATTTTCCCTACCCTCTTGAAGGCTCCTGGTCGGTTGCTTGGGCTTCATTCCAAGTCGGGAAAGTTCTCGGTCAAATCGTTTTATTATAAGCTAGTGCTGGGGCATTACTCTAACTGTTTTTTCGGTGTTTGGTGTGCTCGAACCCCTCTCAAGATCAAGATCTTTCTTCAAAAAGTCATTACGAAGCACCTTATGGCTTGTGATCAGATTCTCAAATGCAATAGTAGGGTTAATGCAGCATGTTCACTTTGTGGAGAGACTGAGAACATAAGGCACATTATCCTCAATTGTGTCTTGGCTAGATTTGCTTGGAGTTGTATTCGATTGTGGTTGAACATTACCTGGAAACCGACTTATTTTACTGATTTGTTGGCACACTTATCTAGTACATAGGGTCAATTTCTCCGTGTTTACTGGATTGACTTTTCTGCACTTTGCTGATCCTTGTGGCTGACTAGCAATAAATTTACTATTGAACATATTTCTTCTTAATTGGCACTCTAATTGCTAGTTTAAAATATTTGCCCATTTGCAGCAGTGGATACCTCTAGCTAGTTCTGTGGACGTCACCGCCATCTACCTGATGATTAACAAGATCCATGCTAATGTTGTCCGTCTGGCACACTTAGCTCGTTTGTGTCTTCTCTGATCTAGTCCGTCTACTTGGCATGTGTGCCTTGCATTCTTTGTTAAACTTGTTATGTATTTACTTCATGCAGAGTTATCTTTCCCTTTCTTTTATGCAATAGCTTGTAGAAATATATTTCTCTTCTCTTTTTTTGTTTCAAAGATATTTTATTTCTTTATATAATATATCACATTTTGAAATAACAGCTGCAACACATGGGCATCTTGCTAGTGGAAGATAACTGTAGAGAACCGCTAGAAAGAAACATAAAAGAAACAATTAAAGAGAAAATATTGTCCGAGAACGAAAAAAGGACCACTACTCCTTATCGGCGCTTCAGACGCAGGTTCGCAAACTGGCACCCAGTGACCGCTTGCTTGGGCCGACCCAGCAAACGTGCTGGCCGCTCGCTCGTCACTTGGTTAGCTCACACACACACTTGGCTCGATCACACTCCCACTTGGTTCGCTCGGTTCACTATTGACCGGTCAACTGTTAACTACTTCGACCGTTGACTTTTTAAAAAGCATATATCTGGAAAAATCACAAATTTGAAAACAGTGCATGAATTCGAAAAAGGCACAAATTTTTAAAAAGTTCAATAATTTGAGAAAAGATCATAAACTTCAAAGAAATTGTGAGTCTGAAAAACAGTTATAGGTTCAAAGACGTCCACGGGTTTGAAAATTTTCATGGATTTGAAAAGGGTTCACAAATTTTGAAAAAATTCACGCATTTGAAAAAGTTTACGAATTTTGAAAGAGTTCACAATTTTTTTACAGATTTGAAAAATATTCAAAAATTGAAAATGAAAAATATGGAGAAAACCAAACAAAAATCAGCGAAAAACCCAAAAATAACATAGAGAAAAAATCCTGAATCGGAAGTTTCTATAGCTTTTCAAAACCGGAGCTTAACTATAATGTTACATGGGTCAGCCCAACACAATAGGCGCGTGAGCGCCGCATACCAGCGCGGCGACTACTCGTCGCATTAAGCGAGGCGTCAGACGAGCTCTCGCTGAAGATTTCTGTCTACCTGGGTCGTATTTGGCCTGCCCATTGGCGCGCGGAGATAAAAAATAAAGGAGAGCAATTGGGAGATCCAGGATTGGGGGTGTGTTTGGTTAGTGGCCTGGGGTACCTGCCTGGAAAAATAAGGTGCCTGATTTGAGCCTGGTACGTTTGGTGCTTCCTGCCTGGTGAGGCGAGCCTGGACTAGGGTTGTTTTGTTTTTGGCCTGTCCTGGAGAAGTATTAAACAACTACTAGTATTATAATATACCTAAAAGGACAGCAAGTCTCATCGAAGCGTGGCTGATTAGTACCAGGCAGCCAGCCAGGCGTCCCTTTTTGAGCGCCTGGTCCAGGCTAAGTAGCATGCCTGGGTTATATACCAGGCTAAGTAGGCTGTCACGTCAAGGAGCCAGGCTAGCACTCATTTCTTCAGGATAGTAACCAAACATCACCCAGGCACACTTCAGGCAAGCTCCAGGCCAGGCGTGGTACACTATGGACACGATCCAAACTGACCCTGGATCCCTGGTCTCCAGGCCGATCTCATGGGCAAGCCCTATTTGACACTCGTCAGTGTTAGAACGTTGTGCTTTCGCTGAGGCGAGCCTTCGGTTAGGCCGGACCACATACAGGATTGGCGTTTGCCGTTTGATTTGTTCGCTGCTGCTTCCTTCTCTGTTCCTTGCGGGTTTTTTCGCTTTTCTTCCATAGTTTTTTGCTTCCTGTTTCTTCATTGTTTTTGTCAAGCTTTCAGTTGTCTTGTTTCGGTTTTTTATTTTTTCTGTTTTGCTTCCTTTTTCTTTTATGTTTCCTCTTTTATTTTTTGTTTTTGTTTTTTTTCTCTTTATTGCGTATTATATAAAAGTTCACCCTGTATTACAAAAAATTTCATCGTATTAAGAAATGGCTCATCACATATTATGAAATAGTTCACCTTTCATTTATAAAAATGTCCATTGTATATTATGAAATTGTTCAACTTATATTAAAATGTTCATTCTTTATTTCAATTTTTTCATCGTACATTAAAAAATTGTTCAATGCATACTACAAATGTTCATTTGTGTATTTGAAATTTTTTCATTGCATGTTTACAAAAAAGCTTCACCGTATTTAAAATTTGTTCAATGTAAATTATAAAAGAATGATTTTTTGGAAAAAAAAAAGATTCGCCGCTGTCTTGAATACTTTAAGACCAGCGCTGCGTTAAAACCATAGCACGTCGCAAGCTTGGCCGGCTAGGCACGCTAGAAACCGCACTGAGGTCAGGAGTTCGATCCACGCGTCCTACTTGAGGCTACTCGAGCTGGGGGTTTTTTTCCTTTGTTTATTTTATTTTTCTTCTCCATTTTTTCATTATTTCTTGCATTTTGTTTCTTTGTTTTTTGCATTTTGTTTCTTCTCCATATTTTATTTGGTTTTCTTTCTTCTTCTCCATTTTTTTTGTTTTTTCTTCTCTTTATTTTTGTTTTCACTCTATATTTTCATATGTGTCAAAAAAACATTTTTTTAATAAGTGATCAACATTTTTTTTGTATACACATTCAACATGGTCCGAATGAATTTTTCACATACTTGTTCAACATTCTAGTACTTGTTTATATATTTTTTAAATACTCGTTCAACATTTTTCAATACTTATGCAACATTTCTCAAATACTTGTTCAAAATTTTTTGCACAACATTTTCCAAATACTCGTTCAACACTTTTTTAATACTTTTTCAACATTTTATGTGTTCTTTTCTTTTTTCTTCTAAAATTTAAAACTTTTGTTTAATTTTCATTTTTCTTCTTCAATTTTTGTTTTTCTTATGTTTATTTTTGTTTTTTCTCTACATTTTCGTTTGTGTGAGAATTTGTTTTTAATAAGAGATCAGCATATTCTGTATACACTTTCGACATTGTCCAAATGCTTTTTTTAAATACTTATTTCACATTTCTTAAATACTTTTTGAACATTTTTTGAATACTCGTTCAACATTTTTCGAATACCTGTTCAACATTTTTTAAAACTTATGCTACATTTTTCAAATACTTGCTGAACATTTTTTATAGTTGCTCAACATTTTCAAAAACTTGTTCAATCTTTTTCAAATACTCCTTCAACATTTTTAATACTTGTTCATCAATTTTAAAATACTTGTTAAATATTTTTAAAATATAAAGAAAAGTAGAAAAAGAAAGCAAAAACAGAAAAAAAGTCCACGGCCTCCCGCACGACTGGATAAGCCCATCCGGGGCTCCCCATGATACGAGGGTTCGCCCTCGTCTCGCGTAACGCGAGAAATAGGGGGAGCTCCTATATGCCGATCGTTGCGGCAAGGAGTCGGCACTTCGCACAGGATCAGCTCACCTGGGCCGGCCCATGTTGCGGGAGCACCACGTCGGCGAGCTAAAAAATCACGGAAAGGATTGCAGCCGCTGGGAGTCTTCCTATCGATGTGTCTTCCTATTGATGTATGCACTGAGCTAGCCACTAGGGCTAGCTAGTTCTTATGCTAAATTGGCAACACAAACCTAAAAGAAACTAACAGTAGCGACAAAACTAAAAATTTCAGTTTGCTAAACTACAAATGAAATAAAGCGTGAGTGAGGGATAGAACACACTACCTTGCTCCATGCAAACAAGCATCTAGCCACTGCAATTCCTGAGATTTCATGTCAAAAAAGGTAGCCGGGCATATATGAACTATAAGCCGCAAAAAATACCGCATTTAAAAAAAATCAAATGTTACTTTCTGTTTGGAAAATGTAAATATTTTTAGTGATGAAACCATTTATAATTTGTGAAAAAAATAAAATTAGAACATTGCGTGAAAATGCAAACATTTTTTGGGGATAAAAAAGGAACAAAATTGAAAACAATAACTTTATTTAAAATTACGAATAAATTTTAAAAAATGCGAACACTTTCATATTTTTGAAAAGAAATTAGAACATTTTTGGAATCTCAAACATTTTAAAAAAGGGAAAAGTAAATTGAAAACCGGAACATTTTGAAATTCCTGAATATTGTTTTACTTTTAACTAAATTTTAGAATCTGGAACATTTTTTTGAATTTAGAGAACAAAATTTTGAAATCGAGAACAAGATTTGAACATGAACATTTTTTAAAGAAAGAACATTCTTTTAATCTTGAGAACATATTTTGGAAGCACGAACAATTTTTTAAAGCACAAACATTTTTTGAATCTTGAGAACAAATTTTGAAACGGAGAACAAATTTGGAAGATCAAACAATTTCTTAAAGCACGAACATTTTTTGAATATTGAGAACAAATTTGGAAGAGGAAACAATTTCTTAAAGCATGAACGTTTTTTGAATATTGAGAACAAATTTGAAAAATCCCGAAAAAATATGGAAGCGCGAGCATTTTTTGAAAACGTGAACAAAAAATTGAAATATGGTACTATACATGAACTTCGAAAGTTTTGAACTCTTTTGTGTAACAAGAACAATTTTTGAATTTTGAGAACATTTTTTCGAAAACTGAACATTTTTTGGAAACACAAACAATATTTGAATGAATGGGAGCGCCTATTTATGGAAACAGTCCACTGCGTCGTTCGCTAGCCTCATGTGAACGATAGCCAGACTGGGCCGACCCAGCAGGCAGGAGCAGAAGGCCACAGGCCACAACCTCATCTTTTTTCTTGTTCTTTATTTCGTTTTTTGCTTCTCTTTTTCACTTTTTATACTTTCGAAATATTCTAAGTATACCTATTTAAATAGACACTTCAGATAGAATATTTCAGAAAAAATAATCAACCATTTGAAAAATGTTAAATTTGTATAGATAAAATGTCTCTCATGTGTATGAAACATTTACACAAATAATATACAACGTCTATAAAATAGTTGACCATGTATTTTAAAAATATTAATATAGTGTTTGAAAATTGTTAAACAAATATTTGAAATTACTGATGTATATAAAAACAATGTGTGTGGAAAATGTTCACTGTGTAAATTAAAAAAATTAAACAGGATAGAAAAATGTTCCTGATTTATACAAAAAATGCACAACTTACATTACATATTTTTAAAATGTTTAACATCAAAAAAATAATGTTAGTAATGTATAAAAAAATCACCACATTGATAAAAAATGTTAATCAAGAATTTGAAAACTGTTAACCCAGCATTTGATAATTCTTAAATTTTGATACAAAAAAAGTTTCCCATGTATACGAAAACAGTATATAGAAATATATTTTTTTATGGAAAGAATGTTGATCATGTATTTGGAAATTTTTTAACATGTATAAAGAAATGTGGAAATTTTATTTCATTAGGGGACTACTTCTGTGTGGTAGGAAAACAATTTCCTAACTAAATGATCAACAGTTTTATATACTCTTTTACTGAATGTACATTCTACATTTTTTGTATACATGATCAGATAATTTATATACACTTTTAGCATTTTGCAAAAACATGGTCAACATTTTTTTGAATGAATAAGACAAAAACAAAGAAAACGCATGAAAATCAAAAAAAGAAAGAAAGAAAATATAAAAAATAAAAATAAGAACACAAAGAAAGCATGGTAAACATAATGAAAAATCAAAGCAAACCTATGAAATGCAAGAAAGATACGAAAAGAAACTGAAGAACAAGAAGATCAAAAAAAGGGGTAAAAACGACGAAAGCAACAAAATAAATCAAAGCTAACAGAGAAAATGGAAAGAAAAAAACAGAGAAAAAACAAAGGGATAAAGAAAACCGGGAAAAAACTAAGAAAATGTAAAAATCGATGAAAACTAAAGAAAAACCAGTGCAAGTAGGAAAAAATAAATAAAAGGAAACGAAAAACCAAAACCAAGAAAGAAGTAAAAAAAACAAAATATAATGAAAAAGAAAAAAGAAAAGAAAAATAGAAAATAGAAAAGGGGAAAAAGGAAAGAAGCAGCGACAAGAAAGGAACTAAGGAATGAACTACCGAGAAAACACGATATACTGGGCGGCCTCATTCGCGCAACGCTCCGGAAAGCTTTAGGCGAGGGTAGCTATCATCTGGCTTTAAGTGAGATATAGCTCCCGTGGTTGTGCCGGCCTATCAGGTGTCACTATGTTTGATAGCCCAACACCTTGCCTAAGAGACCAACAAATAGGATTTTCTACCCCTAAAAAAAAGGTTTTTCTAGGGCTGTCAATTCTTATTATTCTGTGCTCCATGTTTCCTCTTCATTTTCTTTCTATTTGGTTTTTATTTTATTTTATTTTTATAATTTCCTTTTATTTTCTATTCTGCTACTTCCTTTTTTATTTTCCCAAAATTTCTTCTTCTTATGTACTCCCTCCTTCCCAAAATATAAGGCGCGATTGACTTTTTACGGTCTTTGATGCACAACTTTGACCACTAATATATATCAAAGTATATGGATTGAACATGTATAAATGACATCGCTGTATTTGTCTTGCAAAGCAATTTTATTTCATATGTATATATAATAATTTTATAGACATATAATACATAAAAAATATAGTCAAAGTTGTGCAACGAAGACCAGAAAAGTCAAACCGTGCCTTATATTTTGGGAAGGAGGGAGTATTACTTTTCTCAGTTTATATTTTCTTATGGACTTAAATAGCCCCCTCCTCCACCCCTCTTATATGAACATGCATTTACACACATATGGCTAACTTTTTAAAATCATATGCATGTAATTTTTGGTATATATGAACATTTTTAAATACATGTTGAGTATTTTACTGTTTACGTGTGAACTTTGAGATGTACGTACATGATTTGTTTTGGCAATATACTTTTTAACTTTTCTAAAAAATATTTTTTATATCTTTTAATTCTGTTAGGCTATTTTTTCTGAAAAAAAAAACTTAGTATCAGGAGCTATTTGTCAGTTTTCATGTAAAAAAGCCCACTTGTGCTCTGCCACTATGCAACAAGTCATCATAGCTGGTCTATAAATTTTTTATTTGGTACCCAGCTGTCAAAAAGTTCCAACATGTTTTCACTTCTACTTAAAACTCTCAATCTTCCATTTTGTTTCGATGAAGAACCCCGATCTTATGTTGAATTTTCCATCATAAGTACTTCCTCCAATCCAAAATAAAGATTGGAGGAAGTAGTTCTTTATTTTGGATCGGAGCAAGTACTATATTATGTGGCGCTGTATATAATATTACAGAAAGTATATCCACGGTATCCTTAAGAACAAGAAGAAGAAAATCATTTGCCTCCATGAAAGAAAATATTGCAACAACGCAATCATTCAATCACAATCATAAACTCTAGAGCATTCCTGGAGCTGCCGATGGATCAGTATCCATTAGAATCCCCAAGCAAATCATTGACTCTCGCAATAATGCCCTGAAAGCAGCAAGGGGTTGCCTGACGAGAGCGCTAACCCATTCCCTGACGGAACAACGAACAAGTGTTAGAACGTACTACAGCAATGGAGTACAGTAATAAATTCCGACAACAGCGTGCTCCGGCCTTGCCGGTGAGGCAGCGCCGTCGACCTCAGGGCGTCCATCTCCCCTAGCTTGCACCGGCGTCGCCGTCGGAGTCAGGAGAGCACGCAAACGACCGTACACTATCCCACATGATTGATCAAAGGGTGTGGCTACACGAAGCAACACTTGCAGAGTAGCTGCATGATTAGGAGGTAACAATTGATGGATTAGCCAGATGGATCTCTTGGTGGCTGCAGGAATAGAAGTTTCGAGGGTGTAATCATCTTTGTCCTTCCTAGCCCACGCGCCCACCAAGCACGGCAGCGGCGAGGCAACCTCTGGTCGGCTCTGTGCTCACAGGTGTTTCCTGCGATGAGAAAAAATAACTGTTCGTCCATGTCAAAAAAAAAACAGTACAATAGACAAGACAGATAACTTCCGTGTAACGACCAGCAAAGAATAACATTTAAAGTGTTCAAAAAAAGAATAACATTTAAAACCATATTGGCTTTCTTCTTTCTCTGGTTATGCGTCGTCCGTCGGAGATTAAAAATTGATTTTTTTTTTTAAACTATGATGATTTTTATAGCAAATTCGAAAACTATACGGCCTAATGCATAAAATTCGAAACTATAATCCCGTCGGCCTTCTATTGGCCGAAGAGGACTTCGACCTACCGTTGGCGAAGTGGGCTCTTCAGCCTCCCGTTGGCGAAGGCTTTCGGTGGGCGAAGAGCACTTTTGGCTTCCGTTGGCCGAAAAGTGTCAGGGGCACAAAACATAATTAAGATGGCCTCAAATGAAAAAGTTATCAACATGAAAAATCTTCGTCTCGTTGAAACGGTTGATTTTGATATAAAAATTGTCTTAATCCGACGTCGTATGCAACCTGTAGAGGCAAAATAATGTCAGGGGCAGAAATTGCAGAGTTACTTCGGACAGACCGAATGGATGTCAGAAAATTTATCACAGGAAACCCGGTGCACTTGGTGAGACCGTGTGGAATATAGAAGAGTACACAAGTTTGGTCACGTTCACTCTGTGAGACCGAACCAAACCACTCGGAGGCTCCGAATGGATCCGAAAAATTACCAAAGATTCCTGTCCGAGTTAAAGTTAGGATTTTTGATCCGAAAAATTGTTCGTCTGCACCGGAAAGACTGCTTGCTTACCGCGCTTCCTGCGGGGTCTCCTTCGACGAGAGCTACGGTGCATCACCCCAGCGTCGAGGGTACACGGTGACGTTTTTGTGTGCATCACCCCCGGCGTCGACGGTGCACGGTGACGGGCCTGAGAGGTGACCATTGCCTCTACTTTGCATGGTGGATGACGCCACCACCGAAAGTTTTCGTCTCAATTCCTGCCATCGCAACAGAGACATTTCTTCAATGCCGGCATGTGTCTTCCTGGTGCAGACGAACAATGCCCACGTCGATTTATGAGTAATTTGGACTTCCCGTACAATAAAAGGACTAAAAATTCTATCCAAAAATCTTTGGCAATTTTGAACCTCGGAGTGGTTTGGTTCGGTCTCACCGAGTGAGCGTGACCAAACTTGTGTACTATTCTGTATTCCACACGGTCTCACCAAGTGCACCGGTGTCCCGTGACAAATTTTCGACATCCATTCGGTCTGTCCGAAGTAACTCTGCAGCTTCTGCCCCTGACCTTGTTTTGCCTCTACAGGTTGCATACGATGTCGGATTAAGACAAATTTTATATCAAAATCAACCGTTTCGACGAGACGAAGATTTTTCGCGTTGATAACTTTTTCATTTGAGGCCATCGTAATTCACGTTTTGTGCCCTGACACTTTTCGCCAACAGAAGCCGAAAAGTGCTCCTCGCCCAGCTGGGCACTCTTCGCCAACGGAGGCTGAAGAGCCCACTTCGGCCAACGGTAGGCCGAAAAGTTCCTCTTCGGCCAATAGAAGGCCGATGGGGTCATAGTTTCGATTTTTATGCATTAGGGCGTATAGTTTTTGAATTTGCTATAAAAATCATCATAGTTTCAAAAAAAATCTTAAAAATTACAGTGAACCAACACTAAAGGAAAAACACGTCTGCAAACACCCTCATCATACCAGGCTTTGACGGCCGCAATAGTTGCTCTGCTCGTCGTCTGCCTCATCCACCCTGATCTTGGTTTGGCCGCTACCTTGTACCTCGTCTCACCTGTATCCGGTGGTGGCCGGACGATGACGGCGCGGGCGGAGGGGGACGATGTTGGGGAACGCAGTAATTTCAAAAATTTTCCTACGATCACGCAAGACCATGGTGATGGCATAGCAACGAGAGGGGAGAGTGTCCGTCCACGTACCCTCGTAGACCGAAAGCGGAAGCGTTATAACAACGCGGTTGATGTAGTCGTGCGTCTTCACGATCCGACCGATCCAAGCACCGAACGTCTGGCACCTCCGAGTTCTGCACACGTTCAGCTCGATGGCGATCCCGGACTCCGATCCGGCAAAGTGTCGGGGATGAGTTCCGTCAAGACGACGGGCGTGGTGGCGATGTTGATGCTCCACCGACGCAGGGCTTCGCCTAAGCTCATGACGATATGACTTCTCCGCGCAGGCTTCGCCTAAGCTCTCTGACGATATGACCGAAGTGGAATATGGTGGAGGGGCACCGCTGCGGCTAAGGAACGATCCGTAGATCAACTTGTGTGTCTGGGGTGCCCCCGCCCCCGTATATAAAGGATGGAGGAGGAGGAGGCCGGCCAAGGCAAAGGTGCGGCCGGGTGTGGAGTCCTACTAGGACTCCAAGTCCTAGTAGGAGTCCACCAAGAGGGAGGAAGGGAGAAGGAAGTGGAGGAGAAGGAAAGGTGGCGGCCCCTTTTCCCTAGTCCAATTCGGACTAGAAGGGAGGCGCAGCAGCCCTTGGCCCTTTCTCCTCTTCCCACTAAAGCCCATCAAGGCCCATTGCTTCTCCGTAACTACCGGTACTCGAAAAAACTTGGTGCATCAATACTTATAAACTCATTATGAACTGTCATCGAAGCGTTAAGCGTGCGGACCCTACGGGTTCGAGAACTATGTAGACATGACCTAGAACCATTCTCGGTCAATAACCAATAGCGGAACACGGATGCCCATATTGGTTCCTACATATTCTCTGAAGATCTTTATCGGTCAAACCGCATAACGACATCGTTGTTCCCTTTGTCATCGGTATGTTACTTACGAGATTCGATCGTCGGTATCCAATACCTAGTTCAATCTCGTTACCGGTAAGTCTCTTTACTCTTTCCGTAATACATCATCTCACAACTAACTTATTAGTTGTAATGCTTGCAAGGCTTAAGTGATGTGCATTACCGAGAAGGCACGAGATACCTCTCCGACAATCGGATGACAAAACCTAATCTCGAAATACGGCAACCCAACAAGTACCTTTGGAGACACCTGTAGTACTCCTTTATAATCACCCGATTCACGTTGTGACGTTTGGTAGTACCCAAAGTGTTCCTCCGTAAACGGAGTTGCATAATCTCATAGTTATAGGAACATGTATAGGTCATGAAGAAAGCATTAACATACTAAGCGATCAAGTGTTAAGCTAACGGAATGGGTCATGTCAATCAGATCATTCTACTAATGATGTGACCTTGTTAATCAAATAACAACTCCTTGTTTATGGTTAGGAAACATAACCATCTTTGATTAACAAGCTAGTCAAGTAGAGGCATACTAGTGACATCTTGTTTGTCTATATATTCACACATGTATTATGTTTCCGGTTAATACAATTCTAGCATGAATAATAAACATTCATCATGATATAAGGAAATAAATAATAATTTTATTATTGCCTCTAGGGCATATTTCCTTCAGTCTCCCACTTGCACTAGAGTCAATAATCTAGATTACAGAGTAATGATCCTAACACCCATGGAGTCTTGGTGCGATCATGTTTTGCTCGTGGAAGAGGCTTAGTCATCGGGTCTGCAACATTCAGATCCTTATGTATTTTGCAAATCTCTTTGTCTCCCACTTGGACTTGGTCCAGAATGGAATTGAAGCGTCTCTTGATGTGCTTGGTCCTCTTGTGAAATCTGGATTCCTTTGCCAAGGCAATTGCACGATATTGTCACAGAAGATCTTCATCGGTCCCGATGCACTAGGTATGACACCTAGATCGGAAATGAACTCTTTCATCCAGACTCCTTCATTCGGCTGCTTCCGAAGCAGCTATGTACTCCGCTTCACATGTAGATCCCGCCACGACGCTTTGTTTAGAACTGCACCAACCGACAGCTCCACCGTTTAATAAAAACACGTATCCGGTTTGCGATTTAGAATCGTCGGATCGGTGTCAAAGCTTGCGTCGACGTAACCATTTACGACTAGCTCTTTGTCACCTCCATATCGAGAAACATATCCTTAGTCCTTTTCGTATTTCAGGATGTTCTTGACCGCTGTCCGATGATCCATTCTGGATTACTTTGGTACCTTCCTGCCAAGCTTATAGCTAAGCATACGTCGGTCTGGTACACTGACATTGCATACATGATAGAGCCTATGGCTGAAGCATAGGGAACATCTTTCATTTTCTCTCTATCTTCTGCTTTGTGGTCGGGCATTGAGTCTTACTCAATCTTACACCTTGCAACACAGGCAAAAAACCTTTCTTTGCTTGATCCATTTTGAACTTTTTCAAAATTTTATCAAGGTATGTGCTTTGTGAAAGTCCAATTAAGCGTCTTGATCTATCTCTATAGATCTTGATGCCCAATATGTAAGCAGCTTCACCGAGGTCTTTCATTGAAAAACTTTTATTCAAGTATCCTTTTATGCCATCCAGAAATTCTATATCATTTCCAATTAATAATATGTCGTCCACATATAATATCAGAAATGCTCTGAGCTCCCACTCACTTTCTTGTAAATACAGGCTTTCTCCAAAAGTGCATAAAACCCATATGCTTTGATCACACTATCAAAGCGTTTATTCCAACTCCGAGAGGCTTGCACGGACCATAAATTGATCGTTGGAGCTTGCACACTTTGTTAGCACCTTTTGGATCGACAAAACCTTCTGGTTGCATCATATACAACTCTTCTTCTAGAAATCCATTCAAGAATGCAGTTTTACATCCATTTGCCAAATTTCATAATCATAAAATGCGGCAATTGCTAACATGATTCGGACAGACTTAAGCATCGCTTCTGGTGAGAAAGTCTCATCGTAGTCAACCCCTTGAACTTGTCGAAAACCTTTACGCAACAAGTCGAGCTTTATAGAGCGGTTATATTACCATCGGCGTCGGTCTTCTTCTTAAAGATCCATTTTATTTTTAATGGCTTGCCGATCATCGGGCAAGTCAACCAAAATCCATACTTTGTTCTCATACATGGATCCCATCTCAGATTTCATGGCTTCCGACCATTTTGCGGAATCTGGGCTCACCATCGCTTCTTCATAGTTTGTAGGTTCGCCATGGTCAAGTAACATGACTTCGAGAATAGGATTACCGTACCACTCGGTGCGTATTTTACTCTGGTTGACCTCACGAGGTTCAAGAGTAACTTGATGCGAAACTTCATGATCATCATCATTAGTTTCCTCACTAATTGGGCGTAGTTGTCACAGAACCATTTCTTGTGATGAACTACTTTCCAATAAGGGAGTAGATCTGATTATCTCATCAAGTTCCACTTTCCTCCCACTCACTTCTTTCGAGAGAAACTCCTTCTCTAGAAAGGATCCGAATTTAGCAACAAAAATCTTGCCTTCAGATCTGTGATAGAAGGTGTACCCATGATCTCCTTTGGGTATCCTATGAAGACACATTTTTCCGATTTGGGTTCGAGCTTATCTGGTTGAAGCTTCTTTACATAAGCATCGCAGCCCCAAACTTTAAGAAACGACAACTTTGGTTTCTTGCCAAACCACAGTTCATAAGGCGTCGTCTCAACGGATTTTGACGGTGTCCTATTTAACGTGAATGCGGCCGTCTCTAAAGCATAACCCCAAAAGCGATAGCGGTAAATCGGAAATCGACATCATAGATCGTACCATATCTAGTAAAGTCACGATTACGACGTTCGGACACACCATTTCTCCGTGGTGTTCGGGTGGCGTGAGTTGTGAAACTATTCCACATTGTTTCAAATGTAAACCAAACTCGTAACTCAAATATTCTCCTCCACGATCAGATCGTAGAAACTTTATTTTCTTGTTACGATGATTTTCCACTTCACTCTGAAATTCTTTGAACTTTTCAAATGTTTCAGATTTGTGTTTCATTAAGTAGATATACCCATATCTGCTCAAATCATCTGTGAAGGTGAGAAAATAACGATACCCGCCGCGTGCCTCAACATTCATTGGACCACAAACATCGGTATGTATGATTTCCAACAAATCGGTTGCACGCTCCATAGTTCCGGAGAACGGCGTTTTGGTCATCTTGCCCATGAGGCACGGTTCGCCAAGTACCAAGTGATTCATAATCAAGTGATTCGAAGCCCATCAAGATGGAGTTTCTTCATGCGTTTTACATCGATATGACCTAAGCGGCGGTGCCACAAATAAGTTGCACTATCATTATCAACTCTGCATCTTTTGCCTTCAACATTATGAATATGTGTATCACTCTTGCCGAGATTCAACAAGAATAGACCATTCTTCAAGGGTGCATGACCATAAAAGATATTACTCATATAAATAGAACAACCATTATTCTCGATTTAAATGAATAACCGTCTACGCAATAAACAAGATCCAGATATAATGTTCATGCTCAACGCTGGCACCAAATAACAATTATTTAGGTCTAAAACTAATCCCGAAGGTAGATGTAGAGGTAGTGTGCCGACTGCGATCACATCGACTTTGGAACCATTTCCAACGCGCATCGTCACCTCGTCCTTAGCCAATCTTCGCTTAATCCGTAGTTTCTGTTTTCGAGTTGCAAATATTAGCAACAGAACCAGTATCAAATACCCAGGTACTACTGCGAGTATTAGTAAGGTACACATCAATAACATGTATATCACATATACCTTTGTTCACCTTGCCATCCTTTTTATCCGCCAAAAACATGGGGCAGTTCCGCTTCGGTGTCCGGAATGCTGCGGTAAAAACACTCGATTTAGGGCTTAGGTCCAGACTTGGGTTTCTTCTCTTGATCAGCAACTTTCTTGCTTTGTTCTTTTGAAGTTTCCTTCTTCTTCCCTTTGCCCTTTTTCTTGAAACTAGTGGTCTTGCTGACCATCAACACTTGATGCTCTTTCTTGATTTCTACCTCCAGCTTTCAAAGATCGCGAAGAGCTCAGAATTGTTTTAGTCATCCCTTGCATATTATAGTTCATCACGAAGCTCTTGTAGCTTGGTGGCGATGATTGGAGAATTACATCAATGACACTATCATCCGGAAGATTAACTCCCAGCTGAATTAAGTGATTGTTATACCCGGACATTTTGAGTATGTGCTCACCTTGTGAACTATTCTCTTCCATCTTGCAGCTATAGAACTTATTGGAGACTTCATATCTCTCAATCCGGGCATTTGCTTGAAATATTAACTTCAACTCTGGAACATCTCATATGCTCCATGACGTTCAAAACGTCGTTGAAGACCCGGTTCTAAGCCGTAAAGCATGGTACCTTTGAACTATAGAGTAGTCATCGGCTCTGCTTTGCCGACGTTCATAACTTCGGCTCGACATCTGCGGCGAACTGTCACCCAGCGGTGCTTCGGGGCGTAATTTTTACGTGCAGCAATGAGGATAATCCTCGTGTTACGGACCCGATCCGTGTAATTGCTACCATCATCTTTCAACTTTGCTTTCTCAAGGAACGCATTAAAATTCAACGGAACAACAAAGACGAGCCATCTATCTACATCAAACATAGACAAGCAAAATACTATCAGGTACTAAGTTCATGATAAATTTAAGTTTGATTAATCATATTAAAAACCTCCCACTTAGACAGACATCTGTCTAGTCATCTAAGTGATCACGTGATCCAAATCAACTAAACCATGTCCGATCATCACGTGAGATGGAGTAGTTTCAATGGTGAACATCACTATGTTGATCATATCTACTATATGATTCACGCTTTCGACCTTTCGGTCTACGTGTTCCGAGGCCATATCTGTTATATGCTAGGCTCGTCAAGTTTAACTTTGAGTATTCTGCGTGTGCAACTGTTTTGCACCGTTGTATTTGAACGTAGAGCCTATCACACCCGATCATCACGTGGTGTCTCAAAGACGAAGAACTTTTGCAACGGTGCATACTCGGGGAGAACACTTCTTGATAATTTTTAGTGAGAGATCATCTTATAATGCTACCGTCAATCAAAGCAAGATAAGATGCATAAAGTATAAACATCACATGCAAGCAATATAAGTGATATGATATGGTCATCATCATCTTGTGCTTGTGATCTCCATCGCCAAGCACCGTCATGATCACCATCGTCACCGGTAGCGACACCTTGATCTTCATCGTAGCATCGTTGTCGTCTCGCCAATCTTATGCTTCCACGACTATCACTACCGCTTAGTAATAAAGTAAAGCATTACATCGCGATTGCATTTCATACAATAAGCGACAACCATATGGCTTCGCCGATTGCCGATAACTCGGTTACAAAACATGATCATCTCATACAATAAAATATAGCATCACGTCTTGACCATATCACATCACAACATGCCTGCAAAAACGAGTTAGACGTCCTCTACTTTGTTGTTGCAAGTTTTACGTGGCTGCTAGGGGCTGAGCAAGAACCGTTCTTACCTACGCATCAAAACCACAACGATAGTTTGTCAAATAGACTCCGTTTAACCTTCTCAAGGACCGGGCGTAGCCTTTTCAGTTCAACTAAAGTTGGAGAGACAGGTCTTCCGCAAGCCATCTATGTGCAAAGCACGTCGAGGAACCGGTCTCGCGTAAGCGTCACGCGTAAGGTTGGTCCGGATCGTCTCGTCCAACAATACCGCTGAACCAAAGTATGACATCTTTGGTAGGCGGTATGACTTGTATCGTCCACAACTCACTTGTGTTCTACTCGTGCATATGACATCAACGCAAAAACCAGGCTCGATACCACTTTGTTGGGGAACGTAGTAATTTCAAAAAATTTCCTACGATCACGCAAGACCATGGTGATGGCATAGCAACGAGAGGGGAGAGTGTCCGTCCACGTACCCTCATAGACCGAAAGCGGAAGCGTTATAACAACGCGGTTGATGTAGTCGTACGTCTTCACGATCCGACCGATCCAAGCACCGAACGTACGGCACCTCCGAGTTCTGCACACGTTCAGCTCGATGACGATCCCCGGACTCCGATCCCGCAAAGTGTCGGGGATGAGTTCCACAAGACGACGGCGTGGTGGCGATGTTGATGCTCCACCGACGCAGGGCTTCGCCTAAGCTCATGACGATATGACTTCTCCGCGAGGCTTCGCTAAGCTCTGACGATATGACCAAGTGGAATATGGTGGAGGGGGCACCGCACGCTAAGGAACGATCCGTAGATCAACTTGTGTGTCTGGGGTGCCCCCCGCCTCAGATATAAAGGATGGAGGAGGAGGAGGCCGGCCAAGGCAAAGGTGCGGCCAGGGTGTGGAGTCCTACTAGGACTCCAAGTCCTAGTAGGAGTCCACCAAGAGGGAGGAAGGAGAAGGAAGTGGAGGAGAAGGAAAGGTGGCGGCCCCTTTTCCCTAGTCCAATTCGGGCTAGAAGGGAGGCGCAGCAGCCCCTTGGCCCTTTCTCCTCTTCCCACTAAAGCCCATCAAGGCCCATTGCTTCTCCGTAACTACCGGTACTCGAAAAACTTGGTGCATCAATACTTATAAACTCATTATGAACTGTCATCGAAGCGTTAAGCGTCACGGACCCTACGGGTTCGAGAACTATGTAGACATGACCTAGAACCATTCTCGGTCAATAACCAATAGCGGAACCTGGATGCCCATATTGGTTCCTACATATTCTCTGAAGATCTTTATCGGTCAAACCGCATAACGACATACGTTGTTCCCTTTGTCATCGGTATGTTACTTACCCGAGATTCGATCGTCGGTATCCAATACCTAGTTCAATCTCGTTACGGTAAGTCTCTTTACTCGTTCCGTAATACATCATCTCACAACTAACTTATTAGTTGTAATGCTTGCAAGGCTTAAGTGATGTGCATTACCGAGAAGGCTGGAGATACCTCTCCGAGCAATCGGAGTGACAAAACCTAATCTCGAAATACGGCAACCCAACAAGTACCTTTGGAGACACTGTAGTACTCCTTTATAATCACCCGATTCGTTGTGACGTTTGGTAGTACCAAAGTGTTCCTCCGATGGCAGGAGTTGCATAATCTCATAGTTATAGGAACATGTATAGGTCATGAAGAAAGCATTAACATACTAAGCGATCAAGTGTTAAGCTAACGGAATGGGTCATGTCAATCGGATCATTCTACTAATGATGTGACCTTGTTAATCAAATAACAACTCCTTGTTTATGGTTAGGAAACATAACCATCTTTGATTAACAAGCTAGTCAAGTAGAGGCATACTAGTGACATCTTTGTTTGTCTATATATTCACACATGTATTATGTTTCCGGTTAATACAATTCTAGCATGAATAATAAACATTCATCATGATATAAGGAAATAAATAATAATTTTATTATTGCCTCTAGGGCATATTTCCTTCAGACGAAACCCTAGATTTGGGTATTTTTTGTTGGGGACGATGGTGTGGGCCGGTCAGTGGGCCCCTCTGGCAATAGGTGTGATGTTGGGCCGTTTTCGGAGATCAACTTTCCTCCCCTTCCTGGTGCGGTTGGTGGGCCGGCCTCAGGGGGCCTATCTGTTTTTGTTTGTTCCGCTTCGGCTGTGAGGCCTATTGGCCCATCTCTACTGGGGTATTTATGGTTAATGAGGGGTTGCGACGACCCCAATGTAGGGTTTCTGGCTTCCAAAACGGACGTGTGTCGCTACCACCGTCCCACTCCTTAGATCTACTCCTCCTTCCCCTCCTCCACTCGTCTGCTCAGATCCTGACATGGATAAGTCTCGTGCTTCCTCGTCTGATATTGTCTCCAGCAGGAAGCGGCGACGCGAGGGCTCGGCGGAGGAGGCCTCAGATCTGGAGTATGAGGCGGCGCTCCGCTCAAAGTTGGAGGCGGAACATGAGGCGTGTGCATTGGTGGAGAGGGAGCGCGTGGCATGGGCGGCCGACCCAAAGTGGCTGCAACGCGACGAGCGCTCTCGCGCGGTAGCAGCGGTGGCGGCCCTGGCTGCGGGCGAGATCACTAGGTCTGGACATGTTCCAATGGTGTCAGGTGGCGGGTGGGGCATCGCGATGGCTGATCCTTGGGAGGCGGCTGCGTCCGGATCCACGGTCGCTCATCTGGCTCCCAGATCTGAGCCTCCGCGTGCTGTCGGTCTGCCATCGCGTCTGGCTAGGCATTTGGGAGCACCTGGGCCTGGGGTGGTGGACGTCCGTCCGGTGGATGGGGCTTTGGTGATAACAACAGGTGATATGGTGGTTGATCTAGTGATGGGGGAGTCAGTTTCAGCGCGGTGGGTTCGGCCCGTCATCCTACCCTGCCCAAGTCGCGCAGATTTCGGTTGGCTGACCCTGGGTCCTCGTCGGGTACGGTGGGGGATGGCATCGTTCCACCTCCTCCGTCGCTCCTGCAGGGTGCGGCTCCCCCTCCCTCTTCTTCTGGGCCTTCCCCTACTTTGAGTTGCTTTGCATGCCATCGGGCTGGTCATTTCCAATCTTGGTGCAAGTTTCCTCCCTTTTGTTTGATCTGCTGCAATGAAGGACACCACACTGTTGACTTCCTGGATCGCTGCAAGGCTTCGACTTTCAAGCAATATGGCATGGGTCTGCCTGGATGTTCTTTCTTCTCTCTGGATGGGAATCTTGATACTCCTGTTGTGGCGCCCATGCTATCCAGTGCCGCTATCATCTCTGTCCAGTCTCAAGCGGTCTCCTCTCAGATCATCTCTGACAAACTCAAGGAGTGTGTCCTTGAGGGTTGGGATTGGCAAGTCCAGCAGATCTCTGATGCTGAGTTTGCGGTAGTTTTCCCTCTAAGGGTAGTCTGAAAATGATGGCGTCGTACTCTAGCTTTGCCTTGCCTCTGAATCAAGTTGTTGTGTCAGTTAAGGCTGATGTTGGTGGTGATCGTTCAGTTGGCTCTCTCTCTAAGGTGTGGGTCCCGTGTGATGATATCCCGTCGGGTATGCATTCTTCTTGCTTCCTCTTGGCGTTCAGTGAGCTAATTGGGAAGCCTATTGAGGTGGATATGGCTTCGCTGGACCATCTTGGGCATGCGAGGATGAAGGTCTGGTGCTTGGAGCCAGCTCGTGTTCACGGCTTTGTGGATGTCTTTCCTGCTTCTACTGTATATCACATTCGGGTTAGGGTGGAGGGCATGGCAACCCACCAATCTCTTCCCCCTCCACCCAAGCCCTCTTAGCCTGGCCTGTAGGATGGAAATAGCAACGCGAGAGGCCTAATAAGAAGTCATCTCTGAAGAAGTTCTCCACCAAGATTCGTGCGTCCTCTAGCGCCAAGCAATTGATGACTGTCTTGTGTAGGTGGCTTGATGCGAATCTTTGTGCGGTGTCCATCGATGGTTCGGCTGCTGCCGCGACTTCCCCTCCCATGGTGCGTTCTCCTCCGTCTTCTGTTCGCTCCCCAGTGTCCACTGCTCGTAAGAGTCGGTGCAATAGGGACAGCGGGGAGCCCATCTCGGAGCAGGCAGCGTGTTGTGCTGCTGCTAAAGACCTCTGCCCTCTAGGTAATCTTCCTAGGCCTTCTCCCATTCGGCTGGTTCTTCCAACTATTCCTGATAGTCATTTGTTGAATGTTCTTTCAGATGTTGGGGTCTCTTTGGATAGTAATGTGGGCTCCCCTACCTCGATTTCTCGATCTATCACGAATGAGGTTGCTCAGGCTGCTATTGCCAAAGCTAAGGAAATGGCAGCAAGGAAGCAACCGTCTTCCTCCGAGGCAGTGATTGATTTGATGGGGGCTGGTGGTGGCCTGCCCTCCTCGTCCACCTCCTCGGCCACCATGAGATGGGCTCATTCTAAACGTGCTAAACCATGTGTTTCAGCATGCGAGATCTAGTCTTCACATCAAAATTTTGTCTTTTAAATGAAGTCTATATTCTCGAATATTAGGGGTTTCAATGCTAGGGGCGCCGATACCACATTCGTGACCTAGTGCGTGATGTAATGCTGATTTGATTTGTCTTATCAAAACTTTCAAAGATTCCTTTTCTAATAATGAGTTGTCTTCCCTTGCTGGTGCTGATTTTTTTGTGTGGGGATGTTTACCTGCCTCTGGTCATTCTGGTGGCATTCTTCTTGGAGCCAAATTGGACTCTTTCGGTTTTGTTGCTTTTGAACATGGCATCTTTTGGGCTAGCATGGTAGTGCTGCACAAAACTTTGAATGTGCTTTGGGAGATCTTGGTTGTGTACAGAATAGCTGGTCATTCTCTTTCCTCGCTGTTCTTGGACGAGCTCACGACCAAAATTGACTCATGTAACCTCGCTCTACTTATTGGAGGTGATTTTAACTTGCTTCAATCTCTTGCTGACAATAATAATTCTAATTTCTCTTGGCCTTTAGTTGATTCCTTTAATGACTTCCTTGTTGATTGTGCTTTGTGTGAGATTCTGAGGTCTGGTTCTCGCTTTACGTGGTCTAATCACCAGTCTAATCCGATGCACTTTGTGCTTGACCATGTGTTCACCTCCCCTGCGTGGGATATGTTGTTCCCGCGGGCTCTTTGGCAGGCCTTCCCCATGTTGGTACTAATCATTCTCATCTTGTGTTGGACTTGAGTATTCTCTCCTCGGTTGGGGCTTCTAGATTTCAGTTAGATGCTCCGTGGCTGCAGGTGGACGGGTTCTACGATCTGATCTCTCATAAAATCACTTCTCTATGCATCTAGGACTCATTGTTTGGACCCATGGATATGACAGGCATTTTTGTTTGTACCAACTTAGGAAATTTCTTAGGGGTTGGGGCCATAACAGGACATTGGAGGCTCGGAAACAAAAATGTGATCTGATGGGTCAGGTCTGCGCGCTGGATGCGGTTGCTGGAGGAAATATGCCCTAGAGGCAATGATAAAGTTGTTATTTATATTTCCTTATATCATGATAAATGTTTATTATTCATGCTAGAATTGTATTAAACCGGAAACTTAGTACATGTGTGAATACATAGACAAATAGAGTGTCTCTAGTATGCCTCTACTTGACTAGCTCGTTAATCAAAGATGGCTAAGTTTCCTAACCATAGATATGTGTTGTCATTTGATGAACGGGATCACATCATTAGAGAATGATGTGATGGACAAGACCCATCCGTTAGCTTAGCATAATGATCGTTTAGTTTTATTGCTATTGCTTTCTTCATGACTTATACATATTCCTCGACTATGAGATTATGCAACTCCGAATACCGGAGGAACACTTTGTGTGCTATCAAACATCACAACGTAACTGGGTGATTATAAAGATGCTCTACAGGTGTATCCGAAGGTGTTTGTTGAGTTGGCATAGATCGAGATTAGGATTTGTCACTCCGTGTATTGGAGAGGTATCTCTGGGCCCTCTCGGTAATGCACATCACTATAAGCCTTGCAAGCAATGTGACTAATGAGTTAGTTACGGGATGATGCATTACGGAACGAGTAAAAAGACTTGCCGGTAACGAGATTGAACTACGCATGATGATACCGACGATCGAATCTCGGGCAAGTAACATACCGATGACAAAGGGAATGACGTATGTTGTTATGCGGTTTGACGGATAAAGATCTTCGTAGAATATGTAGGAGCCAATATGAGCATCCAGGTTCCGCTATTGGTTATTGACCGGAGATGTGTCTCGATCATGTCTACATAGTTCTCAAACCCATAGGGTCCGCACGCTTAACGTTCGATGACGATTTGTATTTTGAGTTATGTGTTTTGATGACCGAAGTTTGTTCGGAGTCCCGGATGAGATCACGTACATGACGAGGAGTCTCGAAATGGTCGAGAGGTAAAGATTGATATATTGGAAGGTTATATATGGACACCGGAATGGTTCCGATAAGGTTCGGGGATTTTTCGGAGTACCGGGAGGCTACCGGAACGCCCCGGGAAAGTTAATGGGCCTAATGGGCCATAGTGGAGGAGAGGAGGCAGGCCACTGGAAGTGGCGCGTGCCCCTTGCCCCAATCCGAATTGGACAAGGGAAGGGGGCGCGACCCCCCTCTTTCCTTCTCCCACTCTCTCCTTTCCCCTTTCCCCCTCTCCGTTGGAAGGAAAGGGGGGCCAATCGTACTAGGAACGGAGTCCTAGTAGGACTCCCCCCCTTGGCACGCCCCCCCTTGGGCCGGTCTCCTCCTCCCTCCTCCTTTATATACATGGGAAGGGGGGCACCCCAAAGACACAACAGTTGTTTCTTAGCCGTCATGCTGACAGAACTCTCCCTCGGCCCTCTACTGGATCAAGAGCTCGAGGGACGTCATCGTGCTGAACATGTGCTGAACACGTGCTGAACACGGAGGTGCCGTACGTTCGGTACTTGGATCGGTTAGATCATGAAGACGTTCGACTACATCAACCGCGTTAACTAAATTCTTCCGCTTTCGGTCTATGAGGGTACGTGGACACACTCTTCCCGTCTCGTTGCTATGCATATCCTAGTTAGATCTTGCGTGATCGTAGGAATTTTTTTGAATTACTACGTTTCCCAACAGTGGCATCCGAGCCAGGTCTATGCGTAGATGATATGCACGAGTAGAACACAATGAGTTGTGGGCGATAATAGTCATACTGCTTACCACCAACGTCTTACTTTGATTCGGCGATATTGTTGGATGAAGTGGCCCGGACCGACATTACATGACCGCGTTCATGAGACTGGTTCTACCGACATGCTTCGCATTACGGTGGCTGGCGGTGTCTATTTCTCCAACTTTAGTTGAATCGAGTTTGACTACGGCCGGTCCTTGTTGAAGGTTAAAACAGCACGCTTGATGAAAAATCGTTGTGGTTTTTGATGCGTAGGTAAGAACGGTTCTTGCTAATAGCCCGTAGCAGCCACGTAAAGCTTGCAACAACAAAGTAGAGGACGTCTAACTTGTTTTTGCAGGGCATGTTGTGATGTGATATGGTTAAGACATGATGAGATATAAATTGTTGTATGAGATGATCATGTTTTGTAAAAGTTATCGTCAACTGGCAGGAGCCTTATGGTTGTCACTTTATTGTATGAAATGCAATCGCCATGTAATTGCTTTACTTTATCACTAAACGGCAGCGATAGTCGTAGAAGCAATAGTTGGCGAGACGACAACGATGCTATGATGGAGATCAAGGTTTCAAGCCGGTGACGATGGAGATCATGACGGTGCTTTGGAGCTGGAGATCAAAGGCACAAGATGATGATGGCCATATCATGTCACATATTTTGGTTGCATGTGATGTTTATCTTTTATGCATCTTATTTTGCTTAGTACGGCGGTAGCATTATAATATGATCCCTCACTAAATTTCAAGGTATAAGTGTTCTCTCTGAGTATGCACCGTTGCTACAGTTCGTGGTGCCGAGACACCAAGTGATGATCGGGTGTGACAAGCTCTACGTTCACATACAATGGGTGCAAGCCAGTTTTGCACGTGCAGAATACTCGGGTTAAACTTGACGAGCCTAGCATATGCAGATATGGCCTCGGAACACTGAGACCGAAAGGTCGAACGTGAATCATATAGTAGATATGATCAACATAGAGATGTTCACCATTGAAAACTACTCCATCTCACGTGATGATCGGACATGGTTTAGTTGATATGGATCACATGATCATTTAGATGACTAGAGGGATGTCTATCTAAGTGGGAGTTCTTAAGTAATATGATTAATTGAACTTTAATTTATCATGAATTTAGTACCTGATAGTTTTTGCATGTCTATGTTGTTGTAGATCAATGGCCCGTGCTATCATTCCCTTGAATTTTAATATGTTCCTAGAGAAAGCTAAGTTGAAAGATGATGGTAGCAACTACATGGACTGGGTCCGTAACTTGAGGATTATCATCATTGCTGCACAGAAGAATTACGTCCTGGAAGCACCGCTAGGTGCAAGGCCCGCTGCAGGAGCAACTTTGGACGTTATGAACGTCTGGCAGAGAAAATCTGATGACTACTTGATAGTTCAGTGTGCCATGCTTTACGGCTTAGAAGCGGGACTTCAAAGACGTTTTAAACGTCATGGGGCATATGAGATGTTCCAGGAGTTGAAGTTAATATTTAAAGCAAATGCCCGAGTTGAGAGATATGAAGTCTCCAACAAGTTCTATAGATGCAAGATGGAGGAGAATAGTTTTGTCAGTGAACATATACTCAAAATGTCTGGGTATCATAACCACTTGACTCGGCTGGGAGTTAATCTTCCTGATGATAGTGTCATTGACAGAGTTCTTCAATCACTGCCACCAAGCTATAAAGGCTTCGTGATGAACTATAATATGCAAGGGATGGAAAACACAATTCCCGAGCTCTTCGCGATTCTAAAGGCTGCAGAGGTAGAAATCAAGAAGGAGCATCAATTGTTGATGGTTAAATAGACCACTAGTTTCAAGAAAAAGGGCAAAGGGAAGAAGGGGAACTTCAAGAAGAATGGCAAGCAAGTTGCTGCTCAAGGGAAGAAGCCCAAGTGCGGACCTAAGCACCTGAAAGTGCTTCTTGAAGGAAATATGCCTGGAGGCAATAATAAAGTTGTTATTTATATTAACTTATATCATGATAAATGTTTATTATTCATGCTAGAATTGTATTAACCGGAAACTTAGTACATGTGTGAATACATAGACATATAGAGTGTACCTAGTATGCCTCTACTTGACTAGCTCGTTAATCAAAGATGGTTAAGTTTCCTAACAATAGACATGTGTTGTCATTTAATGAACGGGATCACATCATTAGAGAATGATGTGATGGACAAGACCCATCCGTTAGCTTAGCATAATGATCGTTTAGTTTTATTGCCATTGCTTTCTTCATGACTTATACATGTCCCTCTGACTATGAGATTATGCAACTCCCGAATACCGGAGGAACACCTTGTGTGCTATCAAACGTCACAATGTAACTGGCTGATTATAAAGATGCTCTACAGGTGTCTCCGAAGGTGTTTCTTGAGTTGGCATAGATCGAGATTAGGATTTGTCACTCCGTGTATCAGAGAGGTATCTCTGGGCCCTCTCGGTAATGCACATCACTATAAGCCTTGCAAGCAATGTGACTAATGAGTTAGTTGCGGTATGATGCATTACGGAACGAGTAAAGAGACTTGCCGGTAATGAGATTGAACTAGGTATGATGATACCGATGATCGAATCTCAGGCAAGTAACATACCTATGACAAAGGGAACAACGTATGTTGTTATGCGGTTTGACCGATAAAGATCTTCGTAGAATATGTAGGAGCCAATATGAGCATCCAGGTTCCTCTATTGGTTATTGACCGGACATGTGTCTCGGTCATGTCTACATAGTTCTCGAACCCATAGGGTCCGCACGCTTAACGTTCAATGACAATTTGTATTATGAGTTATGTGATTTGATGACCGAAGTTTGTTCGGAGTCCCGGATGAGATCACAGACGTGAAGAGGAGTCTCGAAATGGTCGAGAGGTAAAGATTCATATATTGGAAGGTTACATATGGACACCGGAATGGTTCCGATAAGGTTCGGGGATTTTTTGGAGTACTGGGAGGCTAACGGAACCCCCCGGGAAAGTTAATGGGCCTAATGGGCCATAGTGGAGGAGAGGAGGCAGGCCACGGGAGGTGGCGCGTGCCCCCCTTGCCCCAATCCGAATTGGACAAAGGAAGGGGGCGCGGCCCCCCTCTCCCTCCTTTCCCCTTTCCCCCTCTCCGTTGGAAGGAAAGGGGGGCCGAATACTACTAGGAATGGAGTCCTAGTAGGACTCCCCCTCCTTGGTGCCCCCCCCTTGGGCCGGCCTCCTCCTCCCCCCTCCTTTATATACGTGGGCAGGGGGCACCCCAAAGACACAACAGTTGTTTCTTAGCCGTGCGCGGTGCCCCCCTCCACAGTTTACCACCTCGGTCATATTGTCGTAGTGCTTAGGCGAAGCCCTGCACGGATCACATCACCAACACTGTCGCCACGCCGTTGTGCTGAACAAACTCTCACTCGACCCTCTACTGGATCAAGAGCTCGAGGGCGTCATCGTGTTGAACGTGTGCTGAACACGGAGGTGTCGTACGTTCGATACTTGGACCGGTTGGATCATGAAGATGTTCGACTACATCAACCGCGTTAACTAAATGATTCCGCTTTCGTTCTACGAGGGTACGTGGACACACTCTTCCCGTCTCGTGGTTATGCATCTCCTAGTTAGATCTTGCGTGATCGTAGGAAATTTTTTGAATTACTATGTTCCCCAACAGTTGCCGATGCAGGTGGGCTGTCGGCCGCGGGCTGGCAGCAGCATTACGATCTTGAGGCTGCTCTCATGCAGTTGCATAGGATGGCGGAAACTTACTGGAAACAATGTGGCACGATCAACTGGTCTCTTAAAGGGGACTCCCTCACTGTGTATTTCTTTGGATTGCTAATGGTAGGAGGCGTCGTTGTGCGATTAATAGCCTGGTGATTGATAGTGTGAGGGTTTCTGACCCCGAGCCTCATTCTTGATCACGTCCAACGCTTCTTTGCTTCTCGTTTGGCTGCCAGGCTGGCTTCGAGATTTGTTATCACTCCCTCTCTCTGGGCCCAGTCTTGTAGGGTGTCGGAGGAGGGAAATCAAGCCCTCATGCTTCCGCTCTCTTCTAAGGAGATTGAGGTTCTTATTAACTCCGCTAATGTGAATTCTGCTTCTGGTTTGGACGGGTTCTCAGTCCCTTTCTTTAGGAAATTTTTGCTGACGTTGCGCAACTTGGTGTGTGTGTTGTGATTCAAGGGTTTTGTTTGGGGACTGTGGACATTTCTAGACTTAACTATGCTATACTAGCGCTCATTCCTAAAGTCAAGGGTGTTGATTCTATCTCCCAGTTACGTCCAATTGCCCTCATTAACAATTTTGCCAAATTCCCGACCAAAGGTTTTGCCACGCATCTTTCCCGGTGGCCCACTATGTCCTCAGCCCTACCCAGACCTCTTTTGTTAAGGGTCGTCACATTCTTAATGGGATCTTATGTCTACATGAGATTGTTCATGATCTCAGGGTTAGGGTCGCTAGGGCCATCATTCTCAAGCTTCACTTCGAGAAGGCCTATGACTTGGTTAGTTGGGACTTCCTTCGCCAGGTTCTTACTGATAAGGGCTTTGATGCTGCCTATGTGCATCGGGTGATGCAGCTAGTGTTTGGTGGTCACACTGTTGTGGCGGTTAATGGTACGATTAGCAATTTTTTTGCCAATGGTAGGGGGCTTAGGCAAGGGGACCCGGCGTCCCCGTTGCTCTTCAATTTTGTTGTAGATGCCCTCTCATGTATGCTGGATCGGGTTGCGACTGTGGGTCACATTTCTCCTATTGTTTCCCACCTATTACGTACCCCAGGGCATCACTCACCTGCAATATGCTGATGACACTATTATTCTACTTGAACTTAATGATTCTTGCCTTTCCCATCTTCAGTTTCTTCTCCTATGTTTTGAGGCCTTGCCGGGGCTGAAGATTAACTTTTCTAAAAGTGAGGTGATTGTGACTGGCATTTCGGAGGTTGAAGCTGTGAGGGTGGCCCAGCTTCCGAGTTTTAGTCATGGTTCCTTTCCTTTCAAATACTTGGGCCTCCCTGTCTCTCCTTACAATCTTTGAGCGAAGGAATTTCGGCCTCTAGTTACCAAAGTGGGCAATAGGGTTATGCCATGGCGCGACGGGTATAATACTCCTGCATGAAAGTTTGCCTTATCAATGTGTGCCTCACTTCTCTTCCTATGTTTACCATGGGCTTCTATCGCCTCTCTCGAGGGACATGCGATGGTTTTGACAAGCATAGAGGTGCTTTTTTCTGGAATGCGACAGATGACAAATGCAAATGTAAGCTTGTGAAGTGGAAGGTTATTTGCAGGCCCAAAACCTTGGGGGGGGGGGGCATTCTAAACACTTTGGTATGAATCGATGCCTCATCATCAAATGGTGGAGGATCATGATGGCTACCAGTGGCACTCTCTGGTTTGACTTGTTGAAGGCCAAATACTTCCCTATTGGTATGCCGATGTTTGCTTTGGCTTCCCTCGGGTCCCAATTTTGGAAAGATTTGGTTAAAGTATGTGATGTTTTCCGTAATAATGTAAGTTTGTGGTTAGAGATGGTAAGTCTACCCGTTTCTGGTTGGATTGGTGGTCTGGTGATTCTCCATTAGATGTTCCCTTCCATGTGTTGTTTTCTTATTGCCCTAACCATGGGAACTCAATCTTTGAGCTCTCTTGTAATGATTGGGACCTAAGTTTTCGGAGGTCTCCTTCTCTTGCAGAGTTCGGTGACTGGCACCGCCTTGCTGCCTTGTTCCTTACGCTCTCGAAGGAGGGGGGCTCTGTTGCTTGGCCTCATGTGGTGTATGGGAGGTTTTCGGTTAGATCTCTATATGCACGTCTTATTTCTGGCATGCTTACCTCTAAATTCAAGCTGATTTGGGTGGCAAAGTTGCCTCCCAAAATCAAGATCTTTCTTTGGCAGGCCTTTAGGGTTCGGCTGCCCTCGGCCGATCAAATTCGGAAGCGTAATGGTCCTGGCTCTGATCTTGTTCTCTTTGCTCTGAACTGGAGGATGCCAATCACATCTTCTTTGGTTGTGTTTTGTAAGCTAGCCTGGTGTTGCGTCTGATCATGGCTTCATGTCTCCTGGGCCCCCGATTCTTTCGATGAGCTATGTGGGCTTTCCGCTGGCTTACAGGGCCTGGTTAAGCGGGTGTTCTGGGTCGGTTTGGGCTCATTGTGCTGGGCTTTATGGACCATTCCCTAACAAACTTGCTGATTTCATGTTTACTATGTCTATCTTTTTGTAGCAGTGGAAATCATTGACTAAACCTGCTGATAGGGACGCTCTGGAGATGTTGATCTCTATAGTACGGGCTTCTGCCAATCTTCTGTCGTCTCCAGCTGATGGTGCTCATGCTCAAGCTTAGTGTCGTCTTTTGAGCTCTAGGGGTAGGTTGTTGGCCTGCGCGTCTCTTTTCGTTTTGTTTTGTGCCTGGATCTGCATGCTCTGTATTGTCTGGCTGGTGCGCCGTTGGTTGTTGGCCAATACTGTTCTTCCGTCTCTAGTTGTGATGAGGTTGTTGGTACTTTGCCATATGGCTTTATTTATAAAATTGAATGTATATTTTTCCCTAAAAAATAGATTTTTAGGACACCGGAGCCTGTGCAAAACGATCACAACTATAGAGCAAAAAATCAACGTCGGACGTACACAGAAAGCATTAATTTACATGTATAAGAAGATAAAAAAACAAAACATTCTTCCACTGCTTACACGTAAACGTAGACACATTAGAACTGCTCCAAGAAAATATTTGTCTATGGAGAATTGGAGATTATATTTGTCTATGGGGGATTGGAGATTATGATAGATGACACGCCCTCACTAAACTTTAGTGATCTAAACGCTCTTATACTAGTTTACGGATGGAGTAGATAAAATAATATGGACACGATGTCTTCTTCATACATGGGGACGTGATGTTGCTGCTGCCATTGCTGATCAGTCTCTACTAGGCGCTCACTCGCTGATCGGCCTCTGCTCCAAGTGGCAATATGTAAGAGGGCGAATCAATACTGGCCGGGCCAGAGGAAGGCGCCCATGGCGAACCTCCTCTTCTCCTCGACGTCGCCGGTGACAGGGAGGCCGTACTCTCGGAGCAGGCAGTCGACGCGCCACTCCGGCATCGCCTCGTAGTCCGCTTTCGTATACCGCGGGTAGTGCAGAGGCATCTGGAAGCCGCAGCTGAACGTGCCGCGCTCCGGCTTCCGCTGCTGCTTCTGGCCACCGACGGCAGCCGTGCCGCCGTTGGCCTTGGCCATGCTCACGCTCACGGCAGGGCCCAAGGATCCCATGCTCTGTGTGTGTGTGTGTGTTTCCTTGGTGCCTCTAATCACCTTGTAACTGTACAAGCAACTCGTGTTCGTTGAGAAGGAAGTGCTAGCTGATGGAAGGGTTTTATAGGTGGTGTGAGATAGAGGAATAATAATCCACCGTCTTGCCTGACCAGAGCGGTAACTCGAGCCAACCACATAATCTGAAAGAAATGAACTGGGGGTGGTCCGAATGATCGGGCTCTTGCAATCAAGTAGGGTAATAAATTCTGACAACAGCGTGCTCCGTCCTCGCCGGTGAGGCAGCGCCGTCGACCTCAGGGCCAGTGCTACCAAGATTTAGATGCTACCATGATACAAGCTTCTGGGTCGTCAGATTCTCAGATCAGACGCTCTCAACAACTCTGCAACATTTGTAAAAAATCCTACGAGGAGTCTAAAAATTGCACATAGGTACAACAGATCCAACATCTCACGGATGCCGTCCGATTTAAGAATCCGACGGTCCAAATGCCCGTATCACGACAGCATTTAAACCTTGATAGCACCAGATAGAGTCCATCTGTTAGCTCGCGCCGGCGTCGCTGTCGAAGTCAGCGGAGCACACGCCACACGGTCGATCCTACGCTATCCCACATGATTGATCAAGGATGTGGCTACACGAAGCAAACACTTGTAGACCAGCTGCATGATTAGGAGGTAACGATTAATGGACTTACCAGTTGGATCTCTTGCCCGCAACGGCGTGGCTGCAGGAACAGAAGCTTCGAGGATCATGGGATGGTGATTGATGGGTCATGGGTGGCCGTGTAGAGTTACCTGTGCGGCATGAAACTGTGCTCCAAGAATTTCTTTGCGAGCCTTCGGTTGTTGGGACGCAGTTTGGCACTTGGAAAGCAAAGGTGTAGACCAAATCTGTCCACTAGTTTTTTTTTTACAGTAAAAAATCTGTTCACTACTTGATTCCTTGTATGATGATTCCCGGAAGTTCATTGCGCGCAAGATCGCAAGTGTTAGTACACCGAAATTACAGATCTGAGGACAAAGACATGGATGGGATTGTTCTCAAAAGCGAGTTTTGGCACATCTGTTACATGATCTTGGTGTGCATTTTCCTTGCAAAAAGAAAAGGGATTGTGCGCATTGATCTATCTATGTGTTTGATGAATGTGGGATGTAAAACATGAGGATATGTATGTTCCATGTTTATGGTACAATAACCTCTGGTCCATGCCTTTGGATAGAAGGCGGTCAGGGGCAAAATGGTCTTTTAGGGACCTAGGAGCTTAGAATGAGACTGGAAATTTAAGTTGATTGCAAAAAAAAAAGTGAAGGCAAAAGAATTGTCTCATCTATTAGTTAAGGGAGAATAGAGTTCGAGCAATATTACAACACCTCACAAAACAAAAGGTCATTACTCTCCTAGTATAATTTGACCCAGTTTCTTAGCCCCGCAGTTACCCAAAGTCCTAAATCATAGCATCATTTCTTATGTTTGCAAGAAGAACCACCTGGAGAAACGCTCTTGTGCAAGATGCGGGCATTTCTTTCGTTTCAAATAGTCTGGGCAATGAATTTTCTTTAGAAAATGATGTCACTGAAACGGAAAAATGGACATTCAATCAAAAGTGAATATGAAATTTAGGCATGTTTTGTACCTCTTCTGATCATATAGTTTTGACACGGGTTTTGGAGAAAGCTCAATTAGGGCATCTACAACGCCGACCTGCAAATGTCCCCGGTATATGTTTGGACGTGATCCGCGGACATGATGCAGGAGGGAGCCCTGCAATGCTAATCACAAACTATCCGGTTGGGAGGAGAAAAGGTAGGTGGGGACCATGCATGTGGTGAAATATTTGTGGTGTAGTGTCCGCTTGGAAGGAGAGAGATGAGAGGGGGACCATGCATGTGCGGTTGGGAGGATCCCCCACCCCCCACCCCACCCCCGCGCGTGCGGTTGTCTCTTGGATGACGGAATTGTTAAGCGGACATATACAAGTTCCCGTTGGATGACAAAAGTGGTCCGGACACTGTGGTCCGGACATGTAGTGGAGGTTTGAGGGTCCGCCTTGGAGATGCCCTTACTCTCTTTGGTTTTGCAAAAGTTGTCTACTGAAAACTATCACAATCTTTACAACATGCTTTACAACAATTATATTGTATAAAGCAACATTACAAAAGCCCGATAAGTATATGTTTGGAAGATACTTCTTAACATGAATTTACATATATCTTTTTGAGTATCGAAAATACTCCAAAAGATACTAATGGTCGAGGTTTCAAAAGTTTGACTTGATCTACATATATCCAGCAAAGTCAAAAGTACATGTGGTCCTTCAACGTGAAAAGTGCGCTAATTTTAGTCCATAAACTATCAGATGGTTAAGGAGACACATTTAACTTGGCATTTGTGTGCATCTTGCTCCATGCCAGAGCACGTTGAAGCTTACTTGCCAATGTGTCATGCTAACCCAGACTCTCAAATTCTTTGCATTTCTCATTAACCAGCATCTTCGTATGCTCTAACGTAATTGACGGGGTTGCGAGGTAGAGAGGTGGTGTTACATGCAAACACTATTAAGCATGACATTTACTAAATGATAATCCAATGGTTTTCATTGATATACAATTGTATATTTTGAAAAGATTATGGTTAGGCTTGTTTCTGCTCGTTAGCGTTAGTGTGACTTAAGATGGGAACTACAAAGACTTTTGCAGAAAATAGTTGCATAAAGAAACTACAATGAAAACTGGAATTGGTACGACCAAAACATTTATGACCAGGCAGCTTCACCATGGGAAGGGGTGCCCATAATAATATCGGAGGCCCGTGTGCTCCTTATTAAGGTATTGAACTGCATGAAAGCATCCATCGCATGGTTGTTGCAACTATTAAACGTTAATGGGAATAATGTTCCTACTTAAGTGTGAGAAGAGAGATGGAACGTGATCATACTTCATAGAAGGCCTCCTATTTACCTGAGGGGTTGAGCAAGGAGTAGATCTAAGTCATTGTTAGGTTCATGTCGGCGTAGAGCATGTAGTAATGTGCAAAAATAATGCATTTGATTTAAACATCGCTTGCAATGTTGTCGAGACTCATAGATATCTTAGGAATTGGAAGGATCAGGGTGTACAAACTAGGTTCACCATGAAGACCAAGTGAGGAACTCTTCTTCATCGTCACATCATGGCATCGGCATACTTCTTAGGTCTAGTACTCCCTTAAGTTCAAAAATAAATTATGCTTCAAAAACAAATCCAGAAAACCCATAAAGAAATATGCAAGTGCGTCAAGGGCTATTAGCAAAAGATGTGGTGTGTTGGGCTATAGAGGCGCTCCATTTTCCTGGCCGAATGTATGCATACTTTGGTGCTTGTAGTTATAGAATACAGAAAAATGGTCAAAAACTAGGCTTTCACGTGCAATACGGTGCCCTCGTCGTCCACGTTAACTGTGATGCGCTTCATGACCTTGTATTTTTTTGGATTGTGTGTCCTCACCATCCGTAAACATTGACTATGTTGCGCTGATGTGGCACCATATTTCGGTTAGATTGTGCATGTGGCATGCCAACGCGCCATGGGACCCACTAGTGTAGGACTAGCTAGGTGGCTGTTGGATACCTCCTTTTGGAATGCGCACGTGGCATGCCAGCATGCTATGGGGCCCACTTTCAACTGTAGGGTAGGCTTGGTGACTATTGGGGCCCACCTGCCAATGAACAATACGAAGAAATAGTCGATTGAAAAATGGCTACATGTGAGATTCGAACATGCGGTCTCACGGGAGCCTACCAAAAGTGGTTCAAAAAATGACTTTCACATGCAATGCGGTGCTTCTCCTCGTCTGTAAATGTTAAAATGGATCCTAAGAGTAACTTCAATAGGGCGATTCATTTCGTGCGTTCGTTTGGGTCGGCACAGACACAAAAGTCGGCCCAATGCGCCGACCCAAACGGACGCGCGTCCGCTTTCGTCCGCGGGCGACCCATTTCCGGTCCATTTTTTAGCCGGATTTGCGTCGGCGCGGACATGAGACGGACGCGCGTGCTCGCCTTCTCTTTTCCCCGGGCCCGCTGGTCAGTGGCACATTGGCCTCTCCCCATCTAACAGCAACCCTCGCCCGCCTTCTTCGTCGCCGACGCAGCCGCCCATTTTTTTCGGTGACTCTGCCAGCTGTCGGCGCCGCAATATCCGCTCAGCAAACGCCGCCACCTCCCACGTCGCCCGCCACCGTCGTCTTGCCGCCGGGGAACAGACTGCTTCCCATCCCCGCTCCCCCCCACCCCCGCGACACAGACGCGACCACGACCAAGAAGCCGCCTCGCCGCCCCGGCCATCCTCACCGGCACGCTCGTCGGACGCCGGGCAGCTTAGCTGGTCCGCGGCGCTGTCGCGACTTTCGCCGACCGTCTCCTTCGCCGACGCCCGCAAGTTGTTCGACGGTTTGCCAAGGTACAAAATGGACTCCGACGAAGTTCTTTTTTCACAATTTCCTTTGCGACTCCGACGATTAAATGCGTCCGATGTGAGGAGGAGATATTGGCTGCTGTGTTGGTCCATCACCACCTCAATAGCCAGCGGCCGTTATTCCGTGGCTCCATTCCGGGCCACCTTCCGGCGTTGAATCGCAACCGAGAGAGTGGGTGTCTCCTTCTTTGGAAGGGCTACTTCGATACAACAAATCCGTTGTTCAAACATCAGAAATTCCGCCGCTGTCTCCGTATGAGTAGACATCTTTTCAACCGTATTAGAGAGGAGGTGGTCGGCTATGATGATTATTTCAAGTGCAAAGAGGATGCCGTTGGAAAGATTGGTTTCTCCTCTTATCAGAAATGCATTGCCGCCATCTGAATGCTTGCATACGGAGTGCCCGGTGATCTCATTGACGAGTACGTTCGTATGAGCGAGTCTACATGCCTAGAGTCCCTGTATAAGTTCCGCAAGGCTATTATTGCTGTGTTTGGCCCTGAGTACTTGAGAGAGTCGACTCCTGAAGATACAACCCATTTGTTGGCGATGAATGCCAACAGGGGCTTCCCAGGGATGCTTGACAGCATAGATTGCATGCACTGGGAGTGGAAGAACTGCCCTTCTACTTGGCAAGGGCAGTATAAGTGCCATGTCAGGGCTTGCACTGTCATACTAGAGGCCGTGGCGTCTCAAGATCTCTGGATCTGGCACTCTTTCTTTGGCATGGCCGGATCACACAATGATATCAACGTGCTTCAGCGCTCGCCGGTGTTTGCTAGGCTTGCCGAAGGCAATAACCAACCGGTGAACTTTACTATCAACGGCCACAACTACGACAAAGGATACTACCTGGATGACGGTATCTATCCTCAGTGGACCATTATTGTCAAGACAATCCCCAACCCTGTCGGAGAGAAGAAGAAAAGATTTGCCCAAGAGCAAGAGAGTGCTAGGAAGGAAGTGAGCGTGCCTTTGGTGTTTTGCAATCTCGATGGGGCATCGTTCGGTATCCTGCTAATACCTCGAGCATGCAGAAATTATGGGAGGTGGTGACTGCTTGTGTGATCATGCACAATATGATCGTAGAAGATGAGCGCCTGGAACGTCTGTATGATCAAGGGTTTCAGTTTCAGGGTGAGAATGTTGTGCCTGAGCATGGAGGAGCAACAACGTTTGAACAGTTCACTCAATTTCATCATGACATGTGTGATTGGAAAACCCACGTGCAATTGCAAAATGATTTGATTGAGCATACGTGGGCTCATGTTGGCAACCTATAGATGTATCTTCTTTATTCGGCTTGCAAAATTATGTGAGACATTTTTACTTTTATTCGTCTTGTAAAACTATGCTCTTTTTATTCGGTTGAAACTATGTTTATTTGACTATATGTTTGAATGCAAAAGCAATGCAAAAATGAGCTATTTGTTGAAATAGGGCGGCCAGCCGGCCACGCCGGCACATATGGGTCGGCGCGTTGGGCGCACTACCGACCCAAATCTAAAACAAGGCAGACGTTGAGCGGGCGGCTTACCCAAACAGACAAAACCGCCGTCCGTTTGTGTCGGCCCGTTGGAGTTGCTCTAATAAAATGGTTATGTCGCTTTAAAAATGCTCACATGTATTAATAAAGTTTATGCATTTGCAAAAATATTTATACATATTAAAAAAAATAGAATATAAGGTATGGAAAATTAAATTCGAGCCTAGTGTGCCCCTAGACTCCAGATGTGAAAATGATTAAATGAATATTTTATGTGCAATTTTAAAAATCCTTTGAACATTTATTAAATATATAAAAAATTTCTAAAATTATGTTAATTTTTATTAAATATGTGTACACTTTTAAATTATATAAATATTTTGATAATTCCTAAAATAATTTAATTGTACAAATCTATGTTTACAGTAGTACTTGAATATTGTTTAAAGTGGCATCAATATTTTTCTAAAGTGAGTTATTTTATTTGTCTGTATATTATTTATAACACGTGAATATTCGAACCTAATTTTTATTATTGTATATTTTTAACAAACTCCTAAAAAGAAAAAGAAAAAAAAGTAATGTGGGGAAAATAGACTGCAACCCTGGTCACTTCCAAAACATTAGGGCTAATTATCGCTCCTAGACATTGAAACGTTATGCGCTAATGACGTTTTTAGTTACTTGCATCATTTTTTGCCACATACTTGTCTCGGTTAGGCCTGACAGACGATAAACAGACAAAAAACCATCATCTACACATAGTTCGATAGCCTGCATGTAGACTACTTGCATTAGGGGAGCAATTTTGGCATGGCGTTTGGTGTCCTACATTGATTGGGCTGATACAACTACATGGTGTTTGGTTGCAAACACAGAACATGATTAAGAGTTAACACCTACACATAACACACATAGTTACACTAGAGTTCCTCGGCGACTGCAGTGAGCGGTGGCCGCAGCCACCACCATGATCACGGAGTCGCAGGCGAGCGATCCTGTTGGCGGCTCGGCGAACTAGTTGCTAGCATCGTCGCTGCAGAGAAAGTCTATACGGATTGATGAATAGGAGGGCACTAAGGCCGAAAAAGGTGAAGGAGAGATGAAGTGTGCGCACCATACACTTCGGCGCAAGAGAATAAATTGCAACTTGCTTGGCGGAAAAAAAAATCCACCGAGGGCGACATCTACAAATCAGGACCAAGGTGGTGCACCACTTCAGAGACAGTCCGGCATTGGAGCTCGGCTGTAAGAAAATAACAAGGCATTCGATAAAGGCCGAAAACTTAAAGGGACTCCTTAGATACCCGACATGTGAACTCTTTGGATACACCTCAGCGATCCTCGAGATCGGCGATGAGAAGATTTGCTGAACCAGCTTTCAAGACCGACGACCGAAGATGAAGAAAAGATCGAAAGAACCGAGGAGCGTCCCAACTTGAAGACCGGTTAAGGGGCTACAGATAGTGTCCTGGACTAGGGGTACTCACCATGTCATCTCCCGGCTAGGAGGGTCGGGTCGAGGAACCCCATGGCGGTTAATTGGGCACCTTCGGGCAACCCATTACGTATACAAGGAAGATTCCATAAAACTTGACGCACAAGATAAGGACTCCTCTAAATCCTAGGCCTCTGTTACATTATATAACCCGAGGCTAGACTACTCGATAGATTATATTCCAGATATTCTTGACATCCTAGATTCATACACACATTAGATTTCGAGGTAGATCAACGTGTACCCTGTACCCCTTCCACAATCAATACAATACAAACAGGACGTAGGGTTTTACTCCCTCCTTTTCTTTTTAGTTTGCATATAAAATTTGGTCAAAGTCAAACTTTGTAAACTTTGAGTAATTTTATAAGAGAAAATATCAACATTCACAATATGAAATTAATATTATTAGATGCATGATGAAATTAATTTTCATACTATATAGCTTTGTTATTGATATTAATACAAACGATGAAATTTAATAACCGCTGAAGTTTCACTTCCGCCAACTGCTTTTGTGCCATAGGGGAAACCGTAAGTACCGGGCAAAAACTGTAAACGACGGTTATTTTACAGTTTTGGGTGTTTTACGTATCTGCTAGAGTTGTTCTAAGACGTTTATTGACACACCCACTGCTAAAAACAGATTAGCCCCAATAGAAGTGGTGGTCGAAGTAGAAAGCATGCATTAAAAACTGTCAGAACTCAGAAGACACAAACAGACAGAAGACAGCAAGAGAGCAGATTTTTAGGACCCTGGAGCCTGTGCAAAACGATCAGAAGTGCAGAACTTCAGAGCAAAATGATCAAGGTCACACGTACCACATACGAAGCACTACATTTCACGTATGAATATCAGAAACAACCCTTTCTTCCACTGCTTACATATACTCCAAGAAACATGATATATATTCTCTATGGGGGATTGGAGATAGGATAAGAATATGTAATATTGTCACGAGGTCTCGTCTTCTTCATACATGGGGACGTGATGTTGATGCTGCTGCCATTGCTGATCAGTCTCTACTAGGCGCTAGCTTGCTGACCGGCCTCTGCTCCGAGTGGCGAGATGTAAGAAGGAGAGTCAATACTGGCTGGGCCATAGGAAGGCGCCCATGGCGAACCTCCTCTTGTCCTCGACGTCGCCGGCGACCGGGAGGCCGTACTCCCGGAGCAGGCAGTCGACGCGCCACTCCGGCATCGCCTCGTAGTCCGCCTTCCTGTACCGCGGGTAGTGCAGCGGCATCCGGAAGCCGCAGCTGAACGTGCCGCGCTCCGGCTGCTGGCCGCCGACGGCCGCCGTGCCGCCGCTGGCCTTGGCCATGCTCACGCTCACGGCAGGGCCCAAGGATCCCATGTGTATGTGTGTGTGTGTTCGGTTGCTCCCTCTGAACGCCTTGTAATAACTTCCAAGCAACCGGAGTTGTGGCTGAGAAGGGAGTGCCAGAGGCTGGAAGGGCTTTTATAGATGGAAATGTGGTAGAGGAATAACGTGGAGGGTGCTGGACCAATGTTTGATGCTGATTTAAACCTGTTCGACAAGCGCATTCAATAGAGATGATCGTGCCGTGCCATTCTGGTTCTTTCTCTCGTGGTGAAGCCAAGATTTTTTTCACAAAAAACAGAGAAATTTCCCCGCTGTGCGAAATTCACCGCGACAGCTCAACCAATTCCTATGAAATCCAGTACCATGAATTCCAAACGGAGCCAAATTACCCCTCGAAATATTTACCGAGACAACTAATGACTGTATTGTAGAGTACATTTCTCCAGGAGAGAATATTCAGAATGTCCTTTTTATGAGCATGCATGAGTTTGGCATGCCAGGCCAGGCAAGCTTGCGGCAGAAGCGTTTCAGTTTCAAGGATGTGACTTGTTGGCGGGGGACTCGCCCGGACCCGGTGGGCAGGATGCCGATACCGCGGGCGACATGAAGCTAGGGGAAACCCAGCGGCAACCTCGTTCTGGCAACATGCCCCATCGGCGTTTTATCTTTCTCAGCCTTTTTCCATTTCGTTTCCTTGCCTGGCTGAAACGAATGCGGCGATCCCTTTCGGGGAGTGGCATGCGCCGCAAGGAATAGATGGGGTGCGCGTTTTGCCCTTTCCCCCTTCTCGAGACAGAAACGAGGGAACCATGAGGACGAAACCAGTGGCGGCACGAGGTGATCTCTAACCAACACCCAAACAGGTCCAATCAGGGGTGGTTGATTACGACGCGTACTCGGCTACTAGCAGGGTTTCATCTCCTAGTGGTAATTCACAGTTACCCGAGGGCTAGGCGATAGTCGACATAGCACAAATCGGCTACTAGGTTTCATCTCCCAGTGGTAATTCACAGCTACCCTCAGGCGATAGCGACATAGCGCAAATCGACAGCTTACTTTGAGTTCAAGTTCAAATTCAAATTCTAAGAAATATATATACCGTCAGGCAAGCCCTACTTGCCACATAAATTTCGTTACACACGCAAAAGGAGATGTCAAGCCAACGCTAACTCTGGAAGCTACCTTGTTGCCTTTCCTTTTCCATCCCAAAAACTCTAGAAGGAAGATCCCGTCTGGAATGGGAGAGGAATGTGATCTTGGAAGCTTCAGGTCATCAAGAATTCGCTAGACAAATCTATAACAACGACCTTAGTGCAACAAAGGGCAATATAATTTGCTGATTTGTCATCTGCGACGGAATATGCACCAATATGATGAATTTCTTGCCATTAGCGCACAGCATCAAAAACGTTATTATATTATGGGACGGAGGGAGTAGGATATACCGTGCTTTGAGCTCAGGTACAAATATTTCAGGCATAAATAGGGACTAACCATTATCGCGTAGGTTAAGCTTTCATAGAAATGCACAGTAGGAAGTAGGAACGGTAAGCTGATTTCGACTGACGAGCATGATTTCAGTTTGACATCTTCATACTCCTCACACATGTAGTTCTTGTAAAACTTCAGTCATACTAAGCAAAACTATAATGCATAAGGTAAGATAATTTTAGGAAACATTAGGCCAATATTTGTACAGGGCAAGCAAGTCATACTAGCAAGATAAAAGCAAGGTGCCAATTCATATGATCGATGTGCCAGCCTCTATTGCACTAGGAAGTAGACTGGAGAAGCACATTTGGAGGCTAAAGTTTTCTTGAGGGAGGGGAAAGAATCTGAAAATTATAATGTTGACACTCGAAAAGCATACAACTTGGCTAGAAAGAAAGGGAAATTGCAAAAAGGCATAGGTATAGCGTCCTTGGTCAATGCTGCATTTAACGCATTTGGCATTACTATTTCTGAAACAGGTCCTAACAAGTACCCTTATTATGGCTATGTTTACATAATATTGTAAGACAGGGACAGAACCCAAAGCAGGTTTTCCAGCAGAAATGAAATGAGCTATACTTCCAGATCCACCCTAACATTCTACAACAATTCAATTTGAGAGTTGGCTACTTGAGAACGGGAACACTATTCAAGCATAGTTAAACCAACTTAGATTGTTTCAGTGAGCAACAACCATCTTACATGCATTTCCAGATATCACTGAGTACGTCAATATAAGCCACATGGCCTCTATATTTTCCATGGAAACATCCCATCGGCATATCATGGCTTCCTAATCTTGCAATAAGGTGCAGACCAATGGGCACTACAGCAGTATAATGGGAGAGAGGTCCTCATAAGTACAAGTGGTTCATTAATTGAATATATTCAAGGGTGCTATGCCGTGTATGTCCAGTTGCTGGTGATCAAAAACCAAGGTAACTGTAACGAAAAGCTAGACGCACTTACCGGCAGAGTATACCATCTGGCAGGATGGCAACCACAACCTGATTTCTGTGTTAAGCAAGTATTAACAAAACTTTGAATGTAATGTATGAGATCTGCCCGGCATCTAAACTATGCACTTGCTGCCACAAAAGAAGTCTTAAATCTTCCTCAAGGATGTAATAACTCATATTTAGTCACCAGTCCTGTATCTACTCTTCCATGTGAATGACAAAATTTTAGAGCATGGTTAGTAAACCATTTCAAACTAACTGGAGAATATGTGTACATATTTCCATTTCTAAATTCAAAAGAACATAGCAATCAGCCTTCATCGTCTACCTGAATACAAATTAGCAAAGCCACCAGCAGTTAGCCTTTTGTCCACTAATACCATGTGTTCACTTCAATGATTATTTACCTTCCCTGCAACGTGATGCTAACCGAAGAATCTTTTGAACATTGTAGCCTACTAGCCTCAAAGGATGACTCAATTTACGCTGAGCCCAAGATACTCAACTAACGCTGTTCCCTCGATCAACAGTACACCATCACTCTGATCAACATGTCAGATAACAGTAGACTGTACCTACTTCGCTGTAGCTGGCAATGTTTGTGGCAATTCAACTAGCATGTGTACAGGCATAAAATACATCTGGAGGGAAATTATGCAGATGACAATGCCCAAGAAAAGCTGCAATACAGGGGCAGTAATCATGTATTAGAACGAATAAATAACCAAGGATAGTCCATCTCCAAACATGTAACTATGAAACTGACAAGAAACAAAAATATTACAACACAAAAAGAATATTCCTACCTGAACTGTAGCTCTCACGTTGAAAAGATATACAGACAAAACCATTGTTAAAAGCATGGCCATTGAAGTTGAGTACACCTGTTGAAACAGAAGTTCAAGAAACAAAGTTTCAATTGCAAGTTCATAAAACTAAAACGATGAAACAAAAAGCATAATCATCATATTATCAAAGTCAGATGAGAAACTGTGGGTTGTTAGCTTCCTTTCTTTTTTCTTCAGCAGAGGTGCAAAGGAATCTAAAGAGTTGTCGAAAGGAGAGAGGGTGGTCAAATCAAACAGTTTTCTCTGAAAAAATAGCAATACGACTAATTGGCATGCAAACAAGACCTATAGTGTCACTTTGCAGGCATTAGGAGAACGAACTGAAATTTAAGATTTTTTCTGACATGCATAGTCTAGACGATCTAACCTTCACTATGTTGTCTGAATACTTCATCAGCCATGACACTAGCAGACCGGTAGACCCTAAGTTGAACACAACTATCCATGTTGTGATGGAATAGCCATTAAAAAGACGCTGCCACCATGGACCCATCTCAAACCCAGCCTTGAAGTCACCATAGACAAGCCAACCCATGTTGAAGATAACTCCAAACCTGACAGCACATAAGATGAATGTAAAATACTGTTCATGGGATACGCAGGCAGCTGTGCACAGAGGATGGTTAAATGGGAGTTAGGGCTGTGTAATTCTAGACAATAGACCAGTGTCTAGATATAGATACCTACGTATATAATTGTACATTTTGCCAGTACAGACTATCACTATTCTTCTTCATCAAGTACTCAGTGTAGACTCCAGCTAGTGCAGAAAGACAAGCAGAAAGTATCCCAAGCATGTAACCCTGGAATGGTGCTGAGAAAACCGAATCACATGGTGCATCTCCACATCCCTTGACCTGTAAGGGGCAGAATAATTACTTAAAACACAATCTAAATTCATACACAGGGACAATAAAAAGTGCAAGACGAATAAGTTAAAAAATTTGTTTTGTCTTTTTACTAAGAAAAAAACATGAGAAAAGATCTTAAAATAAGTACGCCTTTCCAACTTTAATTATAGCTAATATGTAATGTAATGGAAAAATAACGGAGATCTCATGGGGCAAAGGGCAAAAGAGTAATCGGAATTGGTGCCAGCTTCGACCCTTGCTGCCAGTAACTACATGAGGGAGCCAGAATTCTAGTCTAATAGGTACTAATTACTCCCTCCGTCCCATAATATAAGACGTTATTACATACCATATGTGAGTATATGGGATGTAATAACGTCTTATATTATGGGACGGAAAATACTAGACTAACGACCACATGTTTTAGTTAATAACTAAACAAGTGACTCATTTTACGCCTATAGAGACCTTTTAACACACGCTACTAGTTTTGTACTTGAAATACAGTAATGCGTAACAACCACTTTGTGAAAAGCATTGATACAATAACGTGTTATGGATTTAATGTTTAAGTATTGGCCATCAAAACAGTATTAAGTGCTAGCATGCCAATGCCTTGTGATAACACGCTACTAGCTTAAAGTGTTGTCAAAGTAAGCATAGAGTACCGTGATTACATGGATATAGTTTAGTCTTCGTGTGTATATATAAATATACCTCTAATCCTAATTAAAAATGTCAAGACCAGGCAAACTGAGATCAGTTTGCACTGTTAGTTCATTAGTAATCAGATTTCTATATATGTTGGAATGTTGCAAAAAACATGGGACCATATATCAGGAGTAATATAATAAAACAGGACAATTTCGCAATAGTAACAAACCTGGCTTGTAGTAGTGCCCACAGCAAGTAAAATAATTGCCATCCATTGTAGATTTGATAATTTCCTCTTTAAGACAAGCCTGGCACAATTAGCAGACAAAACAGCATTAGTCAATCAAGGGGAGAAAGAATCAAGTACCATTTGCACTGACTACTTATGTAGAATTTTAACTCTACTAATAGTATGAGCGTGTATACACTGCATCTCACGTTTAGGTGCACTACCATGTGTCCATGTATCCACTTCAAAAAGATTAAAGATGCAAATGTCATGGAAAAAATTCTGGAAAGATGACAAGTGGCACCAAACAATCTATCATGTCACAAAGTTTCAAGTCAGAATTTGATCTATGCATGGAGAAACAGAAAAAACGAATACATATCTTACTGGAAAAGAAACCCAAAATAAACCAATGGAAAAAAGATAAAGCTACTATACACTGAAATTCCAGTTTCCTGGTACATGTGTTTTGTGTTCAAACATGCAGCATGCTTGATTGCATAAGGACCTCTGTAGAGTGTGCACAGGCGTGCATCTAAGGGTGGGATGCACCAGAAACTTTCTCATAATATAGCAACTTACTACAGGTAATAAAACAATTTTGAACCCAATAATTTAATCTCTGAGAAACAAACATAAGATTATTGATATCTACATTGCAAGAAACTCTGAAACCACAACAATGCATGCACTGATTAGGTGAAAATTTTGACTTTGTGATGCAAGCCATCAAAAGGATATAAGCATTTTAGATTGTACAGTGTAGCCAACAGGGAACAATATAGCTGTGCAGGAAGATTGGAGGAGTGTCCATGTATTTGCCAAGATTTCCATATTAGACAGATCTTAAAAGGTAAAACATTGAGGTGAAATAAAACCACAAGATATATAATGGTCACAATTGAAATTCTGAGTAAGGTAATTGCTTAGTTCTGGAACAAAACCAGAATAGGTTTTCCCAAAAATCCATTCAATTGTTTTCAATCAGTTTGACTATTTTAGAGTGCATCAAATCTGAGTTTTGTTAACAGGGAGCAAAGTCTGACATGAACCACATACAAGACTGAATGCAGGCAGTACTTGGAAATTAAAAACATATTATATCATCCTAATAGTATTAGGAAGCATAAAACACAGGCAATGTTATGAAGAGGCACATGGCACACCTGAACAAAATGCCAGTTGTAACAATTTTCAGGTTCCCCAATATCTGATAGGTCGATGGATCAACATAAGTCAAGGTCGCATAAACTGCACATTGTTGTGGATGAGGTATATGACTGAAGGAACAAGATATAGTCGCACACTTTTCCACTCCTTTGTCATCCTTGGTGGTGATGAAGACTGGCATTCTTTCCAAAGAAAGAAGCTCGAGACTGACAACTGCGTTGAGAATGGGGTAATGTCAGAACTGATATAAGATGAATCACTGTCTTCTGCATATCTGAACCACTTACGGTAAAGAGTTATAGAGTTCCAAATTCATAGTCTGCAGGCCTAGACTACATGTTTGCACCACTTAGGATAGACAGATGTAAATGTCCCAAAATTATTGTCTCCTACTCTACATATTTGCAACACGTGTTAAAGCAGATATATTGGTCCAGAGATTGTTATGGGCAATAGCATAAGATTCCAGAGAATTGCAATATATGTACCTTGAAGAATTCTGCGAGAAATGGAATGGTCGCATAGTCGTACTTATACTTGCCATTGCTCTGAGAGAGCGTGGTCCATATACCCTGCACATATGTAATGCAATCAGAAACACTCGACAAATGAGGTCAAACAACAACTCATGTGCAACATTCCAGGCTTATTTAACTATTGTTGGTCAACCTTCACTGGGTTCCAGACTGCGCAATGACCATGACCAACTCATTAGGGGGGTCGGTATTTTCACAACAACCCAAAGCCAGGGCATGTTCAAATGAACTAAAACCGATCACCTCTCGGCGCGTTACAATGTACTGGTTCAGTACATCTCGAGACTGGCAAGAAAAACTGAGAAACAGAGCGCATCTTGCTAGCGTCCCGGCCATTCCAGGAGTCCAGGCCGCCATTATTCTGAACCGCGGTTGTTCACAGCAGAGAACCACGACTGCATTTGCGCGCAGCACCGGTAGATCGAAGCCGCCGCCGCCGCCGCCTCTAGTCCTCTGCCGCGCAGGCGCCATGTCACGGGAAACAGATACCCGCACACCAATCGAATTCCGTAATCAATTCCCGTTCCGGTACAGATCCGCGCGATGTGGTGTGATTAAATCGACAAAAAAGGAGAGGGGGGTGGGGGGGGGGGGGGGGGGTAGGGGGCGTTGCCTGCGAGCTGGTGAGGACGGTGAGGAGCGCCGCCACGAAGTACCACTGCATCGTCTCCTCCTGCCCCTGTTCGCCTTCCGCTGCGCTGCGCCGCTTCTCTTTCCCGACGTTTCTGTGCTGGAGAATGAGGGGGGACAACGGAGCAGAGGATGGAGAAGCGCACCGGTGAAGCCTGGTGGGCGAGCACTTCGAGCTTTTCAGAAACTTCACTTTGCATTTTCAACCCCGGCTATGTTTTCTTCGTATAGTTTTTACGGGGAAAAACATGATGACGTAGAACAGGTGGGCTTAAGGACGGGCCCACCTAACACTACAAGAATTTTGAGAAATGGGTTTGATGTCAAACTACTATAACTATTGCATTATTAAAGAAGAAAATAATTCCTCAAAAAAATAAAGAACAAAGATGTGGAATGGTGGTCAATAGACAGAAAGATCGTTCCATTTTTATTGCTCCTCAAAATATCACATATATCTTCCGGACATGGTAGAGAATGAAAGTTTCCATGTGTTATAATGCTCATACTTGTAATTGGAAAGTTACCGAAGGAGACCCATCACTTTGTAGTAAAAACAATAGAACTCCACACAATTTTCAAATCAAGCTTGCCTAAAATTAAGATTGTAAAATAGCTCAAGCTTATTTTTTTGGATTTTGTTTTTTCATATATTTTTATTATCTATTATCTAATTCACCACACAAAGCATGATAGCTCAATTTCATCACTTTAAATATGAGGTTGCTTACCACACATACCATGTGGTTAAAATTGCTCAAGCTTGTCAAGCGTGTTGTCATCCAAGAGAAAGTGCAACACTTGTTTCTCCACGTGTAGTGGGCGCGGCAAAAGCTCCAAGCATTCTTGTCATCAATTGACAGTCCTCATGACAACAAAGTTTAGGAATGAACCGCCACTAGAACAGGTCCGCGGGAGCATCCATGAAGTGGTCGAGAGGAGGCAATGTTTGTCACCGTAGTAGATGATGGAGACAAGCACGCAACGAGCCAGTCGAAGGGTCCATCAAGGAAGGCAAACACCTTCAAATCAAGAGCGAGACCACCCCTAGGTTTTTTCTTCGAGAAGGAGGATAACCCACAGCCTCTGCATCGAGAGATGCACACAGCCGTATATTATTTATTATTCAAAGTCCAACAGTCGAACAACATCGGAAGTAACTCCACCAGATAGACACTAACCCTATGATAAAACACACACAAAAAACGAAAAATGCACAAGTCCTAAGCTAATCCTTGAAGAAGGAACCGTCGCACGTGCGCCGGTGTTTGCAAGAAAGTGCATGCTCCGAAGAGCCGTGCGGAGGGGTGATTGGTACCGGCTTCTGGGCAAATTAGGTGCAACCCATAGCCATGGAACAAGGAGATTAGGTACAGGAAATTATCTGCACCTCCGAAGAGCGCATATTAGTTGCAGTCCACCAAGGAACAACCAGAAACTATCCCACATAACCACGCTAAAATCTTAGGGTACAGGTTAGGCATATCCATATAAAAAGGACAACAAAAACTCTTCAATCTCAAGACGAGTCTATATCTTTGCCTCAGGAATCTAAATGCCAGAATTTCTATACGAATGAGAGCACTATCCTATTTATACTAGGTACATCCCTCCTTGGATAAGGTGTGAAAACATTTTATGAAGACTTAAGGTAATTGGTGGCTTCCCTGAGAAGGTAACATCGTCAGCTTAGAGAGTTTTCTTAAAAAGTATGCCGAATGCTCGCGCGGCTCTTGGCAACATGGACACCTCCCACCAAACTGACAATTACAGTTGCTACAACTCCAAAAGATACAATGTCTATTGGGTTTGTAAAGTAGACTTGAATGTGGTCCTATTGATGCACCACATGATTTCGTTTCACTTCGACGTGGGTGAAACGACAAAGGTTTAGAGGTAGGTGTTGAAAACATGTTTTTTTATCAATGCGCTTTTGGCAACCTTTGTTTCGTTTGGAACTCAAGGATTTTTTTTCTTCCATTGGTATGGTACGTGAGTTCACTAGTAAAGGACATGAAAGTGCAGACACTGATTCAAAAGTACTACGACTCAAGTGAGTCTACTTCACCTGCTCATATATTTACCCCTTGTGACTTCTTGCGATTGGTCCATCGATATTGACGTTTTGTTAAATGTTGTGATGTTGCCATTAAAGAGCCTCCGGGGTGTAGATTTAAGGGAGAAACAGCAACTCTCTGACAAACAACAAGAGAAGATGTGGCCTCAGGCCTCGCTCACATGAGAAAAGCAAGGAGCAACCCAAATATGGAAGAAAGTAGTGACAGGAAGAAGATAAAAGCATGCACCAAACCACCACGTCCCAACATCGGAAATAATGGGATCTGAAGTTTGTAGGCAAGCTCGCCAAGAAGAAGATAAAGTGAGACATCGAACATGTGAAAAAAACATGGACTTCTCACCCCCAATGCCAACCCAATGTGTGGAAGAATATGAGACTCGTCTACCACGACAGTACATGAGAGGTTATTTGTAAAGTGTGCTTTCGGGATAAAATCAAGACTAAGACGACATCGAGGTAACTGCAGAGTCGATAGGGGCGAGGGTGGTCACGAAGGAGCACATTGGGTGAGGAACACCTAAAAAACAAAGCTAAAATACTAAAAGACTCTTCGGGTGAGGTGTGAGAAGAGGTTGTAAAGGAAACTATAGAGAGCAAATTAACAATCATGTACACGTTTTACGGTTGCTACTACATTGCGACGGGGCTATAAGAGATGGTGTGCTATGCACATGGACACGGTATTACAAAATTTATATTTGATCTTGGCCAAATTGAGTAGACACTCATTTCGGATTTGGTTACTTCTTTTGCGAATCAAGAACTTCCGTTCACTAATCAACGGGGTTATAATCATCTTGTAGATAATGAACTAAAAATGAAGGTACATAACTATTCCAAAGACATCTCCGTCTACTAGTTGAAGCGTGTTGGGCACAAAGATGCGCCCCTTCACTGGGATCTCGACCAATGAAGTGAAGAAAATATGCCCTAGAGGCAATAATAAAGTTGTTATTTATATTTCCTTATATCATGATAAATGTTTATTATTCATGCTAGAATTGTATTAACCGGAAAGTTGATACATGTGTGGATACATAAACAAAACATAGTGTCCCTAGTAAGCCTCTACTAGACTAGCTCGTTAATCAAAGATGGTTAAGTTTTCTAACCATAGACATGTGTTGTCATTTGATGAACAGGATCAACAAGAACCATCCGTTAGCTTAGCATATTGATCGTTTAGTTTTACTACCATTGCTTTCTTCATGTCATATACATATTCCTTTTGACTACGAGATTATGCAACTCCTGAATACCGGAGGAATACCTTGTGTGCTATCAAACGTCACAACATAACTGGGTGATTATAAATATGCTCTACAGGTATCTTCGAAGGTGTTTGTTGGGTTGGCATAGATCGATATTAGGATTTGTCACTCCGAGTATCAGAGAGGTATCTCTGGGCCCTCTCGGTAATACACATCATGATAAGTCTTGCAAGCAATGTGACTAATGAGTTAGTCACGGGATGATGTATTATGTAACGAGTAAAGAGACTTGTCAGTAACGAGATTAAACTAGGTATGAAGATACCGACGATTGAATCTCGGGCAAGTAACATACCGATGACAAAGGGAATAACGTATGTTGTCATTACGGTACGATCGATAAAGATCTTCGTAGAATATGTGGAAACCAATATGAGCATCCAGTTTTCGCTGTTAGTTATTGACCGGAGAGGTGTCTCGGTCATGTCTACATAGTTCTCGAACCCGTAGGGTCCGCACGCTTAACGTTCGATGACGATTCTGTATTATATGAGTGATGTGATTTGGTGACCGAATATTGTTCGGAGTCTCGGATGAGATCACGAACATGACGAGGAGTCTCGAAATGGTCGAGAGGTAAAGATTGATATATAGGACGGTGGTATTCGGACACCAGAAGTGTTCCGGGGGTACCGGGTACATATCGGGTCACCGGAAGGGGTTCCCGGCATCCCCCCGGCAACAACATGGGCCTAATGGGCCAAGAAGGGGATAGACCAGCCCCTAGGGGGCTGGTGCGCCCCATGTATGAAGGAAATATGCCTATAGGCAATAATAAAGTTGTTATTTATATTTCCTTATATCATGATAAATGTTTATTATTCATGCTAGAATTGTATTAACCAGAAACTTAGTACATGTGTGAATACATAGACAAAACAGAGTGTCCCTAGTATGCCTCTACTTGACTAGCTCGTTAATCAAAGATGGTTAAGTTTCGGATCACATCATTAGAGAATGATGTGATGGACAAGACCCATCCATTAGCTTAGCATTATGATCGTTTAGTTCTATTGCTATTGCTTTCTTCATGACTTATACATGTTCCTCTGACTATGAGATTATGCAACTCCCGAATACGGAAGGAACACCTTGTAACTATGAAACGTCCTGGCAATGGCTGGGTGGTTATAAAGATGCTCTGTAGGTGTCTCCGATGGTGTTTGTTGGGTTGGCATAGATCAAGATTAGGATTTGTCACTCCGTGTATCGGAGAGGTGTCTTTGCGCCCTCTCGATAATGCACATCACTATAAGCCTTGCAAGCAATGTGACTAATGAGTTAGTTGCGGGATGATGCATTACGGAACGAGTAAAGAGACTTGCCGGTAACGAGATTGAACTAGGTATGATGATACCAACGATCGAATCTCAGGCAAGTAACATACCGATGACAAAGGGAATGGCGTATGTTGTTATGGTTTGACCGATAAAGATCTTCGTAGAATATGTAGGAGCCAATATGAGCATCCAGGTTCCGCTATTGGTTATTGACCAGAGATGTGTCTCAGTCTTGTATACATAGTTCTCGAACCCGTAGGGTCCGCACGCTTAACGTTCGATGACAATTTGTATTATGAGTTATGTGATTTGATGACCGAAGTTTGTTCAGAGTCCCGGATGAGATCATGGACATGACGAGGAGTCTCAAAATGGTCAAGAGGTAAAGATTCATATATTGGAAGGTTATATTCGGACATCGGAATGGTTCCGAGTGATCGGGGTATTTTTCCGGAGTACCGAGGGGTTACTGGAACCCCTGGGGAAGTTAATGGGCCTTAGTGGCCTTTAGTGGAGAGAGGGAAGAAGGGCCACAAGGTAGCGCATGCCTCCCCCTGCCCAAACCGAATTGGGCAAGGGGTGGGGGCGCGGCCCCCTCCTTCCTTCTCCCCTCCTTCCTTTCCCTCCGGTGGAAGAAAGGAAAAGGGGGGCCGAATCCTACTTGGACTAGGAGTTCCCCTTGGCGTGCCTCTCCCTCCCTCCTTTATATACATGGCCAGGGCACCCCAAAGCACAACAGACAATCTCTTAGTCGTGTGTGGTGCCCCCTCCACAGTTTAACACCTCAGTCATATCGTCGTAGTGCTTAGGCGAAGCCCTGCACCGGTAACTTCATCATCACCATCGCCACGCCGTCGTGCTGACAAAACTCTCCCTCGGCCTCAACTGGATCAAGAGCTCCAGGGACGTCATCATATTGAACGTGTGCTGAGCATGGAGGTGCCGTACGTTCGGTACTTGGATCGGTTGGATCGTGAAGACATTCGACTACATCAACCGCGTTACTAAACGCTTCCGCTTTCGGTCTACGAGGGTACGTGGACACACACTCCCCGCTCGTTGCTATGCTTCTCCTAGATAGATCTTGCGTCATCGTAGGAATTTTTTTGAATTACTACGTTCCCCAACAGTGGCATCCGAGCTAGGTCTATGCGTAGATGTTATATGCTCGAGTAGAACACAAAGAGTTGTGGGTGATAATAGTCATATTGCTTACCACCAATATCTTACTTTGATTCGGCGGTATTGTTGGATGGAGCGGCCCAGACCGACATTACATGACCGCGTTCATGAGACTAGTTCTACCGAAGTGCTTCACACACAGGTGGCTAGCGGGTGTCTGTTTCTCCAACTCTAGTTGAATCGAGTTTGACTACGGCCGGTCCTTGTTGAAGGTTAAAACAACACACTTGACGAAAAATCGTTGTGGTTTGATGCGTAGGTAAGAACGGTTCTTGCCAGAAGCCCGTAGCAGCCACGTAAAACTTGCAAAAACAAAGTAGAGGACGCCTAACTTGTTTTTGCAGGGCATGTTGTGATGTGATATGGTTAAGACGTGATGAGATATAAATTGTTGTATGAGATGATCATGTTTTGTAACCATTATCGGCAACTGGCAGGAGCCTTATGGTTGTCGCTTTATTGTATGTAATGCAATCGCCATGTAATTGCTTTACTTTATCACTAAGCGGTAGCGATAGTCGTAGAAGCAATAGTTGGTGAGTCGACAACGATGCTACGATGGAGATCAAGGTGTCAAGCCGGTGACGATGGATATCATGACGGTGCTTTGGAGATGGAGATCAAAGGCACAAGATGATGATGGCCATATCATGTCACATATTTTGATTGCATGTGATGTTTATCCTTTATGCATCTTATTTTGCTTAGTACGTCGGTAGCATTATAAGATGATCCCTCACTAAATTTTAAGGTATAAGTGTTTTCCACAGTATGCACCGTTTACTACGGTTAAATGCGTCTTAGAGGCATACATGATGATCGGGTGTGACAAGCTCTGCGTTCACATACAACGGGTGCAAGCCAGTTTTGCACGTGCAGAATACTCGGGTTAAACTTGACGAGCCTAGCATATGAAGATATGGCCTCAGAACACTGAGACCGAAGGTCGAACGTGAATCATATAGTAGATATGATCAACATGGTGATGTTCACCATTGAAAACTACTCCATCTCACGTGATGATCGGACATGGTTATTTGATATGGATCACATGATCATTTAGATGACTAGAGGGATGTCTATCTAAGTGGGAGTTCTTAAGTAATATGATTAATTGAACTTTAATCTATCATGAACTTAGTACCTGATAGTTTTTGCATGTCTATGTTGTTGTAGATCAATGGCCCGTGCTACCGTTCCTTTGAATTTTAATGCGTTCCTAGAAAGCTAAGTTGAAAGATGATGGTAGCAATTACACGGACTGGGTCCGTAACTTGAGGATTATCCTCATTGCTGCACAGAAGAATTACGTCCTGGAAGCACCGCTAGGTGCAAGACTCACTGCAGGAGCAACTCTAGATGTTATGAATGATTGGCAGAGCAAAGCTCATGACTACTCGATAGTTCAGTGTGCCATGCTTTACGGCTTAGAATCGGGACTTCAAAGACGTTTTGAACGTCATGGAGCATATGAGATGTTCCAGGAGTTGAATTTAATATTTCAAGCAAACGCCTGAATTGAGAGATATGAAGTCTCCAATAAGTTCTATAGCTGCAAGATGGAGGAGAATAGTTCTGTCAGTGAACATATACTCAGAATGTCTGGGTACCACAAGCACTTGACTCAGCTGAGAGTTAATCTTCCTGATGATAGTGTCGTTGACAGAGTTCTTCAATCACTGCCACCAAGCTATAAAAGCTTTATGATGAACTACAACATGCAAGGGATGGATAAGACGATTCCCGAGCTCTTCGCGATGCTAAAGGCTGCGGAGGTAGAAATCAAGAAGGAGCATCAAGTGTTGATGGTTAACAAGACCACTAGTTTCAAGAAAAAGGGCAAAGGGAAGAAGGGGAACTTCAAGAAGAACAGCAAGCAAGTTGCTGCTCATGTGAAGAAGCCCAAGTCTGGACCTAAGCCTGAAATTGAGTGCTTCTACTGCAAAGGGGCTGGTCATTGGAAGCGGAACTGCCCCAAGTATTTGGCGGATAAGAAGGATGGCAAAGTGAAAGGTATATTTGATATACATGTTATTGATGTGTACCTTACTAATGCGCATATTAGCGCCTAGGTATTTGATCTTGGTTACATTGCTCATATTTGAAACTTCATAATAGGGGCTCTGAGACTAAAGGAAAGGCAGCTAAGGACGAGGTGACGATGCGCGTGGAAATGGTTCCAAAGTCGATGTGATCGCCGTCGGCACGCTACCTCTACATCTACCGTCGGGGTTAGTTTTAGACCTGAATAATTGTTATTTGGTGCCAGCGTTGAGCATGAACATTATATATGGATCTTGTTTGATGCAAGACGGTTATTCATTTAAATCAGAAAATAATGGTTGTTCTATTTATATGAGTAATATCTTTTATGGTCGTGCACCCTTGATGAGTGGTCTATTTTTGTTGAATCTCGACTGTAGTGATACACATCATACATTCTTAAGAAGTTGATCCCCACTACTAGCAATTATTTCAACATGCACACTATCCACATCAGCATGATGCCACATCAACCTTCAGTTTACAAACTAGGGTGAAGCCACGTCATCAATTATTTTCATCATTTCTTTTAATTAGTCTCCCAGCAGTGTTTTTTCCTGTTGAGATATTTGCTTCAGGGGCTTCTGTTAGCTTGTCGTTTCATGATCCCACTCCTGCATGGGTAGAAACGAATGGATGGGAATATTTAGCGAGGCATTCAAGCGGCCGACCGCTCGCGTGTTCATAAGTTTCCCCCACGCCATCTTCCTCCATAAACGCCTTGGATCTTCCTCTCTTTCTGGCATCCTTCGTTGCCCTTCCTCCACATTCTGCAACAGGTCATGCCAATGTATGGGCTTCCGTTTTGGCTTCAAGCGCAGGACTAAAGCCCCGATCCTTGATTGCATAGAACATCAACGTCATTGTGTGCTCGCATGCGCAGAGGCTTCTTCCTGCAACTCCATGGGTGTATATCATAGTGGCTACCCCTGGTCGGTCTCCTTCATCTATCTTATACGTGTTTAGTTGCCTTATTGGTTTGTTTTCTTCTCTCTCTCTTTTTTCTATTGCTGCAACGACGAAGACAGATAAAATACGTGTTTAGTTTCTTGGATGAAAATTTGGTGCTTATGGCCATGTCGTTTTCCTCCCTTGCAGATTCAATTACTCAAAATCGTCCTTAGCCAGATCTTTCCTAAAATGTATCGAACCACCACACCTGCTATAGATTTTAGATCCGCCTCCTTTTACACTGCTTACTATAGGTAGTGAAGTTGATGCTGTCTAATTAGTTTTTTTCACTGCGTTTGTACAAACTGTATAATCTTGGCACTGACTTGGTGATTCATTGAATTATTCAGTTTGTGGTAGCATACCAATTTGATGGAATGCCAAGGGGAGAGACTAAAGCCCCGATCCTTGATTGCATAGAACATCAACGTCATTGTGTGCTCGCATGCGCAGAGGCTTCCTCCCGCAACTCCATGGGTGTATATCATAGTGGCTACCCCTGGTCGGTCTCCTTCATCTATCTTATACATGTTTAGTTGCCTTATTGGTTTGTTTTCTTCTCTCTCTTTTTTTCTGTTGCTGCAACAATGAAGACAGATAAAATACGTGTTTAGTTTCTTGGATGAAAATTTGGTGCTCATGGCCATGTCGTTTGCCTCCCTTGCAGATTCAATTACTCAAAATCGTCCTTAGCCAGATCTTTCCTAAACTGTAACGAACCACCACACCTGCTATAGATTTTAGATCCGCCTCCTTTTACACTGCTTACTATAAGAAGTGAAGTTGCTGCTATCTAATTAGTTTTTTTCAATGCGTTTGTACAAACTGTATAATCTTGGCACTGACTTGGTGATTCATTGAATTATTCAGTTTGTGGTAGCATACCAATTTGATGGAATGCCAAGGGGAGAAAATTTGGTATCCCCCATCGATCTACCTAAATAAGCAGGTTCACAAAACACAAACATGAATGCCCTTTTCTATTTACATTTATGCGTGCAAGTGGTTAGTGCATTGAGCGATGGAAAAACTTTTTGGCTGAGACTGATGAAGTGTACAGAAACAACGAGCATAAATAAGTTCCCACTAACTGGTAACATGCAGCTGCTAGCTTGATGTTCTGGTATATTTCCTCTTTTTATATTAGTTTTCTTTTTCAGTATTCGTTTTCTCCATATCTGTGTATTGGGTTGTCGATCTCTATTAGTTTTCTCCATAGCTCCTAGCTATATATTGCACTATGTCTCGAAGAAGTCAGCAGAAAATTCCGCCGCAACGCGCGGGGCATCTTCTAGTATTCATAATATTGAAGCCAAAAGATGCAAAATTAATAATGATAGTGCAACTTATTTGTGGCACTGCTGTTTAGGTCATATTGGTGTAAAGCGCATGAAGAAACTCCATGTTGATCTGCTTTTGGAATCACTTGATGCTTGTGAACCAGGTCTTATGGGCAAGATGACTAAGACTCTGTTCTCCGGAACAATGGAGCGAGCAACTGACTTATTGAAAATAATACATACTAATGTATGCGGTCCGATGAGTGTTGAGGCTCGTGGCGGGCATTGTTATTTTATGATCTTCGCAGATGATTTGAGCAGATATGGGTATATCTACTTGATGAAACATAAGTCTGAAACATTTGAAAAGTTCAAAGAATTTCAGAGTGAAGTGGAAAATCATCGTAACAAGAAAATAAAGTTTCTACGATCTGATCGTGGAGGTGAATACTTGAGTTATGAGTTTGGTCTTCATTTGAAACAATGTGGAATAGTTTCGCAACTCACGCCACCTGGAACACCACAGCGTAATGGTGTGTCCGAACGTCGCAACTGTACTTTATTAGATATGGTACGATCTATGATGTCTCTTACTGGTTTACCGCTATCGTTTTGGGGTTATGCTTTAGAGACAGTTGCATTCACGTTAAATAGGGCACCATCTAAATCCGTTGAGACGACACCATATGAACAACGGTTTGGCAAGAAACCTAAGTTGTCGTTTCTTAAAGTTTGGGGCTGCGATGCTTATGTGAAAAATCTTTAGCCTGATAAGCTCGAACCCAAATCGGAGAAATGTGTCTTCATAGGATACCCAAAGGAGACTGTTGGGTACACCTTCTATCACATATCCGAAGGCAAGATATTCGCTGCTAAGAATGGATCCTTTCTAGAGAAGGAGTTTCTCTCGAAAGAAGTGAGTGGGAGGAAAGTAGAACTTGATGAGGTAATTGTACCTTCTCCCGAATTGGAAAGTAGTACATCACAGAAATAAGTTCCAGTGATTCCTACACCAGTCAGTGAGGAAGCTAATGATGATAACCATGAAACTTCAGATCAAGTTACTACTGAACTTCGTAGGTCAACCAGAGTACGGTCCGCACCAGAGTGGTAAGGTAATTCTATTATGGAGGTCATGTTACTTGACTATGATGAACCTACGAACTATGAGGAAGCGATGATGAGCCCAGATTCCACAAAATGGCATGAGGCCATGAAATCTGAGCTGGGATCCATTTATGAGAACAAAGTGTGGACTTTGGTTGACTTTCCCGATGATCGGCAAGCCATAGAGAATAAATGGATCTTCAAGAAGAAGACTGACGGTGATGGTAATGTTACTGTCTACAAAGCTCGACTTGTTGCAAAAGGTTTTTGACAAGTTCAAGGAGTTGACTATGATGAGACATTCTCACCCGGAGCGATGCTTAAGTCTGTCCGAATCATGTTAGCAATTGCCGCATTTTATGATTATGAAATTTGGCAAATGGATGTCAAAACCGCATTCCATAATGGATATCTCAAAGAAGAGTTGTATATGATGCAACCAGAAGGTTTTGTCGATCCTAAAGGTGCTGACAAAGTGCAAGCTCCAACGATCCATTTATGGACTGGCGCAAGCATCTCGGAGTTGGAATATACGCTTTGATAGTGTGATCAAAGCATATGGTTTTATAGAGAGTTTTGGAGAAGCCTGTATTTACAAGAAAGTGAGTGGGAGCTCTGTAGCATTTCTAATGTTATATGTTGATGGCATATTGTTGATTGGAAATAATACAGAATTACTGGATAGCATAAAAGGATACTTGAATAAGAATTTTTCAATGAAAGACCTCGGTGAAGCTATTTATATATTGGACATCAAGATCTATAGAGATAGATCAAGACGCTTAATTGGACTTTCACAAAGCACATACCTTGATAAAGTTTTGAAAAAGTTCAAAATGGATCAGTCAAAGAAAGGGTTCTTGCATGTGTTACAAGGTGTGAAATTGAGTCAAACTCAATGCCCGACCACTACAGAAGATAGAGAGAAAATTAAGGTCATTCCCTATGCCTCAGCCACAAGTTCTATCATGTATGCAATGCTATGTACCAGACCTGATGTGTGCCTTGCTATACATTTAGCAGGCAGGTACCAAAGTAATCCAGGAGTGGATCACTGGACAGTGGTCAAGAACATCCTGAAATAACTGAAAAGGACTAAGGATATGTTTCTCATTTACGGAGGTGACAAAGAGCTCATCGTAAATGGTTACGTCGATGCAAGCTTTGATACTGAGCCGGTTGACTCTAAGACACAAACTGGACACGTATTTATATTGAATGGTGGAGCTGTCAGTTGGTGCAATTCCAAGCAGAGCGTCATGGCAGGATCTACGTGTGAAGCGGAATACATAGCTGCTTCGGAAGCAGCAAATGAAGGAGTGTCGATGAAGGAGTTCATATCCGATCTAGGTGTAATACCTAGTACATCGGTTCCAATGAAAATCTTTTGTGACAATACTGGAGCAATAGCCTTGGCGAAGGAATCCAGACTTCACAAGAGAACCAAACACATCAAGAGACGCTTCAATTCCATCCGCGATCAAGTCAAGGAGGGAGACATAGAGATTTGGAAAATACATACGGATCTGAATGTTGCGGACCCATTGACTAAGCCTCTTCCACGAGCAAAACATGATCAACACCAAGACTCAATGGGTGTTAGAATCATTACAATGTAATCTAGATTATTGACTCTAGTGCAAGCGGGAGACTGAAGGAAATATGCCCTAGAGGCAATAATAAAGTTGTTATTTATATTTCCTTATATCATGATAAATGTTTATTATTCATGCTAGACTTGTATTAACCGGAAACTTAGTACATGTGTGAATACATAGACAAAGCAGTGTCCCTAGTATGCCACTACTTGACTAGCTCATTAATCAAAGATGGTTAAGTTTCCTGACCATAGACATGTGTTGTCATTTGATGAACGGGATCACATCATTAGAGAATGATGTGATGGACAAGACCCATCCGTTAGCTTAGCATTATGATCGTTTAGTTCTATTGCTATTGCTTTCTTCATGACTTATACATGTTCCTCTGACTAGGAGATTATGCAACTCCCGAATACCAGAGGAACACCTTGTGTGCTATGAAACGTCCTGGCGTACTGGGTGATTATAAAGATGCTCTCTGGTGTCTCTGAAGGTGTTTGTTGGGTTGGCATAGATCAAGATTAGGATTTGTCACTCCGTGTATCGGAGAGGTGTCTTTGGGCCCTCTCGGTAATGCACATCACTATAAGCCTTGCAAGCAATGTGACTAATGAGTTAGTTGCGGGATGATGCATTACGGAACGAGTAAAGATACTTGCCGGTAATGAGATTGAACTAGGTAAGATGATACCAACGATCGAATCTCGGGCAAGTAACATACCGATGACAAAGGGAATGACGTATGTTATTACGGTTTGACCGATAAAGATCTTCGTAGAATATGTAGGAGCCAATATGAGCATCCAGGTTCCGCTATTGGTTATTGACCAGAGATGTGTCTCGGTCATGTCTACATAGTTCTCGAACTCGTAGGGTCCGCACGCTTAACGTTCGATGACGATTTGTAATATGAGTTATGTGATTTGATGAACAAAGTTTATTCGGAGTCCGAGATGAGATCATGGACATGACGAGGAGTCTCTAATTGGTCGAGAGGTAAAGATTCATATATTGGAAGGTTATATTCAAACATCGGAATGGTTTCGAGTGATCCGGGTATTTTTTTTCTGGAGTACCGAGGGGTTACCGGAACCCTCGAGGAAGTTAATGGGCCTGAGTGGAGAGAGGGAAGAAGGGCCACGAGGTGGCGCGCGCCTCCCCTCCCCGCCGCCCAAACCGAATTGAACAAGGGGTGGGGGCGTGGCCCCCTACTTCCTTCTCCTTCTCCCCTCCTTCCTTTCCCTCCATTGGAAGAAAGGAAAGGGTGGCGGCGAATCCTACTTGGACTAGGAGTCCAAGTTGGACTCCCCCTTGGCGCGCCCCTCCTGGCCGCCGGCCTCTCTCCCTCCGTCCTTTATATACGTGGCCAGGGGGCACCGCAAAGGACAACAGACAATCTCTTAGCCGTGTGTGGTGCCCCCCTCCATAGTTTAACACCTCGGTCATATCGTCGTAGTGCTTAGGTGAAGCCCTGCGCCGGTAACTTCATCATCACCGTCACCACGCCGTCATGCTGACAAAACTCTCCCTCGGCCTCAACTGGATCAAGAGCTCGAGGGACGTCATCGTGCTGAACATGTGCTGAACACGGAGGTGCCGTACATTCGGTACTTGGATCGGTTGGATCGTGAAGATGTTCGACAACATCAACCGCGTTACTAAACGCTTCCGCTTTTGGTCTACGAGGGTACGTGGACATACTCTCCCCGCTCGTTGCTATGCTTCTCCTAGATAGATCTTGCGTGATCGTAGGAATTTTTTTGAATTACTACGTTCCCCAACAATGTAGGCCGAGAAAGGGGGGGAAGGAAAGAGGAGAAGAGAGAAAGGAAGGGGAGGGATTCGGCCTCCCCCTTCCTTCTCTCCTCCCTCCTCCTTCCTTTCCCCTCCAGGAAATATGGTAGGGGGCGAATAGGATTTGGGCCCCAATTAGGATTCCTCCTACTTGGGCGCCCCCGTAGTTGCCCCCTCTCCCTCCCACGTAGATATATGAGGGGGGGGGGGGTGCGCCTAGAACACATAACAACATATGTTAGCCGTGTGCGGCGCCTTCCTCCATAGGTTACACCCTCGGTCATATCTCTATAGTGCTTAGGCGAAGCCCTGCGTGGATCACTTCACCATCACTGTCACCACGCCGTCGTGCTGACGGAACTCTCCCTTGACACTTTCTGGATAAAGAGTTCGAGGGACGTCATCGAGCTGAATGCGTGCAGAACTCGAAGGTGTCGTACGTTCGGTACTTGATCAGGTGGAATGAGAAGAAGTTCGACTATATCAACCGCGTTGTCAAACTCTTCCGCTTATGGTCTACAAGACATAGACACACTCTCCCCCTCTCGTTGCTACGCATCTCCTAGATAGATCTTGCGTGGGCATAGGAATTTTTTGAAATTTCATGCTACATTCCCCAACAGTGGTATCAGAGCCAGGTCTATGCATAAATAATATGCACGAGTAGAACACAAAAAGTTGTGGACGGTGATCGTCATACTGCTTACCACCAATGTCTTATTTTGATTCGGCGATATTGTTGGATGAAGCGGCCCGGACCAACCTTACATGACCATGTTCATGAGACCGGTTCCACCGACAGACATGCAACTAGTTTTGCATAAAGGTGGCTGGCGGGTGTCTATTTTTCCAACTTTAGTTTAATTGAATTTGATTGCGGCCGGTCCTTGTTGAAGGTTAAAACAACAAACTTGATAAATCACTATCGTGGTTTTGATGCGTAAGTAAGAACGGTTCTTGCTAGAAGCCCATAGCAGCCACATAAAACTTGCAACAACAAAGTAGATAACGTCTAACTTGTTTCTGCAGGGGTGTGTTGTGATGTGATATGGTCAAGACATGATGTGATATACGTTATTGTATGAGATGATCATGTTTTTTAAAAGTTATCGGCAACTGGCAGGAGCCTTATGGTTGTCGCTTTATTGTATGAAATGCAAACGCCATGTAATTGCTTTACTTTATCACTACGCGTTACCGATAGTTGTAGAAGCAATAGTTGGCGAGACGACCACGACGCTACGATGGAGATCAAGGTGTCAAGACGGTGACAATGGAGATCATGACAGAGCTTTGGATATGGAGATCAAAGGCACAAGATGATGATGGACATATCATGTCACATATTTTGATTTCATGTGATATTTATCTTTTATGCATCTTATTTTGCTTAGTACGGTGGTAGCATTATAAGATGATCCCTTACTAAAATTTCAAGGTATAAGTGTTCTCCCTGAGTATGCACCGTTGCGATAGTTCGTCGTGCTGAGACACCATGTGATGATCGGGTGTGATAAGCTCTACGTTCACATACAAGGGGTGCAATAAAGTTTTGCACATGCGGAATACTCGGGTTAAACTTGACGAGCCTAGCATGTACAGACATGGCCTCGGAACACTGGAGTTTGAAAGGTTGAACGTGAATCATATAGTAGATATGATCAACATAGAGATGTTCACCATTGAAGACTACTCCATCTCACGTGATGATCGGACATGGTTTAGTTGATTTGGATCACGTAATCATTTAGATAACTCGAGGGATGTCTATCTAAGTGGGAGTTCTTAAGTAATTTGATTAATTGAACTTAATTTATCATGAACTTAGTCCTGATAGTTTTTGCATATCTATGTTGTAGATCAATGGCCCGTCCTACCGTTCCCTTGAAATTTAACGCATGATGGTAGCAACTACACGGACTGGGTCCGTAACTTGAGAATTATCCTCATTGCTGCACAAAAGAATTATGTCCTTGATGCACCGCTAGGTGAAAGGCCTCTTTGCGAGGCGGATCTTGATGTTATGAGCGTCTATAAGCTCGATCTGATGACTACTTGATAGTTCAATGTGCCATGCTTTACGGCTTAAAATCGAGATTTCAAAGACATTTTGAATGTCATGGACCATATGAGATGTTCCAGGAGTTGAAGTTAATATTTCAAGCAAATACCCGAGTTGAGAGATATGAAGTATCCAACGAGTTCTGTAGCTGCAAGATGGAGGAGAACTGTTATGTCAGTGAACACATACTCAGAATGTCTGGGTATTATAACCACTTGACTCAGCTGGGAGTTAATCTTCCAGATGATAGTGTTATTGACAGAGTTCTTCAATCACTGCCACCAAGCTACAAATGCTTCGTGATGAACTACAACATGCAAGGGATGGATAAGACAATTCCCAAGCTCTTTGCTATGCTCAAAGCTGCGGAGGTAGAAATCAAGAAGGAGCATGAAGTGTTGATGGTTAACAAGACCACTAGTTTCAAGAAAAAGGGCAAAGGGAAGAAGGGGAACTTCAAGAAGAACAGAAAGCAAGTTGCCACTCCCGGGAAGAAGCCCAAGTCTGGACCTAAGCCTGAAACTGAGTGCTTCTACTGCAAAGGGATTGGTCACTGAAAGAATGATGGCAAAGTGAACAAAGGTATTTTTGATATACATGTTATTGATGTGTACCTTAGTAATGCTCGTAGTAGTGCCTGGGTATTTGATACCGGTTCGGTTGCTCATATTTGTAACTCAAAACAGGGGCTACGGATTAAACGAAGATTGACTAAGAACGAGGTGACGATGCACGTCGGGAATGGTTCCAAGGTCGATGTGATCGTCGTCGGCACGCTACCTCTACATCTACCTTTAGGAATAGTTTTAGACCTGAATAATTTTTATTTGGTGCCAGCATTGAGCATGAACATTATATATGGATCTTGTTTAATGCGAGATGGTTATTCATTTAAATCAGAAAAAAATGGTTGTTCTATTTATATGAGTAATATCTTTTATGGTCATGCACCCTTGAAGAGTGGTCTATTTTTGTTGAATCTCGATCGTGGTGATACAAATATTCATAGTATTAATGCCAAAAGATGCAAAGTTGATAATGATAGTGCAACATATTTGTGGCACTGCCTATTAAGTCATATTGGTGTAAAGCACATGAAGAAACTCCATGCAGATGGACTTTTCGAATCACTTGACTATGAATCATTTGATGCTTGCGAACCATGCCTCATGGGCAAGATGACTAAGACTCCGTTCTCCGGAACAATGGAGCAAGCCACTGACTTATTGGAAATAATACATACCAACGTATGCGGTCCGACGAGCGTTGAGGCTCGCGGCGGGTATCGTTATTTTCTAACCTTCACCGATGATTTGAGCAGATATGGGTATATCTACTTGATGAAACACAAGTCTGAAACATTTGAAAAGTTCAAAGAATTTCAGAGTGAAATGGAGAATCATCGTAACAAGAAAATACTGTTTCTACGATCTGATCGCGGAGGCGAATATTTGAGTTACGAGCTTGGCCTTCATTTAAAACAACGTGGAATAGTTTCACAACTGATGCCACCTGGAACACTACAGTGTAATGGTGTGTCCGAACGTCGTAACCGTACTTTATTAGATATGGTATGATCTATGATGTCTCTTACCGATTTACCACTATCATTTTGGGGTTATGCATTAGAGACAGTTGCATTCACGTTAAATACGGCACCATCTAAATCCATTGAGACGACACCGTATGAACTGTGGTTTGGCAAGAAACCTAAGCTGTCGTTTCTTAAAGTTTGGGGTTGCGATGCTTATGTAAAAAAGCTTCAGCCTGATAAGCTCGAACCCAAATCAGAAAAGTGTGTCTTCATAGGATACCCAAAAGAAACTGTTGGGTACACATTCTATCACAGATCCGAAGGCAATATCTTTGTTGCTAAGAATGGATCCTTTCTAGAGAAGGAGTTTCTCTCGAAAGAAGTGAGTGGGAGGAAAGTAGAACTTGATGAGGTAATTGTACCTTCTCTCGAATTGGAATGTAGCTCATCGCAGAAAACCATTCCCGTGATGCCTACACCAACTAGAGAGGAAGCTAATGATAATGATCATGAAACTTCAGATCAAGTTACTACCGAACCTCGTAGGTCAACCAGAGCACATTCCGCACCAGAGTGGTATGGTAATCCTGTTCTGGAAGCCATGTTATTGGACCATGACAAACCTACGAACTATGAGGAAGCGATGATGAGCCCAGATTCCGCAAATGGCTTGAGGTCATGAAATCTGAGATGGGATTCATGTAAGAGAACAAAGTATGGACTTTGGTTGACTTGCCCGATGATCGGCAAGCCCTAGAGAATAAATGGATCTTCAAGAAGAAGACTGACGCTGATGGTAATGTTACTGTCTACAAAGCTCGACTTGTTGCGAAAGGTTTTTGACAAGTTCAAGGAGTTGACTACGATGAGACCTTCTCACCCGTAGCGATGCTTAAGTCTATCCGAATCATGTTAGCAATTGCCGCATTTTATGATTATGAAATCTGGCAAATGGATGTAAAAAATGCATTCCTTAATGGATTTCTTAAGGAAGAGTTGTATATGATGCAACCAGAAGGTTTTGTCGATCCTAAAGGTGCTAACAAAGTGCATAGCTCCGGCGATCCATTTATGGACTGGTGCAAGCATCTCAGAGTTGGAATATACACTTTGATGAGGTGATCAAAGCATATGGTTTTATACAGACTTTTGGAAAAGCCTGTATTTACAAGAAAGTGAGTGGGAGCTCTGTAGCATTTCTAATATTATATGTGGATGACATATTGTTGATTGTAAATGATATATAATTTCTGGATAGCATAAAAAGATACTTGAACAAGAGTTTTTAATGAAAGACCTCAATGAAGCTGCTTATATATTGGGCATCAAGATCTATAGAGATAGATCAAGACGCTTAATTGGACTTTCACAAAGCACATACCTTGATAAAGTTTTGAAAAAGTTCAAAATGGATCAGTCAAAGAAAGGGTTCTTGCTTGTGTTACAAGGTGTGAAGTTGAGTCAGACTCAATGCCCGACCATTGCAGAAGATAGAGAGAAAATGAAAGTCATTCACTATGCCTCAGCCATAGGTTCTATCATGTATGCTATGCTGTGTACTAGACCTGATGTGTGCCTTGCTATAAGTCTAGCGGGGAGGTACCAAAGTAATCCAGGAGTGGATCACTAGACAGCGGTCAAGAACATCCTGAAGTACCTGAAAAGGACTAAGGATGTTTCTCGTTTATGGAGGTGACAAAGAGCTCGCCGTAAATGGTTACGTTGGTGCTAGCTTTGACACTGATCCGGATGACTGATGACCCACAAGTATAGGGGATCAATTGTAGCTCTTTTCAATAAGTAAGAGTGTCGAACCCAACGAGGAGCAGAAGGACATGACAAGTAGTTTTTAGTAAGGTAATGTCTGCAAGTGCTGAAATTGTAAGTAGTAGAGTAGTTTGATAGCAAGGTAATTTGTAACGAGCAAGTAACGATAGTAGTAGCAAAAGTGCAGCAAGGTAGCCCAATTCTTTTGAGGCAAAGGACTGGCCAAAACGGTCTCTTATGATAAGCAAAGCGTTCTTGAGTGTAACACCCCGGATGTAACTTTCCATATTTGTAACTCCAACTCTTGCCATTTTCGGCATTGTGATATGATATTCCCTCCGTGGTTGGGTTTTTTCTTCATTTTGCATTTTGTCCATGTCATGCATCTCATATCATGTCATCATGTGCATCTCATTGGCATACATGTTCGTCTCATGCATCCGAGCATTTTCCCGTTATGCATTTTGCAATCAAGCACTCCTATGTTCCCCGTGGCCTTTTACATTTTTCCGTGGCGGGTACTAAACTTTCTCGGAATGGACCGAGGTTTGTCAAGTGGCCTTGGTACACCACGGTAGACCACACTGTCAAGTTTCGAGTCATTTGGAGCTCGTTTGATACTCCAGCAGTTAAGCTGGGTAACATTGAAGGCCTCTTTTGGGTTGCAGTCCAACACCCCTTCAAAACAGCCCAATAACCATCTAAGTCACTTCCATGCTCTCCGTCGTCGGATCACGATCGTGTGGTAAAACTACACTCCATTTGGAGTCTCCTAGCTCCCTCTACCTATAAATATAGATCCCTTCCCCGAAATCCGGACGAAACCCTAGTCTCCCCGCTCCCTTCGCGCCGTCGGACGAAATCCGGACGGCCGGACACGTCCGCCCGCGCCACCGGACGAATCGCAGGCTGCCACGTGACCGGGCGGTCCCGATTCGCCGCCGACCCAGCAGGCCGCGAGCCCGTCTGAGGCCCTCCGGCCGAACGCGCCGCCGCCTCCCGCGCCGCTTCCTCCCGCCGCCCGGATCACCCGAGCCCGTCGCGGACATCCCGCCGCGGCCGCCCTCGCCCGCCGCCGCCGCCGCCCTCGCCGTAGCCCGCTCCTCCGGCGCCGCCCAGCGCCACGTCGCCGCCCGGCCAGATCCGGCCGCGGGAAGGCCGGATCCGGCCTAGAGGAGCTCCGCCGGCCGCCCTTCCTCCATCTCCGGCGAGCCGCGCCTCGCCTCGGTTCGCGCGCCCCGGATCCAGATCCGGTCTCGGTTGACTTCTCCCCCCCCCCGATTATCCTCTTAAGTCATTTTTCTACAGATATTTTGTTGCATGTTCATCGCATCATAACTTTGCACCCGTAGCTCCGTTTTGGGCGTGTAGCATACCGGAATGTTCGTCTCGATGAGTACATCATTTCATCTCATTGCACCATTTTCATTTGAGCTCATATTGATGCCCGAAATGCTGTTAGAAGAGGGCTATGTGATGTTAGTTTCAGATTCTTATCAGAACATGCAATTTTGTCATTTTTGCCATGATTGATGTGTGCACCCTATAAACTTGAGTCCTACATGTGTTTTGTAATATGCCATGCCATCTTTACAGGGGTGTATGCCATGTATTTTTTTGATCTCTGTGATGACTAGCACAAGCATGCAAACTAGGCTTCATGATGTTGCTGATTTCAGCCCTGATACTGCTTGATATTTTTATGCCATGTAAACTTGATGTTATAGAGAGATCCATGCTTATTTTGAGATACTTCAGTAAGGATGTTTTGAACATATGGTTATGCTCTGTCCATCCATTCCCTTTTTTGCAATTATGGAGTGCCATAGCTTGAGTCAATCGAGATCTACTTTTGCTATACAATGTTTCCTGGCAGATTGTTTACATGTTATTCAATTTTGCCAAGGTTGTTGTAGTTGATCCGTGTATGCTATGATGTTTTTCTTGCCATTTATAGCTTCTATGCCATGTCTTCTTGATGGATGTATGCTTAGTTTATCATGAAATGCTCTGTAGTGAGTGCATCGAGCTCATGAAGATGCCTTCATAATTCTGTCAATGTCATGCCTGTTTGCTTTGAATCATAACTTGAGACTTGCTATATTGACATGGGTGTTATTACATTTTCTGATTCCTTTTGGCTCATGGTCAGTAAGGGACTTTCGTGCTATGCTTTGAGTAGATTCATGCCATTCCTTTTTTTGCTATTATAAGTTCCTGTAGCATGTTGTTTGCTTGCTCTGAACATTGATTCCTGATGCTGATTCTGCAATAATCCATTCTTGGGTGATTCCTTGCCGGGGGAGTTGTTTCTGTTATTTCCTCATCAGGGGTTGGCGTCCATTCTGCAATAAACTCTGCCAGTGCCCTGCTCTGAATAGTTGAAGTGCTCTCAAACTTCAAACCAAAGCTGGATAACTCCAAAGCCCACTCCACTATTCTGCCGGTAGCCTCAGGGTTTTGGAGTATCCTTTGCAATGGAAAACGAGTAACAACCGTGATCTCATGGGCTTGGAAGTAGTGGCGCAGTTTCCTTGAGGCCATGACGAGGCCAAAGATCAACTTTTGCACACCAGAGTACCTCCATCTGGCCCCTTGTAACAAGGAGATGATGAAGTACACTGGGCACTGCACCACTTTCTTCCTTGCCGCGTCCTTGGGGTTGTTCTCGTTGCCGTGCTCACTGCTGTTCTGATCCTTCTCTGACTCTACCGTGACCTGGTCACTCTCTGCTTCATATACTTCTCGCTGTGCTACCAGGGCCGCACTGACCACTTGGTTGGTTGCTGCCAAGTAAAGCAACAATGACTCTTGAGGTTTGGGTGCTGCCAGGGTGGGCACAGATGATAGGTAGGCCTTCAACTCCTGCAAAGCTGCATCTGCTTCCGGGGTCCACTTCATAGGCCCTGCTTTCTTCAAAATTTTGAAGAACGGCGAGAACGCTTCAACGAACTTGGAAATGAATCTGCTTAGCGCGGCAACACATCCCGTCAAGTGCCTCACATCCTTAACTGTCCTTGGCGCTTGGATCTACTCAATGGACTTGATCTTGTTGTTGGGGAACGTAGTAATTTCAAAAATTTTCCTACGATCACGCAAGATCATGGTGATGCATAGCAACGAGATGAGAGTGTTGTCTACGTACCCTCGTAGACCCGACAGCGGAAGCGTTGACATAGCGTAGAGGAAGTAGTCGTACTTCTTCACGATCCAACCGATCCAAGTACCGAGCGTCACGGCACCTCCGAGTTCAGCACACGTTCAGCTCGATGGCGTCCCTCGAACTCCGATCCAGCCGAGTGTTGAGGAGAGTTTAAATCGACCTGACGGCGTGGTGGCGATGATGATGTTCCACCGGTAGCGGGGCTTCGCCTAAGCTCCGCTCTGATATTCTCGAGGTGTAATGTGGTGGAAGGGGGCACCGCACACGGCTAAGGAAAGATCTCAAGGATCAACTTGTGTGTCATGGGGTGCCCCCTGCCCCTGTATATAAAGGAGGGAAGGGGGAGGGGCTGGTCGGCCAAGGGAGGTGCGCCAGGTGTCCTACTCCTACTAGGGTAGGATTCCCCCAATCCTAGTCCAACTAGGTTTCCCCAAGTGGGAAGGGAGAGAGAGGGGGCGCCCCTTCTCCTAGTCCTAATAGGACTAGGGAAGGGGAAAGGTGTGACCAGCACTTGGGCCCCTTCTCTCCTTTCCACTAAGGCCCATGTTGGCCCATTAGCATTAGGGGGTTCGGTAACCTCCGGTGCCAGTAAAATTCCCAATTTCACGGAACACTTCCGATGTCCAAACATAGTCTTCCAATATATGAATCTTTATGTCTCGACCATTTCGAGACTCCTCGTCACGTCCGTGATCTCATCCGGACTCCAAACAACCTTGGTACAGAAACATCATAAAACTCATAGTAAGCATCATCGAAGCGTTAAGCGTGCGGACCCTACGGGTTCGAGAACTATGTAGACATGACCGAGACACCTCTCCGGTCAATAACCAATAAGCGGGACCTGGATGCCCATATTGGCTCCTACATATTCTACGAAGATCTTTATCGGTCGAGACCGCATAACAACATCGTTGTTCCCTTTGTCATCGGTATGTTACTTGCGAGATTCGATCGTCGGTATCCAATACCTAGTTCAATCTCGTTACCGGCAAGTCTCTTTACTCGTTCCGTAATACATCATCTCACAACTAACTCATTAGTTGCAATGCTTGCAAGGCTTATGTGATGTGCATTACCGAGAGGGCCCAGAGATACCTCTCCAGAGCAATCGGAGTGACAAAACCTAATCTCGAAATCGCCAACTCAACATGTACCTTTGGAGACACTGTAGTACTCCTTTATAATCACCCGATTCACGTTGTGACGTTTGGTAGCACCAAAGTGTTCCTCCGGTAGCGGAGTTGCATAATCTCATAGTTACGGGAACATGTATAAGTCATGAAGAAAGCAATAGCAACATACTAAGCGATCAAGTGCTAGGCTAACGGAATGGGTCATGTCAATCAGATCATTCTCCTAATGATGTGATCCCGTTAATCAAATGACAACTCATGTCTATGGTTAGGAAACATAACCATCTTTGATTAACGAGCTAGTCAAGTAGAGGCATACTAGTGACACTCTGTTTGTCTATGTATTCACACATGTATTATGTTTCCGGTTAATACAATTCTAGCATGAATAATAAACATTTATCATGATATAAGGAAATAAATAATAACTTTATTATTGCCTCTAGGGCATATTTCCTTGATCTCCCACTTGCACTAGAGTCATTAATCTAGTTCACATCATCATGTGATTCAACACCAATATTTACATCTGTATGTGATTAACACCCATAGTTCACATCGTCATGTGACCAACACCCAAAGGGTTTACTAGAGTCAATAATCTAGTTCACATCGCTATGTGATTAACACCCAAAGAGTACTAAGGGATGATCATGTTTTGCTCGTGAGAGAAGTTTAGTCAGCAGGTCTGTCACATTCAGAGCCGTATGTATTTACAAATATTCTATGTCTACAATGCTGCGCGGGGCTACTCTAGCTAATTGCTCCCACTTACGATATGTATCCAGTTGAGACTTAGAGTCATACGGATCAGTGTAAAAAGCTTGCATCGATGTAACTCTTTCTGACGGGCTCTTTTATCACCTCCATAATCGAGAAATATTTCCTTAGTCCTCACTAAGGATGTTCTTGACCAATGTCCGATGATCTACTCCTAGATCACTATTGTACTCCTTGCCAAATTGAGCAAGGTATACAATAGGTGCAGTACATAGCATAGCATACTTTATAGAACCTATGGCTGAGGTATAAGGAATGACTTTCATTCTCTTTCTATCTTCTGCCGTGGTCGGGCTTTGAGTCTTACTCAATTTTACACCTTGTAACACAGGCAAGAACTCTTTCTTTATTTGTTCCATTTTGAACCTTTTCAAAATCTTGACAAGGTATGTACTTATTGAAAACTTATCAAGCGTCTTGATCTATCTCAATAGATCTTGATGCTCAATATGTAAGCTTGACTTCACCGAGGTCCTTCTTTGAAAAACTCCTTTCAAATACTCCTTTATGCTTTGCGAATAATCCTACATTATTTCCGATCAACAATATGTCATTCACATATATTTATCGGAAATCTTTGTAGTGCTCCCACTCACTTTCTTGTAAATCTGGGCTTTTCCAAAAGTGCATATAAAACCATATCTTTGATCAACTCATCAAAGCGTATATTCCAACTCCGAGATGCTTGCACGGTCCATTGATGGATCATTGGAGCTTGCACATTTTGTTAGCTCCTTTAGGATTGACAAAACCTTACGGTTGCATCATATACAACTCTTCTTTAATAAATCCATTAAAGAATGTAGTTTTGACATCCATTTGCAGATTTCATAAAATGTGGCAATTGCTAACATGATTCGGACAGACTTAAGAATCGCTTCTGATTGAGAAAATCTCATTGTAGTCAACACCTTGAACTTGTCGAAAACCTTTTGTGACAAGTCGAGCTTTATGAATAGTAACACTACTATCGATGTCCGTCTTCCTCTTGAAGATCCATTTATTTAACATGGCTTGCTGATCATCGAGCAAGTCAATCAAAGTCCATACTTTGTTCTCATACATGGATCCTATCTCAGATTTCATGGCCTCAAGCCATTTCGCGAATCTGGGCTCATCATTGCTTCCTCATGGTTCGTAGGTTCATCATGGTCTAGTAACATGACTTCCAGAACATGATTACCGTACCACTACAGTGCGGATCTTACTCTGGAAGACCTACGAGGTTTGGTAGCAACTTGATCTGAAGTTTCATGATCATCATCATTAACTTCCTCACTAATTGGTGTAGGAATCACTAGAACTGATTTACGTGATGAACTACTTTCCAATAAGGGAGAAGGTACAATTACCTCATCAAGTTTCTACTTTCCTTCCATTCACGTCTTTTCGGCGAAACTTCTTCTCTAGAAAGGATCCACCTTAACAGCGAAAAACTTGCCTTCGGATCTGTGATAGAAGGTGTACCCAATAGTTACCTTTGGGTATTCTATGAAGGCGCACTTCTCGATTTGGGTTTGAGCTTATCGGTGAAAAAAATTTCACATAAGCATCACAACTCCAAACTTTAAGAAACGACGACTTCGGTTCTTGCTAAACCATAGTTCATACGGTGTCATCTCAACGGATTTAGATGGTGCCCTATTAAGCGTGAATGCATTTGTCTCTAATGCATAACCCCAAAGCGATAGTGGTAAATCGGTAAGAGACATCATTGATCGCACCATATCAAAATAAAATGCAGTTCTGACGTTCAGACACACCATAACGTTGTGGTGTTCCAGGTGGCGTGAGCTGTGAAACTATTCCACTTTGTTTTAATTGAAGACCAAACTTGTAACTCAAATATTTATCTCCACGATCAGATCGCAGAAACTTTATTTTCTTGTTACGATGATTTTCCACTTCACTCTGAAATTCTTTGAACCTTTCAACTATTTCAGACTTATGTTTCATCAAGTAGATATACCCATATCTACTCAAATCATCTTGTGAAGGTCATAAAAATAACGATACTTGCCACGAGCATCAACACTCATTGGATCGCATATATCGGTATATATGTGTTATTTCCAATAAGTCGGTAGCTCGTTCCATTGTTCCGAAGAACGGAGTTTTAGTCATCTTGCCCAAAAGGCACGGTTCGCAAGCATCAAATGATTCATAACCAAGTGATTCGAAAGTCCATCGGCATGGAGTTTTCTTCATAAACTTTACACCAATATGACCTAAGCGGCGATTGCCACAAATAAGTTGCACTATCATTATTAACTTTGCATCTTTTGGTTTCAATTTTATGAATATGTGTATCACTATGATCGAGATCCAATGAACCATTTTCATTGGGTGTGTAACCATATAAGGTTTTATTCATGTAAACAGAACAACAATTTATTCTCTTACTTAAATGAATAACCGTATTGCAATAAACATGATCAAATCATATTTATGCTCAACACCAAATAACACTTATTTAGGTTCCATACTAATCCCGAAAGTATAGGGAGTGTGTGATGATGATCAAATCAATCTTGGAACTACTTCCAACACTCATCGTCACTTCCCCTTCAACTAGTTTATGTTCATTACGCAACTCCGTTTCAAGTTACTACTCTTAGCAACTGAACCAGTATCAAATACCGAGGGGTTACTACGAACACTAGTGAAGTACACATCAATGATCTGTATATCAAATATACTTTTGTTCACTTTGCCATCCTTCTTATTCGCCAAATACTTGGGGTAGTTCCGCTTCCAGTGACCAGTTCCATTGCAGCAAAAGCACTTAGTCTCAGGCTTAGGTCCAGACTTGGGCTTCTTCACTCGAAAGCGACAACTTGCTTGCCGCTCTTCTTGAAGTTCCCCTTCTTCCCTTTGCCCTTTTCCTTGAGACTAGTGGTCTTGTCAATCATCAACACTTGATGCTCTTTCTTGATTTCTACCTTCGTCGATTTCAACATCACGAAGAGCTCGGGAATCGTTTTCGTCATCCCTTGCATACTATAGTTCATCACGAAGTTCTACTAACTTAGTGATGGTGACTAGAGAATTCTGTCAATCACTATCTTATCTGGAAGATTAACTCCGCTTGATTCAAGCGATTGAAGTACCGGACAATCGAGAACATGCTCACTAGTTGAGCGATTCTCTTCCATCTTTTAGCTATAGAACTTGTTGGAGACTTCATATCTCTCAACTCGGGTATTTGCTTGAAATATTAACTTCAATTCTGGATCATCTTATATGGTCCATGACGTTCAAAACGTCTTTGAAGTCCCGATTCTAAGCTGTTAAGTATGGTGCACTAAACTATCAAGTAGTCATCATATTGAGCTAGCCATAGCGTTCATAACGTCTATATTTGCTCCTGCAATAGGTTACATCACCTAGCGGTGCATTAAGGACATAATTATTACGTGCGGCAATGAGGATAAACCTCGGATCACGGATCCAATCCGCATCATTGCTACTAACATTTTTCAATACAATTTTCTCTAGGAACACATATAAAAACATAGGGAAGCAACAACGCGAGCTATTGATCTACAACATAATTTGCAAAATACTACGGGACTAAGTTCATGATAAATTAAAGTTCAATTAATCATATTACTTAAGAACTCCCACTTAGATAGACATCTCTCTAATCCTCTAAGTGATCACGTGATCCAAATCAACTAAACCATGTCCGATCATCACGTGAGATGGAGTAGTTTCAATGGTGAACATCACTATGTTGATCATATCTACTATATGATTCACGCTCGACCTTCGGTCTCCGTGTTCGAGGTCATATCTTATATGCATAGCTCGTCAAGTATAACTTTGAGTATTCGGCGTGTGCAACTGTTTTGCATCCGTTGTATTTGAGCGTAGAGCCTATCACACCCGATCATCACGTGGTGTCTCGGCCACGAAGAACTTTATAGCGGTGCATACTCGGGAGAACACTTCTTGATAATTTTTAGTGAGAGATCATCTTATAATGCTACCGTCAATCAAAGCAAGATAAGATGCATAAAGGATAAACATCACATGCAATCAATATAAGTGATATGATATGGTCATCATCATCTTTGTGCTTGTGATCTCCATCGCCAAGCACCGTCATGATCACCATCGTCACCGGTAGCGACACCTTGATCTCCATCGTAGCATCGTTGTCGTCTCGCCAATCTTATGCTTCCACGACTATCACTACCGCTTAGTAATAAAGTAAAGCATTACATCGCGATTGCATTGCATACAATAAGCGACAACCATATGGCTCCTGCCCGATTGCCGATAACTTCGGTTACAAAACATGATCATCTCATACAATAAAATATAGCATCACGTCTTGACCATATCACATCACAACATGCCACCGCAAAAACAAGTTAGGCGTCCTCTACTTTGTTGTTGCAAGTTTTACGTGGCTGCTACGGGCTGAGCAAGAACCGTTCTTACCTACGCATCAAAACCACAGCGATAGTTTGTCAAATAGACTCCGTTTAACCTTCTCAAGGACCGGGCATAGCCACACTCGGTTCAACTAAAGTTGGAGAGACAGGTCTTCCACAAGCCATCTATGTGCAAAGCACGTCGAGAACCGGTCTCAGCGTAAAATGCAGCGTAAGGTTGGTCTGGATCGTCTTTCCAACAATACCGCTGAACCAAAAGTATGACATCTTTGGTAGGCGGTATGACTTGTATCGTCCACAACTCACTTGTGTTCTACTCGTGCATATCATCAAACCATAAAACCTAGGCTCGGATGCCCTTTGTTGGGGAGCGTAGTAATTTCAAAAATTTTCCTACGATCACGCCAAGATCATGGTGATGCATAGCAACGAGATGAGAGTGTTGTCTACGTACCCTCGTAGACCAGCAACGGAAGCGTTGACGCATAGCGTAGAGGAAGTAGTCGTACTTCTTCACGATCCAACCGATCCAAGTACCGAGCGTCACGGCACCTCCGAGTTCAGCACTGCGTTCAGCTCGATGGCGTCCCTCGAACTCCGATCCAGCCGAGTGTTGAGGGAGAGTTTCACGTCGACCTGACGGCGTGGTGGCGATGATGATGTTCCACCGTGAGGGCTTCGCCTAAGCTCCGCTTCGGTATTCTCGAGGTGTAATGTGGTGGAAGGGGCACCGCTGCGGCTAAGGAAAGATCTCAAGGATCAACTTGTGTGTCATGGGGTGCCCCCTGCCTGTATATAAAGGAGGGAAGGGGAGGGGCTGGTCGGCCAAGGGAGGTGCGCCAGGTGTCCTACTCCTACTAGGAGTAGGATTCCCCAATCCTAGTCCAACTAGGTTTCCCCAAGTGGGAAGGGAGAGAGAGGCGCCCCTTCTCCTAGTCCTAATAGGACTAGGGAAGGGAAAGGTTGACCAACACTTGGGCCCCTTCTCTCCTTTCCACTAAGGCCCATGTTGGCCCATTAGCATTAGGGGTTAGGTAACCTCCGGTACTTGGTAAAATTCCCAATTTCACGGAACACTTCCGATGTCCAAACATAGTCTTCCAATATATGAATCTTTATGTCTCGACCATTTCGAGACTCCTCGTCACGTCCGTGATCTCATCCGGGACTCGAACAACCTTGATGCAGAAACATCATAAAACTCATAGTAGCTGTCATCGAAGCGTTAAGCGTGCGGACCCTACGGGTTCGAGAACTATGTAGACATGACCGAGACACCTCTCCGGTCAATAACCAATAAGCGGGACCTGGATGCCCATATTGGCTCCTACATATTCTACGAAGATCTTTATCGGTCGGACCGCATAACAACATACGTTGTTCCCTTTGTCATCGGTATGTTACTTGCCCGAGATTCGATCGTCGGTATCCAATACCTAGTTCAATCTCGTTACCGGCAAGTCTCTTTACTCGTTCCGTAATACATCATCTCACAACTAACTCATTAGTTGCAATGCTTGCAAGGCTTATGTGATGTGCATTACCGAGAGGGCCGAGATACCTCTCCGAGCAATCGGAGTGACAAAACCTAATCTCGAAATACGCCAACTCAACATGTACCTTTGGAGACACCTGTAGTACTCCTTTATAATCACCCGATTACGTTGTGACGTTTGGTAGCACCAAAGTGTTCCTCCGGTGGCAGGAGTTGCATAATCTCATAGTTACAGGAACATGTATAAGTCATGAAGAAAGCAATAGCAACATACTAAGCGATCAAGTGCTAGGCTAACGGAATGGGTCATGTCAATCAGATCATTCTCCTAATGATGTGATCCCGTTAATCAAATGACAACTCATGTCTATGGTTAGGAAACATAACCATCTTTGATTAACGAGCTAGTCAAGTAGAGGCATACTAGTGACACTCTGTTTGTCTATGTATTCACACATGTATTATGTTTCCGGTTAATACAATTCTAGCATGAATAATAAACATTTATCATGATATAAGGAAATAAATAATAACTTTATTATTGCCTCTAGGGCATATTTCCTTTACTTGTCGGGGTTGGCTTCGATCCCGGATGGGACACAAAGAATCCAAGTAGCTTGCCGGAGGGAACACCAAACACACACTTCTCCCCGTTAAGCTTCAAGTTGATCTTGCACAAATTAGAAAATGTCTCCTCCAAATCCTGGACAAGGGTGGCCTTATCCTTGGTTTCGACCACAATGTCATCCATATAAGCTTCTATGTTTCTGTGCAACTGTGGCTCAAAACCAATCTGAATTGCTCTTGCAAAGGTGGACCCGGCACTCTTTAATCCGAAAGGCATGCGGACAAAACAGTACGTACCACATGGAGTGATGAACGACGTCTTCTCCTCATCCTCTTTGGACATGAAGATCTGGTGGTATTCGGAGTATGCATCTAAAAAGGATAACAGATCACAACCTGAAGTGGAATCCACAATCTGGTCGATGCGCGGTAAGGGAAATGGGTCCTTCGGGCAAGCCTTGTTGAGATCTGTGAAATCAATGCAAAGCCTCCATTTCCCATTCGCTTTCCGGACTACCACTGGGTATGCCAACCACGTAGGGTGCAATACCCCTCTGACTAGACCAGATGCCTCTAGCTTCTTGATTTCCTCGGCAATGAACTGCTGCCGCTCCAAGGACTACTTTCGGACTTTCTACTTGATGGGCCGGGCATGTGGGCAGACAACAAGGTGGTGCTCGATTACTTCCCTAGGAACACCGGGGATATCAGATGGTTGCTAGGCAAACACATCAATATTTGCCTGCAGGAAGGCAACAAGCGTGCTTTCCTATTTGTCATCGAGGGTGGCGCTGATAGTGAAAGTACCATCAACGCTAGCCAGCCCTACCGGGACCTTCTTCACCTGGGGCACAACAACGTTGGATCTCTTGCTATTGGAACACTCCGGCACGTCGCCAACGGGTGCCGTGCACTCGGAGGGGGCATGCTTCCTGGACTCCTTGCCGGAGGTTCTACAGTCCCTCTTCTTCCCTTTGCTTTCCTTGGCGGGAGCTGCTGCTGCCGTAGCCTCTACTGCGACTGCATCCTGGTACATCTTGTCCACACATATAATTGCATCCTTCTCATATGATGGGATAGTGATGACTCCCAGCGGCCCAGGCATCTTCAAGGTGTTGTAAGCATAGTGGGATGCTGCCATGAACTTAGCCAGAGCTGGGCATCCCAGAATCCCATTATACGGCAGGGGGAGATCAACCTCATCAAACACAATCTTCTCAGTCTGATAGTTTAGTTCTCCCCCAAATGTCACCGGCAACGTAATCTTTCCCTTGGGACGGATCCTGCCGGGATTAACTCCTTGAAACATGCCGGTAACCTCTAGCTCTTCTTCTCCTATCTGAAGCTTGTTGATGACTGCCGGGGAAATCAGATTCAACCCGGTCCCGCCATCCACTAACATCTTTGTGACTTTGAGGTTGCGAATTGTTGTGGAGACAAACAATGGCAAACACCCTACCGCAGTGGTGCGACCAGGGTGATCCTCCTCATCAAATATGGTGGGCATGCGGGACCACTTGAGCAGCTTCCGGGCCTCTGGTGCTGGCTCCACAGCATTGACTTCTCGTGCCCATCGTTTGAGTTGGCGATGAGAGGTGTGCAAAGATGCACCTCCATTAATGCATATGGCGTTAGTGGCCTTCTGAAATTCCTGCTCACTGGTTTCCTCTTCATTCCCTTCATCACTCACATCATCACAGACTTCCTTCCCTTGGCCCCTGGCGGGTTTACCTTGGTTCCGAAAGGTTTGTCGGGGCGATTTGCTTCACCGCCTCGGCCCTTGGCGCCAGCAGCATTCTGACCTTTCTCCTTGTCACGCTTATCATACTCTGCCCTCTGTCTCTTGACGAGTTGCTCAACCTGATAACACTCCTGAAGGTCATGGCCTTTGGTCCGGTGGATCTTGCAGTACGGCCCATCACCCTTCCCAACTTTTTTCATGGCAGCGGCTTCCCGACAGGCAGTTCATGTGGCAGCTTCCTTGCCGGGGGCCTCAGCCTTGGCCTTCTTGCCGGTACTAGGTGTGCCAGAACCTTCCACAGTGATCACTGCCTTATCTCTTGGCTTCTTATTGCGCTTCTTGCCCTTTCTCGGACTAGTTGATTCATCTTAATCCTCTGAATCAACATTGATGCAATCCTCCTCTCCGGGCAACTTCCTTCCTTCCTCCATCCGGGCACACTTATCCACCAGTGTGTATAGTTCCTTCACAGTCTTGGGCAACCATACATTCATCTTAGAACGAATGCGACGGTTGCGCACATTAGACTGGAAGGCTGCTATAACAGCTGCCGGGTGGATATTTGGAATATTTCTATGAACTTTACTGAATCTCTGTAAATACTTATGGAGGGTTTCTCCTTCCTTCTGCTGGAGAAGCTGCAGGTCGCTGGGTCTGCTGGGCTCTTGGTGGCCACCGATGAAAGCACCGATGAACTCGTGGCACAGGTCTGCCCATGATGAAATGGAGTTCTCTGGCAGGTGCATCAGCCAAGACCTCACATTGGACTTGAGGGCCAAAGGGAAGTAGTTGGCAAACACCTTATCGTCTCTTCCCCCGGCAGCCTGAACAGCGATGGTGTAGATGCTTAGGAACTCTGCCGGGTTCAGTCTCCCGTCGTACTTCTCGGGTATCTCTGGCTTGAACGTACGAACGGACGGCCAACGAACTTGCCGCAGCTCCCGTGTAAAGGCAGGGCAGTCAACCTCGAAAGGTAGGTACCTGCCAACACCGAGCGCAGGCTCGTCAACATTGAGGCCGCCGCACCTGTTGGTCTGGCGGAGGTCGTCGTGGCGCCGTTCCACAACGACATGTGCGTCTTCCTGCTGCCTATCCTCCGGGGCTCGATGTTGGCCAGGACGTGCTCGAGGGTCGGAAGAGGCCATCGAGACGTCGTCGGGGTCTTGATTCTGTTGTGCCCACGTAGGCTGCTGCGGCAGGGACTGCACGGTGGGGACATCCCCCTCCGTTCGGCCAGCAGTACGGGCGCTTGCTGACGCTTGAGGAGGTCGTGGCGAGCTAGCTCGTCGCGAGCCCCCAGCCTCGGCGAAACCGAGCAGACTCTGGATGGTAGCACGCCACTCATCCATCTGCTCGGCTGTCGGCGGAAACCTCAGTAGTAGCTGAGCTCGCGCCATAGCCTCCATGGATGTGCTCAGCATAGATGTTGATGACGTCGACCGAACCATCGCCTGGCTCCTGACGGTGCCTGTGGCGGCGACGATGGCGTGGCACGCCCGCGCTGCTGTGGGATGACCACTTGGGCAGCAGGGCCGCGCGGTGATGGGGCTTGAAGGTATGCGGCTCCGTCGGGCGCAGCGGTCGGGTCGGCTCGCCCAGGAGGAGGCACATGCGTCGTGAGCACCCCCGTGGGCGATGGCTCACCCCAGACTGAGCGCTGTTGTTGTGGCTGCGCCCGCCGGTGGGAGGAGGGGGTGCAAGCGGAGCGACCCTCTTGTTCGCGCCTTGCGGAGCGTGATCATCGAAATGCTGCTGATGTTGTCCTTCTCCGATGTTTCCAGCCCCCGTGACGGCCGCAGGGGGAGTGGTGGTGGTGCCACCTACTCCAACCACGCCCCCAACAGTGCTCACGTCCTCGCTTTTCTCCGCATCTCCCACAACGTTGGAAGCTGCGGGCGCCTGAGCCTTCGAAGTGGATGGCTGGGCTGAAGAACCAGACTTCTTTTTCTTGGGCGCCATGGCCAACGGCATCGCCGAAGATGAAGATGATGCGCTGCGCACGCTTTTAGGTTCACACAAGCGATCCCCCTACCTAGCGCGCCAAAGATGTCACAGGATATCCGCGTCCACCTATGGGACCGGGCGGCCCCTTGCTGGTTCGGCGGGGGGACGTCGCGTTACAAAGAAGCGAGATGAGCCTGGCGGACGGCGAAAAGCACACGAGCAATTTACCCAGGTTCGGGCCGCCGCGAGGAGTAAGACCCTACTCCTGCTTTGGTGGATTGATGGTGGAATGAAAGTGGTGGTGCGTAGTACACTTGCCCGGCAAGGTTTGCCTCAGGGCTATGGCGACTACGCGCGTGTGGTGGCTGGGGTTTGTCAACTAAACAACCCTCTAACCCCTCCTACGAGTGCCATGGGCCTCCTTTCATAGATTAAGGGGTCACCACAATGGCAAAGTGGTCATTATCCACTGATATGACAGCAAACAATGCTATCATACCTAACTCTGCGGGCTGACAGGGTGCATTAAATGCACCACTTAGTGTCACATCACTGGTTGCCCGGCAAGGTCTGCCGGGCTATCTCGCTAGCTCCGCATCTGTCCTCTTGACATATAGGAGGACGAGTGTCATATGTGAGTTTCTTCTGTAGGAGATGGCTGCCACTTAATCACCTTGTGGCTTGACACCACACAGATTGACGACGTGGGTCGTGCTTGAGTGTTTGGCGGGGTGGTTCAGCCTCCGCGAGCCCCGGCAGGCTCTGCCGGGGAGTCTTGGTCACTTGGTTCTGGTGGTGGACCTGCCCCTTGCCGGGTTCGCCTGCCCGGCAAGGGAGGCCCTTTCCTTGCAGATATCTCATCATTCTAGCTTGATCTTGGTCTCTCTGAGCTGCATGTTGGCTCTTCAAATTAATTCTTGGTTCTCCACTCTCTGGCTTGTGCTGATGCTTCAATCTTGATCTTGTGCCTCTGCACAGTTGGTTTATGTGTTCTTCCGGTGTCAAAGTTTGGATAATATTACTTTCAACATTAATGGGAGTACCTGAGATATAATGTTTTATTCATTGTCCATTGACAACCTTCGGGTTAGTACCTTCAGAATTATTTATTTTGATGGCTCCAAACCGATAAACCTCCTCGATAACATAGGGGCCTGCCCATTTTGAAAGGAGTTTTCCTGCAAAGAATCTGAAACGAGAGTTGTACAAAAGAACATATTCTCTGACTTTAAACTCACGCTTTTGGATTCTTTTGTCATGCCATCTTTTAACTTTCTCTTTGAATAATTTTGCATTTTCATTAGCTTGGGTTCTCCATTCATCTAATGAGGTAATATCAAATAACCTCTTTTCACCAGCAAGCTTGAAATCATAGTTGAGCTCTTTGATGGCCCAAAATGCTTTATGTTCTAACTCAAGAGGCAAATGACAAGCTTTTCCGTAAACCATTTTATAAGGAGACATACCCATTGGGTTTTTATATGCTGTTCTATAAGCCCAAAGTGCATCATCTAATTTCTTAGACCAATTCTTCCTGGACCTATTAACAGTCTTTTGCAAAATTAATTTTATTTCTCTATTGCTAAGTTCAACTTGACCACTAGACTGAGGATGATAGGGTGATGCAATTCTATGGTTAACATCATACTTGGCAAGCATTTTACATAAAGCACCATTAATAAAGTGTGAACCACCATCAGTCAATTAATATCTAGGGACTCCAAACCTTGGGGAAATAACTTCCTTAAGCATTTTAATATAGGCATTGTGATCAGCACTACTGGTTGGAATAGCTTCTACCCATTTAGTAACATAATCAACAGCAACCAAAATATGTGTATACCCATTAGAGGAGGGAAAAGGTTCCATGTAATCAAATCCCCAAACATCAAATGGTTCGTCGGCAAGTGAATAATTCATAGGCATTTCTTGACGCTTACCGATATTACCTATTCTTTGACATTCATCACAAGATGAGACGTACTTACGGGCATCCTTGAAGAGAGTAGGCCAATAAAATCCAGACTGCAATACCTTGTGAGCAGTTCTATCTCCAGCATGATGCCCTCCATAAGCTTCGGAGTGACATTTCCGTAGGATCTGTCCCTGTTCATGCTTAGGTACACAACGTCTAATAATACCATCTACTCCTTCTTTATAAAGATGTGGGTCATACCAAAAGTAATGTCTTAAATCATAGAAGAATTTTTCTTTTGTTGGCAAGTAAAGCTAGGTGGTAAATATTTAGCAACAATGTAACTAGCATAGTCAGCATACCAAGGAGTACTATGAGAAACATTTATTGCAGCTAACTGCTCATCAGGAAAACTATCATCAATAGGTAGTGGGTCATCAGGCACATTTTCAAGCCTAGACAAATTATCAGCTACGGGGTTCTCAGCTCCTTTTCTATCAATGATATGTAAATCAAATTCTTGTAACAAGAGAACCCATCGAATAAGTCTAGGTTTGGCATCTTTCTTTTCCATAAGATATTTAATAGCAGCATGGTCTGTGTGAACAGTTACTTTGGAATCAACAATATAAGGTCTAAATTTATCACAAGAAAACATCACTGCTAAGAATTCTTTGTCAGTGGTAGCATAATTTATTTGAGCATTGTCTAGAGTTTTACTAGCATAATGAATAACATCCAATTTCTTATCAAGTCTTTGTCCTAGAACAGCACCAACATCATAATCACTAGCATCACACATAATTTCAAAAGGCAAGTTCCAATCAGGTGGTAAAACAATAGGTGCAGAAATTAAGGCTTTCTTGAGTGTTTCAAAGGCTTCTAAGCAATCATCATCAAAAACAAAAGGAATATCCTTTTGCAAAAGACTAGTGAGAGGCCTAGAAATTTTAGAAAAGTCTTTGATAAATCTCCTATGGAAGCCAGCATGACCTAGGAAACTACGAATACCATTTATATCTTTAGGACATGGCATTTTCTCAATTGCATTAACCTTAGCTTTGTCCACTTCAATACCTCTTTCAGAAATTTTATGACCCAAGACAATGTCTTCATTAACTATAAAGTGGCACTTCTCCCAATTCAAGACAAGATTTGTTTGTTCACATCTCTACAAAACTCGATCAAGATTGCTTAAACAATCATCAAAAGACTTTCCCATAAACAGAGAAATTGTCCATTAAACCTCAACAATCTTTTCACAAAAGTCAGAGAATATAGCAGTCATACATCTTTGAAAGGTAGCAGGTGCACTACATAAACCAAAAGGCATATGTCTATAAGCATAGGTTCCAAAAGGACAAGTAAAAGTGGTCTTTTCTTGATCAGGTTGAGAAGCAATTATTTGTGAAAAGCCAGAATATCCATCAAGGAAGCAAAAGTGTGTGCTTAGATAATGTTTCAAGCATTTGATCAATAAAAGGCAAAGGGTAATGATCTTTTCTAGTTGCTTTGTTTAATTTTCTAAAATCAATTACCATCCTATAGTCTGTAACAATTCTTTGTGGAATAAGTTTCATTCTTATCATTAGGAACAATAGGTATACCTCCTTTCTTAGGGACACAATGAACAAGACTTACCCATATACTATCAGCTATAGGATAGATTATTATACCTGCTTCCAGAAGTTTTAATATTTCCGTTCTTACGGCTTCTTTCATCTTCGGATTTAACCGACGTTGGTGATCAACAACGGGTTTAGCATCAGGTTCCATATTAATTTTGTGCTAACATAGAGTGGTACTAATGCCCTTTAAATCATCAAGAGTATATCCAATAGCAGCTCGGTGCTTCCTTAGAACTTTGAATAATCTTTCTTCTTCATGTACTGAAAGGTTAGCACTAATAATAACATGATATATCTTCTTTTCATCAAGATAAGCATATTTCAAAGTGTCTGGCAACTGTTTTATTTCAAGCACAGGATCACCTTTAGGTGGAGGTGGACCTCCTAGAGTTTTAATATGAAAATTGTGTTTAAGCAGAGGACGTTGTTCAAAGAAAATCTTATCTGTTTCATTCCTTTCATGCATATGTAAATCATTTTCATGGTCTAGGAAATATTGTTCTAAAGGATCAGTAGGTGGTACAACAATAGAAGCAAGAGCAATTAATTCATCCTTACTAGGCAATTCTTTTTCATGAAGATTTCTACTAAACTTGGAAAAATTAAACTCACGAGACTCATCACCAAAACTAACACCAACAATTTGTTTCTCACAGTCTATTCTAGCATTAACGGTGTTCAAGAAAGGTCTACCAAAAATAATGGGACAAAAGTCATCTTGTGGGGAACCAAGAACACAGAAATTAGTAGGGTATTTTATTTTCCCACACAAGACTTCAACTTCTCTAACAATCCTAATTGGTGATATAGTGTCTCTATTAGCAAGTTTAATAGTAACATCTATGTCTTCTATCTTTGCGGGTGCTATGTCATTCATAATTTCTTGATACAAGGAATAAGGAATAGCATTCACACTAGCACTTAATCACATAAACCATGATAACAATGATCTCCTATTTTAACTGAGATGACAGGCATGCCAATAACAGGTCTATGTTTATCCTTTTTATCAGGTTTGGCAATTCTAGCAGCTTCTTCACAGAAGTAAATAACATGCCCATCCATATCTTCTTCCAAGAGATTTTTAACCATAGCAATGCTAGGTTCTGCTTTGATTTGTTCATCAAGTTTAGGTGATCTAATATAGCTTTTGTTAACCACAGTTGAAACTTTAGCATGTTCCTTTATCCTAATAGGGAAAGGTGGTTTCTCAATATAAGCAGAAGGAAGAACTGGATCAACATTATAAAGTATAGTTTCTTCTTTAACTGGTACCGGTTCTTTAATTTCTTCTTTAATAGGTGGGTGATATTTAAACCACTTCTCTTTAGGGAGTTCAACATGAGTAGCGAATGATTCACAAAAGGAGGCTACTATCTCAGAGTCAGGTCCGTATTTAGTGCTAAACTTTTGAAAAGCATCGGCATCCATAAAAGATTTAACACAATCATACTTAAGTTTAATACCTGACTCTTTACCTTCGCCGAGTTGCATTTAATTCTTTCCAAAAGATCCCACCGGAATTCAATAGTCTTCTTCATAAAAGAACCAGCACAAGAAGTATCAAGCATGGTTTGATCATTACGAGAAAGCCGGGCATAAAAATTATGGATAATAATTTCTCTTGAGAGCTCAAGATTGGGGCATGAATATAACATTGAATTAATCCTCCCCCAAGCTAGAGCGATACTTTCTCCTTCACGAGGCCAAAAATTATATATATAATTCCGATCACGATGAACTAGATGCATAGGATAATTTTTTTGGTGGAACTCCAATTTCAAACGATTCCAATTCCATGATCCAATATCACCGCATAGCCTATACCATGCCAATGCTTTTCCATTCAAAGATAAAGGGAACCCCTTTTTCATAACTTCATCTCCGGGTAAACCTGCAAGCTTAAACAATCCACAAATCTGTTCCACATATATCAAGTGCATATCAGGATGTTCGGTTCCATCTCCTGCATAAGGATTAGCTAGCAGTTGTTCTATCATACCCAAAGGAATTTCATATTCAATATTTTCAGTAGGTGCAGTAGGTTGAGGGGTAGCTAATTTTGGTTCCGGTCGAGGTAAAGATACCCCAAACAAACCCCTCAAAGGATTGTTTTCCATAATAACAAGTGACAATAAATTTCAGCACACTATATAAATGTTTCCTTACCAAATTCCACTTACCAAAGGCGCTTCACTCCCCGGCAACGGCGCCAGAAAATAGCCTTCATGACCCACAAGTATAGGGGATCAACTGTAGCTCTTTTCGATAAGTAAGAGTGTCTAACCCAACGAGGAGCAGAAGGAAATGACTAGTAGTTTTCAGTAAGGTAATGTCTGCAAGTGTTGAAATTGTAAGTAGCAAAGTAGTTTGATAGCAAGGTAATTTGTAACGAGCAAGTAACAATAGTAGTAACAAAAGTGCAGCAAGGTATCCCAGTCCTTTTGAGGCAAAGGACAGGCCAAAACGGTCTCTTATGATAAGCAAAGAGTTCTTGAGGATACACGGGAATTTCATCTAGTCACTTTCATCATGTTGGTTTAATTCGTGTTCACTACTTTGATAATTTGATATATGGGTGGACCGGTGCTTAGGTGCTATTATTACTTGAACAAGCCTCCTACTTATGATTAACCCTCCCGCAAGCATCCGCAACTACGAGAAAAGTATTAATAATAAATTCTAACCATAGCATTAAACTTTTGGATCCAATCGGTCCCTTACGGAATAGCGCATAAACTGGGGTTTAAGCTTACATCACTCTCGCAACCCATCATCTAATTGCTACTCCAAAATGCATTCCCTTAGGCCCAAATATGGTGAAGTGTCATGTAGTCGATGTTCACATGACACCACTAAGGAATCACAACATACATACTATCAAAATATCGAACACATATCAAATTCACATGATTACTTGCAACATGATTTCTCGCGTGACCTCAAGAACAAAAGTAACTACTCACAAATAATAATCATGCTCATGATCAGAGGAGTATTAAATAGCATATTGGATCTGAACATATGATCTTCCACCGAATAAACCATATGGTAATCAACTACAAGATGTAATCAAAACTACTAGTCACCCACAAGCACCAATCTATAGTTCCGGTAACAAGATTGAACACAAGAGATGAACTAGCGTTTGAGATGAGATGGTGAGGTTGAAAATGTGTCAGGACCCCGATTCCAAGTCACATTGATCTAGCCGGTAACACCTCATATCACTTTGCTGACCTCACGCCGCAGTATTCCCACGAGTCGCCTTACCATGGCCGGGACCGTTTAGCCTTTTGGCTCACGTATATGATAGTGTTGCTAGCATCCATATGATGAGAGAACCGGGCCGACATGGCTAGTCGTGAACCCAAAGCGGCACTAACCCATGGGGACAGGCATACATGAATCACATCGAGCATGTCGATTGACAGCGTGTGACTCGGGCTGTAACCTTTGGGCTAACAGGACTCCGGTAACGGTGTAGCAGGCTAAGCGGGACTCGGATGTCACCGCGTGACATTTCCCGAAGGACAAACACGAGAGCAGTGAAACACATGTCGGCCCGGTCAAGTGTCGAGAGCGGTAGTCTTTGGGCTAGCAGGACTCCGGTGAACCGGGCTGTAGCGGACTACTATCTTTCAGGAAGCACTAGACTACATTTCCCCATATGAGAGGCTGCCAAGCATAAACAACTAGATTGTCGGATCCCACACATACCAAGCATTTCAAACATACACACAATATGCTTGATATGTGTAAATACAACATGGCATCACAACATAACTCTACGACTCAAGTAATTATTCATTAGGCTCAGGGGCGAGATATTACAAACATGGGTCTCTCGACCCGGCACTTAGAAACATACAAGTCAAACACATGCGGAAGCTTAACATGTCTAGTACGAGACAACTATAAATGAAAAAGGCTGAGAAGCGACTATCTACCGAGATCTGCCGAGGCACAAGATCGTAGCTGAGGTAACAAGCTAAACGTCGAAGTCCACACGGAACTACTAGCGAGACTGGCGTCTCTCTACAAAACATAAAATAAACAAACGTGAGTACATTTGTACTCAGCAAGACTTACATAAGAACTAAGTACATATGCATCATTATCAACAAAGGGGGTGGTGGAGTTTAACTGTAGCAAGCCAGCTTTGACTCGGTGGCTATCCTAAACTACGACTGCAAGTAACACTTTTGAGGTGGCGCACACGAGTCCACATATTCACCATATCAAAACACCACTATGGATCCGCTCCCGTCTCCCTACGAGAGCGCCATCCATAGCACTCACGCTTATCTTGCGCGTTTTAGAGTATCCACTTTCACTTGTCTATGAACTGTTATGGGCAACCCAGAAGTCCTTTACCACGGACACGGCTATTCGAATAGATCATTTATAACCCTGAAGGTGTGTACTTCTTCACACACGCTCTCACCACTTATCGCCGTTTACGCGACATGTACTCGGCAACCTTCAAGCGGAAGCCCAGGGAGGGTGTCGGCCACGGCCTACCTAAACACTCAAGTCCCTAGTCCGGGTTTATCACCCTATTCGGGTTCCATCCGTAGGGAGTCCGGCCGAGGTTTCCACTAACGGCCCCGAACGATGTGTGCAGGGTTCCCGAGACACCAAACGGGCGAATCGGTACACCGTGCCACATGCCTACCGCAACACAACCCACCCCTAAGGTCAGCGCTGCGTGCGGCCCCCAGCATGCTACAAACACCAGAAACTACTTTGCAACTCCCGGACAGAGGACATGGGTGGTTAAGAAGCCGAGAGAGTCAATTAAGGATCCCAATGTGTGGTAGTAACTGTTTCATGGATCACAAACACAGAACTCAGTTCCTAAGGACAGCTGAAATGAGACAACCCACCATGTAGTCCTACATGGCCTCTCACCGCTACCTTTACCAAATCGTGTTCACACACTTAGCTCACACACAGTAGGACATGTTCACAAACCATTCCAATTCATTCCCGATGAATCGGACCTGACTCAAGCTGTAGCGATGGCGGGCATGACAAACAAGCATGAATGAGTAGGCACAACAGGCTCAAACAACTCCTACTCATGCTAGTGGGTTTCATCTAATTCTTGTGGAATGACGGGTCATGCGAGAGGATAAAGGGGTTCGACTACATGACAAGTAACAGATGAATCCTTGTTGTCCAAATGCGATAAAGAGAAGCGAGGAGCGAGAGGGTGGGATTATATCGGAATGAACAAGGGGTTTTGCTTGCACAGCACTTACGAAGATATTATAGCTCTTCATCGGTGTCATCGAACTCATCGTCGGAACCACGTCTATCGAGAGAGGACAAACACCGGCAACTGAGAAAGAACACAATCAATGCAATGCCACAATATGATGCATGATCATGACATGGCAATATGCTGTGATTTGAACTAATGCATCTAGCTATGATTGAAATGAAGTTGGTTTGAATACATGATTCAAATTCCAACTCCATATATGATTATTTAAATGCCCTTTATTTGTTTTGTCCAAAACAGAGGACAAACATTGTTCAAATATGCATGAAAATGATACAGATGGATAGGTTGCATTTTTCTGATAATTTTTCATACATAACTTATTTCATTTGGAGCTACGGTTGAATTACTATGAATTTTTGAAGTTTGCAACATTTTCTGGAATTTCCTGAATAATAATAATTCCAGAAAATGAGTTATTGCGTCGACATTAGGTCATGCTAACCTCGGAGGTCAGCAGGCGGGTCGAGTCAAACGACCGGTGGGATCCTGGGTGGCTGAAGGCTGGTTAGTGACAATGACAGTGGGTCGGTCAACGCCCACGTCGGCGTGGTCAAAGGCGGCAGCGTGGGTCCCCAGGTTTATCTAAACTAAACAGGAAAATTAATCTAACCTAAGCGGCGCATGGGCCCATGTAGCCGATGGCTTAAGGGGTTGATTAGAGGTGTCATTAGTAGCTAATGACATAGCCACGTCAACCCACCGGCGACGTGACGCCGGCGAGGCCAGACGCGGCGGAGCATCACGGGTTTCGCGCTCCAGCGTCCAAAACAGCGGCGGAGACGTGCTACGTGCTGCTGGTGGACTCGCGCGTCTAGTGGTGCGGCCCGGCGGTGTGCGGGGTGGCGAGGAGATGACGCCGGCGAGCATTTACTGCGGTGGCGGATTTCGAGCACTGCGGTTTGGCGTTGTGGTGCGCGGGAGGGGGAGCTGGTCTGTGTGTTGGGCTCCTGGGGAGGTGTGGAGCACGTTGGCATGCTCAACTTCGAGCTGGTGTGGCTCTAGCCACATCGGCGACAAGGCACAGCGGCGGCGAGCTTCGGCCGCGGTGGTCAGCGGGGCTAGAGGGGGAAGATGACGGCGGGGAGAGAGGGGTTGGGTAGAGGAGCTCACGGCGGGGTCTAAGACGGTCTCAGCGAGCTCGGGGAGGCGGGGACGGCGACAAATTGACGGCGGCGATCCTCGGTGACTGAGGAGGGGAACGGTGGAGCTGGCGGCATCCAGGGCTTCTGGCGCCTTCCGTCTTGGCGAGGAGGAAGAGGGGGACGAGGCGGGGCTTATTGGCGTGTCGGCGAGGCGAGGGGAGCATGGTGGCCGCGGTGGTTCTCGTCGGCGGCGGCGGTGGCGTTCGGCTGCGTGCGAGAGGAGAGCCAGGGAGGAAGAGAAGCTCGGGGAGACAGTGGAGGGGTTCCAGGGGGGTCGGGGAGGCGACGTGGAGGTCGTCCAGGCATCCAGGGGCGTGGGCGGCAAGCAGGAGGTGGCGCACGGTGATGCGCGTGCGTCGGGCACGTGCCCGTCCTCCTGGCAAGGAGGAAGACGACAGGGGAGGGGCCAGGCGGGCTGGGCCGGCCACTTGGGCTGCCAAGTGGGCTGCGCAAGTGAGCCGGTAAGTCTCTCTCTCTCTCTCTCTTTAACGTTTTTCTATTTCTCTGTAACTTCTGGGCTTTATTAAAAATACCAGGACGTTTTCAAAAATCCTGAAAATAATTATGGGCTCTGATTGGAATATTTCCAACAACCCTCACTTAAGTTCAGAATTATTTGGACATTTTAAATATTATAAAGCATTTAATTGTCCAAATTCAAATACGTATGAATTAATTCAAAAATCCAGAATGGCCTAAAAATAGGTGCATCATTTTTGTCAGAGGTGCTGGACCAATTCAAAAATGATGAACATTTCTAAAGGGCATTTGCGATCATCAAAATTATTTTTAGTAAACCCTAGTTGGTTTAGGAGTCTTTGGGGGTTCTGTCATCCCCATTTCAAGTTTCTTTAAATTTAAACATGTTGCATGAATGCTTATGCAGGGTCAAGCAAGGACTAAGCTAGGGCTGTGACAACTCACCCCCACTAAACAAGAATCTCGTCCCGAGATTCAAGTCGTGAGGTAAGAAGTCAGAGGGGTCACAAGCTAACACGATCTTCAGGATCCAACTGTCCTTCTCAAAATGTTGATTCATTGCTTCATATTGATCTTGACGTCTTTGCTTTCTAGATCTTCATCCAACTCGATGACGTTAGAAAGAAACTCTATCGGAAAGGATCATTGAAACTCTCCATACCAGGCTAAAGCAATTTACAATGATCGTTTGAAAGAGTTCAAAAGAATGACATAATCGGACTAGAATGGATGATGTGGACTACCTTGTTGAAGACAACGCAATGGATGACCTTTGCTTATCATCGGAAATGGATGGGACCCATGGTAGGACCGCTTTTGAGGATGATCCTGAACAAGAATTACTAAGAAGGCAGGCCATAGTAGAATGGCACAAAGACGGTGCAAGCTAGGAACAAAATGCAAATGTTGGAATGTTCCAACCATCATATCTGCCTGAGATTCAGATCCGGTTGGTGATAGGATACTTCAGACTCAGCATGTCTGAAAAGAAAGTTTGCAACACAATTCGACGAGATGGCGTTGCGAGATTCTCGAGGAATGAACTAAGGTAGCAAGCTCCAAAACATGAGCTGGTTCTGCTACAAACATGTGAACACGCTGTCCCAGACAAGCATGGCCACGTAGTAGTCTTATATCAAACACTACCAAGTTTAGGTGGGGGAACCATCATCGAGGATATTGAAATCTCTTCATAAGTCTGGATTAGCTCTTATGAAGGAACTCCTTCTCCTTGAGCAAATCGGTTAGTGGCTTGGTGTGCCAGGGTATTCATATGGAATGAAGATGATCAGTCTATCAGACCATAGAATACTTCACACATGCATGACTGACTTGGGGTGGTTCCAGAGGAAGCAAAAACAAACTTTCTCGGATCCATGGCGACAACTTACATCAAATGCACGTGGATTAGAGGAAGTCACTTCTTTCATCCAAACATAGGCTTCATGAACGAAACACGAAGATAATGCTTACAAAGTTTCCAACGCTAGGTTGATGTTCGACATGAATCATGGGGAGACAAAATGCTCTTGATGGGCTCAACAACAACTCATCGAATTTCCATATCACTTTGGACTTCCACCATCATGTGAACACGGTGATAGCATTGGTCAGACCAAAAGATATAACGGTGTATGCTCGAGGGATCAACCACGAGTAAGACAACATTACGAACATCGTTGGTTCTGATTTGACTTGACAATAGCCCATACCCAAGTCAAAGTTTTGACAAGGCAATAGATCCAACAACTGATCACGAGGACCAATCGATGGAGATATCATCTTTCTTCAACACACACACACAAGGATATCCCTTAGAGATGAACTAAGTCAGGTAACCTTTTATCTTCCAACTCTCCAAGTTGTTGTTCAGCTTAACCAACTAGCTCAGGGTATTCAACATAGATTCTTGGAGAATGGGTGGTTTAGAAGAAAACCAACATGATCACGAGCTCAACATAACAGTCAGGAAACAACTTGGTGACACTTCCAAGAAGAAATTCGGAAAATCACGAACCGCCGATATGTTACTAAGCTCGAGAACAATCTTGCTTTTCAGGGCAAGACAATATGATCAACAGAGCAAGGGTTTGACGAAATCCTAACTCATCGATCAAAGAGTGCACCGGAAATAAGGACTAGGTAGCACGATCAATCTTAGGATGATGATTTAATAACCAACACGCTAAGAATGAGAATATTGTCCATTAACTACCAAGCAAAGAGGTTGCTAGGAGTATCGATTTCACACATCACAGTTCACTTGTCGGCATTCCGGTTACAACAACACGGAGCCGAGGAATGAATAATGATAGCGAGAAGTATCACTATGTCAAGAATTCATGAGAAATGGTGCAATTCTCATGACAATCCTGACATAAAGGGGGTAATACTCCGAGGTAGAACAGAATCAAAACCTGGATTGGCATTTTGACCTGCGGAATACAACTACTTTGACCCAATCCTGGATATGGATGAGGTACTGGAGTTTGTTTCTCCTAGTCATTCCAGAATAGAATGGTTTGACAGACCACAAGAATAATAGTCATCGACGAACGAATGCACGCATACTCTTGATTATCAATTGATAGATGGAGGTCAGAAAACAACTAAAGAGGGACAACTCAAAGGAACATATGTTTTTTTTTCTGAGTTGTGGATGCATAGATTAGTATGTCGAGCAAAGCTTAACATTTCATCCGGATAACCCATGCGGAAAGGGTAGAACTGGCAGATTCACCATTATGAATGAAGAACTCCTCAAGAGTACTCTGATTGTGATCCTTCGGTTCAGCGAGGAACTTCTGCCATAAGCGGTTCATAGTATTTGGAAGAAGGAAATACCACGGACCTCGAGGACTATCACAAAATCACTAATGTCCTAAAGGAACTAGCAAACACTATCAACAGGAGGTAAGTAGGGTGAATCTCGGGTTCAAAAACCCAGGAGTAGAATACCTACTACTAAGTGGCATCACGGGATGCTTTCGAGAATGATGGCTAGAATCATCACACTGGGAACACAAAGCATGGCTGGATTACTAGGCGATACTCTAGACACCTAGGGTCATAATAATAGCTCCAACATAAATGTCCAGGCAATAAAATACCTCAACACACCGGTTAGTGTGCTTATTCTGACCATAAAGGATATCGGGAATGGAAGAAAGGATTTGCAAATGCATCAGACTATTTAGAGACCTGGGATGACTCGGACAGCATAACGGCAAATGCTCAAAATGATTTGAGACATCCTACAAAAATGGTGGCATAACCACTCAGAAGCACAAAATCAAGGTTCTGACACCAACTATGAACACATGGAAGTAGTAAAAACGGAACTGAGATTTGAAACTATCAATTATATAAGTCTATGGATTAGTAACACGTCATCCTAATAGATAGATGAGAAGCCTAGTTCTTAAACCCCGTAGAAGAGAAGAGGATAACTCAGATCAGAAGGCCATGAGGTATAAGGAGTAAAAAGAGCCTTACGTTCCCTTCCACAATCAATTCCCTTACATAACTAAAGCATTTCTAGACACAACTTCGACCGGTTTGGCATGGTAATACTACATGCAGTCAGGCTCTGATACCAAAACTGTCAGGACCCCGATTCCAAGTCACATTGATCTAGCCGGTAACACCTCATATCACTTTGCGGCCTCATGCACGACATTCCCACGGGTGTCGCCTTACCATGGCCCGGGACCGTTTGTGCCTTTTGGCTCACATATATGATAGTGTCGCTAGCATCCATATGACAGAGAACCCGGGCCGACATGGCTAGTCGTGAACCCAAAGCGGCACTAACCCATGGGGACAGGCATACATAAATCACATCGAGCATGTCGATTGAAAGGCGTGTGACTACGGGTCAGAAGCACTGGCTAACAGGACTCGGTAACGGGTCAGAAAGTGAGCTAGGCGGGACTCCGGATGTCACCGCGTGACATTTCCCGAAGGGACGAACCACAGGAATGAAGTGAAACACATGCCGGCCGGTCAAGTGTCTAGAGCGGTAGTCTTGGGCTAGCAGGACTCCGGTGAACCGGGTCATGGCGGACTACTATCGCTCGGGAAGCACTAGACTACATTTCCCCATATGAGAGCACGCCAAGGATAAACAACTAGATTATGCGATCCCACACATACCAAGCATTTCAAACATACACACAATATGCTTGATATGTGTAAATACAACATGGCATCACAACATAACTCTACGACTCAAGTAATTATTCATTAGGCTCAGGAGGCGAGATATTACAAACATGGGTCTCTCGACCCAAGCACTTTCGAAACATACAAGTCAAACACATGCGGAAGCTTAACATGTCCGAAGTACAGACAACTATAAATGAAAAAGGCTGAGAAGCCTGACTATCTACCAGATCCTGCCGAGGGCACAAGATCGTAGCTGAGGTAACAAGCTAAACGTCGAAGTCCACACAGAACTACTAGCGAGACTGGCGTCTCTCTACAAAACATAAAATAAGCAAACGTGAGTACAATTGTACTCAACAAGACTTACATCAGAACTAACTACATATGCATCATTATCAACAAAGGGGGTGGTGGAGTTTAACTGCAGCAAGCCAGCTTTGACTCGGTGGCTATCCTAAACTTCATTTGCAAGTAACACTTTTGAGGTGGCGCACACGAGTCCACATATTCACCATATCAAAACACCACTATGGATCCGCTCCCGTCTCCCTACGAGAGCGCCATCCATAGCACTCACGCTTATCTTGCGCATTTTAGAGTATCCACTTTCACTTGTCTATGAACTATTATAGGCAACCCAGAAGTCCTTTACCGCGGACACGGCTATTCGAATAGATCATTTATAACCCTGCAGGGGTGTGCTTCTTCACACACGCTCTCACCACTTATCGCCGTTAAAACGACATGTACTCGACAACCTTCGAGCGGAAGCCCAGCGAGGGTGTCGGCCACGGCCTACCTAAACACTCAAGTCCCTAGTCCGGGTTTATCGCCTACTCGGGTTCCATCCGTAGGGAGTCCGGCCGAGGTTTCCACTAACGGCCCGGAACGATGTGTGCAGGGTTCCCGAGACACCAAACGGGCGAATCGGTACACCGTGGCACGTGCCTACCGCAACACAGCCCACCCCTAAGGTCAGCCATGCATGCCCCAAAGATGCTACAAACACGAAACTACTTTTGCAACTCCCGGACGGAGGACATGGGTGGTTAAGAAGCCGAGAGAGTCAATTAAGGATCCCAATGTGTGGTAGTAAGCTGTTTCATGGATCATAAACACAGAACTTCAGTTCCTAAGGGCGGCTGAAATGAGACAACCCACCATGTACTCCTACATGGCCTCTCACCGCTACCTTTACCAAATCGTGTTCACACACTTAGCTCACACACAGTGAGGACATGTTCACAAACCATTCCAATTCATTCCCGATGAATCGCACTGACTCAACTCTAAGCGATGAGCAGGCATGACAAACAAGCATGAATGAGTAGTCACAACAGGGCTCAAACAACTCCTACTCATGCTAGTGGGTTTCATCTAATTCTTGTGGAATGACGGGTCATCACGAGAGGATAAAGGGGTTCAGCTACCGCAGCAAGTAACAGATGAATCGCTGTTGTCCTAATGCAGTAAAAGAGAGCAAGAGCGAGAGGGTGGGATTATATCGGAATGAACAAGGGGGTTTGTCTTGCCTGGCACTCCTGAAGATATTATAGCTCTTCATCGGTGTCATCGAACTCATCGTCGGAACCACGTCTATCGAGAGGGACAAACAGCGGCAAGCGAGAAAGAACACAATCAATGCAATGCCACAATATGATGCATGATCATGACATGGCAATATCCGTGATTTGAACTAATGCATCTAGCTATGATTTAAATGAAGTTGGTTTGAATACATGATTCAAATTCCAACTCCATATATGATTATTTAAATGCCCTTTATTTGTTTTGTCCAAAACAGAGGACAAACATTGTTCAAACATGCATGTAAATGATACATATGGATAGGTTGCATTTTTCTGATAATTTTTCATATATAACTTATTTCATTTGGGGCTATGGTTGAATTACTATGAATTTTTGAAGTTTGCAACATTTTCTGGAATTTCCTGAATAATAATAATTCCAGAAAATGAGTTATTGCATCAGCATTAGGTCATGCTGACCTCAGCAGGTCAATGCGGTCCAGTCAAGCGACGGTGGGATCCAGTCGCTGATCGGGGCTGGTTAGTGACAATGACAGGTGGGTCCTGTCAACGCCCACGTCAGCGTGGTCAAAGCTAACGCGTGGGTCCCACTGGGTTTATCTAAACTAAACAGGAAAATTAATCTAACCTAAACAGGCGCATGTGCCCATGTGGCGATGGCTTAAGGGTTGATTAGAGGTGTCATTAGTAGCTAATAGCGTAGCCACGTCAACCCACCGGCGACATGGCCTTGGCCCGAGGCGACAGCGGAGCAGCGCAGGTTTCGCGCTCCGGCGACCAAAACGGCGGCGAAGACGTGCTACGTGCTGCTGGTGGACTCACGCGTCTAGTGGTGCAGGCGGTGTGTGCGGGGGTGGCCGGAGATGACGCCGGCGAGCATTTCTGCGGTGGCCGGAGTTCGGGCACCTGCGGTTTGGCGTTGTGGTGCGCGGCAGGGGGAGCTGGTGTGTGTGTTGGGCTCCTGGGGAGGTGTGGAGCACGTTGGCTTGCTCAACTTCGAGCTGGTGTGGCTCTAGCCACGTCGGTGATGAGGCACAACAGCGGCGAGCTTCGGCCGCGGTGGTCAGCGGGGCTAGAGGGGGAAGATGACGGCGGGGAGAGAGGGGTTGGGTAGAGGAGCTCACGGCGGGGTCGAAGACGGTCTCAGCGAGCTCGGGGAGGCGGGGACGGCGGCAAATTGTGGGCGATCCTCGGTGGCCGAGGAGGGGAACTGCGGAGCTGGCGGCATCCAGGGCTTCCGGCGCCTTCCGTCTTGGTGAGGAGGAAGAGGGGGACGAGACGGGTCTTATTGGCGTGTCGGCGAGGCGAGGGGAGCATGGTGGCCACGGTGGTTCTCGTCGGCGGCGGCAGTGGCGTTCGGCTGCGTACGAGAGGAGAGCCAGGAGGAAGAGAAGCTCGGGGAGGCAGTGGAGGGGTTCCAGGTCGGGGAGGCGGCGTGGAGGTCGTCCCAGCAACTGTGGCGCGGGCGGCAAGCACGAGGTGGCGCCTGGCGGTCTTGGCAGCGTCGAACGCCGCCCGAATCCTCTGTCAAGGAGGAAGACGACAGGGGAGGGGCCAGGCGGGCTGGGCCGGCCACTTGGGCTGCCAAGTGGGCTGCGCAGGTAAGCCGGTAAGTCTCTCTCTCTCTCTCTCTCTCTTTGTTAACGTTTTTCTATTTCTCTGTAACTTCTGGGCTTTATTAAAAATACCAGGACGTTTCCAAAAATCCTGAAAATAATTGTGGGCTCTGATTGGAATATTTCCAACAGCCCTCACTTAAGTTCAGAATTATTTGGACATTTTAAATATTATATAGCATTTAATTGTCCAAATTCAAATACGTATGAATTAATTCAAAAATCCAGAATGGCCAAAAATAGGTGCATCATTTTTGTCGAGGTGTCGGACCAATTCAAAAATGATGAACATTTCTAAAGGGCATTTGGGATCATCGAAATTATTTTTAGTAAACCCTAGTTGGTTTAGGGGTGAAATTTGGGGGTTCTGTCATCCCCATTTCAAGTTTCTTTAAATTTAAACATGTTGCATGAATGCTTATGCAGGGTCAAGCAAGGACTAAGCTAGGGCTGTGACAAAATGTTGATGGAGATTGCCCTCCCCGAGATGGTTGAGTTGTTGGTGATGATGATGACGATGATTTCCCACTCCGGGAGGGAAGTTCCCCCGACGGAATCGCTCCGCCGGAGGGCAAAAGTGCTCATGCCCAAGTTCCACCTCGAGACGGTGGCGCTCCATCCCGAAAGTCCTCTCCTTATTTTTTCTAGGTCAAAATGACCTATATACCAGAAGATGGGCACTGGAGGTGGGCCTGGGTGAGCACAACCCACCAGGGCGCGCCTGGGCTCCCTGGCGTGCCAGGTGTGTGATACGTCTCCGTCGTATCTACTTTTCCAAACACTTTTGCCCTTGTTTTGGACTCTAACTTGTATGATTTGAATGGAACTAACCCGGGCACGATCTTTGTTTTCAGCAGAATTGCCATGATGTTGTTTTATGTGCGAGAAAACAAAAGTTCTCGAGAATGACACGAAACTCCACGGAATATCTTAGAATAAATAAAAAAAATCCTTGCCAAAGATGAAGACCAGGGGGCCCACACCCTGCTCACGAGGGTGGGGGGCGCGCCCTCCCCCCTGGGCGCGCCGCCCTACCTCGTGGGCCCCCTGGTGGCCCTCCGACGCCAACTCCAACTCCATATATTGGCTTTCGGGGAGAAAAAAAATCAGAGAGAAAGTTTCATCGCGTTTTACGATACGGAGCCGCCGCCAAGCCCTAATCTCTCTCGGGAGGGCTGATCTGGAGTCCTTCGGGGCTCCGGAGAGGGGGATTCGTCGCCCTCGTCATCATCAACCATCCTCCATCACCAATTTCATGATGCTCACCGCTGCGTGAGTAATTGCATCATAGGCTTCTGGGCGGTGATGGGTTGGATGAGATTTATCATGTAATCGAGTTAGTTTTGTTAGGGTTTGATCCCTAGTATCCATTATGTTACGAGATTGGTGTTGCTATGACTTTGCTATGCTTAATGCTTGTCACTAGGGCCCGAGTGCCATGATTTCAGATCTGAACCTATTATGTTTTCATGAATATATGTGTGTTCTTGATCCTATCTTGCAAGTCTATAGTCACCTACTATGTGTTATGATCCGCAACCCCGAAGTGACAATAATCGGGACCACTCCGGTGATGACCATAGTTTGAGGAGTTCATGTATTCACTATGTGCTATTGCTTTGTTAGGTTCTCTATTAAAAGGAGGCCTTAATATCCCTTAGTTTCCAATAGGACCCGCTGCCACGGGAGGGTAGGACAAAAGATGTCATGCAAGTTCTTTTCCATAAGCACGTATGACTATATACGGAATACATGCCTACATTACATTGATGAACTGGAGCTAGTTCTATGTCACCCTATGTTATAACTGTTACATGACGAACCACATCCGGCATAATTATCCATCACTGATCCGGTGCCTATGAGTTTTCCATATACTGGTTTACGCTTAGTTACTTTTCCGTTGCTACTTGTAACATCCCAAATTTTCAATTTGGAATGTTATACATTAGGTCATCATGCATATCATATTTTCTCGCATTTTTCCGATCCTAGAAAATTTCACGCAACTCAAGGACCCTCGGAGAGAGTTGGAAGTTTCATTATTTTCATATTTGGGATTTCTCAAAATTTGAAAATAGGATCATTGGATTTATTTAATTATCTTCATAAAATTTTCCTATAAAAAAATTAAGAGAGGGAATAATATGACTTTCCCAATATTTAGGAAAAATGAAGATATTATAAATAAATCAAAATTTGGTTTTGGAAGATTTATTTTGCTTAGGCAAAAAATGAGCTTTTAAAAAATATGCATGTTTGCGTTTTAAAGTTCATTTTGTTCGACTCATTTTAGGAGTCGGGAAAATTTATTTTATTAAATTCGGAGTTCGTTTGGTATTTTTTAATCCGTTTAGTTTTGTTTTGTTTAAAAAAACTACTTCCACTTTGGGCCAAGGCCCACTGGCCCAACCGCCGCCGCCTGCCCAAAGAGCCCTCCCCTCGCGGACTCCCGCGCCGCCGCCCGCCGCCCGGCAGGTGTCCGGCTCGGACACGCCGCCACCGCCTCCCCAAGGCAACCGGACCCTCCCTCCTATTTAACCCCGCCGCCCCCTCCTCTCCCTCAACCCGCCCTTGCCGCCCTCCACCCGAGCCGCTTGCCGCCCCGCCGAGACGCCGCCGCCGCTTTGTCGCCGTCGCCCGGAGCCCTCGCCACCCGGTCGACCCGCCGCCACCACCGCCTGTCGCCCGACCCATGGGAGGTCGAGACCCAGCCGTGAGCCGGAGGTAGCCTCGCCGCCGCCCGATCCGGTTTTGTTAGAAAACCCGATCCAGTTTTCTCGAGATGTTCGGTTTTTAAACCCTAGATGGTTTTTATTTTTCGGTTTTCTTATTTAGTGAACGTTCACCGACCCGTTCGTTTCAATGAACGTGTTCGTTGGATTGAGTTCTGTTAACAAACGTCCGCTGTTTAATCCGTTAAATGCGTTTTTCTTTTAATCGGATTTAATCCGTTATTTTTCGATTCGATTTCGATCCGATTTTCAAATCTGTTTTATTTCTTGCTCGTTTATCGGAATCGGTGATTCAAGCGTCACGGAGTTTCGTTCTGAAACCGCCGTTCCGACTAACCTACTCACACAGAGTTTTGCTACTGTAAAATTTTGACCTAGTTTCAGATTGCTAAATCGAGTCGTTCTCTCTCGAGTTTCGACCTTCGATGCTTTATTTGATTCGATTCTTTTTCAACCAGGGTTCTTAAGTTTAACTCTGTGGTTAGATATTTTATTAGAGATTTCCCCGTGCAATAGATTAGTACTTATTGTATGCTTGTTGTTTGTCTGCGTTAGATCACCCGAGTGCGCCGCTTGTTACTTGAATCTCTAGGTCTCGCGGATCATCGACAAGGCAAGTAACACTTGATCATACCTTTTCTACTACCCGGTTTTATTGCATTAGATCAAGCCCTCAAACACTTGCATGTTTAGGATCTAATTAAATTGTGGGTTTGGGAAGTAGATTGAGGTAGTACCTATTACTTTTACTTATGAAACCTTGGGAGTTACTTCTACGTTTGCTTATTATGCCATGCTATGCTAGTAGACGTGGATTGGGTGAGTGATATCCATGACAGATGTGAGATTGTTAATTTAATGGTTTATCTAAGGTGGCAACTTAAACACACATCCGGGTGGATTGAGGCACTGGTTTCTATCGAGGACTTGCCTGTTTTCTTGGACCGCCACCTGTGCTCAAAGGGATCATAAGATTATTCAAACTAGAAACTTCCGTGTGCAGCCACAAGCCATTATGGGCTCTGGCATAGTTGACTAAGTTGTGCGAACTCTTACGGGTAGACTAGCAGATGTAGGGGAAAGTAGGTGTACCGGTCTACCCACAAGTAAGGTGCTAGCGCTTCCGAAAGACTGTGTCTCGGTCATCCGTCTCTCAAACACCATGTAGTCACGAGAACCAAGCGGAGGCGATCGAGTCTTGTGGGGAAAAGTGCTAAACCTCTGCAGAGTGTATAAACTAATCATGATTAGCCGTGTCCCGGTTATGGACATCTTGAGTATCTAGTACTTGAATATCATGTGAATCTCAACATGTTACTTCAAATAAATGTTATTGGGTTTTAATGAGTACTTTTAATTGGGATTGAGGATCTTTGTCAACCATTCTCAATGTTTAACAACCACCATGATAGTTAAATAAAAATTATTCCTTTGTTGTAGGGAAAAACTAGCTTTATGCAAAAATGTAACCGTAGAGCTTTTCCACCAGCCATATATGCATGTAGTATAGGCTTATTCCTTCATTGCTCTCTATGTGTTACATTGCGGCATATTCCATGTCTTGACCCGTTTCGGGCTGCAACTTTCACGTTGCAGACTTTTAGAACTGACAGTAAGGTGTTAGGTCGTGGTTCTATACTCGGTGATGCCGATGGAGTTGATGGACTCACTTATCTTCCAAGCCTTCATTGTTATTATTAGATGGCCTTAAGCCATATTATTGTATTAAGTTCCTTTGTGGACAACGATGTAATAAGTGTGTGATTGCTACTCTGCTATAAATCCTTCGAAGTACTGTGTGGTGTCAGCATTACTGATCCAGGGATGACACTGAGCACAGAGACTTGATCCATTCGGGTCTGGTCGCTACACTAATGTTATCATCACTACAAAATACCAAAAACATTACTTTTGCTGTCTTTACTTTTGTTACCGTTAACACCACTATCATATTACTTTGCTACTAAACACTTTGTTGCAGATACTAAGTTTCCAGGTGTGGTTGAATTGACAACTCAGCTGCTAATACTTGAGAATATTCTTTGGCTCCCCTTGTGTCGAATCAACAAATTTGGGTTGAATACTCTACCCTCGAAAACTGTTGCGATCCCCTATACTTGTGGGTTATCAAGACCTTTTTCTGGCGCCGTTGTCGGGGAGCATAACTCTATTCTTTGAGTCACTTGGGATTTATATCTGCTGGACACTATGAAGAACTTGAAAGACGCTAAGACAAAAATTTATCCCTCAACTACGAGGGAAGGCAAGGAACTGCCATCTAGCTATGCACTTGATTCACCTTACATCATGAGTAAGCTAGCGACACCTACACCGGCTTATGCTATTCGTTCCGATATGTCGCATGTTATCGATGATGCCACTTCTGCTATGCATGATACTTATGATGAAACTACTTCTATGCTTGATACTACTGTGCCCCTTGGTGAATTTCTTGATGAGAAAATTGCTAGGTCTAGAGAAAGAGAAATTATTGAACCTGGATACGATGATGTTAGTGATGACGAAAATATGCCTGCTATTCCTGAGGGTTATCTTTTTAATGCTGAATCTTCTGCAGTTGTTCTTGCTTGTCAGGATAGACTTGAACTTAAGAGGTTGCTAGTTAAATGGAGTAAAGAATATTTTAGAGATAGAATGAGACCCGACCCTGCTTTTTGCTACTTCACCTATCTCGTGTTCTGATCAGGATTATTATGATTTTTCTGTTGATCCGGATATAATTACTTTGGTTGAATCTGATCCTTTTATGGCTATGAATCAAACTGTTGTGGCACATCTTACTAAGTTAAATGATATAGCTGCCCTGTTTACTTATAATGAGAGATCGCGCTACCTTTATTTACTCAAAATATTTCCGTTCTCATTAAAGGGTGATGCTAAGATTTGGTTTAATTCTCTTGATCCTGGTTGTGTGCAAAGTCACCAGGATATGATTTGTTACTTTTATGCTAAATATTTCCCTGCTCATAAGAAACAAGCTGCCTTGAGGGAAATATACAACTTTGTGCAAATTGAAGAAGAGAGCCTCCCACAAGCTTGGGGGAGGCTTCTCAAGTTACTTAATGCTTTGCCTGATCATCCTCTTAAGAAACCTGAAATACTTGATATCTTTTATAATGGACTAACCGATGCTTCGAGAGATTACGGATAGTTGTGCCGGTTCTCTTTTCGAGGAAAGAACACGGATGAAGCTGAAATTTTATTAAATAATATGTTGACAAATGAAATTAATTGGGCACCTCTGAGCCAACTCGAGCCAGCTCCCGAGCCAATTCTTGAGCCTATTCCTAAACCAACTCCGAAGAAGAGAGGTGTTCTATTTCTCGATCCGAAGATATGCAAGAGGCAAAGAAATCTATGAAAGAAAAAGGTATTAAAGCTGAAGATGTTAAGAATTTACCTCCTATTTAAGAAATACATGGTCTTAATTTACACTTTGTTGAAGAAGTATATGATCTCAATTACTTATTTCTTGAAGAACCTCGATATCCTAACACGGGTAGTAAAGGTAAATTCTCTCTATAGATATGATAAAGCTGAAGTCCCTCCTACTAAAATTGCTAGTCAGTGCTTGGATGAGTTTGATAACTTTATGTTTAAGCAAGATGACTTTAATGCTTATTTTGGTAGACAACTAAAATAGAATACCTTGATGATTAACCGCTTGAGTGATTATATGGCTAATATTAGAGGTGAACTTAAACTTGTTAGCAAACATGCTTCTATGGTTACCACTCAAGTAGAACAAGTACTTCAAGCTCAAAAAGAAGTGCTTGATGAAATGAATAGTAAGAAAAATGATTATGCTGTTAGAGTGGCTACTAGAACTAGTAGAATGACTCAGGAACCTTTCTATCCTGAAGGCCGCCCTAAGAGAATCAAGCAAGATTCTTAGAGAAATAATATTGATATGCCTAGTTCTTCTAAAAGGAAGAAAAAGAAAAATGATAGGACTTTGCAAACTTCTAGTGAACCTATTGTTGAACCACCCGAGAATCCAAATGATATCTCTATGTATGATGCTGAAACACAATTTGGTAATGAACATGAACCTAGTGGAAATGTTAATGATAATGTTCATGATGATGCTCAACCTAGTAATGATAATGATGTAGAAGTTGAACCTGTTGTTGATCTTGATAACCCACAATCAAAGAATCAACGTTATGATAAAAGAGACTTTGTTGCTAGGAAACATAGTAAAGAAAGTGAACCATGGGTTCAGAAACCCATGCCTTTTCCTCCCAAACCATCCAAGAAAAAGGATGATGAGGATTTTGAGCGCTTTGCTGAAATGATTAGACCTATCTTTTTGCGTGTCACGATTAAGCGATGTGCTCAAAAAAATCATTATGCTAAGTATATGAAAGATATTGTTACAAATAAAACAAAGATAGGAAGCTGAAATTTCCACCATGCTTGCTAATTATACTTTTAAGGGTGGAATACCAAAGAAACTTGGAGATCCAGGAGTACCTACTATACCATGCTCCATTAAAAGAAATTATGTTAAAACTGCTTTATGTGATCTTGGAGCCGGTGTTAGTGTTATGCCTCTCTCTTTATATCGTAGACTTGACTTGAATAATTTGACACCTACTGAAATATCTTTGCAAATGGCTGATAAATCAACTGCTATACCTGTCGGTATTTGTGAGGATGTGCCTGTTGTGGTTGCAAATGTTACTATTTTGACGGACTTTGTTATTCTTGATATCCCTGAGGACGATAGTATGTCTATTATTCTTGGAAGACCGTTCCTTAATACTGAGGGGCTATTATTGATTGCAACAAAGGCAATGTCACTTTTCATGTTAATGGTAATGAGCATACGGTACACTTTCCGAGAAACAACCTCAAGTTTATAGTATCAACTCTATTGGAAAAATTCCATCGATTATATTTGGAGGTTTTGGATTTCCTCTCCTCTTGTCAAGAAGAAATATGATATACTTATTATTGGGGATGTTCATATCCCCGTTGAGGTAACATAGTGTTATTCGAAATTTCTCCGGTTTCATGTTAATCGGAATGAGTTTGCTAACAAGACTTGATCAACCTTGTTAGTGGATTCCTTTTGATGAGCATGAGATGGATGAAACTAGAAGCACAACCTTATGTACCCTCTTTATATTCTCTGTTATTTAGTAAAAATAAAGTAAAATAGTATTTTTCTGTCTGTCTCCCGACTTATCCGTGCAATATAAAAATATCCCAAAAATAAAAGTCCTCAGAATGCCATGCCAATTTAATATGATTTTTTCGGGAATATTTAAGGATTTTTAGTGCAAAATTTACCGTGGGGGGAGCTGCCACCTGGCCACGAGGGTGGAGGGCGCGCCCTACCCCCTGGGCACGCCCCCCTGCCTCGTGGGCCCACGGTGGCCCTCCTCCACTTATCCCTGCACCCATCTTCTTCCTCTGCCTCACACAAACACGAAAAACCAACTCAAGCACGAGTTCCAGCCCCCGTTGATGTGATTTTCGATCTCCTTGCTCAAAGCACTGTCATAAAACTGCTTGGGAGATTGTTCCTTGGTATGTGACTCCTCCATTGGTCCAACTAGTTTTTGTTCTAGTGCTTTATTCATTGCACATTTGTGCTGCATAGGTGACCATGTTCTTGAGCTTGCATGTCAAATTTATATGGTTCCAAGTAGTTCTAATGCTTGATATATGCTCTAGGCTCTTGTATGAGTAGTTGCTATCAGTTTTATTGAAGTTGGTTCACTTTTGTTTGAAGTTACTAAAAATTTCAGAATTATTTTTCAGAGAAAACAATATGCTTAGGAAGATGTTCCAAGGTGGTTCTTCAAGGTCCCAGGCTTGCAATGTGTGATGGTGACGAGGAAACACCAAGAGACGCTCTCGTGAGGCCCTGTGAATGGCCTTCGGAAAATTTTATGAATCAAGTGGGAACTAAAGAAGAATTCTACGCATATTTGCGTAATGCTGGTCTTGAGGACTTTGAAGCTGATAAATGCCCCCAGTATCGTGATCTCACAAGTTCATTTGTGGGGAGGTTTGAGTTTTCATCTTCGCGTAATTCTCCTTCAGTCATGTTTGATCTTTATGACAAATCTTATACCATGGACTTAGAGGATTTCACTCTTGCATGCAAACTTCCATCTTGGGGTAGTATCAGGGATCCCCCTAAATCTGAATATAGAGACTTTCTTGCTAGAATAACTGTGGGGGAATCTAGAGATATAGCGCAAGCCACTATAGGGAGCATTCACTTTCCTGCTATACATTATTTTGCTCTCTTCATTGGTAGATACATAAATGCTAAGGATGAAGCATGTCACATGTGTGCCCCTAATCTCAGCATTCTCAGAAGTGCTGTGTTAGGGGACCAATCTTATCATATGGGAGCCATTGTAGCTCGTAGGTTGCATAATAATAGACATAACGGAGATTTCTTTGGAGGAATTTATGCAACCCGCTTAGCTAATTTTCTTGATGTAGACATTCATGAGGGTGATATGGAGTTACCTCCTTATTTAGATCTTGATTCTATGTTTTCCCACCAGTTCATTGAGAGGACTGGACCACCTTTCTAGTATCTACTAATCTTTAACAAACGGCATGTTGTCCGTGTTACTCTTCCTGCTCATGCCTTCTTTGATTTTCACACGAGAGGAAGATATATTATTACCAGGGAGGAGGCAGATGAGTACGAGAGGAGAGCAGAGGCAGCTCGACGCCACACTGCAGCTCCGGAGGCGGTAACCGCTGCATCGCAGTACGACCCCAGCTACACCTACGGGTATCAGCCAGGCTATCCCTGGCAATAGACCAACTTAGGCCAAAAGCCTAAGCTTGGGGGAGTACGTATTTCTCACCGACATTACATTTATGCTCACACACACTCATTGCTAGATGTCGGTGCTCATACTCTTTCACTGTAATATCCATGCTAGTTTATTTTCTTTCTTCTTGTGTGTTTGATAAACCTTAGAAAAAACAAAAAATTAGTAGTAGTTTATTTTCTGCTGTAGTAGTAATAATTAAAAAGAAAACCCAAAAATATTTCCTGTTCTTCTTTTGCTTGTTGGGAGCTTTCCCGTGTAAATAGTTTTTATTTCCTTTCTTTTCTTTGGTGGTCAGTAGGAGAAGACCATGATTAAATTGTTGAAGTGGCTCTTATATGCATCGTTGTTGATTTAACCAAGAGCCCATATTACTTGTCTTCTCTCTTGAGTTGAATGCTTGCAGATTCCAGCTCAGTCCAATGCACGTGCACTCTTATTATTATTCACACCGTTCGATCGTGCAAGTGAAAGGCCATAATGATGATATATGATGTACTTATTGGGATGAGAAAAGCTGGTATGAACTCGACCTCTCTTGTTTTTGTAAATATGATGATTCATTGTTCCTGATTCAGCTATTATGAAGTAAGCATATTTGCAATGACATTTAGAGATTATACTTGCTTGTACCATGCTTGATTAGCTATGAGTTATAATGGTTTACCTTGCGTGCCAACATGCTATTAGAATGATTATGATATGGTATGATGGGATGGTATCCTCCTTTGAATGAATTGAGTGACTCGACTTGGCACATGTTCACGCATGTAGTTGAATCAAATCAACATAGCCTTCATGATATTTATGTTCATGGTGGATTATATCCTACTCATGCTTATATTCGGTGTAAATTAATTTTAATGCATGTTTACAACTGTTGTCGCTCTCTCAGTTGGTCGCTTCCCAGTCTTTTGCTACCCCTCACTTGTACTAAGCGGGAATACTGCTTGTACATCCAAACTCCTTAAACCGCAAAGTTGTTCCATATGAGTCCACTATACCTTCCTATATGCGGTATCTACCTGCCGTTCCAAGTAAATTTGTATGTGCCAAACTCCAAACCTTCAAATGAAATTCTGTTTTGTATGCTCGAGCAGCTCATGTGCAACTAGGGCTGCCTATATCTTCCATGCTAGGTGGGTTATTTTCAAGAGGACTGGACTCCTCTCCTCATTCACGAGAAAGGGCGATGGCGGGATGCCCAGTCCCATGATCCAAAAAGATCAAAGCAAATCAAAATAATTAAACAAAACTCCCCTTGGGACCCATTGAATGTTGGAGGCACTCGTTGTTTCGAGCAAGCCATGGATTGATGCTTGTGGAGGAGGGGGAGTATAAACCTTTACCATTCTGTTTGGGAACTGCCTATAATGCATGTAGTATGGAAGATATAGCCATTTCATAGTTGTTGCGTTGACAGTGAAAGTATGCCGCTCAAAATATAATTTATCTCTATTTCAAAATCGAGCTCTGGCACCTCTACAAATCACTGCTTCCCTCTGCGAAGGGCCTATCCATTTACTTTTATGTTGAGTCATCACCCTTCTTATTAAAAAGCACCCGCTAGAGAGCACACTGTCGTTTGCATTCATTATGATTGGTTTATATTGGGTATGACTTTACTGGATCTCTTTTACCATTAATTACAATGTTTAGTCAGTCCTTGATCTTTAAAGGTGCTCTGCATTTATGTTTTGCGGTCTCAGAAAGGGCTAGCGAGATACCATTTTGTTATATCATGTTATGATTATTTTAAGAAAGTGTTGTCATCTGAGTTTTATTATTATGGCTCGCTAGCTGATTATATTATTGATATGAGTAATTGTGAGACCTACGTGTTATTGTGAGTATGGTTAGTTCATAATATTTGCTGAAAGTTGAATGCTGGCTTTTCATGTTTACAACAACAAGAGCAAACAGAGTTTGTAAAAGTTTTTCTTTTTCTATTTCAGTTTGTCAACTGAATTGCTTGAGGACAAGCAAGGGTTTAATCTTGGGGGAGTTGATACGTCTCCGTCGTATCTACTTTTCCAAACACTTTTGCCCTTGTTTTGGACTCTAACTTGTATGGTTTGAATGGAACTAACTTGGATCGACGTTGTTTTCAGCAGAATTGCCATGATGTTATTTTATGTGCAGAAAACAAAAGTTCTCGGAATGACCTGAAACTCCACGGAATATCTTAGAATAAATAATAAAAAGTCCTCGCCAAAGATGAAGACCAGGGGGCCCACACCACACTCACGAGGTGGGGCGCGCCCTCCCACAGGCGCGCCGCCCTACCTCGTGGGCCCCCTGGTGGCCCTCCGACGCCAACTCCAACTCCATATATTGGCTTTCGGGGAGAAAAAATCAGAGAGAAAGTTTCATCGCGTTTTACGATACAGAGCTGCCGCCAAGCCCTAATCTCTCTCGGGAGGGCTAATCTGGAGTCCGTTCGGGGCTCCGGAGAGGGGGTATTCGTCGCTGTCGTCATCATCAACCATCCTCCATCACCAATTTCATGATGCTCACCGCCGTGCGTGAGTAATCGCATCGTAGGTTTGCTGGACGGTGATGGGTTGGATGAGATTTATCATGTAATCGAGTTAGTTTTGTTAAGGTTTGATCTCTAGTATCCATTATGTTCTGAGATTGATGTTGCTATGACTTTGCTATGCTTAATGCTTGTCACTAGGGCCCGAGTGCCATGATTTCAGATCTGAACCTATTATGTTTTCGTGAATATATGTGTGTTCTTGATCCTATCTTGCAAGTCTATAGTCACCTACTATGTGTTATGATCCGGCAATCCCGAAGTGACAATAATTGGGACCACTCCCGGTGATGACCATAGTTTGAGGAGTTCATGTATTCACTATGTGCTAATGCTTTGTTCGGTTCTCTATTAAAAGGAGGCCTTAATATCCCTTAGTTTCCAATAGGACCCGCTGCCACGGGAGGGTAGGACAAAAGATGTCATGCAAGTTCTTTTCCATAAGCACGTATGACTATATCACGGAATACATGCCTACGTTACATTGATGAACTGGAGCTAGTTACGTATCACCTTATGTTATAAGCTGTTACATGACGAACCACATCCGGCATAATTATCCATCAACGATCCGGTGCCTCTGAGTTTTCCATATACTGGTTTACGCTTATTTACTTTTCCGTTTACTCTTTGTTATCATCACTACAAAATACCAAAAACATTACTTTTCTTTGTCTTTACTTTTGTTAACGTTACCACCACTATCTTATTACTTTGCTACTAAACACTTTGCTGCAGATACTAAGTTTCCAGGTGTGGTTGAATTGACAACTCAGCTGCTAATACTTGAGAATATTCTTTGGCTCCCCTTGTGTCGAATCAACAAATTTGGGTTGAATACTCTACCCTCAAAAACTGTTGCGATCCTCTATACTTGTGGGTTATCAGTGAGTTGTGCCCACCTGGTGGGCCCCCTCTAGTAGTTATTTGCTCCAATATTCCTCAAATGTTCCATAAAAATCTCCGTGAAGTTTCAGCTTGTTTGAAGTTGTGTAGAATAGGTAGCCTGACGTAGCTTTTCCACGTCCAGATTTCCAGGTGTCGGAATTCTCCCACTTGGTGTGTACCTTGCATATTATGAGAGAAAAGGCATTAGAATTACTCCAAAAAACATTATTATGGATAAATACATTATAAATAACAGTAAGAAAACATGATGAAAAATGGACGTATCAAGGACTCTAAGTCACAAACCGGATACGTATTTATATTGAATGGCGTGATACGTATCCGTCGTATCTATAATTTTTGATTGTTTCATGCCAATATTATACAACTTTCACATATTTTTGGCACCTTTTTATATGATTTATTGGAATAAACTATTGATCCAGTGCCCAGTGCCAGTTCCTGTTTTTTGCATGTTTTTTGTATCGCAGAAAATCCATATCAAACGAAGTCCAAATGCAATACAATTTCACGAAGAATTATTTTGGAATATATGTGATTTTTGGGAGTTGGAATCACCGCAAACGGAGGCCCACACAACCCACAAGACACCAGGGCGCGCCAGAGGCCCCTGGCGTGTGGTGGTGGGTTGTGCCCTCCTCAAACATCGGTCGGAGCTCTACTTCGGGCGCAAGGAAGCTTATATCCAGAAAAAAAATCGTGTTAAAATCCCAGCGCAATCGGAGTTATGAATCTCCCGGTATATAAGAAACGGTTTTTGGCCAGATCAGGGGAACGCGAAACAAAAGAGAACAAAGAGGGAGATCCAATCTTGGAGGGGCTCCCGCCCCTCCTCCGCCATGGAGGCCATGGACCAGAGGGGGAACTCTCCTCCCATCTAGGGGGAGGCCAAGGAAGAAGAAGGAGGGGGGCTCTCTGCCCCTCGCTTCCGGTGGCGTCGGCGTGCCGCCGGGGAAACGATCGGGACAACGATCTACATCAACAATCTTGCTACCATCAACACCCACTCTCTCCCCCTCTATGCAGCGGTCTAACACCCCTTCTCCCCTCTGTAATCTCTACTTAAACATGGTGCTCAACTCCATATATTATTTCCCAATGATCTATGGTTATCCTATGATGTTTGAGTAGATCGGTTTTGTCCTATGGGTTAATCGTGATCTTAGTTGGTATGATTGTATATTTTATTTATGGTGTTGTCCTATAGTGCCCTCCGTCTCGCGCAAACGTGAGGGGTCCCCGTTGTAGGGTGTTGCAATACGTTCATGATTTGCTTATGGTGGGTTGCGAGAGTGACAGAAGCTTAAACCCGAGTAGGTGGGTTGTTGCGTATGGGAGTAAAGAGGACTTGATACTTAATGCTACGGTTGGGTCTCACGACCTTAATGATCTTTAGTACTTGTGGATGCTTGCTAGGGGTCCAATCATAAGTGCATATGATCCAAGTAGAGAAAGTATGTTAGCTCATGCCTCTCCCTCATATAAAATTGCAAGAATGATTACCGGTACTTATTATCGATTGCCTAGGGACAAATGACTTTCTTGTTGACAAAAGCTCTCTACTTTTATTACCTTGCAATTTATCCATAGTTCTATTTGAGGGAGTCCTGGATTAGGGGGTCCTCGGACAGCCGGACTATATCCTTTGGCCGGACTGTTGGACTATGAAGATACAAGATTGAAGACTTCGTCCCGTGTCCGGGTGGGACTCTCCTTTGTGTGGAAGGCAAGCTTGACAGTTCATATATATAGATCTCCTCCCTTGTAACCGAATCTGTGTAACCCTAGCCCCCTCCGGTGTCTATATAATCGGAGGGTTTAGTCCGTAGGACGACAACAATCATAATCATAGGCTAGCTTCTAGGGTTTAGCCTCTACGATCTCGTGGTAGATCAACTCTTGTAATACTCATATCATCAAGATCAATCGAGCGGGAAGTAGGGTATTACCTCCATCGAGAGGGCCTGAACCTGGGTAAACATTGTGTCCCCCGCCTCCTGTTACCATCCGCCTTAGACGCACAGTTCGGGACACCCTACCCGAGATCCGCGGGTTTTGACACCGACATTGGTGCTTTCATTGAGAGGTCCACTGTGCCATCGCCATAAGTCTTGATGGCTCCTTCGATCATCAACAACGATGCGATCCAGGGTGAGGTTTTTCTCCCCGGACAGATCTTCGTATTCGGCGGCTTCGTACTGCAGGCCAACTCACTTGGCCATCTAGAGCAGATCAAGAGCTACGCCCCTGGCCGTTAGGCCAGGTTTGGAAATTTAAACTATACGGTTGATATCCGCGGAGACTTGATCTTTGACGGATTCAAGCCTATGTCAGGTGCGCCGCACAGTCACGATGAGCATGACCTAACTTTGCCGTCGGACGGTGTTCAGGAGATCACACCTGTGGTTACTCCGGCCATAAATCTGGAGCAGAGTGCGCCGTCCGAGGACGGGTGGATGGACCCCGCCACGGAGGTCGCACACCCAGTGGCGATAGAGCCGAATACTGATTTCACCTCCTATGAGACCTGTGTTGCCGGACACTCGGATTCGCCCCCGGCCACGGGCTCCACACTGGCCGCGTCCGTGCCTATCGAACCTGATTGGGCACCGATCATGGAGTTCACCTCCGCGGATATTTTCCAGCACTCGCCCTTGGGCGACGTGCTTGATTCATTAAAGTCTCTCTCCTTGTCAGGAGACCCTTGGCCGAACTATGTCCGGCTTGAGTGGGAAGTGGACGACGAAGAAATTCGTTCCCCACCCACCACCCACTTAATAGCCACTGTCGACGATCTAACCGACATGCTCGATTTCGGCTCCGAAGACATCGACGGTATGGACGATTTATGCAGAGATTTAACAGAACCACCACCCACAGGGCGGTGGACTGCCGCCTCACCATATGATATATACATGGTGGACACCCCCAAAGAAGGCGATGGCGACAAGGCAATGGAGGATAATCCCTCTGAAGAGCAACCCAAACATCGGCGTCAGCAGCGCCGTTCTAAGCCCCGCCATAGCAGAAGTAGCGATACCAGCACAAGAAACAATAATGTTGCGGATAGTGCCGAAGACGAAGACAATCCCCTCCAGCCATACCTCAAGCTAGCCCTAAGGAACAGGCAGCAGACGGAGAATCAGAGGATGACACTTACATGCCTCTCTCCGAAGACGAGGTGAGCCTCGGCGACGTAGAATTTATCGTGCCTGAGGATCCCGTCGAACAGGAGCGCTTCCGGCGCCAGCTTATAGCCACAGCAAATAGCCTGAAGAAAAAGCATCAACAGCTTCAAGCTGACCAAGATCTGCTAGCGGATAGATGGACTGAGGTCCTAGCGGCCGAGGAATACGAACTCGAGCGCCCAACCAAAAATTACCCAAAGCGCAGGTTGCTACCCCAACTCGAGGAGAAAGCATTAAAGCCTACGCTTCCAGCGTATGATGCGGCTGACCGGCCACCCCGTGGCCGAGACAAAGCAGCATATCAGGCTGAAGTCCAGCCCGCACCCCGCCACCAGTCAAACAAAAATACTAAGGCCCGGGGTAATACGAAGGAACTGCGAGACATATTGGAAAACAAAGTAGGACATGCAAGAGCGATCTACGGATCACGGGGGCGCGCCTCAACGCGTGGCGACAACCGTCACGCTGGATATACTGAAAGCAAATCCGGCCGGGCCGAACATAGCAAACAAGACTCGTATGAACTGCGTCGTGATATAGCCCGCACGCAGGCGCCAGACACCCCCTATGCTTCACTGATGAAGTAATGGATCATGAATTCCCAGAAGGGTTTAAACCCGTAAACATTGAATCATATGATGGCACTATAGACCCCGCGGTATGGATAGAGGATTTCTTCCTCCACATTCACATGGCCCGCGGGGATGATCTACACGCCATCAAGTATCTCCCGCTAAAACTCAAAGGGCCGGCTCGGCATTGGTTGAACAGCTTGCTGGCAAACTCCATGGGAAGTTGGGAGAACCTGGCAGACGCATTCCTAGATAACTTCCAGGGCACTTATGTGCGGCTGCCGGATGTTGACGATTTAAGTCACATAACACAACAGCCCGGAGAGTCAGCCAGGAAATTCTGGACTCAAGTCCTAACTAAAAAGAACCAAATCATCGACTGTCCGGATGCCGAAGCCCTAGCAGCCTTTAAACATAACATCCGTGACAACTGGCTTGCCCGACACCTCAGCCAAGAGAAGCCAAGATACATGGCAGCCCTCACAACACTCATGACCCGCTTTTGCGCGGGCGAGGATAGCTGGTTGGCCCATAGGAACAACACAGCAAGCAACCCTGGCAAATTAGAGGCCAGAGATAACAACGGCAAACCCCGACGCAACAAACACAAGCGTCGCAAAAATGGTGATAACGCCAAAGACACGACAGTCAATGCCGGATTCAGTGGCCCTATGTCCGGTCAGCGGAAAAAGCCATTCAAAAATAACAATTCGGGCCCGTCCAGTCTGGACCGCATACTTGACCGTCCATGCCAAATTCATGGCACCCCAGGAACACCAGCCAATCATACCAACAGAGAATGCTGGGTCTTCAAACAAGCTGACAAGTCAGGTGCCGAAAACAAGGAGAAGGGGTCCCAAAGCGATGATGGCGAAGAGGAGCCCAGATCACCCAACACAGGAGGGCAAAAGAAATTTCCCCCGCAAATCAAAAAGGTGAACGTGATAAACGCTACCCATATCCCCAGCCTGGAACGGATGAGCATCCTCAGGGACATCAACTTAACGGAACCAGTCGTCCCACAATATAAACTCAGGCCGATCACCTTCAACCGCATGGATCGTCCGGTTAACACCAATCAGGGCAATCCAGCCGCACTAGTCCTAGACCCAATAATCGACGGGTTCCACCTCACACGAGTACTTATGGACGGGTGTAGCAGTCTAAACCTGCTTTACCATGACACAGTGTGCAAGATGGGCATTGATCATTCGGTGATCAAAACCCACTAAAACCACATTTAGAGGTACTATACCAGGCATGGAGGCCATTTGTACAGGCTCCATCGCCCTTGAGGTAGTCTTCGGATCACCAGACAATTACCGTACCAAAGAATTAATCTTCGAAATCGTCCCTTTCCGCAGTGATTATCAGGCACTACTCGGACGAACTGCGTTCGCTCGTTTTAACGCGGTGCCACATTACGCCTACCATAAGCTCAAGATGCCCGGTCCACATGGCGTCATCGCGGTTAATGCCAAGGCCGAACTTTCCTTCGGCACCAACGAGTACACTGCTGCCTTAACAACAAAAGCAACGAGCAGCACCCTGCAGCCGAACCTCGAGTTGACGGCCAGGCTCCCGGACACTGTCAAAGGACTTTGAACTACTTCACGGCAGGATAGCCCGGCTCGTCCAGAGCTCAATTAAACACTCCGGCGAAGGCCAGGACAGGCCGCACATAGCGGCTCAACCGCTCTCCGGCACACAAACATTTCTTACATTTCCTTTGCAGGTTCACCTTTGCGCCGACCAGGATGGACGATATGGAGGCAGATCGAACGCGCAAGGGAATCCTTATATATTCCCCGCGATGAACATCCGACTATACTCCGGATCCGCGCGCAGCTTCTTCCCCCCTGGTCACATCAGGTTCCACAGTCATATTTCTTTTTTATCACATTCTTATACTCATACGCATCGACGTACTATTCAAATACAACATGTGGATTCATATGACGCTTATCTGCTGTTATTTCTTATTAAAATTCTTTCGTTAAGTGGCATCCCGATAAGCGTCACTTAACGAAAGAGTGATCAGGTTCATCCCGAGCACCCCCGTACTTCTTACGTGGGGGCAGAAGCCGACGACTGGCCAATTCTCAGGATCAATATATAAAACGGCCGCGTAGGAGGATAAACTTTTATATAACAGGCAATAAATAATATAAATGACCTGGTTCAAACATTACAAAGGACAACATGATTCGCATTCACGGAAATATAATGTCCTTGGTGCATAGGTCCGCCGCAAGGTAGGATCCTTTCAGGATACTTTCATAATATAATTTGGGTTTGCGGTGCTCCTTCCCCTCTGGCGGTCCCTCAGTCATCAGCTTTTCATCATCCATCTTCCCCTAGTGCACCTTTGCGCGGGCGAAGGCCATTCGCGCACCCTCTATGCAGACCGACCGCTTGATGACATCAAGTCGAGGGTAAGCACTTACAAGCCGCTTCACGAGCCCAAAGTAGATGCTTGGAATCGGCTCGGCGTGCCATAGCCGGATAATCAAATCCTTCATGGCTAGTTCCGCCGCCTTATGCAGTTCGATCAGCTGTTTTAGTTGATCGGCAAACGACACCTGATAATTCGGTGCCAGATACTGCGACCAGAAGAGCTTATCCGCAGTGTTCCTTTCCCAGGAGATAGGGGGCACGCCCCGCCCCCCTACAGGGCGCGGCCCCCTGTCTCATGGCCCCCTCGAGCACCCGCCGACCGACTTCTTTCGCCTATATATTCCCTCGTACCCTAAAACCATCAAATATCAAGATAGATCGGGAGTTCCGCCGCCGCAAGCCTCTGTAGCCACCAAAAACCTCTCGGGAGACCGTTTCGGCACCCTGCCGGAGGGGGAACCCATCACCGGTGGCCGTCTTCATCATCCCGGCGCTATCCATGACGAGGAGGGAGTAGTTCACCCTCGGGGCTGAGGGTATATACCTGTAGCTATGTGTTTGATCTCTCTCTCTCGTGTTCCCTCTATGGCACGATCTTGATGTATCGCGAGCTTTGCTATTATAGTTGGATCTTATGATGTTTCTCCCCCTCTACTCTCTTGTGATGAATTGAGTTTCCCTCTTGAAGTTATCTTATCGGATTGAGTCTCTATTTGAGAACACTTGATGTATGTCTTGCTGTGTTTATCTGTGGTGACAATGGGATATCACGTGCCTCTTGATGTATGTTTTGGTGACCAACTTGCGGGTTCCGTCCATGAACCTATGCATAGGGGTTGGCACACGTTCTTGACTCTCCGGTAGAAACTTTGGGGCACTCTTTGAAGTACTTTTATGTTGGTTGGATGAATCTGAGATTGTGTGATGCATATCGTATAATCATGCCCACAGATACTTGAGGTGACAATGGAGTATCTAGGTGACATTAGGGTTTTGGTTGATTTGTGTCTTAAGGTGTTATTCTAGTACGAACTCTTCAATAGATCGATCCGAAAGAATTACTTTGAGGTGGTTTCGTACCCTACCATAATCTCTACGTTTGTTCTCTGCTATTAGTGGCTTTGGAGTGACTCTTTGTTGCATGTTGAGGGATTGTTATATGATCTATCTATGTTATTATTGTTGAGAGAACTTGCACTAGTGAAAGTATGAACCCTAGGCCTTGTTTCCTATCATTGCAACACCGTTTACGCTCACTTTTACCATTAGTTACCTTGCTGTTTTTATTATTTCAGATTACAAAAACCTATATCTACTATCCATATTGCACTTGTATCACCATCTCTTCGCCGAACTAGTGCACCTATACAATTTACCATTGTATTGGGTGTGTTGGGGACACAAGAGACTCTATGTTATTTGGTTGCAGGGTTGCTTGAGAGAGACCATCTTCACCCTACGCCTCCTACGGATTGATAAACCTTAGGTCATCCACTTGAGGGAAATTTGCTACTGTCCTACAAACCTGTGCACTTGCAGGCCCAACAACGTCTACAAGAAGAAGGTTGTGTAGTAGACATCAGTTACCCACACCCGTATTGATGAGAATCTCGTGATAACGGGACACGATCTCTGCTTCAACAAGGCGTGCCAGGAAAACCGCCTCGCAATATGCGCAGTAGCTGGTTGAGAGAAACGGTTCGAATAATGACCGGGCCGTGGCGTGATGTCACGTTATGAAAAGTTGTCAGCTGATTAGATTTGTGGAAATATTATACTCTCTATAGTGGTATGTGGAATTTGTTTTGCAGAGCTGGACACTATCCTTGTGTTCAAAATCTTCTATGGAGTATTCGGAGGAAGAACCCGCCTTGCAATGCCGAAGACAATCTGCGCGCCGGACTCATCGTCATTGAAGCCTGGTTCAGGGGCTACTGAGGGATTCCTGGATTAGGGGGTCCTCGGACAGCCGGACTATATCCTTTTGCCGGACTGTTGGACTATGAAGATACAAGATTGAAGACTTCGTCCCGTGTCCGGGTGGGACTCTCCTTTGCTTGGAAGGCAAGCTTGACAGTTTGGATATATAGATCTCCTCCCTTGTAACTGACTATGTGTAACCCTAGCCCCCTCCGATGTCTATATAAACCGGAGGGTTTAGTCCGTAGGACGACAACAATCATAATCATAGGCTAGCTTCTAGGGTTTAGCCTCTACAATCTCGTGGTAGATCAACTCTTGTAATACTCATATCATCAAGATCAATCAAGCAGGAAGTAGGGTATTACCTCCATCGAGAGGGCCCGAACCTGGGTAAACATTGTGTCCCCCGCCTCCTATTACCATCCGCCTTAGACGCACAGTTCGGGACCCCCTACCTGAGATCCGCCGGTTTTGACACCGACATTATTCCCGCAAAGTAATCATAGTTTTATTCTTGCAAAATAGTTTCATACTCATTTTAGGTAAAGCAAGTCAAGCGTGCGTAGAGTTGTATCGGTGGTTGATAGAACTTGAGGGAATATTTGTTCTACCTTTAGCTCCTCACTGGGTTCGACACTCTTATTTATCGAAGAAGGCTACAAACAATCCCCTACACTTGTGGGTTATCATGGTGGAGCTGTCAGTTGTTGCAGTTCCAAGCAAAGCGTCGTGGCGGGATCTACGTGTGAAGCGGAGTACATAGCTGCTTCAGAAGCAGCGAATGGAGGAGTTCATATCCGATCTAGGTGTAATACCTAGTGCATCGGGTCCAATGAAAATCTTTTGTGACAATACTAGAGCAATTGCCTTGGCGAAGGAATCCAATTTCACAAAAGAACCAAACACATCAAGAGACGCTTCAACTCCATCCGGGATCTAGTCACAGAGGGAGACATAGAGATTTGCAAAATACATACGGATCTGAATGTGGCAGACCATTGAGTAAGCCTCTTCCACGAGCAAAACATGATCAGCACCAAGACTCCATGGGTGTTAGAATCATTACAATGTAATCTAGATTATTGACTCTAGTGCAAGTGGGAGATCAAGGAAATATGCCCTAGAGGCAATAATAAAGTTGTTATTTATATTTCCTTATATCATGATAAATGTTTATTATTCATGCTAGAATTGTATTAACCGGAAACTTGATACATGTGTGGATACATAGACAAAACTCAGTGTCCCTAGTAAGCCTCTACTAGACTAGCTCGTTAATCAAAGATGGTTAAGTTTCCTAACCATAGACATGTGTTGTCATTTGATGAACGTGATCACATCATTAGGAGAATGATGTGATGTACAAGACCCATCTATTAGCTTAGCATATTGGTTGTTCAGTTTTATTGCTATTGCTTTCTTCATGTCATATACATATTCCTTTTACTATGAGATTATGCAACTCCCGGATACTGGAGGAATACCTTGTGTGTTATCAAACATCACAACGTAACTGGGTGATTATAAAGGTGCTCTATAGGTATCTCCAAAGGTGTTTGCACTACAAAAAAAGAGACACATCCGTGACATTTTGGGCTGAACGAATTTTTTTTCATGCTTATGACACTTCTATGACGATAATTGTGACAAAACCCGGTATCATCATAGATGTGGTGGGCTCCTACTTCTATGACAAAAAAATCATGACAGAAAATGGGCTTTTCGTCTTGGGCGGGCCAGAGACGCAGCTGCATGACATTCTTTGGGCCGTGCATGATGGAAAAAACTATGGTAGAAGTGAGGGCGAGGAAAATATCGGGGAGTTCCCAGCTATGATGGGTGGTCGGGGCCGAGCGATGCATGGAGGTTTGCTCGTTTCTCTCGTATACGTACGCGCGCGTGTGTGCGAGGCGTTGGGCTCTAACTGAACCCGAGCGATTGCACTAGCTACGTTACTGAACTCGAGGGATCGATCCCTTGCTGTTAACTGAACCTGAGTGATTCCTTCGCTACTGCTGCTAACTGAAGTTGATCCATGCTGCCTCTTGTTTAATAGTGAGCGTTGTTGGGGGTGGGGGGGGGGTTGGATGAACAGTTCCTGGTGGGGGGTTGGATGAACAGGACCCGGTGGTAGTAGAGGCCATTGCCACTGGATGAACAGGACCCCGATCGAGCCGGTTGGGGTGGATGAACAGGACCCCCTGGAGGGCTGGATGAAAAGGACCCCGTGAAGGGCTGGTTGAACAGTAGCCGATGGAGGGCTGGATGAACAGTAGCCCGTGGAGGGGTGGTTGAACAGGACCCCGTGGAGAGGGCTGGTTGAATAGTAGCTGGTGGAGGAGCGGTGGAGGCTGGATGAACAGGAGCCCGTGGATGAACAGTCGTAGGTGGAGGCTGGAGGAGGTCGACGGTGGATGAACAGTAGCCCGTGGAGGTAGTCGACAGTGGATGAACAGTAGCCCTGGAGGCAGTCGACGGTGGAGATGAACAGTATCCCGTGGAGTCCCGTTTTGCGGTAAGCCACACCCTTCCCGATGAACAGGACCCCCGTTTCGACCGTAGCGCTCCAACACAAGTCTGTTTCCTCTGTTTTGCGATACGCCACACCCCTCCCGATGAACAGGACCCCCCCTTCGACCGTAGCGCTCCAACACAAGTCCGTTTCCTCTGTTTTGCGGTACGCCACACCCCTCCCGATCAACAGGACCCTGTTTCGACCTGTAGGAGGTCCAAGAGAAGTCTCTTTCCTTCGTTTTGCGGTACGCCATACCCTTCCCGATGAACAGGATCCCGTTTCGACCAGGGCCCGTCGAACACAAGGCCGTTTCCTCCATTCTGCAATACACCGGGCCTCGTTTTGATCGGCTGTTCCGTCCAAGCCGGTTGGCTCCCGATGAACACGACGACGACGCAGTTTCTCCGTTCTGACCCAGCCATGTGCACGAGCCATGGCCGTACATATGCGTGAATAGGCGTTTGAGACCCCGCCCATATGTACGTACGTGGCCGTATTTACTTTCTTGCACCCTGGCCGTTGTACGTATGTGTACACGATATTAACGGGACTGCGTGACATGCTACATGCGCGCCTCTACTATGACATGTGCGCGCCTCTACTACGACACGTGCGCGCCTCTTCTACGACACGTGCCCTTCCTTACACGGTGATGGTTCATCGCTGCAGCCTACAGACAGACCGATTGTATGTACGTACACGTTCGCGACCAGAATGACAATGCTACGTACGCTTCGATCAGGTGGGTCCTGACAGTCAGGCACTTCCTTGTGTGCAAAGATGTAGCTGGTGGGTCCCAACAGTCAGGGGGAACAGTGGCCCTTCCGGTGGGTCCCTGCTGTCAGGTAGAGGAATCATTATTTTCCGCATAATAAGGAGGCACTTCCTTGCTGTGGCCGTGGACCCAGCTGTCTGCCTCTCCATGTACAGTACTCTTCCGATGGAAGTCGTTTCTTGACCACGTTGAGCACGCTGCGCCGAGAGCACTAGGGCGGTGGACGACAGCGAGGCCTAGCAAGGGGATGACGCGGAGCCGGGGAAGACGCGACAGTGGATGTCCACGCGGAGAGGAGTACGAGGGTTCACTGGTTTGGCTGTGGTGTGAGGTTGCTGTCGCTGTAGGGCCTGGCCAACGGTGGGAATAGTAGGGGCGGTGAGGCCTCCGCGGTATCACAGCCGGCCACGGGAGGCAGGAGCATGCGGCACGACCGGTGTTGCTTTGGGCGGCTGGAGCAAGAAGACGAGAGGTTGAAGAAGCAGCAGGACCGTTTGATTGAAATCTAACGGTCACTGCTACTAGAATCGTTTGTTGACTAAGTTGACAAAGCCCTGTGTACGCGTTAACTTAGTAGGCCCACAGGTCAGCCTCCGAACCGGTGCACCCCAGATGTCAGTGGGAGGAATCATTTTTTTCCGCGTAATAAGGAGGCAGTTGATTGCTTGCGGCCAGGCCAGCGGAGGGAGTAGGGTGGGCCAGTGAAGCCTGCGCGGCATCACAGCGGGCCACAAGAGGAGGGAGCAGGCAGTCCCGCCGGCGCTGGTTTAGGCGGCTGGAGCAGGAAGATCGGAGATTGAAGAAGCACGTCGGCCATTGGATGGACATCCAACAATCACTGCTGCTAGAATCGTGTGTTGACTGACAAAGCCTCGCGTAAACAAGTCAGCCTCGAAATTTGTGGCGTGTATAGCCCATTTGCTATTATTTTTATATTTTTTACTCATTTTCTAATTCATATGGAATTTATTGCAGCCCATTTTCCATTTTTAGAATTGCTGCCCATTTTCTGGTCAGTACCAGGGTTAAAAAATTGAACTAAATATGTGCGAAATTTTGAAAATTCGCAAATTTTTGCTGGGGAACAAAATATTCTTAATCCAAAAATTAGTAGCCATACTAAAACAAATTTAAAAATAAATTAGGACTATGTCATGTTAAAATCCAATAAAATATAAAATATTAGTGAAGAACAAAAACAAAAAAAGAAACTAATTTCCCATTTGCTATAAATTTTTTTTGGAATTTTCAACCCCTTTGATATTACTTTTAACAGATACTGACCATACTCTTTGGACAGGCCAGAATGCATCCCTCCTCGTCTTGAAAGATTTGCAGCCCAGTAAGTCGGAGAAAACAAATATGCCTAGCTTGGGTATTATTCAAAGAGAAATAGTGGGCTAACTATTTTCCCAAAGAAAGAACTGTTGGGCTGGTCATGTTGTTAGACGGGCCACATAGACCGCACAACCCAGTTTATAGCCTGCTCCTCCGAACTAATCCTCAAAAAAAAGTTGTGCAATTCTGTCATTAATTGACTATAGTTGAAAATGATGTGGGTCCTAGATATCAGTAGGGTGGATTAGAGTAAAAAATGAGGGGTGCATCTGAGTAGTAAAAGAGGCGCTTGCTTGTGTTCGGGAGTGGACCTGGTGGGTCCGTACTATCATACTCACAACTACAGTCCTCTCCCGATTCACTATGTTGACAGGGCCGGACGGGGGCACCGCGTTGAGCGCACCAAGGCGGAGGATAAAGTGTAGTTTACAATGTGCTGGGCTGGGTTGGACATTCTTATTGAAAACTAAAAATGGACCGGAACTATTTATGACATTGACTACGATTTGCATGGGTCCGCTGGTTGCAGGAAGAAAATGGTGGGAGAAAGAAGACTGGTTGCTATCTTTCCGAAGAATAATATCGACTGAATGTAACGACACTATTATAGGAAATAATATCCTCCTGTTAAATCGTGAATTTAAAGAACTGGTGCATGAGCATTTAACTTTATTTATTTATTTACTTACTTATTTATGTTTAAGGGACCATATGCATGTACCTAGGCCGGATTCATGTGAGAGCCTCCCTTCCAGTTAATTATGGGCTCCTCTATTGGGCCTTCACTAGTGGGCTGCATGTTGTCAACAAGTGGAAAATGTGTTCTGTACCAAAATTATTATGCGCTACATACGGTACGGGGCACTAAAGGATCAGACCGTGCAACAACTTCCAAAACATTGTGTTTGTCGTTCTAACAACACATTTATTCAACCAACAGGCAAACTATACTACTGATTGTACAATGAAAACAACAGCAACAATAACCAGGGCTGGGGGTGCAACAGAAGCAGTAAGCAGGCCAGAAGAGTAAAGACGCGGTTCTCTCTTCCAAACCAAACATCAGCCATCATTACAAAAGGGCTACCAAAAAACAAGTGTATGCATCAAACTAAATAAAGATCCTACTACACCAAGTGTATGTATCTAACTAACTGGCCCAGTTAGACGTTACTATTTATTAAGCTGTGGAGATTGGCTGACGGCTTGAACCATATGGTTGCCTGACGGGGGAAACTCCACCAAATGAGTCAAAGTCTGATACTTGCGACCCTCTCTCCTACTTTGGGCTGCAGAGCGTGGCGGCACATATCAGGGTATGGTGCATGCAGAGACGCATGGTACGCTGTGTACACACAATTTTGCCTGATGAACGACACCGCGTTGCCATCATGATCCTTGCCGTCGGTTATCTCCTAGTTAATCAGATAATTCAGTCCGAGAAACAGACAGCATGTACCAAGGCTACTTACCAGCCTCCAGTAAAAAAATTCTGAAGGCCCAGCGAAGATGGTATTCTGCTCAAAGACCTTGCAGTGACTGTGATTGTATTCCACGAAACAACACGTCCGGTATGTGCGAACGATCATCAATCGTTCGCCGTCGTCTGATCGATCCAGGAACCACCTGCAACTGCCATGCCGCTTTTCTTTGAAAGGTTCTGGGATTAGGAAGGGTAGGGACACCAGGCGGCCTAAACATCATATCAAGTCGGAGTCAAATAAAAAAGGGCTCTTAATGTAGTCAATCTTAAGAGCAGCATGTTATGAGCATGAATATTTTTCAGTAAATGTTGACAGTAATATAAGCAAGCCATCATGATATCATAGGAAAGTAACATACTGTTGTAAGTCTGTAACAGCCGTTTGTATTGATGATTGGAGTAGGCCAGCAATACGTCCAGCCATAGAAGGAGTCGACAGCGTAAATGAAGCCCTTGTCTTCAATGGCATCAGAGAACCATGGAGGATGTATGATCCTGCAATGGACGTGCAGATTTATCCACTTACCGCAGATGACTGTCGAGATAGGCGAGACCGCGGTTGAAGAACGCAATTAGTGCTTTGAAGTCTTTATAATTCGCAGATCTTGTGGGCACTTGGCAGATTACAACCTTGAGCAAATCAAACTTGGTATCATGTTGGCTACCGTAAGATTCTCGAGTATTCGGGCCATGGTGCCAAAGCGATCGGTGTTAATCGAAGGAAGGGGATCAATCACGAAAGTATAGACCTCCACGAGCATCCAGCTGCCGCGACCGTCGATGAGCACCATCCAAGACGTGTTCATGCCGACCCAGTACATACCGTTAATGTAGTTGAGGGTGACGGGGATCGGATCGCGGTCAAGGGAGTTGATGCTCGCCACCCTACGATCGTTATGTTGCGTGGCACGTCGTTTCTGAAGATCAGGAAGCATCAACAAGCAAGGAGCTGGCTTGAAAAGCTCCGGCCTGAGGGCTTTGAGTAAACAGTACAGCCCCGACGAGCACGCGGCGAGTGGCATGGTACTGAGATTGTCCACACGCCAAACAATGAGCTTGATTACCTCTGTGGGGAGCAAATTCCAGCCACTCTTTTGGCGGACAATGCTCGGTTCTGCCATTGTTAGTGCTTGGGTTTTGAAAGAGGGGGCAGGCGCCTTAGCAGGGATGGAAGATTGGATGATTATGTGCGGACAAAGATGGAGAAGCGAATATGTGATGTGGGAAGTGGATAGGTGATGATGACTATTGCACACCGTTTGACTTACGAGACACATACCAGTAGCATAGGGTCATATCGATGCCAGACAACTTGCTTGAGTGATCACAGTACTGGTACTCCCTATAGTACCTACTACTATGCCCTAACTTGCTTGAGTAGAGTAGTAGTGGAGTAGGACTCTGCTCTACTACTAGCACCGGAGGAGTAGTATATTCTAATCTAAAATAGTTACAAACTTCAATGCCCGAGCGTGGAACGACTACGAACTGCCATCGGTGCTAACTCCAATCCCCAGCAAACGTTCGTTGGGAGACATGGCAATTGCAAACGCTCGCGACGCAGTTACAGTATGTGTGTGTAAGGGTGGTGGTTTTGTCAAATACTACAGCTTAAAAACAGGCCACCGTCAGATGGAAATCTGACGGTTACATGCGATTCACCAGGATTGAGCTCGTGGCGAACAATCGCCAGATGTCATTACTAAAAAAAGGTTAAAACAAACGGGGCTATAACTTGCACCGGCTGACCACTAACAATGATACTAACTAACATAGTTGTAAAATGGTCAAAGACCGTGCCTACGTGGTGTTTGGAATTATATGCAAAAAATAGCAAGATGCTCATGCATTGCATGGAACATCAAGATGCACTTTTTTACAAAACACCTATTGTGATTGACTCATGCAGGAATAATCCCATGTGTAAATACTAATGATATCTCAAGAATTTTATCGGAAAATGATATCTCAACCATTTCATCGAAAAAATGATATCTCGAGTGTCGGTGTACTAAAGTAGGGGTACCTTAGTACCCCGAACTTGTCTGCATCGGCACGTAGCGGCCCCTGCAAGCCTCACGGGCGTCCGCCAAGACCCTCCGCAGCCATTAGGAAGACAAGACCCCGGCAAGAGGAGCTTGCCGGGAAGGCCTCTCTAGGCACAGACAAGGCCCCGACAAGAAGAGCTTGTCGAGAAGGCCGCTCCAGGCACGCAGAAGACAAGGCCCCGGCAAGAGGAGCTTGCCGGGAAGGCTCGGAGTGCGACAAGTCTCCGGGCGCGACAAGGATTCTGCCACGGCAAGGCGCTTGCCGCGGCATGCAACTTCTCTCCGTCTCCGCTCCAGCTCACCCAGCGACGTGTCGCCATGGGACCGTTCCATGGGCTGGCGTGTCGGCGGCTGTGCAGCCAGCGGAGAGCAGCGATAAGCGGCGGCTGACAAAGCTCGCCATCGTGGCGAAGCGGAGGCGCACCGACGGTCTCTGTTACCTTTGTTTGGGCGACAACGACGGGCATTTATTGCTTTTGTCCCTTGCCGCCGAGTTAGGTATTTTGCACCGTACACTATTCAAGTAGGTGTACCAACTCCTGTTTTACATTTGTACCCCGCCTATGTTGCCACTGTCGGAGACCCCTTGAGCATATAAAAGGAGGCCCGAGTGCAACGTGAAAGGGTTCGGTTCCTGGGTTCCGCAGGTTGGGCTGGTTCGATTCATCTGACCGGGTCGTAGACTAGACACACTCACGCTTAGGTTTTGTAGCTCGCATTGCTCCCTAGCAAGAACACAACAGATCAAACAAGCAGCAGTAGGAGTTTTATCTCTCCGAGAGCTCCGAGCTGGGTAAACTGCTCGTGTGCATCGCCTCGATCCGCTCTTCGGCGATCTCCGCCCCTCCGAACCACAAGGGGCCTGGTCCGCCGCCCCATAGGTGTTCGTGGGTACGATCAGCCTCCCGACATCTTTGGCGCGCCGTAGGGCGTCGAGGCCGTGTGAACCTGATCCGGCGTCCACACGAGCAGCGTCATCAACATCTTCCTCAACATGCCACCAAGAAGAAAGCTTGGCGGCAGCAGAGCCGTCCGCGTCGTACCCACCCTCACCGCAGCAAACGGGTGGTGGTGCAGACGCTGGCGGAGGAACGGGCGCCGACGAAGGTGCTCGCGACGTTGCCAAGTCCAAGGACAAGGCACCGCAGACCTCGGCGTCCGTGCATCCCCCGCGCCCATCTCAGGAGACGCGGGACCAACAACGCAATGGCGTTCACAACGCCATACGTTCGTTGGATCGAGACCCTCAAGACCAGCATGCGCGCCAACATGCTGGCACGAGTGAGATACGGTCGCCCGGACGGGGTGCTGCTCCTTCTAACGTAGTTAGAAGTCCGAGCGTATCCCGCTCCTCGCACCGTTCTCCAATGCCACCCAATACTCCAGCAGAAGCTCTGGCGAGAGCTCAGTTGCTCCTCGACTACCCTCCAACGGCCGACAAGGTCGACGAGTGGAGGGCCACTATCCAGAGCCTCATCGGCTTTGCCAACGGCGACGCTCCGCGGCAACCAACGCCATCATTGCCACGGTGTGACGACAAGGCACGAGCCGGTGGCGACGAGACTGTCGGAGGTGCAACCACCATGCACTCTCCGCCACGAAGGCCAAGATCGCCAACTCACCGGATCCACCTCGACAGCGACTCCACTGCGTCGTCGGATCCGCGAGCTCGCCGCGATCAGCGCCAAGTTCTTCATGAGCGACAACAAGAGGACGCTCGAACTCGCATCGAGCGCCGAAGAGAAGCGCGATGTCAGTCCGACAAGCGCGCTGGGCCTTCTGTTGACATGCGCGCGCCGGAGGAGCCAGGCGACTTGCCGTACGCGGTAGGTTGCCCAGCGTTCACTCGTGAGCTGCGGCAAGTCCAGTGGCCCAGCCAGAAGAACTTCAAACCAGACGTGCCGGAGAAGTATGATGGCAGGACGCATCCGTCGGAGTTCCTCAGCATCTACACCATCGCGGTGCAGGCTGCGGGGGGACGGGACGACAAGATCCTCGCCAACTACTTCCCGCTCGTGCTCAAGCCCAACGGCTCATGCACTTGCCGGACAGCTCCATATCCTCTTGGCAGATCTGTGCCATCGGTTTGTTGGCGCCTTCACGGTGGCCACAAACCTCATGGCCAAGAGAGCGACCTTCACTTGCTCGCCTGAAGGAAGGAGAGTCCCTGCGCAAGTTCATTCAGAGAAGATTCAGCCGCGTGCACTACAACATCCCGTGACGTCCACCCTGCGCGGTGATCGGCGCATTTCATCGTAATGTGCGAAACCGCAGGATGAGGGAGGAGATGGCGATGTGCAAAGTCAAGGACGTCGGTGAGCTGTACGCCTTGGCCGACAAGTGTGCACGCTACCGAGGAAGGAGGAGACTCCACGGAGAGAATGCGAAGGTGGATCGGCGGTTGATGACACCGCCCAAGAAAGAAGGGCCGGCGGCGAGGCAATGAAAAGAAGAAAGCGAGAAGTGCTAGCGGTCGAGCAGTCCGGCAATGGAGGTGGCGACAAGAACGCCAAGGCTGGTGGCTCCGGCAAGGAGGTTGCCGACGCCAACCACCGGGTCGGTGGCGGCCGCCGACAAGGTGACAGCTCCGGCAAGCGGTATTGCAAGATCCACCGCACCAAGGGCCACGATCTCCAGAGCTGCAAGAAGGTCGAGCAGCTCGTCGAACAGCAGAGAGCTGAGTACGAGCGGCACGACAAGGAGAAGGCCCAGGAAGGTGATGGGGGAGCAAGCAAGAAACGTCCCGGCCGGGGAGGACGCCGCGGCAAGGCCAAGCAGCGACAAGGAGATAGACCTCCCCGCGGCCGCGACAAGGATGAAGATGACGACGACGACGAAGATATGGAAGACGACGACGCCGACGCGCAGGAGTTTCAGAAAGCCACAGAAGTTCTCTGCATTGACGGAGGTGCCTCCCTGCATACCTCCCACCGCCAACTCAAGCAATGGATGCGGGAGGTCAATGCAGCGGAACCATCCGTGGAGTCACGCAAGCCTCTCAAGTGGTCCATCACGCCTATCATTTTTGATATTGAGGACCACCACGATCGCATAATCATGCGGTCGGGTGCTTGCCGATGTTGGTCTCTCCAACCATCCGCAACCTCAAGGTCACAAAAATGTTAGTTGATGGCAGGGCCGGCTTGAATCTGATCTCCTCCGCGGTGCTCCAGAGGCTTCAAATCCCTGACAGCGAGCTCGAAGAGACCAAAACCTTCCAAGGAATCAATCCGGGAAGGAGCAAGCGAAGGAAGATTACGCTGTCGGTCACATTTGGCAGCGAGCTGAACTTCAGGGATCGAGAGGGTTACGTTTGACGTCGCCGATTTCCCGTTGCCTTACAATGGGATACTTGGCCGTCCAGCACTCGCCAAGTTCATGGCAGCCTCTCACTACGCCTACAACCTACTCAAGATGCCGGGCCCAATAAGCGTCATCTCTGTCCATGGCGACAAGATGGATGCCCTTATCTGTGCCGACAAGATCTTCCGGGATGCAGCAGCCGCGATAGATTGCCAGACACTTGCCGCTGAAACTCCCGGGGAAGAAGACCAAGTCCAAGTCCGCAAGGGCTCGATGCTCACTCCGCAAGCGCACCTCTTGAGTGCTGCGCCACTGCCGAGGACACACCATCGAGCTCCACCGGCAAGTGCAAGAAGATGGTGGCTCCGCCAAGACCAAGAAGGTGCCCGCCAAGGAGGACGGCGCTGGTGGTACCTTCACCATCGGTGCCTCTCTCTCGACCCCAAATAGGAAGGCGCTCGTTGCTGTTTTCCACGGGCGAATGTCGGCGTGTTTGCATGGCAACCGTCTGATATCCCAGTGTTCCTGTGAAAGTGATTGAGCACCGCCTGGCCGCTTGTCCTCATGCGCCGCCCGTCAAGCAAAAAGTCAGGAAGCAAGCGGTGGAGCGCCAAGAATTCATAGCGAAGAGATCAAGAAACTAGAAGCGGCAGGCCTTGTCGAGGAGTGCTCCATCCTACGTGGTTGGCCAATCACGTAGTAGTCGCATAAAGGCAAATGGGAAATGGAGACTTTGTATTGACTTCACGGATGTTAATAAAGCTTGTCCCAAAGATCCATTTCCCTTGCCGCGCATTGACCAGATTGTTGACTCCACGGTGGATGTGATTTGCTTTTCGCTTTCTTGATGCCTACTCAGATACCATCAGATCTTCATGGTGAAGAAGATGAGGAGAAGACCGCATTCATCACACCATGTGGCACATACTTGTTTCATACGGATGCCTTCGGTTTGAAGAATGCTGGTTCAACATTTGCAAGGGTAGTCCATGACGCTTTTGAGCCGCAAATGCACGTAAATGTAGAAGCCTACATGGATGACATAGTGGTCAAGAGCAAGGACAAAGCAACTTTGGTTCAAGATTTGGACGAGACCTTTGCAAATCTGCGCAAGAATCAACCTCAATCTCAACCCCGAGAAGTGCGTGTTTGGAGTCCCTTCCGCAAGCTTCTCGGGTTCTTCGTGTCTCGAGAGGGGATTGAAGCTAATCCCGACAAGATCAAGGCCATTGAGCAGATTGAAGCTCCAAAGCGGCGTCAAGGATGTACGAAGACTTGCCGGTTGCGTGGCTGCTCTCAAGAGGTTTATTTCTAGGTCTGCTGAGCGCCTGCCATTTTTCAAGATTTTGAAAAAGGCAGGTCCAAAGAAATGGACTCGAAGCGGAGGCTGCACTGCAGGACTTAAAGAGATACCTGTCCTCCACTCCAACACTTGTCGCACCTAGGCCACAAGAGAAGTTGCTGCTATATATAGCAGCAACCAATCAAGTGGTTAGTGCTGCGGTTGTGGCGGAGAGGGAGGCGGATGACGAGCCAAAGAACCGCGGCAAGCACATCCAGCGACAAGCGGGGGCTTCGCCGACAAGCTCGGTCCCGACAAGGACGAATCCGCAGACACATGAACAGATCTGAGAAAAGGATGGTGCAGCGCCCGGTCTATTTTGTCGGCTCCCTCACGCAAGGGGCTAGGTCAAGGTATTACGGTGTGCGAAATTGCTTTTCGCCTCCTCATGGCCTCGAAAGCTGCGCCATTACTTCCAAGCACATGAGATCACGATTGTCACTCGCTTTCCCTGAAGAGGATCTGCGAGAATCCGAAGCGGCAGGCAGGATTGTCGAGTGGGCACTTGGAGCTGTCAAGCTTTGGTCTTAAGTTTGAAAGCACCTCAACTATCCAAAGCGAGCATTGGCAGAATTCATAGCGTAATGGGCGCCAACGCCAGATGAAGAGATTAGGAGACGAGCATTCCCGCCAAAGAAGCCGGCAAAGAGTGGCTGATGTACTTTGATGGTGCCTTCGCTACAAGGCGCCGGTGCCGGGCGTGCTTTATCGCACCCACCGGAGAGCACCTCAAGCACGTCGTCCGGATGCACTTTCCCAAGGAGCAAGCGACAAACAATACTGCAGAGTATGAAGGTTTGCTTGCCGGTCTCGTGGATCGCCGTGGACCTTGGGATCAAGAAGCTTATTGTCGGGGTGACTCGCAACTCGTGCGTCCGCCAAGTCAACAAAGATTACCAGAGTCCGTTGATGGAAGCCTACGTTGGTGAAGTGAGGAAGCTAGAAGAGCACTTTGACGGCTCGCAAATGGAACATGTTCCAAGAGCTCGAGAATGATATTGCTGACGGCTGTCAAAGTGCGCTGCGCTTAAGTTACACAATGGAACCAGGGATTTTCGTGCTCAAGCTGACTCGCCAACCGTAACACCGACAACTGGACAGAGAAAGAAGAGGAAGTTGGCCTATGGTGAATACTTTCCGACAGATCTTCCAGAAGCCGTCGTTGCAAAGTTCCCCAAGATCAACACCATGCAGTCTTTGAGGAGCGATCTGCCCGGCAGACCCAGTGGTTTGTTCCGTTGAAGCGGCACGCCCCGACAAGTCTTGTTCCGGCAAGCTTGTCGGGAGCATCTAGCTCGGCAGGCCGCATGAGCTCTTGCCGTGGAAGCTGATGTTCCGCAGCAGCAGATGCGCCTTTAGTCCTTGTTGTCGAGCCATAAGCTCCGGCATGGGCGCAAAGCAGATTGTCCATTTCCTTGAGACAGGAGAACTTCCGAAGAGCAAGAAGAAAGCGGAAAGAGTAGCCCGGCGATCAAGTATGTACCATTTTGTCGACAAAGATCTGCATGTAAGAAGACTCAACGGTGTGAAATTGAAGTGTATTCCGGGAAGATGGGCAAGCTGTTGGCGAGAGATACATGGAGGCACATGTGGTCACCACATTGGCGCAAGAAGGGCACTTGCCGGCAAAGCTTTCCAAGCAAGGTTTCTTCTGGCCGACAGCCCTCCGGATGCAACCGCACAAGTAACCAAGTGTGAAGCGTGCGGTTCCATTCCAAACAGATACACCACCAGCTCAAGCTCTCTAGACGATCCCTTTATCACGGCCATTTTCGGTCTGGGGCTCGACATCTCGGCCCCTTCCCCGAAGCCGGGGGCTTTGAGTACTTGTACGTCGCCATCGACAAGTTCACAAAGTGGCCGGAAGTGGAAGCAGTGAGGAAGGTGACAGCACAGTCAGCAGTCAAGTTCTTCAGGTCAATTGTTTGTCATTTCGGAATCCCTAACCGGATCATCACCGACAACGGCACACAATTCACGAGTCGCACCTTCATGCAGTACGTCCAAGACCTTGGCGCCAAGGTCTGCTTTGCTTCCGTTGCTCACCCGAGAAGCAACGGTCAAGCAGAGAGGGCAAATCTTTGAAGTGCTGCGCGAACTCAAGACCGTAACTTTCGACAGTGCTGCACAAGTGCGGAAGAAATCGGATCGAGGAGCTGCCGGTGGTTCTTTGGTCGATCAGACGACGCCAAATCGAGCCATCGGCGGGCACCCTTTGCTCTAGTCTATGGAGCAGAGGAAGTTCTCCCCACGGAACTCGTATACGGGTCGCCTCGAGTACTCGCTTATGATGAGCTTGAGCAAGAGCAGCTGCGACAAGATGACGCTGCTCCTCGAGGAGGATCGTCTTGAGCATTGTGCAAGCCGCCGCTACCGACAAGCCTGCGTCGCTACCATAGCCGCAGAGGTTAGTGCCGAAGTCTCGAGGAAGGCGACCTTGTTCTTCGGCGCGTTCAGTCCGCCAAGAATTCAAACAAGTTGGCGCTTGAAGTGGGAAGGCCCTTATCGGGTGAAACGAGTCACTAGGCTCGGCGATGTCCGCTTTGAGACCGAAGATGGCATTCGGTGAGCAACTCTCGAACATTGAGCATCTTCGTAAGTTTTACCATAGGGCGCGGTTGTCGAATCCGTTCCGGCAACCACCTTTTGTACAAGTCTTGCCGCTGTTGCATGTAATCGCCATTACAAAGCCGGGCGCAGACCGTGCATCGATAAAGCTCATGTGTTGCGCATGACTTGTCAAGTTCATGCTTTCATCAATTTATTGCATGCTTTGGCTAACACTTTGTGCAAAGCAACCACACCCGGTAAGCAGAATCGAGCCGCTAGGCTCCATAACGTTATTTCCTTTTCTTTTCCTCTCTCAAAGAAAGGAAGGCCCCTCGCGCCCAAGTTAACCAGGGGAGGAGGAGATAATACTATGGACCGGACACCGCCGAGGAAGTTTCACCTCATCGGAAACAAGAGACTAAAAGCTAAGTCGCTAAGTTTCAACGATCGATAATTAATTTTTAAAGTTATCTCCCTTGAACGACCATACTTTGTATGGAAAACACATCTTGTGGAGGAACCAAATCGTGGATCGGTCGCCCTTACTTTGTTTCGAGTCCGCTCAACAACTTAAGTGAGCTGCGGCTAGTCCGCGACAAGGTTGCTTGTCGGTAGCGACCCTTGATGCTGAAGTTCACTTTCGGCGCCGCCGCAAGGGTGCCTGCACCGGCAAGTTTCCCTGAAAAGCGTAGGGTAATAACATACAAAGCCAAGAGTCGAGTAAAGGAAGTAACGTAGCAAATGTTGCCCAGAATAAATTTATATTACAAAAATAACTTATTGCGGCCTTTGGCTAAATCGCTCTCGTAACTGAAATAATAAATAAGAGGAGAAGAAGGCGCGCTTGACACCAAGCCCCGGCAAGCCCGAGCTGCCGGGTCTGCGGCAAGCCAGAGTTGCCGGGGGCTGCGGCACGCCCGAGTTGCCGGGGGCTGCGGCAAGCCAGAGTTGCCGGGGGCTGAGATATCAGATAAGCCCTTCGTCCCTTTTGAAGCATCCCTTTTTCATTACAAACATTCTACTCGGATACAATCTGTGGGGAATGAAAAACATGAAAGGGAAGATTACAAGTATTAAATGCGGATAAGGCCCGAAGGCTTACAAATTAAAAAGATAAGATGCCCGTAATCCTTTTTTCGTCCCTCTCTTCAGGAGGTAGGTCAAGGAGGCGAGAAGGGCAAAAGAAACGCCTAGGCGAGCTACAGGTGCCGAAGGCACCAAGGGAACATCCCGGAGCTCCCGAGGGCTTGACGGAGATGGCAGCGGCGAAGCGGGAGCTCGAAAGGCAGGGCGGCGGGGACGGCCGGCCTGTTGTCGAGGGCACTCGCCCTCGTACTCCGACAGCTGACCTTGTTGCCATCCCTCTTCCCTTCGCAGCCTCCCTCGCCCGGTCGCCCAAGGAGACGACCCGGGGAGTTCAAGGAGCCGTGACGCGGATGATGGGGTCGCCGGTGGCCTTGCAAGCGGCGCCCGACAACTAATCGGGCACGCTACCCTCGCCGTCATTGCTCTCCTCCTCGTCACTCTCGCTCGAGGAATCTTCGCTGTCGGAGGAGCTATCCACGCAGCACTTCGCCCGAGTACCGAGATCCCGAAGGCCTTGACGGAGAGGAGATCACCCTCCATTAACTTAAAATGGAGGGTAAACCCCGCCATCGCTGTGGATGCGAGTGAACGTCTTCCACCCACGATCGAGATACATCACATTAGGGCTGGGAATACAACACGGACTCGCATGCCGCTGATTCCACAGCCCTCATGTGCAGTCTCGGTGTCTCGGGCGGATCCGACTCCATCACGCCGCATGACGGAGGCTGGAAGCCGGAGACGACGACGAGGCGCCCAGCGCAGGCCTGACGAAGAACTTCGCAAGGGTCGTCCCTGTATGGACCGCCACAGGAGGGGAACCACCGGCGGAAGCGGAGACAGCGCCGCCCCGTCCCGCCTCTTCCCAGGCGCCTCGACCTGCGTCCACGACCTCGCCTCCCTCTTCCCCTTGTGGCCGGTTACGCCACCCGGGCGTGGGGTTGGGAGGAGCGCTGCCTGGCCGAACCTCGCCGCCAGCGATGAAGGACCAAGGTTCCTTTTCTCCATGACGAATGAGAGAAAGGGAGCAGAAACCGAGGAAAGGAGGAGATGGGAGAGTGCGGGCTTCGCACTCCTTTCGCTTTTTAAGGAAGCAAGGTGGGGGCTCGACCGCCCCGCTCGACAAATCAGGGCATAGGAAGAGTAGGGAATCGGGGCCAACCTGCTGCCTCTGCTCGTAACGGCCCAGTTTTCCACTACCACCGTCCGCGACCCGAAGAGCATGGGAACCACGTGGTGGGGATGCAGAACTGAGGCGACGGGTGAAGCGACCCCGCACGCCGCCCACTTCCCCCACGACGCCGCAATTGACGCGTGCCGTTACGGGGAAACGCGGCGGATACGGAGTGGGTTTGGTTTGGACCAGTGCCGCTGCGCGTGCGTGCCTGTTTTGGGCTGGCCCAACAGCGCTAAGACTGTGTATGGCCCGGACCGGGGGCTCTGCCGGTGTACTAAAGTAGGGGTACCTTAGTACCGAACTTGTCTGCACGGCGCGCAGCATCCCGTGGCAAGCCTCGCTGGCGTCCGCCAAGACCCTCCGCATGACCATTCAGAAGACAAGACCCGGCAAGAGGAGCTTGCCGGGAAGGCCTCTCTAGGCGCAGACAAGGCCTGCATAAGAAGAGCTTGTCGGGAAGGCCGCTCGAGCACGCAGAAGACAAGGCCCCGGCAAGAGGAGCTTGCCGGAAGGCTCGAGCGCGACAAGTCTCCGGGCGCGACAAGGATTCGCCGCGGCAAGGCGCTTGCCGCGGCATGCAACTCTCTCCATCTCCGCTCCAGCTCACCCAATGACGATGTCGCCATGGGACCGTTCCATGGGCGGCGTGTCGAGCGGCCGTGCAACCAGCGGAGAGCAGCGATAAGCGGCGCCGACAGGCTCGCCATCGTGGCGAAGCGGAGGCGCACTGACGGTCTCTGTTACCTTTGTTTGGGCGACAACGACGGGCATTTATTGCTTTGTCCCTTGCCGCCGAGTTTGGTATTTTGCACCGTATAATTGTTCAAGTAGGTGTACCAACTCCTGTTTTTACATTTGTACCCCGCCTATGTTGCCACCTGCCGGAGACCCTTGAGCATATAAAAGGAGGCCCGAGTGCAACGTGAAAGGGTTCGGTTCATGGTTCTGCAGGTTGGGCTGGTTCGATTCATTCTGGCCGTGAGACTAGACACACTCACGCTTAGGTTTTGTAGCTCGCATTGCTCCCTAGCAAGAACACAATAGATCAAACAAGCAGTGAGGAGTTTTATCTCTCCGGAGAGCTCCGAGCTGGGTAAACTGCTCGTGTGCATCGCCTCGATCCGCTCTTCGTGCGATCTCCGCCCCCCTCCGAACCACAAGGGGCCTGGTCCGCCGGCCCCATAGGTTTTCGTGGGTACGATCAGCCTCCCCGACATCGAGAAATATGAGAGATAAGGTAAGGAGGAGTGGGGCGTGGTGGTGACTGGTGGTCGGACTGGGCGGAGGCATGGGGATGGACGGCGCTGGAGCGACCACCATGCCAGATTGTTCCAGAGACATCCTTTTTTAATTGCTCAGCAATGAGGTTGTGGGAGATAAGGATGAACGAGGCAAGGCCTTATCTGTAAATGTGGAGAGAGGTGTGGGTATCTTTTGTAAAATTGTCATAGTTTTCTTTCTATCCGTCAGATATAGATCAGACGGTCTATATTATAAGATGGCAGGCACACCATCACCACCAACTCAGTTTTTTCTCTACTCCTACTCCTATAAAAGACTTAGTTGGTGATGATGGTGTGTCTGCCATCTGCCATTTCTGACCATTAGATCTGCATCTAACGGCTGTGATGTAAGTTGTGGCCTTTTGCAACAATTCCCGCTTCGCTGCTCCAGTTTACACAAAACCCCTTAGTATCTTGAAACCAACCATATTCCTCTCTTACCTCATCAAAACAGCCCAAAGAATATATTTGGAGTAAAACATAAGATATTTTTAGTGAATGTATATCAAAACTAAACTGTTTTCCTTCAAATTTGTGAATATGTATTATTCTACTTTGGATCTTGCAACGGACTGGGAGTGGAACCCACAGAGTACTTAGAATACACGATTCAGGATGGATTTGTTTCTTTTTTACTTTCTGTATGAATCTGTACCCAGCCTACAAGTCATGTACACTGTACTGACAGTGGAACCCACAAAGTACCAAGAATACAAGATTAAGGATGCAATTAACTTTTTATAGAGGGAGAATCATACACGTAATTAACTCAAATGGGTTGGACGTGACTCTATTATTCTCCAACGGCAATCGGCAAATTTCCTCCCGCGGGCCAGAGTAGGTTTCTCGGTTTGTATGCGGGTTTAACGGAGGCGTTTGATGGAGGCGAGGAGGCGTGTTCAGCCGGGCGTGCAGCGGTCAGCGTAGTACTATTGATTTGACAGCTACTAGTATATTATAAAAAATAAAGAAGAGTAGTAGAGATGGAGATAATAGTAGAGATAGAGACTAGGGAGGAGCACCATCTACTGCTTCGTGTGCTACTCCTGCGCTCCATTCGGCGGCCGCAATGTCCCCTACAACCACTCCCTCCTGCGCTCCATTCGGCGGGCGTTGTTGAAATTTGGGGAGCGCACTAGCGCGAGTGCTGGCAGCGACGACTTCACCGACGATGACTTCTTCCCCGACTTCGGCAACCTCTTCCTCAACGACATGGGCGACAACCTCAACGCTAACGGTGCTGCTCCCGTTGCACCGTATGTGTTTTATGTCCTTCCTGTTCGAAATCATGGTAGAATTCATGTTTCTAGTCTGTGTCCTAGGTTCCATCTGTTCATCTACTATGCTAGTCCACATGATAAGTTTAATTCTGTTATAGCCATCATGATTTATTTTGTGCTTATTCGGGTTAAATCTCGTAGTAACTTGCTCATATATTCAACTGGCGCAATGTCCCATACAGCCACTCCCGTTTCATGGACGGCCTGGTCGATGCCTCCAAGGAGCCCTTCGTCTACTGCTACGAGTGCCCGATGCCATTTTAGGGCTCACGGGCGGACCTCGTGCATCACCTCTCATAGGCATCCGGCGATCACTACTGGCCCTTGGCATAGAACATCAAGTATGAGACGTGTTACCCCTTCGCCGTCCTGGAGTCGCTGGAGGATCACCGCCGCCTACTAGTATCGGAGGAGGACGGCAGCGTCTTCCTCTTGACCGTGGGCACCGACGAGGCCCGTGCAGGCCGCCGCCCCGTCTCTGTAGTGTGCATCAGGGGCGACGCCGCTGACACTGACACTGACACGAGGCCGATGTATGGGTGCGTGCTCACTGTTACTTCCCCTCAGAGGTGCGTGGGCGCCCACACTGGCTCCATGACGTTGACTATGATTGTGCCGAGCTGGGACCTTCCCGCCGATGTGGACATGGAAGACGCATGGTATGATTTCCCCCCTCCCCCAACATGGTGCACGGGGACTCCAAGCACTACAAAAAAAACACTTTCGTGATGATACGTGTTTGTCACAGTAGGTCATGTTTTCTGTCATGCATGTATATCCATGACGATTTTATGACAGAATCAAGATAGTCATACATGTGTTGCCGTAGAAGTGTTCCATGACATTACCAAAATTATCATCACGGAAGTGTCCACTTCCATGACGATAAATCGCGCGTCATAGAAGTGCTTTCATCAAGGGTGACCGACACGTGGCATCAACCGTAATGGGTCACCGTTAAGCTATCATGTCTGGTTTTGGATCCGATAACCCGCTAACAACCCAGACCAATGAGGATTTTCCACGTGTAAAATTCTCATTGGCCGGAGGAAACACGTGTTGGCTCACTGTTGGGACAGATGTCATCCATTCATTGGACAGGACGCGCCTATGATACGTCGACATGTGGTCGGGCCCAACAGAGGCCCATATAGGTTAAAAAGGTCGGCCCAGTCAAAGGCATGTAGTACTTAATTAGGTACTAGTGGGCCAGCCCAATAACAACTTGTTTAATAAAGGCCCATTTACGACCCAAAGCCAGATCTAGCCCGTTAATTGTTCGCTGAATATTTGGGCCCAATTACGGCCCAGTGACTTTCGGCCTGTTAGAGACCCGATGTAGACATGGGCCCATTTCAGCCTGGTGTGTCTTTCGGCCTGGGAATGGCCCGTGCTGCCCATGGGCCATATATGGTCCGACGCAACATCCGGCCCACTAACAGCCCCTGATAAAGGTGGCAACAGTTCAACCCAACATGACTTTGGGCCTGTTAAAGGCCTGTCATATAATTCGGCCCGTTGATGCTTGTACTAAGCTTTTGTCCTGTTAAAGACCCATGATATCAGTGGGCCAACTAAGGCCCGAGATATGTTTCAGCCCGTTAATGGCCCGTCATATAACTGGGCCAAAAAAGGCCTGGTTTACATTTCAGCCTGCTGAAGGCCCGTCGACGACTAGTGAAAATTGAGGCCCAACATGCATTTCGGCCTGCTAAAGGCCCATGGTTTCTTCGGGGCCGTAACAGGCCAGTAGAATATTCAGCCTGTTAATGGCCCAACGCTACATGGGCCAAACTAAGCGTTGGGTCCACAAAAGTCCCAACTAAAATTTGGGCCGAATATAGGCCGGAGTAAGTTGTGGGCCTGGCGCAAAGTGTGAAGGCCCCAATGGCCATTCGTGCCCAAGAAATATGCAGGTCGGCCCAATTGTGGCCCGCTAAAAACCAGGCCCGTTAGAGGTGAATGTTTCGACCCGGTCGACTACATCAGATTTATTTTCAGATAGCGAGTGATGGCAGTAACTAGTAGGAATTAAGAACAAACCTACTCTATACAATAAAGAAATTATAGCATAGTAACTTAGAATAAACCTACACTATAGAATAAAGGATTTATGGTATATTACATCCACAGGGCATCGAAGTTCGCCACCAGTGATCATAAAGTGCAACGAAGAAGCAGATTACAAAAACTAGGCACCATTGCAGTGTAACAAAATAATACCAAATCGAGACCACTTCCAAGACAGTTCAAGAAAGGTTAGGCTTGCTGGAATCGCTACATGAAGTCAGCCGAGCAAGGCTGTGAGACCGGCCTAGCATGTCGGTCATAGCTTCCTGGTGTAGCTGTTTAGCAATGAGGTTCTCATTGGTCTTCTCCACAATCTTTCTTAGAGATAGGACTTCAAGTCCAAGTTGAGTTGCAGAATGCCTTTCTACTAGAACTTGGGACTGAAGAAGTTGAACTGATTCAGACAGCGAATTCCGCAAGCTTATCTGCCTGCTAGTCTCAAGTAACTTGAACACTGCATCAAGACAAGACTTTGGGGTTGTCTCGCTATCTTCAAGATGTTTTGCCTTCTTTGCTGCAATATATGTTGGGTTTGTCTCACAGCCTTCAGCAGACTTGTGCATGCCATCAGACATATCACCCTCAAAACAAGCAAAGAGATGATAGGTTTTGCACGTGTATAAACAAAGATGATAACTGTGTTGTCAATTCCATCCAATTTCACATTAGAAAATAAAGACTAAGTTCAAAATATCAATAGCATAATTTGGCATTGTTCATAATGCGGGGAGCTTCACCACACTACTGGATTACCATGTCAACATAACAAGCATAGATGAAGGGCAAAGACAATCATTGTATCTATTTTGGTTAATGTGTATGGCATGTTGTTCATATCATCAGCCACATCAGTTAGACAAAACCGGAGATGACAAGGTGCAAATGTGGGCTGCTTCACCACACACTGGATTATAGATCCACAAAAACAAGCATACATATAGGGAGTATTGAGTAATGTGCATGGTATGAATACAAAATTTGGTTTTACAAGTAAAACTTGGAACTTACGGTTCTTGCGAACATGCATTTTGATAGAAACAACAAACTAAATAGCAGCAAACGATAGGGAGTATGAGCAAATTAAACAGCAGTTGAGGATAAAGGCTTTAGAAGGACTGACTTACATTAACAGTTAACATTGGCTTTATAATGCCCTTCTCCATGTCAAGGGAAGGATAACTCAAGAATTTCAGCATAGAATCTTCTTCATAAGCATTGCATGTACTCTACATTTTGTAGAGAGTAACTATAGATATGATAATACTGGAAGGGATAGAGGATAATGAAGATAAGATGCAGATTGATGCTACATAATCAACTACCAATCCCTGGAAGTACAAGCGTTACAGGACAAAATGTACTGACAAGAGCAATGATCTACACTTCAAGACCGGCATCGTCTGTATTCAACTTTTTGGTAAGATTAAATATAGATCTGATATTTTTTAGTAAATGGTGGGCGAGGAGATAAGATGCAGAATGCTACACAATGAACCAATCCCTCTTCCCATAATACAAGAGTGTTTTGAACACTGGTGTACTATACAAAACGTTCTTATATTATGGGACGGAGGGAGTAGCTGTTAATGTAAGTACAGTGATAGACGACGTTCAGTCCTTACAAGAGGACTGCAGAGCTAAACCTCTTCAAAAGCATTGGGTTGATTCTAAATTTATGTAGGAGTCCATACGGATCTTATAATGTTCACCAAATGGACGATAACGAGGCTAACATGAGAAGTGATGCTACATAATCAAACAGCTATGAAAGTAAGTATGGCCATACAGGGCAAGAGGTACTCACAAGAGCAATGGTGCAGTATAGTTGCGAGATTTTGTGGTCCCTTGAGAATGAGTGTTCTTCTGCTAACAGTTTTCGTACAAGTGAGACGCTAAGGAAAAATGCAGAAATGTAGTTCAAATTGTGATGTGATCATAGGCAGTACCTTACGCTACAGACGAGACCAATGTGTAACAAGATTATTCCAGTCACTATCTGATAAATGTAGCACCAGAGACTTTACAGAAATTTCGTTTAGAGGCTTGCCATCGAAGTGCGCTTGCCTCAGGTAGGAATGATACTTCATCAACGAGTGCTTGAAAAGCGCAACCAACCCTTGCTCGTCTTGACAATCCAGTTTGGTCCTCGCCTATTTAAAAGAATGAAATCTTGTATCTTCTATCAGCAGAAACATATGCAGTAATTACCATGAATAACATTAGTACATTACTTATGTGTAAGTTGCGGAAGAAGACTAGAAATTGTTCTGTGTCTGCGGTATAATCTTTCCATGAAGGAAAGATGCGCACAAAGTTCCTGACAACAATATAAGCTTCGTCTTCTAAACTGGGAAGAAATAGAACAGGGGTCCTATTTGCTGCAATTGGGGCTTTCTCTGGTTCGAAAAGGGATTTGGCAACTGGATTTGGTGTACTCTTATCACGCCCAAGGTGCGACCCTATCCTAAAGGAACTCGAAGGTCCCACCAAGGATAGAAGCGCATCTTGAAGACATTTTTGCAAGTTGGATATCATTACATCGTACCATTACATAATAGTTGGGGATACATACAAAAGGCATACAATGCCACAAGAATACATCAACATACATGAGATCAATATCCGACTACGGATGACACATAAACAGTAACTCAAACGACATCCACCCTGCTAGCCCAGGCTGCCGACCTGGAACCTATCCCCTGACCGAAGAAGCAGAAGAAGAATCTCCAAATCAAGTAAACATCGCTCTCGCGTCATGATCATCGCAACACCTGTACCAGCAACTGTTGTTGTAGTAATCTGTGAGCCACGAGGACTCAGCAATCCCATTACCATGGGTATCAAGACTAGCAAAGCTTAATGGGTAAGGAAGGGGTAAGGTGGTGAGGTTGCAGCAGCGGCTAAGCAAGGTATGGTGGCTAACTTACGAAACAAGAGAGAGAAGAGTAGTTTAACAAGCGGTCATCAATTAGTAATGATCAAGAAGTGATCCTGAACTCCTACTTACGTCAAACATAACCCCAAAAATCATGTTCTCCTCTCGAACAATCCCGAAAAGAGGTTACGCACGCGGTTGGTATATTTTAGAAGAGTTTACTTCAAGTTTACTACAACCGGATATTAACAAATTCCCATCTGCCAAATTACCGCGGGCACGGCTTTCGAAAGTTCAAACCCTGCAGGGGTGTCCCAACTTAGCCCATTATAAGCTCTCACAATCAATGAAGGATATTCCTTCTCCCGGGAAGACCCGATCAGTCTCGGAATCCCGGTTACAAGACATTTCGACAATGGTAAAACAAGACCAGCAAGACCTCCCGGCGTGCCGACACCCTGATAGTAGCCGCGTGTATCTCGTCTCAGGCCACGACCGGATGAGCACTACGTACAACTAAAACCAGCCCTCAAGTTTCCCCGAGGTGGCGCTGCAAGTGGCTCTAGTTCGGACCAACACTTGGAGAAGCATTGGCCCGGGGGAGGGGGGGGGGATAAAATAAAGATGACCCTCGGGTTAATTACTCCCAATGGAAAGGTATAGGTGGTAGGTAGGGGCAAAGTAAAACCAATGTTGGGCCTTGCTGGAGGAGTTTTATTCAAGGCAAACTGTCAAGGGGTTCCCATAACACCCAACCGCGTTAGGGACGCAAAATCCAGAAACATAATACCAATATGACGGAAACTAGGGTGGCAAGAGTGGAACAAAACACCAGGCATAAGGCCGAGCCTTCCACCCTTTGCCAAGTATATAGATGCGTTAATAATATAAGAGATATTGTGATATCCCAAGATAAACATAATCCAACATGGAGCAATCTTCATCTTCACCTGCAACTAGCAACGCTATAAGGGGGGCTGAGCAAAAGCGGTAACATAGCCAAACAACAGTTTGCTAGGAAGGTTCATGGCAATTTGGGAGGCTTTTATAAGCAAGTGGTAGGTAACGCGGCATAGCGATAGCATCGAGGCAACTAGCATAGCAATGATAGCAATGAGATCCAAGGTGACGGTCATCTTGCCTGAAATCCCACTAGGAAGAAGAACGAGTCCATGAAGTAGATGAATGGGCGTAGTCGAACGGATCTTCACAATCGCAACGTTACCGGAACTAACAAGAGGAAGCACAACCGGAAAGAAGCAACAACATAGTAAACAAACAGGCATAAACATGGCATGAACGGATCCTCACAATCGCAACGTTACCGGAACTAACGAGAGGAAGCACAACCGGAAAGAAGCAACAACATAGTAAACAAACAGGCATAAACATGGCATGATGTACAACCAAGTATGATGCATGTCCATTTAAATAAGGCATGTTTTGCCAAAGTGCAACAAACAATACTACAAGTTAAGTGGAGCTCAATAGGCAACGAGTTGCATATTGAAGAAACACCACATTTATTTATTTAGTTTTCTTCCGTTTATGTACCCAACAATATTAAATGTTGTTAAACATGGCAAGAGGTGAAGCATATGAAAACAACCTATTTAGACAAGTTTAAATGAGGCCGGAAACAACAAACAACAATTTCGGAAAATCCCCATATGCATAATTTGGATTTGGTACTATTCTGCCCTAAATCATATTTTAAAGTTGTTAAACGGCAGAATAAAATGCAACATGTTAAACTATGCGTTTTTCTACCCCATTTACATATAATTTTTTTAAACGGAGCTACGGTTATTTTGATATGAATTAAACCATTTTAGCATGACATTTATGCAAATTAAAACAAATAGCGTGTTAAACATTTTAAACATGGATGAAAACAACATATTATGAAACTAGATAAAATTCTAAGCATTTTGCATATATGGTTCGTTTAGTTTGGATGCATGCATATTTAACTATAGACGATGTAAAACAGTGGCAATTCTGTAAATATGCAATGCACTGGAAATTAAACAAATCCATAGGCAGAAAAAAAAACATGCACGGGCCCGAAGCATCAAGGTGCAGCGACCCAGATGAGGATTCGGCCTAGTTGCTGGCTGTGTGGTGTGCAAAAGATAAATAAGAGGAAACAGGGGTAAAAATTGGGGTGTCTAGGAATTGAACCCAGCACCTCACCGTTGAAAACAGAGCGGGCTGACCAGCTCACCTGGGAAATGTTTGTGATGGATACTGGACTTGACCAAACAGGAACAAGAACAAATCTTGATCTGGTAAGGCAAAAATTGATGGAAAAGAATGTGCCCATGGGGATCGTTTGTGATGGACTAGTTATTTGCCCGTGCGTTGCAACGGGGCATACAATATTCCGGGGTTTAACACAAATCATGTTTATCGTATACTTTTAGTATCCTTGTGCACATGGGCGACATTGTAGACTTTTTTGTCCTTATACCACCATCTCTGCCATACACCTCAAAGCTCACCACCTCTGTCATAGCGCAACCAGCTTGCAATTCCCTCTTCCACCTTCACCCATACACACTTCGAATTTCAAACACGTAATTGTGCAGTCATGATATATTATACCATGTGCTTGCGTTAGCCAGGCGTCTCTATCGTTTTTTTTACCATGTCACGTACACCGCTCCATCTCCCTCAGTCACTCTTTCTCCCTCGATATATCTCCCCCTCTCTCCTTTCGTCCCTCCCACCATCCCTTGTTCTTGCTTTCTCCCACCCTCCATCACTCCTTGTCGTGAGTGGACGGGACTGGCATGGAGGTTGAGCATGTCGCGTGGCTAGGGTAGGGGGAACCGTTAGAGGAACTGGGAATGGGAGCTAGAGCAAGTCCAACAACTCCTCCAAACTATCTCCCCTAAATCTATGCATAGGGGATTCCCCTATAAAGGTTCTCCCGGGTAACTTGTTTAACTCCAACAACATACCTAAATCTCAACTTCTATATTTCAATCTCTCATATTTTATTTATTTTACGAAGCTACAAAATTCATATGCTCACCTTTGTGAAACCCTGCATATTCAGTTGAATGATCAAACTATAGCTAAAATATAAAAGTAACACATGCATAAACAACCAGATGAAAAAATTGTGTATGTTCTATAGCAAGGTGTCCATGCGTTGCGACCAAGAAAGAAATTTATTATTTCTTTTTATTTCACAATTCCTTGAATATCTTTGGCAACCTGAGGCCAAACATCACAAGTCCAAAAGAACAAAAATAAACTATATTTTTATTTCACAATTCCTTGAATATCTTTGGAAACCTGAGGCCAAACATCACAAGTCCAAAAGAGCAAAAATAAACAATATTGACACCAAATATAGGTTTCAAGGGGTAACTGATATAGCAATGCACGATGCTTGCAAATAGGCATGACGAATTCAAGAAAGCATAGCTCCGTGGGTAAATGAGAAAAATGTGTAGACACCTGAGATCGTATGACCAGGCAACACCAACAGCGTGCTGGGGAGACTAAGGAAATTAAGATCCCGAGTAAAGATGCAATTACGAAGCCAAACAACACAACTTATTAACACATACCATACATATTTCAGTCACTTTCGGGAGGGAGACATGTCTGATCGAGCAGCCACGTCTTTGGTCTTTCGGTGATCGAAAGAGAGTACAAGGGCTAGAAGCGTCATTCGAACGGCCTGCAAATTGCACAGTAACAAAACAAATAACTAAATTGAGACATGCAGCTCCATGTGAAGATGCATATGCAAATAAACCAAGAAGCATCAGCGTATATATTCTTATAGTAGATTTAACCATTCGATAAGATCCAACCCCTGACAATTTAATAAGTTAACTGTATGATGACAACAATTTGCCTAAAGACATTTTTGGTTACCAACACAAGTTTGAGATCTTTGAAGTGCAATCGCGCAATGAGTACTACTTTTCAGAAATATTGAAGGATGAGTGTAAGAAATCATATTTGGATCAGTCGTAGACTGGTAGTACAAGAATCACAAAATCATATTTGCATATATGAAAAATTAATGAATACAAGCAGCTTACCATGTCACCAAGGCCAAGCATCATGCATTCACCTGGAGTGCTTCCTGGAAAAATATCGCCCAACAATTTCCTAGTGAAGAAGCTTCCCAAGATCTATCTTTTTTTGTAATAAGCTGCAACCCAGACCAGCTGATCTTGTTTGTTACTGTGTGAACAAACGGATCTTTATGATGTGTGGCTGGGCCTCACATGACTTACAAATATATGCATATCAGCAAACGGAAATCGCAAGTGCGTTATTTAGCAACAAATCCCTGTTACCGGCGACACTGTAGCCGTATTTATGCAGAAAATCAAAACAATCCTTGCAACCGGGTAAACGGATCATTAGATTTCGGTCAACAATCTAATGGATTCTAATGCAGAAAATCAACAACAATCCTTGTAGCCGTGTTTTGCACCTTCAGTCCATTGAATTAAGTCTGAGTTAAATCTCACTTAACTCAACAGACTGAAGAAGATGAAACAAGATAGAACATCAGGAGCAGGCTACATTAGAGCCTGCGATGCGACCTATCAAGCGTGATGGATACCTTCGAGAAGTCCAGTTTCTCATCATCTCCTATCCATGGTACAAAGCACGCAATGCTGAAGTGGGCAACAGAACGTCCTCCGCTATGAGGGCAAATCGGAGGACAAGAACGGCGTTGTGGTGATGGCGGCAGGCCATGATCTGCTTGGGCCTTCCGTCATGGATTGGCATCCCAGCCCGCAGGAGAGGCGCCGGAGAAGGATAGTACAGGGGAGAAGGACTGTGTGGTGGTGGTGGCGGCCATGAGCTGCTTGGATGTCGCGTCATGGAGCGGCATCCCGGCCTGCAGGAGCGGCGTCGGAGAAGGATGGCATGGGGGAGAAGGACGGCGCTGTGGTGGCCACCATCTGTAACTCATTTGGATTGCGCGTCGGGGCGCCATCCGGGTCTGCGGTGCCAAGATCTCTGATGGCGAACCTAGGGCTCTTGCTTGTCCTGTGACCGGTCCGCTTCCTATCCTGTCCCGGTGATGTCCCATGGTGGTGGCGGCGGCGACTGCGAGCGAGGTGCTAGGGCAGGACGGTGGAGAAAACTGAGACATCCCTCGACGTTTGAGTTTTTTTCTGGAGCGAAAAGTCGGGAAAACCTAATGCTTGCGTGAAAGAGGGAGAGGTGGACGAAGTGGGGGTACGATGGACAACGTAAGAGGGGAAACGGAACGTTCCGTTTCTTTTAGAAGTAGAGATACTGGAGTTGACCAAACAGGAACAAGAACAAATCTTGATCTGGTAAGGCAAAAATTGATGGAAAAGAATATGCCCATGGGGATTTGATCCCTGGTCGCCTGGGTGACAAAGGGGAAGACTAACCGGTTGGACTGCTGAGTGTGTTGTCTGCATAAGGAGGTGGCTTTCTTTATAGGAGAGGAACATAAGTGGCAAGCTTCAGCCATGGCTACGCCGAGAAAGCTCACGGCAGCGGCGAGCGAACGCGGCGCCGATCTCTGCTCCTAGGCATCAGCGGGTGTGTGGAAAAGGGTGTGCGTGCGGATGAACCAAGCGACGGCTGCTGCGGGCATGCGCACAAGGCTACGGCCTACAGGTACTGCAAACCGAGGACGAGCAGGAGCTTGTCTCGGTCATGGTGGTTACAGGTTGAAGCAGGCAACGGAGCTCGCGAGTGAGATGCGCGTGTGCTACGTGCTTGAGTGCGTGTGAGGATGCATGCAATAGGTGAGGCGAGCAGAGGCTAGAACACGAGCTTGGGCTCTCTGCCATGGTCGTCCATGGCGGACATGGCCTCTTATGCGACGGGATCGGCGGCCACAACGACAGAATCGAACCGGAGAGGGGCTGCGAGGAACGGCTGCTCACCTAGGTCCCGTAGGACAAGATGAGGACGCCGGAGATGTGGTGCAGTGAGGGCGAGGACGCGATGATCGACGAAGGCGCTCGGGTCCATGAAGCAGAGGAAGATAATGTCAAGGAACTTGGCGTTCCGCGGCGATGAAGAGGAAGAAGACGACGTCGTGGAAGAAGATCGCGGCGCCCTTGGGCCCTTCTGGCTCCTGGCCTAGCTTGAAGTTGAAGAAGACGACGAGGAGGCCTCACAAGTGACGGTGGAGCGCGCTCGGTGGTTCTCTGCTCCTCTGTTTCTTGAGGAAGAAGGAGAAACAGAAGGAAGGAAAGGGGTGGCGGCGGCGAGAGGGGGGAGAGGAAACCCTAGGGCGCGGGGTTGCGGTCTTTATGGAGGGGCGCGGACGAGCTGGCGAGGCCACGGTGGGGAGAGGTGATCGTGAGGAGGAAGAAAAGTAGGATGAGAGAGGCTGCCAGGTGGGGTCCGGATAGGTGTCCAGCATGGATTCACCACGGGAACGAGAGGGAGAAGCTGGGTGGGCTGCTGCTGCTGGGCCTCGGCTGGTGGCTGGGCTGCACTGCTGCGCTGGGCTACTCTCCCTGCCTCAATTTCTTTTTCTTCTCCATTTCCTTCAGATAGAAACTTGAAGGAAAAGAAAGAAAGGGGTAGACAGGTAATTTGACAGAGATACAAATATAATTGGAGTCCTGGAAACATGCACAGTTTGAATAAACTGGTTTGGGCATTTTTAAGGATATAAAAATAATTCAAGTTTGAATTAAATTCAAACTTGAGCCATTTTTCAACCCAACCAAAACAAGTCCAAAAGATCTGAAATTTGGCAGAGAAGGTGTAGGCATGGTATAAGATTTACAGAAAATAAGTAAACATTTTACTGGGACAGGCAAATGCCACTTGCAATAAATGTGTGAGAATTGAAAGGAAGAAGCTAGTCATGGGGTGTTGCACTTGATGATGGTTTAGATGGAAGGGAAAGATGGAGCAGCAAAGAAGATGAGCAGAAGGAGTTCACAAAGATAACAAGCCCACCATAAATATACACACGATAAATATGCACACTATAATGATGATCATGATGCAAATGCAACATAAATGACAAAGGCAACATCACATCATGAAGCATATAACAAGGCAAGGATGGCACAATGCAATATAATAAAAGATGAACACGAAGCAAGAAGCAAAACGACAATGGCGCTCATCATGATCATGGCAACAACATAGGGAAAAGAAATATGCAAAACAATTATGATAATGCCACAAACACAAAAAAAAAACACGACAACAACTAAAATAAAGGAAGGCATCTGGAGCATCGGTCTTGGGGCGTTACAACTCTTTGCTGGAATGGGGGTTTTGCATCGTAGAGTTGGTGCTACGTCAACTGGCATCATCATACTGTTTGCTACAGTTGGGGTCTGCTGAGTTGGGGCATCAGAAATGACCAGTGTGGTAGGGCTAGAGTCTGCTAGAGTTGGGGTGTTTTGTGGGTCAGGTGATATTTGCAACTACACCTAATGGGCTATTTTATTTATTAGGTGTCACTAACTTTTCCAAATACTTTTCTCGTGCTCCTCCGCGATCAGCAATCGCCCTCTTCCTTTTGAACGTCTGATACACAAGAACAACATTTCGATGGATAAATATGGTATGATGACAAATGGAATATGTACTGAAAATGGATAGGCAGGGTGTATTCACATACACGATGTGTAAACTAAGCTAATGGCAGTGCAACAAAGTAGAAGCAATGCAAAGCATCAGTTGCAAGATATGTGCGACCAATATAACCTTGGAAAGTTAGAGCAAGCACCTTGATGGGTGAATAAGATAGGGCATCTTCCTCGGACTCCTCCACTAGGGACCTACATTGACTTAGGTCTCCCTCTAGCTCAGAATCACTGTTAGGATCATATTCTGAGCATGAATCGAGCGTTGCATTGCATTGCATCCGGACTTGATTTCAGTCCCTTAATGCCAAGTTTGACAGCCATGGCATTGTTCTGCTTTATTCTTTTCATGCGCGCAAGCTCATAATCATTATGATGCTGTTAAGAATCTGAGATTCATGAAAACATAAAATTTAGTCAGATTATCTATGAAATGCATTGCGGATTCAACTCAAAGAGTGTCTCCCTATAAACCCCTGCATATGCAAAGTTCACCCCCCAACTGTGCTGACCAGACCAAATAGAAATACAAACCTATTATGTCTCTATAACAGGCGCACACACATTTCAAAAATGAAGTAGGAACATTAGAATCATATCAAATTCGTATTTGAACAAATAAATTAAGGAATTATGAGGGGCATAATGTTTAGCTTCAAGGGTGGAGTGTTGGTAGTGCGACACATAGCAAGTAGGCAGATTGTATTCCATGTAAAAGATTGTAGTCTATGTAAAAGCTAGAAATGACACTTTCTTTCTATACAATGCAGTGTTCGTTGCCCACACATGATGGAAGAGATCACACAGAGAAATACTATTCACTCATGTCTACGGTTCCATTATTTTGAAATAGGGTGGTCCACCCTAAAAGAATATTGAGAAAAGCTGGAAATGACACTTTCTTTCTATACAATGCAGTGTCCGTTGCCCACACATGATGGAAGAGATCACACAAAGAAATATTATTCACTCATGTCTATGGTTCCAGTATTGTGAAACAGGCTGGTCCACCCTAAAATAATATTGACAACAAATATGACAAGGCAAGCATAGATGTAGTGAATCAATCATTTACTTGTGAGCTTACTAGGACAAGTATGCAGAATTGTAACTGGAGTAAGAGACCGTCCAAAATCTGAATCAAGAAGTTTGTCAAGAACTTATTGTTTGCAACTAATCTACGTGAATAATTGGATACCATATGGAATAAGTAAGAAAGACAAGTAAAATTGTCAACAAACCTGGACTGTAGTAGTAATCTGGGTCAATGTCACTACGACCAACAATCTAAAATGACTAGTGTATGTTCCTAGGGCCAGAATTTTGAAACCCTGTGAACTTTATAGGTACTACAGATTACTGAAATACATCTGAACCATTAAGTGTACGTAGCACTCAGCACACAACAAACCCTAACGATAGTCCTGCCTAATGAGAAATGAATCAATTAGAAAAGGGTGATGAGGAGTGGCTGCTGAGTGTTGAGGACGTATCTCAGGATAAATTGGGTTGGCTTAGTGGGTGCTGCATGCCTGAGCCTTGAATGGACTGGGAGGGTAGGCACGGCGGCGCGCCCGGGCAGCGGTGACGCTGTTGGGCGAGCGGCTCACGACCTCCTGTTAGTCCGACGTCTCCTCCTAGAGTCATGCCGTCCGGGGACGACAAGTCGCCGGCGAGGCAGGCGGCTGGGGGCGAGTAGAGATCGGAAGCACGCAACAGAACAGAGGGGAATCGGGGCCGGGGCCGACCCAAAATCGCAGGGTGGGCCGAGGCCCACTGTGGACACCCTGTAGAGATACACACACCCGAGTGTTCTTCTGCTAGCATTTTTTTAGCAAAAGAGGGTTTCCCCTCCGATTTCTTTTAAACAAACCACCACGGAACCAACATGATCAATTAAACCCTAAGCATGATCAATTAAACCCTATTATGATTGTGCCATGGCAGATTTAAAGCTGCAAACCGGAGAAATGCTATTTAGCATCCATTATTTGCTTCGAACTAAGAACTAAATTCTAAGAGCTGAAAAGAAAGTACAGTAACCAAGTTACAATCTATTTTCTTGTTGAGATAAAAAGGTTGAGGAGATATGAAGTACCACCTCTCTTGCGGTGCCGTGTAGGCATCGGGGGTGCGATGGATGTTGGTGGCGAGCAGATCTGCGATGGTAGACGGGTGCATCGGGGGATAAGTCCCGTTGTGGTGGAAGAGAAGGTCGTGTGAGCGGCCCCGGCAAAGAGGACAACGGTGCCTATGAAGCGAGAGGACGCGATGCAAGGCTCTTGGTCCGTCGCTGTGGATGAGAAAAGTCCATCTCTAGCAGTGGACGACGCGGTCTTGGTAGGCGCTCCGGCATGGTGGAGTGGCGACGGATGGCGTGGCGGATGGAGGAGGCTGGTGTGGGGATGGTGTTCTAGCGTGGAGGGTGTATGAACGGGAAAATGGAGGGAGAGGTACGGGGAACCATGTTTTTGGGACGCTTTATGCGAAATGTGGGAAAGTTACGAACTTAGCCCCCGTTTAAAATTTGGGCGTCCCGTCAGTTGGGGATAGGACGGTAATCTCGCATCTCGCCAATATTTGCCCAGAGCGATTTCTGGTGAGGAGAGGGTGTTTTGGCGCCCACGGTTGGCACCCACGGTGTATGAACGGGGCTGACAGGTAGGGCGGTTATGTCATGTCTGAGTGAAGTTACAAACCTGCCCCTATTGAAAATATTTGCCTACTTTGATTTCGGCCGAGTCGAGTTTGTTTTGCCGCCCATCGTGTATGAATGGGGAAATAGAGGGAGAAACAGAGGTCTTTCAGATGAGTTTGAATCAAATGTGTTTTGCCGCCCATGTTTTGCGCCCACCGTGTCAGAATGGGCTCACAGGCGGTCGTGTCACATCTAATTGAAGTTACTAACCTACCCCTATTGAGAGCAGTGGAAATCGGGCCGATGGATTGTCCGTGTAAGGGGTAGACAGTAATTTCCATCTCCCAAACACTTGGCTTCGGGCAGCCGACATGGGAGTGGAAATTTTGCCGCTTCTTTCGAATTTTGGGACAATAAGCATCCACGTTTACCCTGGCAACTAAATTCGAATCCATTTTGTAATCCTATTCTATGTGTTCTTATATATCTTCAAAAGCACAACAAAGATGTATTCCACTGTCATATATGAATATGATTTACAAATGCCGATACTCAAATTCACAAGCTAGAATCCAGTTTAAGGTGAATTTGAATATTTGGAACACTTTATGTCCAACTCAAATGTCACACGCAACATAATGTGTACTCCCATTTAGATATATACACAAGCAATGTATCAAGATTCAAATACGAGTCAATCAACCAAGAATGTACAAAACTAACAGACATATAAAATTTATAGATATGGATCAATAATATCAACTAACATACATAAGCCAGGTCGCTGTATTTTTTTTGCTAGAAGAGCATCCTTTTTTTAGTGAAGCTAGTAAAACATCTTGGCCCTTTCCGATGCGTGCCAGTTATGGTCCATCTATACTACTATTATTGCTGAATGCACATTCAGCCCGATTGGCATATTTGTAGGTCTGACACAACAATCAAAATGAAGAGTCTTCGAGTCTTATCAATTAATACAGACTTGTGCTCAAATAAAATTACAAACCAAAAAACAAAAAACAATTATTACATGATCTCTAAAAAAATGGTTTGATCGATTTCATGAACAAACAACACAAAGATTATTCAATGATGGAAAGAACATTTCACCTATGATTTACCAAGTGGGAATTTAAGTTCCTTTTTTTCCTTCAGGACCTTAACAATGCGGTCCGCCTCAGGTTGCTTTGTTTTCAAATCCATCAAATATTTAATTGTTGTCTTGAGTACTTCTTGTGATTGTGTTGTTTGCTTCCTCAACATGTCAACTTCATCTCTAAGTGCAGAAGCAGAATCTCTTTCTACCACTATTTAGCCTCTAGAGCATCAACAATTGGAAATTCATGATGCACGATTGGGCCGGAGCCACTGTTGTGGGATGATACAATGTCCATTGGGACCTCGCTCTTTGATTTGGGCTAACCTGTTTTGCCATTAAAGTTCCGATTGGATTCTGAAAAGTTGAAGTTAGCAAAACATCTCAACTAGGAGTTATAACAGCAAACCAGTTAAACAAACAAGGAATTAAAGAGTTTCAATTGGATGCTGAAAAGTAGTTATTAACATCATTGTAACCGGTTGTTGCAGCAGTAAAGCAGTTAAACAAACAAGTTTTGCAAAAGGTATTGTTGGCATTGGAGTTTCTCTTGGATCCTGAAAAGTTGAGTAGCCAGTACGTGATTAGAGCAACCGGTTGCAGCAGCAAAGTAGTTAAAAAAAAAAGTTTTGCAAAAGGAACCTGTTGTGGCATTGGAGTTTCTCTTGGATCCTGAAAAGTTGAGTAGTCAGTAACTTGATTAGAGCAACAAGTTACAGCAGCAAACTTGTTACACAAATATATTTTTGAAAATGTACCTGCTGTGCAATTGGACTTCCAATTGGATCCTGAAAACTTGAAGTTGGTAAGATGATTACAGCAACAAGTTACAGCAGCAAACCAGGTAAACAAGGAAGTTTCTGAAAACATACCTGTTGTGCCAACGGAGTTTCAGTTGGATCCTGCAAACTTGAATGTTAGCAATCAATAAATAAAGTTTTGCAAGAGCCATGAGAAACTAACATCAAACTAGTAAAACTAACCAGTTTTGGCAACGTATTTAATTACACATGAACTAGTAAAACTAACAAGTTCTTGGCAACGTATTAAAGTAACAAGTCGGTACTGTTTACCAGCAATACAGACATCTGTAAATTTCTTTGATGTAAGCAAAATGATTCCAACACATATATAAGTTAAAAACACGGTGTCCCTCATATAAACCTGACAGTTGTCTATATATAAACATGCAAACATTACTAGTGCAAGAAGTGATAACAGAAAACCATTTAAACAAACAGGGTATCAGAACGTAAATTACACGTGAATTCCGCTGCACCCTAGAAGTACATATGACCAGCTATCTACGTCCTTAAGTAGCTATTTAAGTTCAGGCAAACAGGTAATTCTTAACATTAAGTATCAAACACATAGATAGGCGCAGTCTATAATAGGATTAACAGGCTATGGCATTATGTAATCAGTAGCAAACTAAATTAAGCCAAGCAACATAATTGAACAATTTTGGAATAAATGGCTAACTAAAATTCCGAGAAGGTGTAACTGAACTTACGCTTAGCTCTTTGTACAGGCACACTGCAACTTCTTTTTCGCTTACAAGGTTCTACGAAGGAGTCCATGGCATCAATTGCTTGGATACGCAGTCACAATACTTCTTTCTTCCCACACTGCATTGGTAAGTCGAATGGTTAATATGGTAAGATGGTGCGTCCTTGATATGTTATATGAGGACGTGTAGTCAGACTAGTTGTAGCCACACACATCACACTGGCTTTTACTGTATATTTCATGCGATTACATTTGACATATCAAGATCTAAGCAATCTACAATAGGATGAAAAGATTGGCATCCTTCACATTATTGGCGAACTCAGTTCATAAGAACAAGCAATTCAACCATTCTGTGGGTAAATCAAAAGCGCCACTCGAATGTTTTTCACTACCCCAATCATACACGCAAAAAGGGGCGACGCCACCATAGGGGCTGGTATGGCCGGCCGCCTCGGGTGGCTGGAAAGTGTGCACCTAGTTTGAGTCGTCCAGGTTGGCCCAAGCTAGTTTTGTTCATCCCAACGCACGAGCAGGCAACGTAAAAAATGAAGAAAAATGTTTCAATTTGGATGGGCCAATAACGTAAGTGCAAGGCAGGCCCTATAGCAGGCTCGCGGCCCAAACGAGCACCTCCCATATGGATTGACAGCAGGAAAAATCCCAATTCATTCACTCCAGCCTCCAGCCTAGTTCGCTCCTAACCTAGCCGCCGTTGGACAGACCGACACATCACTTCCTCGCGCCCTCGTTGGAGGGTGGTCGCCGGGATTCAAGCTAATGGAAGGACAAGAAGATGAAGATCCAACCCTGGGTGTAGCCTGCGTGGGAGGCAGCGGCGGCAGCACGGGCATGGCATTGAGCTTGCGCAAACGAACAGTCGCAACTTGCAAGAGCAGCATGCGCAATGAGCAGGTACATCGCTTCCCTGATTATATCTAATTCAATTGTTCAATTTCTGGCCAACAGTTAAACCTGACGGTGTTGTAAAACTGCCTGTATGTAGGGAATCTATGAGAAAATGAAACCAATTTCTGCTTATTTTATAACTCCCCCAATCAATACTTGAATTGGTGAATCTGATGTATCTAATCAAGTTTCCGGTGCAAACATACAAGCTCATGTTGTTCTTGAGCCTGAAGTGTCTAATGAACAGACTGCTAATGAAGGATATTATGCAAATATTTTACATGCTCTTGGTGATGAACATATAGTGTCTAATGAGGGGTCTAATGCAAGCATTTTGCAAGCTCCCATTGAAGGATTTAGTGTCTAATGATGATCTGCTATGTTGAGAGAGACATAGAGATTTGTAGGCATTGATGACAAGCAAATTATAGTACATTTTCGTGGCTTGAGGAAACGTCGAGGCCATCTACCAGAAAGTCCCTGTATCATGACAATGTAGCATAAATACTTTTCTAATCTGTTGTTTGAAACTATTGGCATACTTGTGCAGGATAGATATATTGATATGCAGTTTGTGCACTGGTTATAGGTGCAATTACACTTCGATATTTTCAGCCAGAGAACGAATAATTCAAGCAGGTACAGACCATGTTAGTAGTCCTTGTACACCATGTTGCATTTTGTGTTTTTGGTGCTTACATCATTTAGTGTTTTATAATCTGAACTACTTTGGATCATTAGCTGGTTTTCAAAGTGCATGTAGCTTCACATTTCTCAAGTTATGTTGATTTTCGCAGTGCAAGTGCCTTCATATTTTTTAAGTTAAATGTTCACCCCTGGTAACTTGAATTCTTGGATCCGCCACTGCACACAAATCATACACGCGGGCCAGTACGAATTAAATGAAATGCAGGCTTGCTCGTTGTACAGGCTCACTGCAGCTCTGCTTGCGCTTGGGATGTTCCATGTACAAGTGCATGTTACCACACTTGCTTGCATGTGCAGGCCTTGTGCTCCTTGCATCCCCCTCTGCATTTTTGACATGGCGAATGGTTGATCAAATAAGAGGAATTGACCTTGTTGTTGAACCGGAGGACAGATACTTACAAGGTTATACGGGTGTGTAGGATGTGTACCAGATCCTGTAGCGCCATCATGCTTTGCTAAAAAATGGTTTTGCTTGTTTCAGATGATATCTCCGGAAGAGTTAAGAGTTAAAGTCAGAGTTGCATAGGCATGTAAGCTAAGAGAGCAGTGAAAGGATATCCAAACATCGTCAGAATAGCGCACAAGGGAGTGATGTGTGGATACCTAGTTCGGGCCGGCGTTTGGGCATGCTCGCCTAGCTAGAGTGCGGGTCACTTCAGAGCCGTTGAGGGTGATGCACTAGCGTTGGCTGGCTGTGCACATATGAAGATATTGAGTGGCAGCGGAGCGCTACGACACGGTGGACGATACCATTGGTGAAGCCTGAACGGCCTCGGGGGGCGGAGGTGCGACGATGTGCTCAGCGAAGTAGCCTGCTACCTCTTGAGCACTGCGTTGGATTTCCCCGAAGAGGAGAGGATGATGCAGCAAAGTAGCATAAGTATTTCCCTCAGTTTTTGAGAACCAAGGTATCAATCCAGTAGGAGGCCACGCACAAGTCCCTCGTGGCTCGCACAAAACGATAGCTCCTCGCAACCAACGCGATTAGGGGTTGTCAATCCCTTCACGGTCACTTACGAGAGTGAGATCTGATAGACATGATAAATAATATTTTTGGTATTTTTGGTATAGAGATGCAAAGTAAAAAGTAAAAGGCAAAGTAAAAAACAAAGCAAGTATTAAAGTGATGGAGATTGATATGATGAGAATACACCCGGGGGCCATAGGTTTCACTAGTGGCTTCTCTCAAGAGCATAAGTATTCTATGGTGGGTGAACAAATTCTTGTTGAGCAATTGATGAATTGAGCATAGTTATGAGTATATCTAGGTATGATCATGTATATAGGCATCATGTCCGAGACAAGTGGACCAAACGATTCTCAAGATCTACTACTATTACTCCACTCATCGACCGCTATCCAAAGCATTCATCTAGAGTATTAAGTTAAAAACAGAGTAACGCCTTAAGCAAGATGACATGATGTAGAGGGATAAATTCATGCAATATGATAAAACCCCATCTTGTTATCCTCGATGGCAACAATACAAAATGTGCCTTGCAACCCTTTACATCACTGGGTAAGGACACCGCAAGATTGAACCCAAAGCTAAACACTTCTCCCATTGCAAGAACTACCAATCTAGTTGGCCAAACCAAACGATAATTCGAAGAGACTTGCAAAGATAACCAATCATACATAAAAGAATTCAGAGAAGAATCAAATATTATTCATAGATAATCTGGATCCTAAACCCACAATTCATCGGTCTCAACAAACACACCGCAAAAAGAATATTACATCGAATAGATCTCCATGAGAGAGGGGGAGAACATTGTATTGAGATCCAAAAAGAGAGAAGAAGCCATCTAGCTACTAGCTATGGACTGAAGGTCTGAAGTAAACTACTCACACTTCATCGGAGGGGCTATGGTAATGATGTAGAATCCTCCGTGGTGGATGCCCCTCCGTGAACTCCTAATGCAGACCCCAAGATGGGATCTCGTGGATACAGGAAGTTGCGGCGGTGGAATTAGGTTTTGGCTCCTGCTACGATGCTCGGGGTACGAGGTATATATAGGAGGAAGGAGTACGTCGGTGGAGCAACAGGGGCCCACGAGGTGGGCGCGCCTGGGGGACGCCCACCCTCGTGACCGCCTCTTTGTTCCTTGGAGTAGGGTCCAAGTCTCTTGGATCACGCTCGGTGAGAAAATCACGTTCCCGAAGGTTTCCTTCCGCTTTGGACTCCGTTTGATATTCCGCTTTCTTGAAACACGTAAATAGGCAAAAACAACAATTCGGGTTGGGCCTCCGGTTAATAGGTTAGTCCCAAAAATAATATAAAAGTGGAAAATAAAGCCCAATATAGTCCAAAACAGTAGATAAAGTAGCATGGAGCAATCAAAAATTATAGATACGTTGGAGACGTATCAGGCATCCCCAAGCTTAATTCCTGCTCGTTCTCGAGTAGGTAAATGATAAAAAGAGAATTTTTGATGCGGAGTGATACTTTGGCATAATTTCAATGTAAATCTTTCTTAATTGTGGTATGAATATTCAGATCCGAAAGATTGAAGACAAAAGTTCATATTGACATAAAAATAATAATACTTCAAGCATACTAACTAAGCAATTATGTCTTCTCAAAATAACATGGCCAAAGAAAGTTATCCCTACAAAAATCATATAGTCTGGCTATGCTCGATCTTCCTCACACAAAATATTTAAATCATGCACAACCCCGATGACAAGCCAAGCAATTGTTTCATACTTTAACATTTTCAAAACTTTTTCAATCTTCATGCAATACATGAGCGTGAGCCATGGATATAGCACTATATGTGGAATAGAATGGTGGTTGTGGAGAAGACAAAAAAAGGAAGATAGTCTCACATCAACTAGGCGTATCAACGGGCTATGGAAATGCCCATCAATAGATATCAATGTGAGTGAGTAGGGATTGCCATGCAACGGATGCACTAGAGCTATAAGTATATGAAAGCTCAACAAAAGAAACTAATGGGTGTGCATCCAACTCGCTTGCTCACGAAGACCTAGGGAATTTGAGGAAGCCCATCATTGGAATATACAAGCCAAGTTCTATAATGAAAAATTCCCACTAGTATATGAAAGTGACAAAATGAGAGACTCTCTATCATGAAGATCTTGGTGCTACTTTGAAGCACAAGTGTGGTAAAAGGATAGTAGCATTGTCCCTTCTCTTTTTCTATCTTTTTTTATTTGGGCCTTCTCTTTTTTTATGGCCTCTTTTTTTCTTTCTTTTTTTTCCGTCCGGAGTCTCATCCCGACTTGTGGGGAAATCATAGTCTCCATCATCCTTTCCTCACTGGGACAATGCTCTAATAATGATGATCATCACACTTTTATTGACTTACAACTCAACAATTACAACTTGATTCTTAGAACAAAGTATGACTCTATATGAATGCCTCCGGCGTGTACCGGGATATGCAATGAAACAAGAGTGACATGTATGAAAGAATTATGAATGGTGGCCTTGCCACAAATACGATGTCAATTACATGATCATGCTAGCAATATGACAATGATGGAGTGTGTCATAATAAACGGAACGTTGGAAAGTTGCATGGCAATATATCTCGGAATGGCTATGGAAATGCCATAATAGGTAGGTATGGTGGCTGTTTTGAGGAATATATATGGTGGGTGTATGATACCGGCAAAAAGTGGGCGGTATTAGAGAGGCTAGCAATGGTGGAAGGATGGGAAAAAGTGTGTATAATCCATGGACTCAACATTAGTCATAAAGAACTCATATACTTATTGCAAAAATCTAGAAGTTATCAAAGCAAAGTATTACACGCATGCTCCTAGGGGGATAGATTGGTAGGAAAAGACCATCGTCATTCCCCGACCGCCACTCATAAGGAAGACAATCAATAAATAAATCATGCTCCGAGTTCATCACATAACGGTTCACCATACGTGCATGCTACAGGAATCACAAACTTCAACACAAGTAGTCTTTAAATTCACAACTACTCAACTAGCATGACTCTAATATCACCATCTTCATATCTCAAAACAATTATCAAGCATCAAACTTTTCTTAGTATTCAACACACTTAAAAGAAATTTCACATATCTTGAATACCAAGTATATTAATATTAAGCAAATTACCATGCTATTAACGACTCTCAAAATAATCTAAGTGAAGCATGAGAGATCAATAGTTTCTTTAAAACAAATCCACCACCATGCTCTAAAAGATCTAAGTGAAGTACTAGAGCAAAAATTATCACGCTCAAAAGATATAAGTGAAGCACTATGAGCAAAACTATCAAGCTCAAAAGATATAAGTGAAGCACATAGAGTATTCTATCAAATTCCAATTCATGTATGGCTCTCTCAAAAGGTGTGTACAGCAAGGATGATTGTGATAAACTAACAAGCAAAGACGCAAATAATACAAGACGCTCCAAGCAAAACACATATCATGTGGTGAATAAAAATATAGCTCCAAGTAAATTACCGATGGAAGTAGATTTAAAGAGGGGATGCCTTCCGGGCATCCCCAAGCTTTGACTTTTGGTGTCCTTGGATTATCTTGGGGTGCCATGGGCATCCCCAAGCTTAGGCTCTTGCCACTCCTTGTTCCATAATCCATCAAAAGAATTTACCCAAAACTTGAAAACTTCACAACACAAAACTCAATAGAAATCTCGTGAGCTCCGTTAGAGAAAGAAAACAAAAGACTACTTCAATGTACTGTAATGAACTCATTCTTTATTTATATTGGTGTTAAACCTAATGTATTCCAACTTCTCTATGGATTATAAACTATTTTACTAGCCATAGATTCATCAAAATAAGCAAACAACACACGAAAAACAGAATCTGTCAAAAACAGAACAGTCTGTAGTAATCTGTAACTAACGCAAACTTCTGGAACTCCAAACAATCTACCAAAATTAGACGACATAGAAAATTTGTTTATTGATCAGAAGCAATTAGAATCAGTATTTTATCACGTTCCGGTGATTTTTAATAATTCGGGCTCTGAGCGCAAAGTTTCTGGAAATTACAGCAAGATCAAATAACTATCATCCAAGAAGATCCAATAGGTCTAGCTTGGCACAAACACTAATTAAAACATAAAACCACATCTAAACAGAGGCTAGATGTATTATTTATTCATAAACAGAAGCAAAAACAAAAAACTAAAAATAAAATTGGGTTGCCTCCCAACAAGCGCTATCGTTTAACGCCCCTAGCTAGGCATAAAAGCAAGGATAGATCTAGGTATTGCCATCTTTGGTAGGCAATCCATAAGTGACTCTCATGATAGATTCATATGGTAATTTTATTTTATTTCTAGGGAAGTGTTCCATGCCCTTCTTTAAGGGAAATTGGAATCTAATATTCCCTTCCTTCATATCAATAATTGCACCAATCGTTCTAAGGAAAGGTCTACCAAGAATAATAGGACATGAAGGATTGCAATCTATATCAAGAACGATAAATCTACGGGCACATATTTCCTATTTGCAACAATAAGAACATCATTAATTCTTACCATAGGCTTTTTAATAGTGGAATCCATGAAGATGCAAGTTTAGAGAGCAATCATCAAAGTCACGGAAATCTAGCAAATCACACAAGGTTTTGGAGATAGTAGAGACACTAGCACCCAAATCACACAAGGCACGAAACTCATAATTTTTAATTTTAATTTTAATATTAGGTTCCCACTCATCATAGAGATTTCTAGGGATAGAGACTTTCAACTCAAGTTTTTCTTCATAAGATTGCATCAAGGCATCAACAATGTGTTCGGTAAAGGCCTTATTTTGACTATAAGCATGAGGAGTATTTAGCACGGATTGCAACAAGGAAATACAATCAATTAAAGAGCAATTTTCATAATTAAATTCCTTGATATCCAATATAGTGGGTTTAGCAACATCTAGGTTTTTATTTCTTGCAGTCCCACATTTATCAATTTCATCATCAAGATCTAAAAACTCTGAATTCTTAGAACGCCTTCTAGGTAAAGGAAGATCATATTCAGTTTCATCAAGATTCATATTTCAAAACAAAGATTTAATGGGGGACACATCAATAACTTTTAGATCTTCATCTTGACTTTCATAGGAATTGGAAGAACACGCTTTAATAAAGGCATCTTTGGAAGCACGCATCCTAGCGGTTCTTTCTTTGCACTCATCAATGGAAATTCTCATAGCTTTGAGAGACTCAATCATATAATGCTTAGGAGGAATAGATCTAAGCTTTAAAGAATCAACCTCAAGAGAAATTCTATCAACGTTCCTAGCCAAATCATCAACTTTAAGCAATTTCTCCTCAAGCAAAGCATTAAAATTCTTTTGTGAATTCATAAACTCTTTAACACTACTCTCAAATTCAGAGGGCATCTTATTAAAATTTCCATAAGAGTTGTTGTAGGAATTTCCATAATTATTAGAAGGATTACTAGAATAAAGCCTAGGATTAAAATTCCCTCTATACGCGTTGTTACCAAAATTATTCCTACCAACAAAATTCACATCCATAGATTCATTATTATTCTCAATCAAAGTAGATAAAGGCATATCATTAGGATCGGAAGAAACACTCTTAGTAGCAAATAATTTCATAAGTTCATCCGTCTTTCCACTCAAAACATTAATTTCTTCTATCGCATGCATTTTTTTTATTAGTAGATCTTTCGGTATGCCATTGATAATAATTAACCATAATATTATCTAGAAGTTTAGTAGCATCCCCTAGAGTGATTTCCATAAAAGTGCCTCCCGCGGCCGAATCTAAAAGATTTCTAGAAGCAAAATTCAATCCGGCATAAAAGTTTTGTATAATCATACACAAGTTCAAACCATGAGTAGGACAATTACGTATCATTAATTTCATTCTCTCCCAAGCTTGTGCAACATGTTCATGATCAAGTTGCTTAAAATTCATAATATCGTTCCTAAGAGAGATAATTTTAGCGGGAGGAAAATACTTAGAGATAAAAGCATCTTTTCACTTGTTCCAAGAATCAATACTATTTTTAGGCAGAGATGAAAACCACGCTTAGCACGATCTCTAAGCTTAAAAAGGAAATAGCTTCAATTTAACGACATCATTATCAACATCTTTTTTCTTTTGCATATCACATAAATCAACGAAGCTATTCAGATGAGTAGCGGCATCTTCACTCGGAAGGCCGGCTAATTGATCTTTCATAACAAGATTCAACAAAGCAGTATTAATTTCACAAGATTCAGTATTGGCAAGAGGAGCAATCGGAGTGCTAAGGAAATCATTATTATTGGTATTGGTGAAGTGACACAATTTGGTAGTATCTTGAGCCATAGTGACAAACAAGCAATCCAACACACGAGCAAACAAAAGGCAAGCGAGAAGGCAAACGGGAAAAAGAGGAGGAGATTGGGAAAGAGAGGGCGAATAAAACGGCAAGCGTGAAGTGGGGGAGAGGAAAACGAGAGGCAAATGGCAAATAATGTAATGCGACAGATAGGGATTGTGATGGGTACTTGGTATGTCTTGACTTGCTTTTGCATGAGCCTCCCCGGCAACGGCGCCAGAAATTCGTCTTGCTACCTCTTGAGCACTGTGTTGGATTTCCCCGAAGAGGAGAGGATGATGCAGCAAAGTAGCGTAAGTATTTCCCTCAGTTTTTGAGAACCAAGGCATCAATCCAGTAGGAGGCCATGCACAAGTCCCTCGTACCTGCACAAAACGATAGCTCCTCGCAACCAACACGATTAGGGGTTGTCAATCCCTTCACGGTCACTTACGAGAGTGAGATCTGATAGAGATGATAAATAATATTTTTGGTATTTTTGGTATAGAGATGCAAAGTGCAAAGTAAAAGGCAAAGTAAAACAAAGCAAGTATTAAAGTGATGGAGATTGATATGATGAGAATAGACCCGAGGGCCATAGGTTTCACTAGTGGCTTCTCTCAAGAGCATAAGTATTCTACAGTGGGTGAACAAATTATTGTTGAGCAATTGATGAATTGAGCATAGTTATGAGTATATCTAGGTATGATCATGTATATAGGCATCACGTCCGAGACAAGTAGATCGAAACGATTACGCATCTACTACTATTACTCCACTCATCGACCGCTATCCAAAGATGCATCTAGAGTATTAAGATAAAAAAAGAGTAACTCCTTAATCAAGATGACATGATGTAGAGGGATAAATTCATGCAATATGATAAAAAAACCCATCTTGTTATCCTCGATGGCAACAATATAATATGTGCCTTGCAACCCTTTCTGTCGCTGGGTAAGGACACCGCAAGATTGAACCCAAAGCTAAACACTTCTCCCATTGCAAGAACTACCAGTCTAGTTGGCCAAACCAAACGGATAATTCGAAGAGACTTGCAAAGATAACCAATCATACATAAAAGAATTCAGAGAAGAATCAAATATTATTCATAGATAATCTGGATCATAAACCCACAATTCATCGGTCTCAACAAACACACCGCAAAAAGAAGATTACATCGAATAGATCTCAACGAGAGAGGGGGAGAACATTGTATTGAGATCCAAAAGAGAGAAGAAGCCATCTAGCTACTAGCTATGGACTGAAGGTCTGAAGTAAACTACTCACACTTCATCGGAGGGGCTATGGTGATGATGTAGAAGCCCTCCGTGGTGGATGCCCCTCCGCTGAGCTCGGAACAGACCCCAAGATGGGATCTCGTGGATACAGGAAGTTGCGCGGTGGAATTAGGTTTTGGCTCCTGCTACGATCGCTTGGGGGTACGTAGGTATATATAGGAGGAAGGAGTACGTCGGTGAAGCAACAGGGGGCCCACGAGGTAGGGGGCGCGCCCTGGGGGGACGCCCCCCACCCTCGTGACCGCCTCTTTTGTTCCTTGGAGTAGGGTCCAAGTCTCTTGGATCACGCTCGGTGAGAAATTCACGCCCTGAAGGTTTCATTCCGTTTGGACTCCGTTTGATATTCCGCTTTCTTGAAACACTAAAATAGGCAAAAACAACTCGGGTTGGGCCTCCGGTTAATAGGTTAGTCCCAAAAATAATATAAAAGTGGAAAATAAAGCCCAATATAGTCCAAAACAGTAGATAAAGTAGCATGGAGCAATAAAAAATTATAGATACGTTGGAGATGTATCATAGCCCCGGTGAGGTGGGAGACGGTATCGGTGAAGCGCACCTGATGCGGTGGAAGTCGGTATCTGTGAGGCACGTCGGTTGCGGCGGCCGACGTTGTCGGTGGACCACCCGGTGCGATGGACGAGGGTGTAGATGAGGTAGCTCTGGTGCGGTGGTGAAGCGCGACCGTCGTCTTCGTCGTCGTTGTCCGGCACAGAGGTGGGGAACAAGACGAGACGAGGGGCGATTCGAACTTTGCTTGGGTTGACAGCGAATTAGGGATTTGAGCAATCTGGGCATGGAAGGGGACGGTGGAGAAGGGAGCTTTTGCTTGGGGCCGCCAGATATTTCAATCTGAAACATAGAAGCGCGAACTTATTTTGTCATTATTTTTGGGGGGGGGGGAGGGAGGGAGTGAAAGCACAAGTGCTCCCTAGGTGGTTTTGGTAATTAATGTCAATATATCTCTTGTTGGACTAACACTTTTATCTAGTATGTTTCAGATAAGTTCAACAATGGAGTGGCATGGACTAAAGGATGTGGGAACCCTTCAAGATGCTAAGGACAAAGGATTGGCTCAAGCTTAAAGCTCAAGACTCTACATTTTACATTTTAGTGATCCAAGATCACATTGAGTCTATAGGAAAAGCCAATACTATCAAGGAGGGATGAGGTGTTGCTTAATGAGTTTCTTGCTCCACAGTGCTTAGTGATATGCTCCAAAACCCTCAACTACTTTCCCACTTCCACACATATGACCTAAACCTAAAGTAAAACTCGGCCCCACCGATTCTTTCTATCCGGCGCCACCGAGTTCAAGTGTCATAGCCACTGCCACAAACCCTAGGAAAATCGGTTTCACCGATAGGGATCTCGGTCTCACCGAGATGGGATTGTAATCTCTCTGTGTATGTCCATTACGAAAATCGGTCTCACCGAGTTTGTGCAATTGGTACTACCGAGATTACAATGCAAACACTCTGGTTAACTTATTACCAAAATCGGTCCCACCGAGGTTGTGTAATCGGTCCCACCGAGTTTGCCTGACCAACTCTCTGGTTAGCTAATTACCAAAATCGGTCTCACCGAGTTTGTGTAATCGGTCTCACCGAGATTACGTTATGCCCTAACCCTAACCATATCGGTCCTACCGAGTTGCATATCCGTCCCACCGAAAACCCTAATAAATCACTAGTTTTCCTAAATCCGTCCAACCGAGTTTGTTGATTCGGTCCCACCGAGTTTGGTAAATTGTGTGTAACGGTTAGATTTTGTGTGGAGCCTATATATACCCCTCCACCTCCTCTTCATTTGTGGAGAGATCCATCAGAACAAGCCTACACTTCGAGCATCCTATTTCTGAGAGAGAACCACCTACTCATGTGTTGAGGCCAAGATATTCCATTCCTACCACATGAATCTTGATCTCTAGCCTTCCCCAAGTTGCTTTCCACTCAAATCTTCTTTCCACCAAATCCAAATCCTGTGAGAGAGAGTTGAGTGTTGGGGAGACTATCATTTGAAGCACAAGAGCAAGGAGTTCATCATCAACACACCATTTGTTACTTCTTGGAGAGTGGTGTCTCCTAGATTGGCTAGGTGTCACTTGGGAGCCTCCGACAAGATTGTGGAGTTGAACCAAGGAGTTTGTAAGGGTAAGGAGATCGCCTACTTCGTGAAGATCTACCGCTAGTGAGGCAAGTCCTTCGTCGGCGACGGCCATGGTGGGATAGACAAGGTTGCTTCTTCGTGGACCCTTCGTGGGTGGAGCCTGTTGGGGAACGTAGCAGAAATTCAAAATTTTCTACACATCACCAAGATCAATCTATGGAGTAATCTAGCAACGAGGGGAAGGAGAGTGCATCTACATACCCTTGTAGACCGCTAAGCGGAAGCGTTCAAGTGAACGGGGTTGAAGGAGTCGTACTCATCGTGATCCAAATCACCGGAGATCCTAGTGCCGAACGGACGGCACCTCCGCGTTCAACACACGTGCAGACCGGTGACGTCTCCCATGCCTTGATCCAGGAAGGAGAGAGGGAGAGGTTGGGGAAGACTCCGTCCAGCAGCAGCACAACGGCGTGGTGGTGGTGGAGGAGCGTGGCACTCCAGCAGGGCTTCGCCAAGCACCACAAGAGACGAGGAGGGAGAGAGGTAGGGCTGCGCCAGGGAGAGGTCAAAACTCTTGTGTTTGCAGGCCCAAAGACCTCAACTATATATAGGGGAGAGGGAGGGGGCTGCGCCCCCTCTAGGGTTCCCACCCCAAGGGGTGCGGCAGCCCCAAAACCCATCTAGGGTGGCGGCCAAGGGGGGGGGAGAGGGGAAACTTGCCCCCCAAGTAAGGTGGAGGCGCCTCCTCCCCAAACCCTAGGCGCCTTGGGCCCTGGTGGGGGGGGCGCACCAGCCCACCTGAGGCTGGTCCCCTCCCACACTTGGCCCATGCTGTCCTCTGGGGCCGGTGGCCCCACTTGGTGGACCCCGGGGACCCTCCGTGGTCCCAGATGCTATCGATAGCACCAAACTTTTCCGGTGACCAAAACAGGACTTCCCATATATAAATCTTTACCTTCGGACCATTCCTAACTCCTCGTGACGCCCAAGATCTCATCCGGACTCAACAACATTCGGTAACCACGTATATATATTCCCTATAACCCTAGCGCCATCGAACCTTATGTGTAGACCCTACGGGTTCGGGAACCATGCTGAACATGACCGAGACAACTCTCCGCCAATAACCAACAGCGGGATTTGGATACCCATGTTGGCTCGCACATGTTCCACGATGATCTCATCGGATGAACCACGATGTCGAGGATTCAATCAATCCCGTATACAATTCCCTTTGCCTAGCGGTATAGTACTTGCCCGAGATTCGATCGTCGGTATCCCGATACCTTGTTCAATCTCGTTACCAGCAAGTCTCTTTACTCGTTCCGTAACACATCATCCCGTGATCAACCCCTTGGTCACATTGTGCACATTATGATGATGTCCTACCGAGTGGGCCCAGAGACACCTCTCCGTCACACAGAGTGACAAATCCCAGTCTCGATTCGTGCCAACCCAACAGACACTTTCGGAGATACCCGTAGTGCTCCTTTATAGCCATCCAGTTACGTTGTGACGTTTGGTACACCCAAAGCATTCCTACGGTATCCGGGAGTTGCACAATCTCATGGTCTAAGGAAATGATACTTGACATTAGAAAAGCTTTAGCATACGAACTACACGATCTTTGTGCTAGGCTTAGGATTGGGTCTTGTCCATCACATCATTCTCCTAATGATGTGATCCCGTTATCAATGATATCCAATATCCATGGTCAGGAAACCGTAATCATCTATTGATCAACGAGCTAGTCAACTAGAGGCTTACTAGGGACATGGTGTTGTCTATGTACCCACACATGTATCTGAGTTTCCTATCAATACAATTATAGCATGGATAATAAACGATTATCATGAACAAGGAAATATAATAATAATAACTAATTTATTATTGCCTCTAGGCATATTTCCAACAGAGCCCTCCGTGGACTCGTGCAACCGTTACCCTTCGTGGGTTGAAGTCTCCATCAACGTGGATGTACGATAGCACCACCTATCGGAACCACGACAAAAACATCTGTGTCTCCAATTGGTTTGAATCCTCCAAAACCCTTCCCTTTACATTCTTGCAAGTTGCATGCTTTACTTTCCGCTGCTCATATACTCTTTGCATGCTTGCTTGTTATGTATTGTGAATGTTAAACTTGTGCCTAAACTCTACTTAAACCTAAAGAAGTTAAAAACTGCAACTTTGGTACTTAGTGTCTAATCACCCCCCCCCCCTCTAGACACCTCTTCTCAAGATCCTACAGGAAGGGGGTGGGTGGCTGGGTGCTAAGCGTCCGTACGACACACGCGACCACCACGACACGACCCTGGTCTGCCTGGTGCGCCTACATTTGAGAATGCAAATGAATCTTTGTTCATTTGCAAACGAATCTGTATGTATTACCATGCCCGTATTTTCCTTGCAAATAATTAGTCATTTGAAACGAGATACTATAAATTAATTAATGAGGAGTTGTTTGAAAAAAAATCAAACGGTATCCAAACTAACGCGGATTAGAGTGTGTCTCACATAATTAGTTATTTGAATTAGAGTGTGTGTCACATAGCGATCTCCAATTCTAACGTGGATTTCGCATTTCACGGTATCCACGCTACTTTTTTAATACAAATTCATATGTATATGTTGAACACCATGGTAGTGAGAAAACTTTGGATGGATTCAAACATGTGACCTAATAAATAGCACAACAATCGAGTCAATGTCAACTTTTCCAAACCTAGTATGGCACGAATTCGAAATAATTACCCATATGCATGGTCCTCAGTTCAAATCTTACAATGTACACCGAATTGAAACATCGAAATTTAGTCTCATACTATCTACATTCAAATGTTGTTTTTAGCCCCCGGCACACACGCTGCATACTTCATGTATCGGTCAATCTTCCTCTCCTAACCACATTAGGAAGCTATCGGTTTCCGACACACGTTCATTCTTCCTCTCCATGTTTCGATCTCTAACTCTCTCAATTACATAACCCCCTTTTTACACTCTGTTACCAAATGTATTTACCTCACACACCCGCCATTGCACCCCATGCCGAGCTCTCTCTCTCTCTCTCTCTCTCCCTCCCACCTTCTCTCGCTAGATACATGCATTGCCTATCTAGCCCCCCAACCTCTCGTGCGCACGCACGCACATTGTCTATCTAGGTCACTCCCTCGAGACTGTCTCACTCTTTCTTCCGCACGGCGGGCCACACTCGCTCAATCTCGCTCTCTTTATCTGAGTCTCGATTAACCTTGTTTTCTTTCACACACAAATGATATATCTCCCTATTCGGGCCTCGATCGACACACTCTATACTCTCTCATGCAGATTGTCTATCTAGGTCAGTCCATCCAAGCCGCCCCCGCTCTTTCGACCTCATGGTGGGCCATGCTCGCTCAATCTCTCTCCCTCTCTCTCTCTCTCTCTCTCTCTCTTTGTATGTCCCGATTGAACTTGCTCTTTCTCTGACACAAACGATATATCTCCATGTTTGAGCCCAATTCGACATATTCATATTGTATACTCTCTCACTCACATTGTCTATCTAGGTCACTCTCTCCAACCCGTATCACTCTTTCGATCGCACGACGACGCACACTTGCTCAATCTCTCTCCCTTTATATATGTAATAGATTGACCGTGCTTCCTCCCACACACAAAATATATCTACATGTATGTGACTGGATCATCTCTCAAGCTCTATCTTACAGCCCTCACCCTTCCCAAAATCTCAATCGGAAAATATCTCTCCAGAGCATCTATATCTTTTCAATGAATGTCGGACCACACTCACTTTGTCTCTCTATCTATATGTCTCTCGATTGACCTCGCTTTCTCATGCAGTATCTTCCACACATTTAAGCTACCTCTCCATCCCTCGCAAAGCCGGAGCTATTTACATTGCAAGGGGGACTCCAACCTTGGATTAATTGGTGTAGGCATTTATTCCGGTGGGTTTAGATTATATTTTCGTAGCATTCGGCCCACAACTACTCCAAACATCGTTGCAACCCCCGCACCTCCCCCAATTGATTTCCCTCTGGCTCGGTCATCGCTCTCTCGCACGTCCTTTCTAGCCTTCAACGTCGCACCATGGTATTATTGCAAAAAACTCTGTTGTTCTATTTAACTAGTACAAATAATCTACAAAACTACACACCGGTAGTCCACCTGGAATGGAAAAAAATTTGACCCACAAATTAAAGTGCTACAAACTACACACCGAGGGGCCCACCTGTCATGAAACAAATTTGGACCCATATACAAATTGAAAAATAAAGGACGAGGATCGAACATGCAGCCAGGGCCTTCAAGCCGCACGTCAATAGGCAACGTAGAACAACAATATTTGTTGTACCCCCCTTTGTTCATATAATATTTTTATATTACCACAGCCTATTTAATGGATAACATGTAATATTATTTTTAGTACATTAGTGGGACCGGCTCGTTAGCACGTACTATTCACCTTCACTTACTGGTGGGTTCCATGTGCTCTCTCTCTCTCTCCTCCCCTTCTGTGTTTAGACGCATGGGTAAACACAAAGAACTCACGGGCGATGTTGCCGTTGACTATATCTGGACACGTTCACAAGTTACGACACCAGTTTCACGTACTAGTAGTACTAGTCAATGTGTACGTGCAATGCATGTTAATTTGGAAGTATATTCAGTGCATGCGGATATTAAGTAGGATATTATTTGTGTGTTACTATGTGATTAGCACTATTTTTGGCGTGAAATTAATTGCACGCTAAACGTGTTGAGTGTTCGACATTGAAGCAGTCTAGGTCATTGGATGAGAAGGAATACACGTGGCTTGATGACGTTTTATATTTAATTTGATACGGCTCTAGCAGAACATTCACTCGATCAAACCATAGATTTCATTCAGTCTGACTCCAACTTTACATTCATACGAAGATCAATCTAAAATAAACAGAAATGATAAAGGTTCGGATTTTAAGCATGGCAATCCGAACGTTTTTCATGGCAAATTTAGATTACGCGGCGGCGGGGGGGGGGGCGTCTTGCGGTGGGAAGCGGCTCCTCTGTCGTGCTCTGTGTGTCATCGGGCCTTGCGCCGTTGTTGGCATACTCTTGGACATTGGCCCTAGCTTCAAGGAAGGCCACAATGTTCTGGACTTAGGTCTCTAGGAGCGAGTCAACTGGCGGGAGGAGGCGACTAGCGTTGGTGCAAGGAAGCGGTCGATGGCGGCCATCCATGTCGCTGAGGGGGCAGTGGCACCCACGCGGGGACAGGCGATGACAACGGCGCGGTGGAGACATTTGTGTGCACGGCCACCGGCACGGGCGCGCACGTAAGTGCACGCGCAGGCGCATGTGCTGGCAGGTGCACGGGCACCAGCACGGGCGTGCGCATTAGTGCATGCGCGGGCGCATGCGCTGGCAGGTGCACGGGCGTGTGAAAAGTCAGCGGGGACCTCGTGGAACCCCGTGGCATCAAGCTCGGCGATAATGTGCGGCTCCCAGCCCATCAATGCCACGGAGATGGTATTTGCGCGCTTGATTAGGCGACGGAGGCTGGAGCAGGAGGCGGGGAGACAGCGACGTCTTCTCGCAAGGCCGGTTCAAGCTCGTCCCAAAGCGCCTTATGTTCTTGAGACTCCGGCTGGGTGTCTTCCTCAAGAAACTAGAAGACTAAGGGCAGACCATCATGATGTAGCATGGCGTACGGTTAGGTCAGGCTGGTTGGAGGTAGACGACAGGAGAATCGGAGGGGAAGAGAGAATATTGTAGCGATACCGGGTAGTGCGGGGTTGATTTTAAACTCCGGCGCCAGCGACATTAAAAGTGGGAGCATTTGGGACGAAAGTGGGCGGCGGAGCCTCATCAAAGGGCTTGCCTATGTAGCGGCCTGCTTGCACGCCTCCCTGTCAGCCGGCGCAGCGATCTGCTCGCACGCCTCCCATCGACTCACACGCTTGCTCGGACGGCACCTGCCGATGAGAAGCGGGACTCGTGACGGCACGTAAACGCCCACGGTTTGAATAGTGAAAGTGTTCGCCGTAACGTGACAGGTCTTTGTTCCAAAATACCTTGGCTCTTCATTTGTGCAACTTCTCATAAGCAGCTTGTCTCAAACTGAAGAAAAAAATACGTAGGAATATCTGTGCCATATCACGTGACAATGCTCAGTTTCATGAATTTCTGGTCACTTTTGGATTTTCTGAAATTTAAAATCCAGGATTTGAAACAATATCATAACCTGCATCATGCAATAAATTTTCAAGCGATACATCTTTCCTGTTGTATTTCTTAAGAAAGGATTTGGTCAAACATTTTGCTTAGTTAGACTTCAGACAAGTTATATATGCATAGTAAAAGGATAATCCCTCCGTACCAGTGCATTGCCTGATATATTAACTCAAGTACTAGTAGGCACGAACAAACGGGCTCAATTCTATGCTCATCCTGGTGTAGTAGTAGTACTAGGCAATGCAGTTGATGGGTGACCTTGGTAGCGGCGACCGAGGGAATTGAACCGTGCTCGGCACGGTAGGTAACGTTGTGTAGTTACTAAAGCATCCCTCCATTGTTCATCGGTAGTCATTGTGGACCGGGGACATGAGGGGAATTTCCTAGGGCTGGAATTCTGGCCGCCAGATATTTCGACTCGAAACGCGGAGGCTCAACTGGTTGGGGTTGGCTTAATGTGCGTACCACACACGCCAGACACGAGCCCATTTTTTTGAGGACCAACACGAGCCAAGGTCTGGCTGGTATGCCGTTGGGCCCTACCATTCGAGAATATGAAAGGATCCCTCAAAAAAAAGAATATGAAAGGAATCTTTTAAATCGCCGAACAAATCTATGTGTATTACAATGCCCGTATTTTCCTTGCAAATAGTAATCTCAACGTGGTAATTGATTTATGATGAGTTCTTGAATTAGAGTGAGTTTGTGATATAGTGATCTCAACATGGATTTCACATTTCATGATATCCCTAGTAAGTTTTTCATTACAAATTCAAATTTAAAAGATGAACCGTATGGTGGTGAGGAAACTTTGTATATATCAAGCATAAGGCCACACACACACACATGAACACACACGAACACAACAGCAATCCAATAAGTATAGTGCATCTATTTTTCCAAACCATGCATGTATGACACGAATTAAAAAATACTCCTTCTGTTCCTAAATATAGTCTTTTTGAGATTTCAACAAGTGACTACATACGAAGCAAAATGAGTGAATCTGCACTCTAAAATATGTCTATATACATCCGTATGTGGCAGTCCATTTGAAATCTCTAAAAAGACTAATATTTAGGAACGAAGGGAGTAAAATGTAAGACATGCATGGTCCTCAATTCAATATTTAAAATGAATAGGAAACTAAACATGAATATTAAGTCTAGTACTGCAGTACATGCAAATATTGTGTTTAGGCGGAGCTATGTAGATTGTCGGGGGTTAAACCCTTGACCCTAGATAAAATTGTGAAGGATTGTTTAGATTATATTTGTCCCCACCCTCCCAAATACCTATTGGTTGTGCACCCCCTCCTCCTCGGGAGAATATCATGTGCCCCACACCTTAGATGTTATATGCTGATACGAGTTGCTTGGAGCTTGTTGATCTGAGATATAGCAGCTCACAGGATGTCTTAATATTTTTACAGGAAACCTTAATGAGTTTGAGAATTGCACACAATTTGTACAAAAACTACTCAGATGCCCTTGGATCCCATATCCAACGACCTCGAAGCTCGTATCATCGTAGCATCTAAGATGAAGGAGAACATCATATTCTCCTGTATGTAAGAATATCTTGTGCTACCACACCTTAGATGCTTTGGTGATACAAGCTCTTCGGAGCCGTTGGATTTGTGACCCAACAACTCCTCGGTGGTTTGATTTTTTTGCAGAAAAGCCCCCAAACAGTTCGGCCACTGCTTACAAGCACAAAGACTGCTTAGATGCATTGGATCTCAGATCAAACGACCTCAAAGCTCGTATCACCGTACCATCCAAGCTGCGAGAGCACCTGATGTTTTCTCGCACGGGAGAATATGAGGTGCTCCCGCACCGTAGATTCTATGGTGATACGAGTTCATGGAGATCTGACGGCTCACAATAGGAGGTTTGAATGTTTTTTGCAATATACGCCTGAAAGAGTTTGGGAATTGCTGAGAAAGTACAAGTGCTACGCATGTGGCTTCTGATCACATATCATACGACCTAGATGCTCGTATCACCAAGATGCAGCGGCACACACGAGGCCTGAATGTTTTATTTGCAAAAAAAAATTGGAGAGTTTGGAAATTGCGCATAATTACAAAGACTACTCCCAAGCCATTGGATCTCAGTTCCAACGATGTAAAAACTCGTATCACCATAGCATCTAAGCTGCGGGGTGGATGTGATATTCTATGCCACTGTCATTTTTGTTCGTAAACTTGCAAAATACGTGTAACTCGTGTCGTTACTTGTCTAACCGCACAAAGTGTTTGTTCAAAAAAACCATCTTACGCTGAAATATCGGAACAACACACGGGGATCCCACTTGTCATTGATCAAATTTGGACCTAAAACTAACAAATCTGAAAGACGAGATTCGAACTGGCAACCTAGACTATAAAGCGTAAGTCGATAGCCTGAAACAACAACGGTTGTTGGCTTTGTCCCATAACTTGATTTTATACAGTATTACGCTGAGTAGAGTAGAGGGAGTTCCTCATCAACACGTGCATGACCGTTGACTCACTTACTGGCGGGTCCCAGGTCTGTGATCTCTCTCTCCTCTCCATCATCTAACCTTTAGACGCACGGGCACACATAAAGAGCAGCGCTAGCTTGCCGTGGTGTTATTATAACTAAAAAAAGCTTGGAAAATAGAAGAATTGCCTAGAACAAGAGACGTTGTGGCTGGTCGAGACGGAGCTAACCACACCTATCCTCCATGCCACGTTAGCATGATGAAGCTATGTGGCTAGTGAGGTGTTTTCGACCGACTGGCTGGGTCCCGAGGTCGAACCATAGGTACTACTACGTCTGATATAGTATATTTTTACATGCACATTTTTCCTCCATGTTGAGACGTGGCACACCCTACCACGCGATTTCGGGGTCCTCCCGGATGTGCACGCATATATTCTTCCTTGCCGAGACGTGGGACGCCCTACCGCGCGTTTTCTGGGTCCTCCTCGGTCATAGCGCCGAAGCAAGTAAATGAGTCATCAAATCACGAAAGACCACCTTTCCCGCCGAGTACATTAGTGAAGCACAGTGGCTAGCTAGTTGGGCTAGTGCGACCGATTAGCTAGGCCGCCGCCACATTTGTTTTTTCACCCCTTTTTTTATCTCCTTGCCGGTGGGTAAATTTAAAATCCACCGCGGCGTTGCTCTAGTCTTTGGGTGCGACAGGCGCGGCGAGATTTTTAATTTTTGATTGAAGGGAGCAGGCACGGCAGTAATTAGTCATGATGACTCCGCCTGTAAAACCCACTGCTCCCTGATGTGAGAAGTCGTTGACTGGTGTTTTCCCATGGTGAAAACCAAAAGATTCCCCGCTCCTCGGCTGGCTCCCTCCGCCTTCCTGTAGATTGCATTGCCTTTCAGCCGTTTCACCCCCTTTGCTTCCTCTCCCCATTGCTTCTACCTGGTGCCATGGCTGCGCAGCAGATCACGGAGTCTGAGGTGAGGTGCCTGACACAGGAGCTCCAGGCCAAGGATGCGGAGCTCAGGGCCAAGGACGTGGAGCTCCGTGAGCTCAAGGAGGAGAGGAGTGCCATGCTCCTCCGTTATGTGCGGGAGTTTACGGAGCTTCAAAATCGGCAGGCGTCCACCACAAAGATGCTCAAGGCGTCGGCAGTTGAGGGAGTCCTGGACTAGGGGGTGTCCGGATAGCCGAACTATCATCACGGCCGAACTCCAAGACTATCAAGATACAAGATTGAAGACTTCGTCCGTGTGGGATGGGACTTTCCTTGGCGTGGAAGGCAAGCTTGGCGACACGGATATGTAGATCTCCTACCATTGTAACCGACTGTGTAACCCTAACCTATCCGGTGTCTATATAAACCGGAGGGTTTTAGTCCATAGGACGAACAACAATCATACCATAGGCTAGCTTCTAGGGTTTAGCCTCCTTGATCTCGTGGTAGATCCACTCTTGTACTACCCATATCATCAATATTAATCAAGGTGAGTAGGGTATTACCTCCATCGAGAAGGCCCGAACCTGGGTAAAACATTGTGTCCCTTCTCTCCTGTTACCATCCGCCTAGACGCACAGATTCGGGACCCCCTACCGAGATCCGCGGTTTTGACACCGACATTGGTGCTCTCGTTGAGAGTTCCTACGTCGTCACCGATAGGCCCGATGGCTCCTTCGATCATCAACAACGACGCGGTCTAGGGTGAGACTTTTCTCCCGGACAGATCTTCAGATTCGGGCGGCTTTGCACTGCGGGCCAATTCGCTTGGCCATCTGGAGCAGATCGAAAGCTACGCCCCTAGCCATCAGGTCAGATTTGGAAGTTTGAACTATACGGCCGATGTCCGCGAAGACTTGATCTTCGACGGATTCGAGCCACAGCCGAGCGTGCCGCACTGCCTCGATAGGTATGATCTAGCTCTGCCGCCAACGGTGCTCGAGGCCGCATCAAAGATCCGCTCCGACCCTTAATCCGGAGCCGGATTCCTGATCGAGGACGAGTGGTTGGACGCTGCCTCGGGGCTACGATCTCTATGGCGATTGAGCGAACTCCATCCCTGTCGCTGCGAAGACCTTGACTCAGGTGCCGGACTCCACTCCGGACTCCGAACCCTCCGCGCCGCCAATCGAATCCGATCGGGCGCCGGTCATGGAGTTCATCGCGGACATCTTTCAAAGACTCGCCCTTTGGCGACATCCTGAATTCACTAAAGTCTCTCTCTTTATCCGGAGAGCCATGGCCGGACTACGGTCGAAGGTTGGGATGTGGACAACGAAGAAATTCAACGCCCACCCACCACCCACTTCAGAGCCAGCCGAAATCTTACACGGCGTGCTCAATTTCGACTCAAGACATCGACGGTATGGACGACGATGTAGGAGACAACAATGAACCAGCGCCTATAGGATGCTGGACAACCACCTCATCCCATGATGTATACATGGTGGATACACCTAAAGGAAATGAAGATGAGGAACAACGGGATGCTACGAAGGATAAATCCCTAAAAGATCAAACGGCAACGTAAACGCCGAACCAAGTCCCGCCTCAACAAAGACCCAGCCATAGAGCAGGGCGAACCGGTGGATGACGAACATGTTATCGAGCAATCGTCCGAACAAGACAACTTGGATAAACAACCCGTCCCCAGCGAAGATAACAGTCCGGACGATCTCACGCCGGAAAATTGTTGGAGCAGAATAACCTCCACAAAAGGCTCGTCGCCACTGCGCGTAGCCTGAAAAAGCAGAAGCGGAAGATGCACTCAGAATCAGATGGAGCAAAGTATTCAACACCACAGACAAATACGGCGACAGTCGCCGACCAAAGAGCTACCCAAAGAGAAAACTACTGCCCGAATTTGACGAGGAGGCCATAGAGCCCCCACAATCAAAAAGTAAGAAGGCCACCCGGTCGGATGGACGGCCCCACGGCAAAAAGAGAGCGGCAAATGGCGCCGCACACAAGCCTGTACGCGATCCGCATAAGGATTCACATCAAAAGGATGGCCCAGTTAGGTCCATCTATGGGCCGAGAAAGCAAGCTCTTCAAAGCAATGCAATACGCCAAATATCCGAACATCATGGCACACCCAAATATAAGGGCGCCAAGACACCCTCGTGTTTCACCGATGAGGTGCCGGATCACGAATTCCCGGGATTCAAACCCGTAAACATAGAGGCATACGACGGAACAATGACCACAGAGTCTGGATTGAGGACTATATCCTCCACATACACATGGCTAGAGGAGATGATCTCCACGCCATAAAATACTTACCCCTCAAGCTCAAAGGGCCAGCCCGGCATTGGCTCAAAGGCCTCCCCAAAAATACCATTGCAAGTTGGGAAGAGCTCGAGGATGCTTTTCGGGCAAATTTTCAAGGACTTATGTCCGTCCTCCGGATGCAGACGATTTAAGTCATATAACTCAACAACCCGGAGAGTCAGCCCACAAATTCAGAACAGGTTCCTCACCAAAAGAACCAAATAGTCGATCGTCCGGACATTTGAAGCCTTATCAGCTTTCAAACACAATGTCCGAGACGAATGGCTCGCCAGACACCTTGGCCAAGAGAAGCCGAGAACCATGGCTGCATTAACAAGCCTCATGACCCGCTTATGCTGGAGAGGATAGTAGCTAGCAAGATGCGACACCAAATGACCCAAGTACATCAGAAGTCAGGGATGGAAATGGGAAACCACGGCGCAACAAGGACCAGCGCCATATTAAGGGGAACGGTCCAAAGAGCGCGGCAATCAACGCCGGATTCAAAAGCTCACGGCAGAACAATAAAAAAAACTGCCCCTTAAGGACAATAGTGATGAGCTATCCAACCTAAACAAAATCTTGGACAAGATATGTCAAATCCACAAGATTCTGGGAGGCTCGCAAACCATACCCACAGAGATTGATGGGTCTTCAAACAGTCCGGTAGACTCAACGCCGAACACAAGGGGCTCGACACACCAAGTGAAGATGATGCCGAGCACCACAAGTAGAGCCTCGGAAAACAAGAGGTTAAAACAATAAACTCACTTCACGTGATCAAAGGGAAAAATAGAGCGGCGCTCACTAAAATGCGCGCTGCACAAACTACCCTAGCGGAGTACCAACACTGGTTGTCAAAACCAATCACCTTCGACCATCAGGACTATTCCGAAAGTATCCGGAACGCAGGATGGTCTGCCTTGATATTGGATCCTATAATTGACGGATTCCAATTTACACAAGTCCTCATGGATGGCGGCAGTGACATAAACCTGATATATCAGGACACAATCCGCAGCATGGAGATAGACCCAACCAAAATTCTCCATAGCAACACCTCCTTCAAAGGGGTAATGCCCGGCCCGTATGCCCATTGCACGGGCTCCCTTCTACTAGAAGTTGTGTTCGGCTCATCCGACAACTTCCGCCGCGAAAATTTAACCTTCCACATCGCCCCATTTGGCAGTAGCTATCAAGCACTACTGGGGCGTGAAGCTTTCGCCCGCTTTAACGCAATACCGCATTATGCATCTCTTACACTTAAAATGCCCGGTCCACGCGGCATCATCTCATTAAAAGGGAGTATTAAGTGTTACTCGAGCACGGAGGAACGTGGAGATCGCCTTTGACAGCCCCACGCCTATCCGGCTCCGCTAGTCAAAGAACCTGAATAGGTCATTCAAACCCCGGACACGGCTAGACGAGTCCGGCGCCTACTAGCGGCATACCCCCATACAAGAGGCTGCATGCAAGAGACAATAAAGCTCAATTTTATTCACTTCTTCGAATCGTACTCTGTTTATTTAATATAAAGTACATCTTTCGCATGATATTTTTTCTTTTGAACTAAGTTCCTCTCTTTTACAGATGAACAACGTGCTACACCCGTCCAGGATATGGCACAACGGAGACACAGGCGCAGACGTGCAGTAGGGACCCGTTGCAAGGATTCTTTTCAGATTAAGACCCTGCATAAACCTTTTCTTGTCTCTTGTTGATATACATCCCGGTTTCTTACTATAACCGAGGAGGAGGCTGGCGTTTTGGCATTGGCCGCACCAGAATTTTCTTGCGCGTACATGGACACGGGGGCTTAGGGCATTATTCCGCCTGTTTTTATAAAGACCGAATACCTTAGGGAGTATTCGGCGTCTCGAGTTAGGCCTTATATGCATCAGCTCTGAATCATGTCTTTGGTCAAATGTTGGGTTTGCCTGGCTCTTGTGTTTTGCTGCCTTATGTTCCGTTCTATCGGCTAACACGGCACCAGGAGAACTACTGCGATTGTGCCCCGGTTCGCCGCAAGTAGCACTTCGAGAGAAAGCCAAAACCGATCATCATGATATAACGAGAGACCGGTCAACCACTCGATGACTCACCGGAATGTTTAGAATTCCTCCGCATTAATGAAGGACCATTTTTCGGTCAGCACATACGCATAATTCGGGAGAGTGCGGTGCCCCTGTGGGCTATATAGTAGCCCCACCCTCGAACTCCTATGGCTAAGTGAAAGTGATAAAGCATTATAGTCCGGTTGCCTAGTTTGCTACGCTACCACCTCCTTAACAGCACCAAGACGTTGGATTAAGTGTGAAAAAGCGCCTTCTTTGCAAACACCCCGCACTATGTGCGTGGGGGCTGAAAGCCAAGGACTGCCATCTTTCAAAGTTATATATACATATACATCAACGGCGACAAGGAATAGTTTACTACTTGAACGCACAAGTATAAAAAGCTCTTATATTATATTGAAACATTGTTTTCACAAATCATACATGTCATTTAAACATAATATCCTTCGAGCATCGTCTCTATTAAACGAGCGCCTGCAGAACTTCCTCAAAATAGTGCTCGGCGGTACTAAACTTCTGTCCGAATCTTGGGATGCAACGTCGGTGGCCCTCATCTCCGCCCAGTATGTCTTGACACGGGCGAGCCATCCGCGCTCCTCAATACACGCCGACCGCTTCATTGCATCGACACGCGGTACCGCACCAAGGAACCGCTGCACTAAACCAAAATAACTCTTGGTGGGGTCCGCCGCCACAAATGAGTCATGACATGCTTCATGGCAAGTCCAGATAATCGATTCAGCTCGGCCCATTCGCCAACCGATCGGTCAATGGAAGAGGACGCTCGAACTATGGAATTGCGACCAATATAGCTCTTCCCTTCATGGCCCTTCCGGCCTCGGAAGTGCTCAATCGCGTCCGCGGCGCTTCGCCGCTAAGTCCAGATAAGCATCCTCCGAACTCCACAACTTGTCCAAGCGAGCATACTTCGGATCCATATATTTCCTCCGCATGGCGAAAGCGGTTTTCCGGCCGCAATAGCCCGGCTGACTCAGCTCCTCCTTGGCAGCTCTCAAAGTGGAACGGGCATCCTTGGATTCGGCAGTGGCCTTTTTCAGGCCCTCTTGCTCCGCTTGCCGTTCTTTTTCAAGAACCTCGCAGCGGTCGATAGTATTCTTCAACTTCATGGCCATATCGGCCATTTCCTCTTTGCTTCGGCAGTGAGCAGCCCGTTCGCTTTTTAGCTCTTCGCCGCCCTTAAAGCGGCCGCATTACTATTTCTGGCTTGCTCTTTCGCTCGGGCAAGTTCCGCCCGCAGCTCCTCCACAGCAGCGGCACCACCTGCATTAAGCATACAAGTAGTAAGGCATGGGCGTCAAGCTCCCTTACCAGCTGTTCGTGTAGAAGTCGCATACCTTGTGACTCGTCAAACCGTTTATTGACCAGCGCGATGTCCGCATCCGCCTCGTCAAGTTGCCGCTTTAGTTCGGCATACTCATCAGTCCGGCTGGCCACCGGACGCCCCGCCACCTATTGAGGAGCGGCGCTATGTTATAACTGAGATTATGATCCTCGGCACGCTGTCAATTTTGACAACATACCGAGTCTCAGGGGCTACTATCTATACAGGGCGCATTCTTATGCATAACTGTCAGAAGGTACATCATTTTTGCGTACCTCAAACCCCGTCAGTAAACTTCTGGCGGCTTCATGAAATCCGCTCTCAGCGGATGCAATTCTTTCAATCACCGTAGCCATTAGAGCACGGTGATCTTCTGAGATAGCCGCTCGCCCAAGCAGATCCTTCAGCTCCTCCGACCGCACGCCAGTTGGCGCTGGACCATCCGGCCCGCCGGACTTAGAAACCCTCGCGACGACACTTCAGTGGTCGCCTCGCATGAGGGTGCGACAGGTGGAAGCGTTTCGCTCTCCATCATCTCCGGAAGAAGATCCCCCGAAGACGAGCTCTGTTGAGAAGGGCTGAGATCCGAACTACAAGGTACAATTTCGGTTATATTTAGAAATAAATACAAGGACGTTCCTTATTTACAAGACCCCTTCTTTTTACTTACGGCTCGCTGGAGGGCTGATCCCCTTGGGGAAATAGTGCGGTTGGGATACTTCCCAGCGCCGGACTCTCTGACGAAGATTTCTTTCCCCTCTTTGAGGCCTTGACCTCCGGTTCTTCCGAAGCGGTCCTCTTCTCTCCTTGGAGGGTGGGACTTTTGATCCCTCCTTCCTCGAAGCCTCCTTCATGGAGGCGGTTGCTTCCCTGCTCCCCCTTCGCCTTCTTTAAAAGGCACGGCCTTCAACATCTTGGTCAGCATGGGATCCGGCGTGGTCTCTGGGAGGGGAGCCGGACACCTTATCAACTTTGCCTTCGCTATCCACTCCTGTTCAAGAAACAGCTCCTTTAAGGGCAAGTTTATGATAAATGAACGGACAGCCTGTCCGGGTACAAGACTGCTTACTTGAGTATCTGGGCGATTGCAGCTCAGTCCGGCGTCCTCAGTCAGGTCCGGACACTTCTCTTGTAATCCGAAGAACAGTTTATACATCTCCACGGGCGCCGTACCCATAAAATGTTGGAGAGCTCGTGGTCCCTCCGGATTAAATTCCCACAGTGAGGAGGCGGCGTTTGCAGGCGTAAGGCGCCGAATCAACATAACCTGCGCCATCGCAACCAGATTTATCTCTCTTTCTTGGAGGTCTCGAATACGGTCCTCAGAACGGCGAACGCCCTTGGACGGCCCCAGCCGAGCCCCTTGTTGACCCATGACGCCAGCCGCTGTGGTGGACCTGAGCGGAAGGCAGGAAGCGCCACCCATTTGGTGCCCCTGGGAGCGGTGATATAAAACCACTCCAGTTGCCACAAACCAAGCTCCTCTTGAAAAGAGCCCTCGGGCCACGAAGCATTAGCACACTTTCTTATGACCGCCCCTCCGCACTCTTCTTGTTGCCCCTCGATCATCTTTGGCTCCACCTTGAAGGTCTTGAGCCACAATCCAAAGTGAGGGGTAATATGGAGGAAGGCCTCACATACGACAATGAATGACGAGATATGGAGGATGGACTCCGGATTCAAGTCATGGAAATCCAGCCCATAATAAAACATGAGCCCCCGCACAAAGGGATCCGTCGGGAAGCCTAAACCCCGAAGGAAGTGAGACACGAACACCACGCCTCTTGCCGGGCTCGGGAGTAGGAATGACCTGCCCTGGAGCAGGCAGCCTATGCGAAATCTCGCCGGTTAGATACCTGGAGTCTCGCAGCTTTAGCACATCTTCTTCTGTGACGGAATAAGACATCCATTGGCCGTGTTGGTCGGAGCCGGACATTGTCGAAGGTCCGAAGCGCCTAAATCTGAAGCTTTGGGTGTTAGAACTCGAAGCACGAGGCGAAATCGATGGAGGGTGTAAAAAAGAAGAGGGCCTTGGTCTCATTATAAAGAGGTTGAATACCAAGAGCCCTCCCCGTGGTCCATTAGGACTCGCCTTTGGTAGAGGAGGCGTGCCAACGGGCACGGTTGGGTTACCCACGTCTGTATTGATGGGAATCCCGGAATAAGGGGGCGCGAACTACGCTTTGATAAAGACGTGCCAAGGAAACCGCCTCGCTAAACGCGCTAAGGTGGAACAGTAAAAAACGATTCATATAAAGGCTTGGCCGTGGTGTGATGTCACGCCGTGGAATACGTCAGCAGATCTGTGCAAAAGTTATTCCCTCTACGGTAGTATGTGGAACTTGTTTTGCAGAGCCGGACACTATCCTGGTGTTCAAAACATTCTATGAAGTATTCGGAGGAGGAGCCCGCCTTGCAATGCCGAAGACAATATGCGCGCCGGACTCGCCGTCATTGAAGCCTGGTTCAGGGGCTACTGAGGGAGTCCTGGACTAGGGGGTGTCCGGATAGCCGAACTATCATCACGGCTGGACTCCAAGACTATCAAGATACAAGATTGAAGACTTCGTCCCGTGTCCGGATGGGACTTTCCTTGGCGTGGAAGGCAAGCTTGGTGATACGGATATGTAGATCTCCTACCATTGTAACCGACTCTGTAACCCTAACCTATCCGGTGTCTATATAAACCGGAGGGTTTTAGTCCGTGGGGATGAACAACAATCGACCATAGGCTAGCTTCTAGGGTTTAGCCTCCTTGATCTCGTGGTAGATCCACTCTTGTACTACCCATATCATCAATATTAATCAAGCAGGAGTAGGGTATTACCTCCATCGGGAGGGCCCGAAAACTGGGTAAAAACATTGTGTCCCTTGTCTCCTGTTACCATCCGCCTAGATGCACAGTTCGGGACCCCCTACCCGAGATCCGCCGGTTTTGACACTGACAGCGGTGTTGCTGCAGGAAGCGGGAGATATGATAGGCCGTCAGGGGAGCCGGCTGGAGCGCGAGCGGGTCGATCATGACGAGGTACAGGATCGCCTCAGCCACTTGGTGGACCAAGTTGCCACGCACGTGTTGCGGCTGCGCGATGCCTACCATCGTGCCAGCGCGACCATGCCGGCCGTCGGGCTAAACCCGTTCAACCACCTTGTCTACTTCAACGAGTTGCGGCTTCCTGACCTGGTCTCCTTCTTCACCTATATCTCCGAGGAGCTGAGCCGTCTCCGCGCGATGGTGGGGGCGGAGCTGGACAAGGAGGGGTTGCGGGCTGCCGTTTCCGTTGCCAGGCGTATCCTCTTAGGGCTCCGTCACCGGAATCCATTTGTGCCATTGGACACCGTCTTTGACGAGCTGGCTCCCGTTGACCGAGAGTGGGCTCTGCGGGCCGTTGCACCCTGCATCACCAACGTCATGCGCCTCGAGAAGCAGAGGGACTTCGGTGGTGTTTAGGCGTCCTCTGCATGGGCATGTCCATGTTTTGGTGCAACATGACCGTTGGATCAAACTCAAACGATGCAGATCAGTCACTGTAACACAAAGCATGTGGGTGTGTTTGGTTGCATTCTTGTCTCAATATAGTTGTTCCTTCTTCGTGTATTTGTGTTAACCTACTAGTGTGGACTCATGCACCCTTCATGCACTCTGCCAAACACCCAAAAGTGGGTCGAGAAGGGAACTTTTGCTCCCATCCCATGCACCCTTCATACACCCTGCCTAACACTGAGTCGTGCTTCATATGGTTCATGTTTCGTGGAGTACTGTAGCACCGTACTCTCCGTGCGCTGTAGACCTAGTTCTGTTAACACTGACCTCACCGTTCATTCTCGACCAGACAGTCGAATAAGTGGTACTATGTTACATTACTGTTCATATAGTTGACATGCGCACAACATCATTTGTTATCGCCATATCTTACTACACTAGCAACAAGATTATGTAATACTGACGTATGAACCACTGCACATGCCTAGTAGTAGGAGCACTGTGTATGTTCAAGTGGCTACCATGTTTCACAATCCTCCGTCGTAAGAGTGGAATCGCTTGTTGTAATCATTTTTTTCTTGAGAAAAACAATGGACTCGTTCTACCGTGCGGATCCTCCTCGACGGTTGTCGGTAACCTTGCTACTCACTTTCACCGACGTGTGGGACACCCAGCATCAGGGTCCACCAGCCATGCACTAAATTACTCCGTAGTAGAGTGCCCAACTGCATGGTAGACTACCCCGATCGAAGCACCGCAGTAATGCCCAATGAGCGTCAAATCACAAAACCCCCTCCTTTCCAGCAGTAAGTTGGACGGATGAAGCAACCATCATTTCACTCTTCTCTCCCAACTTCCTCTCTACCCAACTCGCTTCTCCCTCATCTTGTTCCTCATTTCTTCAAGAAAACCCCGACCTACTTCTGCCATTGTTCTTCTATCCCAAAGAAGGAAAGGTGAACGCATCAATGGTGTTGATTCTGGCCAAGGCCCGGTCTTGCAACCCCGAGACTGGTCCTATAACTCCCTCTCTGTTCTTCTTTTTGGTTTGTGATTACGGTTTCTTTTCTTTTATTTCTATTTGACAGTTTCTTGATGGACGCTGGAGCACCAGCCGAAGTGATGTCTATGGCTCTGGCCAAAACCGTCGAGGCTCATGGTACGAAGAAGCGCAAGCACCCCACCGAGACTACCGCATACAAGCTCAAAGCCATCGCCCTGTCCAAGCCCCCCTCTCCGGGATCCCTCATTAAGCAAGTCCAGGTAATATCTCTTCTTGACGATCTTTTTCTCGATCTTGATCGTGTTTTTTCATCTAACACGCAGTACTAGTACTAGTAGTACAACTTTCTGGGTGATCTTGCATGTGATTTTTCTGTGCCAAATGACGGTTCTAAAGTCCTCTTTTGACCCAAACATGCGAGAGGTTGACACTCATTTCTTATAGATTACTTTCAACTACTTTATGAACATCAATGCTACCTTTGAAGAGGGTATATTTTCCTCAGTAACTTGTGTTATGGATATTGCAAGTAATCCCTCTGCTCTCATGCCTTTGAAGACATGTTCTAGTGTCTTTGTTCACTCATTTCTGTGCGTATATGTAGTCATATATGGAGTAAAATATCAAAAAAACGGAGGTAGTAATAAAATATTTGGTTTCTGTTTGAATTAGAACCGGGTCCGCGGTGGAGATGAAGTTCTCAAAGTCGTGCCGTGTGAACTTGAAGACCTGAGGATGAGTTCTACTGCTAAACTATCCAACTGTTGTGTCCTTGTCGCCACATGTCCTGAACTAGTGTTTTCCTGTAGCATTGTTGTCAGGCGTGTTCTTGAGGCTATACTTGGCCACAACAATTTCCTGGTTGTGACTTCGATTACGAAGAGTGTGGTTCTTGTAAAGCTTCCTGAAAAATCTGATGCGGCCTGTATTCATCGTCATGTTTATGAGTTGAAAGACCACTTTGTTAGGTTCTCCAAGGTTGAGGAGATGGTGATGGTGCCGGTAGACATCTCTCACGAAGTCCATGGCCTAGTCAGTTATGCGGGGTTCATCCCGTAGGTCGGTGGCAAGAAATAGTCTGCAGAGTTTAATTAGTGCAACTTTGCTTGTCTATAGTAAGTACTATTGTTCAGTACTTGATTTGTGTTTGTGAACCCTGTATTGTTTAGTACTGCCGCTTTTGGTGTGTGGTGAGTCCTGAAAACAGTCTATGTTAATGTCTATCCATTCAATTTAGTCTGTATATTTTGAAGTATCCAGATCATCTTTTTTGTGAGTACAGTTTATCAATTATGGTCACACTCCAATATCTGTATGCATTGCAGGGTTTATCGCACCCACCAGGATTGCCAGTCCCTTGGATGTTCGGTCCATACGATTTGTCAGGACCTTTGGACTGTCCTGCTCGTGGGATTAGGCGGGGGCCTTGCATGCCACGCGTAGTTCGATGATCAATCTTTTGTTTAGTACTTCAACATAGTGATTTCCTGGTAAGGATTCACTCATGTCACATCAAGTAAATCTTATTGATTTATTGTCTAAATCTAATTGATTTAATTTCATGTTTTCTTTCTTTTGCTGCAATTTTATGATGCAGGTTTTGCCATGTGACATTCATCACAGAATAAACCGTTTGGTTTGCTCTACGATGGATATTTTTGCAGGTTTCACTTCTTATGTCGTGCCAGTAACGAAGGCACTGTCCATCACTTATATTACTGGAAAAAATTGGATCGGTCTGTTGTCTGAGTACAAGCCGAATTCCTATGATGAACTGCGGTTTGGTTTAACAAACATGCCACAATTAGTCCTTCTCGCATTTAAAATAAATGAAGAAAAAGACTGGATCATGGTCACGGAGCCTAGTCAAGTTAGAAAGCTGACCATAGCAGACCAGACACGATCATCATTGCTCAAGACATCGGTACCACCTTCGGGCCGTGGATCGAGCATCGGCAGCTGTTTGCTCTAGCATCGACAATGACAGCAGCTCAACCCGATCCAAATTGAGGATTGGGCACCGACCGCGTCGGATCGGTGATCTACCGGAGGATCGGGCATTGACACCGGCACCTTCTGCGACACTGATACCAGCTCTACAAGGAGCACCATCTCCGCAAGAAAGAAGAAGACTACCAACAGACCCAAGACGGCACCAAAGAATAAATTTTCGCAAGACTGCACCAACACTTGCACTTGCATCTGCTCCGGCTGTGCGGCAATGGAACCAGCGGTTGCACCGCAATGACTAGGCTGCGATTCGCACTTCATATACCAAAGTTCTTACAAAAACCGACATGTCCACCTTCTTGGTAAGCATTGGCTGCCCAAGTGCTTCGTTCTTTTTTTCCATGTTGTTTCACATGATTCACTGTGTTGATCTAACTGTTTGTGTATGTCTTCTTGTTTGCAAATAGATAATTCCTAGAGCTATGAGGAGTCGTTCAACAATCCAGCGCATCGTGGCCAAGTTTCTCTTACCATGCGCAGCCTTGGTGTGAATGAACTTGCTCAATATACCGTAAGTACAAAGGATGGTCGCATGATGATTGATGCTAAAGGATGGTCAAGGTTCAAATCTAAATCATATCTTGCGGTAGGGGATGATGTCAAAATCAAACTTTCTCGGCAAGGAGAGCTGGTCCAAATCAACTTTGAAATTCTTGATGAGAAGCATGCAACCGCCGAACTGATCTATCCTCCGAGAGATTTTGATGTAATACTCGGCATGGTGAAACAAATGTCACGTGTGTGTATAAGTAGTACGACAAGATCGTTGATAGAATTGCAACTCTAATTGCGGTTAGGAACCGCTGCTCGATTTCATTCCAACAGCTGCCGTGCTTTATTCAATTTTGTCTATTCGCCTTGCGACAGCATCTAAAACCAGCGCCATACCGATCGCTTACAATATGAAAAGCGCCGAGGCAGAACACATGGGCCTCCAAACGTGCAGGCCCACCGGCCTGTGGCCCAAAGTCGAGAACCGTGAGCCTGTCTGAGTATTTCTCAGCTGAACCCCCATAATGCCCGTGCATTGCACGTAACATCAAGATGCATTTGTATGAGTATTTTATCTTGTGAGAGAAAAGGATGAATGAGGGAAGGCCTTATTTGCAAATGTGGAGAGGTGTGTGAGTACCTTTTTGCAAAATTACCATAGTTTCCTTCCTATCCGTCAGATATAAATTGGACGGCCTATATTGCAGGATGGCAGGCACACCATCATCACCAACTCGTCTATATCGTGTTAAAAAACTCTATTTTTTATAATTATATATGTTATATATATATATATTCCCCTTGATTTTTCTTATGTATAAAGTTGTGATATAAAAGATCTTTATATATCTTTACACAGGGAGTATCTCTGTAAAAAATAAATTTATGTGTAACTAGTTACTCCTATCTTTCTACTTCCTTTCGCTGATATGTGGGGCATCCGGCAACGGGGTCCACGGGACATATGCACCAAATTAGAGTGCACAACTACACGGTAGACACACCCCGGTCGTAGCGCCGCAGTAATGCCCAATGAGTCATCAAATCACAAAAAACCCCACCTTTCCAGCTTTAGCAGTAAGCTGGACGGACGAAGCGACAATATTTCACTAGGCCTGAATCCCCTTCTCCCTCCTATGCTTGTTCAGAGAAAACCCCCGCTCTGCGATTGCATAGGGTTTTCTCATGGAGAACCTGGTACGAATTCTTCATCCATCCCCGATAAATCCAAGTCCCTTGGTCGCGAGTAATCCTAGGATGGCAGCCGCCGCCGTTGATGCATTTTTCTTCCTATTGAATCTAGTGTGTTTCATTTGCAGTGCCCAAAGTGCGAGGACCCTACAAGTTTCTGTGCCCTCGGCGAGACGCCACACTTGTTCCTTCTCATCCTAACACAGGATTTTAAAACGCGCACAGTATATTCCTAGAATCCTCTTTTCTATCTGGGAGGGTGGGGTTTTTTGAACATGTTGTCGACTAATTTGGAAATTTGGATTGGTATATTTGGATAAAAGGTACTAGTACCATGGTCAACACTGACGTGAAGGAGGAAATTATTTCTAGATTTTGATATAGGGAATACATTGTGTTCTCATATTATTTTTCCTGCAGTGCATTCCTTGCTCTGCCAGAACACATGTACTCAAGATGCTCGGCCTTGCCATAACTGAATATACCAGTTTATTGGTCACAGTGAAGACAAGCCATGGATATAAGTTCCAAGTTGGGTTCATGAACCAAGAAGATCGCTGCTTTTTTTATGGCCGAACTTGGATAAACTTTCTCAAGTGTTACAGACTGAAAGTTGGCGCACGAATGTTGATGGAAATAGCAGAACCTGATCTCATCTTCACTGCGATCTTCCACCCCAACGTCGTTCCAATTGTTCATCCATGTTAGTTTTGTATCTGGTTCTTGCTTGTTGCCTCGATTACTTCTTAATCCACCTATTCTGTCTAACTAATCACAATTTAAATTTAGAAGTAGCAACGAATCTCTCACGAAGATGCTACTTCTAACTAATATTTTCTTATAATTGGTGGCACGTGTAGGTTTTTTCAGAGTTAAGCATGCTACTCGTTTGTTATTCTATAGGAACTCGGTTGTTACTCATGGCACTAAAGTTGACTTGGACGACATCCACAAGTTCCTACACTTTATTGATCGTCTTGAGGTCCTTGTGGGGCGTTTCAATGGTGGAAGGCCACGTGGGATATGTGTGCCACTGCTGCACTCGTTGCACAGGTCCAACTGTGTTGAGAAACTATGTTGTTAATAAACTCTTGCCTATGCACAATTTTACAGCTATGATCTTCTTGAAACAGGAACTGCCCAGTTCTATTGTTCCTATATAGATGCCTGACCATGGTTGGGTCAGACTTGCGCTTGGTCACAACATGGTGTTTATGTCGACCTACTCCATTCCCCTTGGAGGTGAAAAGATACTTATTCATGGGTGGTCTCAAATAATGAAGGCCCGTCCATCTTGGAGAATAGGACAGAAGATTATGTTCCTGCTTTTCCATGGCTCTAAAGCGAATATCCTGTTTATTGAGCACATTGCGAGATGAAGCCGCTTTCATAAGGTTGTGGATGCGCGGGGTGGCACCTAGGCCTTGTCCTGGGGCTTGGCGGCCTCACCCTTTGGTTAACTGTAGACAAAGTAGCACTGTTTGAGGCGTGCTTTGTACGGTTGAACCTGTATAAGTACTCATACTCCTTTCAGCTATGGTTGTTAAGTGCCCCTGCTGGTTTCAGTCAAGGTTGTTAAGTACTCTTGCTGCTTTTACAGTCTGTCGTGTTTCTTCATTCCTGTCTTCCTCCAGCCGCCAAAACGAAACCAGCGCCGGCGGGGCCGCCTCCTTCCGCCTCCCATGGTTGTCTGCGCCTCAGCGCACACATCGCCGCCCCACCGTCTCCTAAATCGTTAACGCCGACCTCCAAGGCCTCACCGTCGTCCTGCGTGCAATTTGTTGCGCTCGCCGCAGCGCCGGCCTCTCGCGTTGTCAACATGGTCAACAAACAAGAGGAATCGGCGGAAGGGTATGCGTGGAGAGGATGACGATGAGGGGCCACCATGTCCATGGCCGGACGCAATGAAGTTCCTCATTTTTTGTTATATATACTACATTGTCAGCGTATGGAAAAAGAAAATGCTTCCTGCTAGTGGTTTCCTGACATCTGGGACCCACAACATTGTCAGCGTATATAGTCAATAGACAAGAGAACAACCCAAGATCGGCTGACACCTGGGACGTAGCTGCTCGAGCAGTATTTTTTTATTGTTGAGACGGAGTAGGGTTTCAACTGGGTTGTGGCCCATCTAGCCCAGGCTTATATTTTATGTTCACCACATGACCAGCCCAGCTTTTTGCTACCTCTTGAGCGCTGCGTTGGTTTTCCCTTGAAGAGGAAAGGGTGATGCAGCAAAGTAGCGTAAGTATTTCCCTCAGTTTTTGAGAACCAAGGTATCAATCCAGTAGGAGGCCACGCACGAGTCCCTCGCACCTACACAAAAAAATAAATCCTCGCAACCAACGCGATAACGGGTTGTCAATCCCTACACGGTCACTTACGAGAGTGAGATCTGATAGATATGATAAGATAATATTTTTGGTATTTTTATGATAAAGATGCAAAATAAAATAAAAGGCAATAAAAATAACTAAGTGTTGAAGATTAATATGATGGAAAATAGACCCGGGGGCCATAGGTTTCACTAGTGGCTTCTCTCAAGAGCATAAGTATTTACGGTGGGTGAACAAATTACTGTTGAGCAATTGACAGAATTGAGCATAGTTATGAGAATATCTAGGTATGATCATGTATATAGGCATCACGTCCGAGACAAGTAGACCGACTCCTGCTGCATCTACTACTATTACTCCACACATCGACCGCTATCCAAAGATGCATCTAGAGTATTAAGTTCATAAGAATGAATAACGCTTTAAGCAAGATGACATGATGTAGAGGGATAAACTCATGCAATATGATATAAACCCCATCTTGTTATCCTCGATGGCAACAATACAATACGTGCCTTGCTGCCCCATCACATCGGGAAAGGACAACGCAAGATTGAACCCAAAGCTAAGCACTTCTCCCATTGCAAGAAATATCAATCTAGTAGGCCAAACCAAACTGATAATTCAAGAGACTTGCAAAGATAACCAATCATACATAAAAGAATTCAGAAGATTCAAATATTGTTCATAGATAAACTTGATCATAAACCCACAATTCATCGATCTCAACAAACACACCGCAAAAGAAGATTACATCGAATAGATCTCCACGAGAGAGGGGGAAAACATTGTATTGAGATCCAAAAAGAGAGAAGAAGCCATCTAGCTAATAACTATGGACCAAAAGGTGTGAAGTAAACTACTCACACATCATCGAAGAGGCCATGGTGTTGATGTAGAAGCCCTCCGTGATCGATGCCCCCTCGTGAGCTCCTAACAGGCCCCAAGATGGGATCTCACAAGTCTGTAAGGTTGCGGCGGTGGAATTATGTTTTTGGCTCCGTATCTGGTAGTTTGGGGGTACGTAGGTATATATAGGAGGAAGGAGTACGTCGGTGGAGCAACAAGGGGCCCATAAGGGTGGAGGGCGTGCCTGGGGGGTAGGCACGCCCCCCTACCTCGTGCCCTCCTGGTTGATGTCTTGACATAGGGTCCAAGTCCTCTGGATCACGTTCATTCTGAAAATCACGTTCCCGAAGGTTTCATTCTATTTGGACTCCGTTTGATATTCTTTTTCTGCGAAACTCTGAAATAGGCAAAAAAACAGCAATTCTGGCTTGGGCCTTCGGTTAATAGGTTAGTCCCAAAAATAATATAAAAGTGTATAATAAAGCCCAATAATGTCCAAAACAGAATATAATATAGCATGGAACAATAAAAAATTATAGATACGTTGGAGACGTATCAAGCATCCCCAAGCTTAATTCCTGCTCGTCCTCGAGTAGGTAAATGATAAAAATAGAATTTTTGATGTGGAATGCTACTTGGCATAATTTCAATATAATTCTTCTTATTGTGGCATGAATGTTCATATTTGATATGATTCAAGATAAAAGTTTAATGTTGACATAAAAACAATAATACTTCTAGCATACTAACTAAGCAATTATGTCTTATCAAAATAACATAGCCAAAGCAAGTTATCCCTACAAAATCATATAGTCTGGCTATGCTCCATCTTCCCCACACAAAATATTCATATCATGTACGACCCCGGTTTTAGCCAAGCAATTGGTTCATACTTTTAACGTGCTTCAGCCTTTCCAACTCTTACGCAATACATGAGCGCAAGCCATGGATATAGCACTATGGTGGAATAAGGTATAATGGTAGGGGTTATGAGGGAAGACAAAAAAGGAGAAAGTCGCACATCAACGAGGCTAATCAACGGGCTATGGAGATGCCCATCAATTGATGTTAATGCGAGGAGTCGGGATTGCTATGCAACGGATGCACTAGAGCTATAAGTATATGAAAGCTCAAAAAGAAACTAAGTGGGTGTGCATCCAACTTGCTTGCTCACGAAGACCTCGGGCATTTGAGAAAGCCCATCATTGGAATATACAAGCCAAGTTCTATAATGAAATTTCCCACTAGTATATGAAAGTGACAAAATGAGAGACTCTCTATTATGAAGATCACGTGCTACTTTGAAGCACAAGTGTGGTAAAAGGATAGTAACATTGTCCCTTCTCTCTTTTTCTCTCATTTTTTTATCTGGGCCTTTTTCTCTCTTTTTCTATGGCCTCTTTTTTTTAGTCTAGAGTCTCATCCTGACCTGTGGGGGAATCATAGTCTCCATCATCCTTTCCTCACTAGGGACAATGCTCTAATAATGAGGATCATCACACTTTTATTTACTTATAACTCATGAATTACAACTCAATACTTAGAACAAAATATGACTCTATAAGAACGCCTCCGGCGGTGTACCGGGATATGCAATGAATCAAGAGTAACATGTATGAAAAAATTATGAATGGTGGCTTTGCCACAAATACTATGTCAACTACATGATAATGCAAAGCAATATGACAATAATGAAGCGTGTCATGATGAATGAAATGGTGGAAAGTTGCATGGCAATATATCTCGGAATGGCTATGGAAATGCCATAATAGGTAGGTATGGTGGCTGTTTTGAGGAAGATATAAGGAGGTTTATGTGTGATAGAGCGTATGATATCACGGGTTTGGATGCACCGCTAAGTTTGCACCAACTCTCAAGGTGAGAAAGGGCAATGCGCTGCATCAAGAGGCTAGAAAAATTGCGGAAAGGTAAGTGTGCGTATAATCCATGGACTCACATTAGTCATAAAGAACTCATATACTTATTGCAAAAATTTATTAGCCCTCAAGCAAAGTACTACTACGCATGCTCCTAGGGGAAGGGTTGGTAGGAGTTAACCATCTCGCGATCCCAACCGCCACACAAAGGAAGACAATCAACAAATACTTCATGCTCCGACTTTGTTACATAACGGTTCACCATACGTGCATGCTACGGGAATCACAAACTCCAACACATGTATTTTTCAATTCCACAATTACTCAACTAGCACAACTATGATATTACCACCTTTATATCTCAAAACAATTATCAAGCATCAAATTTTTCATGATATTAATTAAAGAAAATCGCCATGCTATTTTAAGACTCTCAAAATAATATAAGTGAAACATGAGAGATCAATAGTTTCTATAAAACAAATCCACCACCGTGCTCTAAAAGATATAAGTGAAGCACTAGAGCAAAACTATATAACTCAAAAGATATAAGTGAAGCACATAGAGTATTCTAATAATTTCTGAATCATGTGTGTCTCTCTCAAAAGGTGTGTACAGCAAGGATGATTGTGGTAAACTAACAAATAAAGACTCAAATAATACAAGACGCTCCAAGCAAAACACATATCATGTGGTGAATAAAAATATAGCTCCAAGTAAAGTTACCGATGGAAGTAGACGAAAGAGGGGATGCCTTCCGGGGCATCCCCAAGCTTTGGCTTTTAGGTGTCCTTAGATTATATTGGGGGTTCCATGGGCATCCCCAAGCTTAGGCTCTTGCCACTCCTTGTTCCATAATCCATCAAATCTTTTACCCAAAACTTGAAAACTTCACAACACAAAACTCAACAGAAAATCTCGTGAGCTCCGTTAGCGAAAGAAAACACCACTTCAAGGTACTGTAATGAAGTCATTTTTATTTATATTGGTGTTAAACCTACTGTATTCCAACTTCTCTATGGTTTATAAACTCTTTTACTAGCCATAGATTCATCAAAATAAGCAAACAACACACGAAAAATAGAATCTGTCAAAAACAGAACAGTCTGTAGTAATCTGTAACTAACGTAAACTTCTGGAACTCCAAAATTACAGCCAAAATAGGACTACCTATACAATTTGTTTATTGATCAGAAGCAATTGAAATCAATGTTTTATCACGTTCTGGTGATTTTTAACAATTATTTTCATGAACAGAAAGTTTCTGGAATTTTCTGCAAGATCAAATAACTATCATCCAAGAAGATCCTATAGGTTTAACTTGGCACAAACACTAATTAAAACATAAAAACACATCTAACCAGAGGCTAGATCAAAGATTTTATTCCTAAACAGAAGCAAAAAACTAAAAACTAAAAATAAAATTGGGTTGCCTCCCAACAAGCGCTATCGTTTAACGCCCCTAGCTAGGCATAAAAGCAAGGATAGATCTAGGTATTGCCATCTTTGGTAGGAAATTCTTCAATGAGGCATCTATCGTCCTCAAGAGTTTCTTAATTTTTATTAATTATCAAACTTTTAGGCACAAGACCGAAAAATTCATTCGTAGCAAATGGTTATTTAATGATAGCAAAAAGATTGGGATGAATACTTATAGATATGAGATCCGCAGTTTCCTTACTAGAGGATTCACCCTTATTTTTAGGAACATACATAAGCTTGGCAATTTTAGTTGGAGCACTTGGAGTATTCTTTACGGAAGAAAAGTCGGTTCCCAAGTTGGTAATGATACCCTCAAGTTTATCGATTCTAGTGGAATCCTGATTTATTCTTTCATTAACTATGGGTTCCTTTTCCTTAATATTTTTCAAAGTGACTCCTACTTTAGATCCACATTGGGTAATTTGATTGTGGATCTTTTTATCCAAATTTTTAATTAACTCTACGGTAGCAACTTTATTTTCAATAATTTCAAGTCTTTGCATTACATGCTCCAAAGTTAACAAAGTTCCATTAACCATAAGATGTGGTGAGCCATCTATCATAGCATTCTAAGAATCAAAAGTATGGCTACCCAAGAAATTTCCTCCGGTAATGGTATCAAGAATATATCTGTACCAAGGAGTAGCGCCTACATAAAAATTGCGGAGAAGAACGGAAGTAGATTGCTTCCTGGTAGATCTATTTTGAGCATTGCAAATTCTATACCAAGCGTCTTTTAGATTTTCTCCCTCCCTTTGCTTAAAATTAAGAACTTCATTCTCGGGAGACAACAGAGAAGATAGGGGAATAGCAATAATGACAAGCAAGCGAAAAAGAGGTGAACATAAAAGAGAGGGCGCATAAAACGGCAAGGGTGAAGTGGGGGAGAGGAAAACGAGAGGCAAATGGAAAATAATGTAATGCGGGAGATAGGGGTTTGTGATGGGTACTTGGTATGTTGACTTTTGTGAAGACCTCCCCGGCAACGGTGCCAGAAATCCTTCTTGCTACCTCTTGAGCACTGCCTTGGTTTTCCCTTGAAGAGGAAAGGGTGATGCAGCAAAGTAGCATAAGTATTTCCCCCAGTTTTTGAGAACCAAGGTATCAATCAAGTAGGAGGCCATGCACGAGTCCCTCGCACCTACACAAAAAAATAAATCCTTGCAACCAACGCGATAAGGGGTTGTCAATCCCTACACGGTCACTTACGAGAGTGAGATCTGATAGATATGATAAGATAATATTTTTGGTATTTTTATGATAATGATGCAAAGTAAAATAAAAGGCAATAAAAATAACTAAGTGTTGGAAGATTAATATGATGGAAAATAGACCCGGGGGCCATAGGTTTCACTAGTGGCTTCTCTCAAGAGCATAAGTATTTACGGTGGGTGAACAAATTCTTGTTGAGCAATTGATGAATTGAGCATAGTTATGAGAATATCTAGGTATGATCATGTATATAGGCATCACGTCCGAGACAAGTAGACCGACTCACCGCATCTACTACTATTACTCCACACATTGACCGCTATCCAGCATGCATCTAGAGTATTAACTTCATAAGAACAGAGTAATGCTTTAAGCAAGATGACATGATGTAGAGGGATAAACTCATGCAATATGATATAAACCCCATCTTGTTATCCTCGATGGCAACAATACAATACGTGCCTTGCTGCCCCTCATCACTAGGAAAGGACACATAAGATTGAACCCAAAGCTAAGCACTTCTCCCATTGCAAGAAAGATCAATCTAGTAGGCCAAACCAAACTGATAATTGAAGAGACTTGCAAAGATAACCAATCATACATAAAAGAATTTAGAAGATTCAAATATTGTTCATAGATAAACTTGATCATAAACCCACAATTCATCGGTCTCAACAAACACACCGAAAAAGAAGATTACATCGAATAGATCTCCATGAGAGAGGGGGAGAACGTTGTATTGAGATCCAAAAAGAGAGAAGAAGCCATCTAGCTAATAACTATGGACCCGAAGGTCTGAGGTAAACTACTCACACATCATCGGAGAGGCTATGGTGTTGATGTAGAAGCCCTCCGTGATCGATGCCCCCTCCGGCGGAGCTCCGTAACAGGCCCCAAGATTGGATCTCACAAGTCTGAGAAGGTTGCGGCGGTGGAATTAGGTTTTTGGCTCAGATGTCGGTAGTTTGGGGTTACGAGGGTATATATAGGAGGAAGGATGACGTCGATGGAGCAACAGGGGCCCACGAGGGTGGATGGCGGCGCTTTGGGGGGTAGGCGCGCCCCTAACTCGTGCCCTCTGGTTGATGTCTTGACGAGGGGCCAAGTCCTCTGGATCACGTTCGTTCGAAAATCACGTTCGAAGGTTTCAATCCTTTTGGACTCCGTTTGATATTCTTTTCTGCGAAACTCAAATAGGCAAAAAACAGAATTGCAGGTTGGGCCTCCGGTTAATAGGTTAGTCCCAAAAATAATATAAAAGTGTATAATAAAGCCCAATAATGTCCAAAACAGAATATAATATAGCATGGAACAATAAAAAATTATAGATACGTTGGAGACGTATCACTTTTTTGTGAAAATGAGCCTAGTTTATTTTTTCCGAAGAATACCCAGTCCAGGCCTACTTATTTTTCTACTCCCTGATGGGCTGCAACACTTTCAAGACGCCTGCAAATCTTGAAAGTAATATGAAATGGGCTGTAAATATAAAAACAGATGACAAATTGGCAATTACTTTATAATTTCTGGATTTTTTTTCACATTTTCAGATTCCAATTTCACTGGGCTTTAACCTAATTTAAAGATATCTTCAAAGTGTTTTAAATCTGGCTCGACATTTCGGTATTAAAAATAGTTTTGAACCCACAGAAATATGCGAAATTTCGTTTAAATTTTTAACCCTGGCCCTGGCCAACAAAAAACAATTTGCAATAAATTGCATAAGAAGTTGCAATGAGCTATATATAAATTATTAGAAAAATAGGGAATGGTCTGACTTGTGGGCCTATTAAGTTGACGGGTATGCAAGATTTTTTTTACTTATTATATACGACAACAAACGATTCTAGCAGACGTAACTGTTGGATGTCAATCCAACGGCCGTCGTGTTTCTTCAATCTCTGATCTTCTTGCTCCAGCTGCCAAATCCGGTAGCCGTGGGACCACTGCTCCGCCTCCGTGGCTGTCTTTGCCTTGTGCCTCACCGCCCCCTACTACTCCCACCGCTGGCCAGGCCATCCCTCTACTCACCCACATCCCTCTATTGTTGTGGCTTTGCCGCCTCTGGGTCATTCCCTTCCTGGGTCTATCCATCGCGCTGGTGTTCGCGGCACGGCGTGGTCAACACTGTCAACAAACGACAACATCGGAAGAGGGATGTACATGGAGAGGCTAACAATTGGGACCCACATGGTCCATGGCCGCACAAAAGCAAGTACCTCCTTATTACGCCAAAAAGAATGAATACTACCGCTGACAGCTTGGACCCACCGACTATATCTTCGCACGCAAGGAAGTGCCTCCTTATTATGCACACAAAAATGAATACTCCCCCTGCTAGCTGGGACCCACCATAGTGGGAGGCTGACTTGTGGGCCTACTAAGTTAACGCGGATGGAGGGCTTTGTCAACTTAGTCAATATGAATGATTCTAGCTCCAATGACCGTACGATGTCCATCCAACCGCCGTAGTGCTTCTTCAACCTCTGGTCTTCTTGCTCCAGCCGCCCAAACAAGCGTCGGCTGTGCCGCCTGCTCCTGCCTCCCGTGTCTGGCTGTGCTGCCACTGCTGGCCATGCCATCCCTCTATACTCACCCACACCTCCTATTATTCTCCGGCGACGGCAGCCTCACATCGCAGCCGAAGTAGTCAACCCACGTACTCCCCTCCGCGTGGGCATCCACAACCGTGTCTTCCCCATCTCCGCGTCGTCCCCTTCCTGGGCCTCGCCGTCGTCCACCGCCCTGGTTCTCTTGGTGCAGCATGGTCAATGTGGTCAACGAATGACTTCCATCGGAAGAGTACTGTACGTGGAGAGGCTAACAGTTGGGTCCACAGCCGCGGCAAGGAAGTGCCTCCTTATTAAGCGAAGAATAATTATTACTCCACCTGACAGCAGGGACCCATCGGATGGGCCACTGTATTTCACGAAAAAAGAAGTTTCCCCCTGATTGCTGGGACCCACGAGCTACATCTTCGCACGCAAGGAAGTGCCTGACAGTCGGGACCCACTTGGTCGAAGCGTAGGTAGCGTTGTCATTCTGGTCGCGAACGTGTACGTACGTACTGGTCGATGTAGAGGCGCACACGTGTCGTAGTAGAGGCGCGCACGTAGCATGTACACGTACGTCTGGCCGCGAGGGTGCAAGAAAGTAAATCTGACCCGCGACGTATATCTGATCGGGCGTCTCGAACGCCTACTCGCGCATATGTACGGCCAGGGCTCGTGTACATGGCTGGGTCGGAACGGAGAAACTGCGTCGTCGTCGTGTTCATGGGGAGGCAACCGGCTGGGTCGGATCGGAATGCATCGTCGTATTCATCGGGAGCCAACCAGCTTGGACGAAACAGCAGATGGAAACGAGGCCTGGCGTGCCGCAGAATGGAGGAAACGGCCTTGTGTTCGACCGGCCACGGTCGAAACGGGATCCTGTTCATTGGGAGGGGTCTGACGTACCGCAAAACGGAGGAAATGGGCCTCCTACGGTCGAAACGGGGTCTTGTTGATCGGGAGGGGTGTGGCGTACCGCAAAACGGAGGAAACGGACTTGTATTGGAGTGCTACGGTCGAAACGGGGGTCCTGTTCATCGGGAGGGGTGTGGCGTACCGCAAAACGGGACTCCACGGGGTACTGTTCATCTCCACCATCGACCTCCTCCAGCCTCCACGGGCTACTGTTCATCCACCATCGACCTCCTCCACCGGCTACTGTTCAACCAGCCCTCTCCACGGGTTCCTGTTCAACCACCCCTCCACGGGCTATTGTTCATCCAGCCTTACACCGGCTGCTGTTCAACCAGCCCTCCACGGGGTCGTCCTGTTCATCCAGCCCTCCAAGGGGTCCTGTTCATCCACCCCTCCACCAGCTCGATCGATCGGGGTCTTGTTCATCCAGTAGCAACACCACGGGTTCCTGTTCATCCAACCCCCCACCGGGAACTGTTCATCCAACCCCCCACCGGAAATTGTTCATCCAAACCCCCAACAACGCTCATTGTTCATCAAGAGGCAGCAGGTTCGATCGGATTCGATTAGCGGCAGATGGCGAAGAATCGCCGATCGGGTTCGATTAACGACCATCGATCGATCGCCGGGTTTAGTAACGCGTAACTGCGATGCAATCGCCGGGTTCGATGGCGAACGCCTCGCTCGGGTTCAGTTAGAGCCCAACGTCTCGCACCCACGCGCGTACGTGTACGAGATAAACACACATCGTTCGGCCCCCGACCACCCACCGTACAGGGAACTCCCCGATATTTTCCGTGCCCTTGCTTCTACCATGGTTTTTTCCGTCATGGACGGCCCAAAGAATGTCATGCAGTTGCGTCTCCGGCCTGCCCAGGACGAAAAACCCATTTTCTGTCATGATTTTTTATCATATAAGTAGGAGCCCACCACATCTATGATGATACCGGATTTTGTCACAATTATCGTCATAGAAGTGTCATAAGCATGACAAAAAAATTCGTTCGGCCCAAAATGTCACGGATGTGTCTTTTTTTGTAGTGAAGGAGGTTCACCTGGACATATGCATTACCAAGTTAAATGATGATCATTAGTCTTCCCTCAATGTAATCCGTAGTCTAAGCATGTGGAGACTTCTTATTTATATAGTATAGAACCTTCCATGCATGATCTTGCTCTATTAGAGTATCGCGCTTGTATAAAAGTTTATCCATTTATGGTTTAGTCTAGAATCTTCCATGTATGCTTTTGCTTCATTATATTTCTCGCTTGCCATTTATGAGATTAACTGAGAATTTTTACTATAGTACTGGTGAAAGACTTATGATGAACCATTTCTTACATCTCCTCTGCCCCCTTCCAAAGCATCCTGATTTAGTCCCTCTGTCTAGGTGTATAAGAGCATGGTTAATACTTAATAGTATAGCCAACTGTTGACTATAATAAAGTGCCATGTCATCTGTAGCCAACATGTATAACAATCGATACTCAAAAACTAATTCTTAAAGATCATTTCTTGCAAAGCACAATAAGTGTTATTTCTTCACAAGTTTTGGATGCAAAGTTGAGCAGGTTGAATGCTTTTGTTTGCAAAAGATACTTTTTTATCTTCACTTTCGGATGTTTGTGAGCTCTAGAGATGAAATAATATCGAAGAAATCTATCGATACCCGTTACACATGAGATGACCCCACATCCTTTGTCAAAATAAACAACTCCACGATCAATGCATTTCCTTTGTTTAGGTACAGCATACGAGCACCTTACTATAGATTAGTACGACAAAAAATTTAACGAACATTATATATAGTACGATAAATACTCATGCATGTCACCTAAAATTATATCATTGAAAACTATGTTCAAATACGAATTCAACGGTATAGTTTTTGTTGACATGCACTAACATTTTGTCAGTTAAATCTTCAGTTTAATTCAATGGGGGACTAATAAACCACGACTGATGTAGTACTAGTGTAGAGGGCGGCGTTGCACAGGAGTCTCACCCCGCTCGTGGCGCGGGCGATAAAAGTCATTATATCACAAAACCCAACCACTCCCAAAGAATAAGTGGCATGGTAAAATAAACGGACGAGCAACCATCACATCCCTCCGTCTTTATTGCGTTTCATCTCTCTAAATTTACTTTCTCCGGTTCATCTCGCACACTCGATCCCTAGCTACTACTCCTAGTATCCCTAGCTACTACTCCTAGGGCCAGTTCTTTTGGCGGCTTAAAAAAATAAGCCGTCTCTTCCCCAGCTTTTCTCATAAGACTATTCACAGTGGAGCGTAACATTAAGGGTGTGTTTGGTTTGGGAACGAAGTGGAACGGAATGTCATGGTTCCATTCCACTAGAATGGGTCGGTTCTGTCCTTCTGTTTGGTATGAGCAGTTCCGAGGAATGGAATGGTTACATCTTGGTGTTTGGTTCGAGAGATGGAATGTAATGGAATTGTTCATCTCACTTTATTACTCCCTCTGTTCCTAAATATAAGTCTTTTTAGACATTTCAAATGGACAACAACAACATACGGATGTATGTAGACATATTTTAAAGTATGGATTCGTTCATTTTGCTCCGTATGTAGTCACTTGTTAGAATCTCTAAAAAGACTTATATTTGGGAACGGAGGGAGTACATGAATTAGATTTTTGATAGAAACCTAAACTGAATGTTGAACATTGGATCACATCGATTGTAATGAACATATGTACTTCACCCGCAAAAAGAAAAGGTGTATTTGACGTTGCAGATGCGAGAAGAACACCCACGGAACACCTAATCTGAATCTGAGCAGATGTACTTGATGCTCCGCGATCGCTTTCTGCTGCTCGCTAGCCGCTTCTTGCCAGTCTCATCGCTGCTCCACGGCTGCTGCTCTACTCCTCCACGGCCACCGCCACCACAAGCCATCGCTGGCGAGGAGCGCCACTAGGAATCAACTCGCCGCCTATAGGAACGTGGTCGTCGCGGTTGCCGTTGTTCTGTTGCAGCCGATCATTGATCCACCTTTCGCCGCAGCCGTTGGTGAGGATGGTCGGATGGAGGTGGAGCGGCGCCGAGGGCTGGCTAGATCGGGGCGGTGGTGGAACAAATACCGAGGGCTGACCGGATCGGGCCGGAGTGGCGAATCGCGATGAAGCGGCGCACAAGAAGGTGGAGGTGGCTGTCGTCGCCGTGGTGCCGACCCTCACGACCGGAGCGGGAATGGGTGGGTGGCTGATGTTGGGAGGAGATAACTGTATGGAGCGGGCATACGGCTGGTGTTGTGAGAGACGAGGCGTTCCGCGTCGTTCCACCGATTCGGAGGTACTAGCGCGTTCTGGATCTAGGAGGAATATGCCATTCCAGGGAACCAGTGGGTTCCGATTCCTCGACCAAACCAAACAGGAGAACGACCTCTAGGGACGGGACGGACCCGTTAAGTTCCATCTGGTGACACGAACCAAACACACCCTAAGGCGCCTCACTAATTCATTTGGGCTTCTAAACTACTACTAGTACCTCCGTCCTAGTTTATTTATCACCATTATAATTTGTGCTAAATTTTGACCAAAGATTTGACTGATAAAATGTTAGTGCATGTGACATGCACAAACATTTCATTAGTTAAATCTATGGTCAAAATTTGACACATATTACAATGGGGACCAATAAACCAGGACGGAGGTAGTAGTTATGGGATTACTAATCTAGAAGCCTAAAAGAACTGGCCCCTGGTACTCCTAGTAGTAGTACTCAAGTTGGAATTCGAAAACGGCACAACTTGTTAGGCAAAAAATTCGATACAGGGTGTAGGAAGCGGTATGGGAATTTGCATGCCTTCCCGACCAGTGAGATACTCCGTACAAAGTACGATAGAGAAATATGTTGGAGAACGTTGCAGAAAATAAAAAATTTCCTACGGTTTCACCAAGATCCATCTATGAGTTCATCTAGCAACGAGTGATAGGAGTGCATCTACATACCTTTGTAGATCGTGAGCGGAAGCGTTCAAGTGAACGGGGTTGAGGGAGTCGTACTCGTCGTGATCCAAATCATCGATGACCAAGTGCCGAACGGACAGCACCTCCGCTGTTCAACACACGTGACGGAGCGGATGACGCCTCCTGCACCTTGATCCAAAGCAAGGAGGAGGAGAGGTTGATGAAGATCCAGCAGACGACGGCGTGGTGGTGGATGCAAGAGGTTCCGCAGAGCCACGAGCTTCTACGAGAAGGAGAGGTGTAGCAGGGGAGAGGGAGGCGCCAAGACTTCAGGGTGCGGCTGCCCACCCACCCCCCCCTTATATAGGCCCACGGGGGGGGCGCCGACCCTGGAGATTAGATCTCCCAAGGGGGGCGGCGGCCCAGGGGGGAGGCTTGCCCCCCCAAGGCAAGTGGGGCGCCCCCACCCCTAGGGTTTCCAACCCTAGGCGCAGGGGGGACAAGGGGGGGGTGCACCAGCCCACCAGGGGCTGGTTCCCTCCCACTTCAGCCCATGGGGCCCTCCGGGATAGGTGGCCCCACCCGGTGGACCCCCGGGACCCTTCCGGTTGTCCCGGTACTATACCGGTGACCCCCGAAACTCTTCCGATGGCCGAAACTGCACTTCCTATATATAATTCTTTACCTCTGGACCATTTCGGAACTCCTCGTGACGTCATGTATCTCATCCGGGACTCCGAACAACTTTCGGTTTGCTGCATACTCATATTAATACAACCCTAGCGTCACCGAACCTGAAGTGTGTAGACCCTACGGGTTTGGGAGACACGTAGACATGACCGAGACGGCTCTCCGGTCAATAACCAACAGCGGGATCTGGATACCCATGTTGGCTCCCACATGCTCAACCCCGTATACAATTCCCTTTGTCAATCGGTATGTTACTTGCCCGAGATTCAATCGTCGGTATCCCAATACCTTGTTCAATCTCGTTACCGGCAAGTTACTTTACTCGTACCGTAATGCATGATCCCGTGACCAAAAACTTGGTCACTCTGAGCTCATTATGATGATGCATTACCGAGTGGGCCCTAGTGATACCTCTCCGTAATACGGAGTGACAAATCCCAGCCTCGATCCGTGTCAACCCAACAGACACTTTCGGAGATACCTGTAGTGCACCTTTATAGTCACCCAGTTACGTTGTGACGTTTGGTACACCCAAAGCACTCCTACGGTATCCGGGAGTTACACGATCTCATTGGCTAAGGAAAAGATACTTGACATTGGAAAAGCTCTAGCAAAACAAACTACACGATCTTGTGCTATGCTTAGGATTGGGTCTTGTCCATCACATCATTCTCCTAATGATGTGATCCCGTTATCAATGACATCCAATGTCCATAGTCAGGAAACCATGACTATCTGTTGATCAACGAGCTAGTCAACTAGAGGCTCACTAGGGACATATAGTAGTCTATGTATTCACACGTGTATTACGATTTCCGGATAATACAATTATAGCATGAATAAAAGACAATTATCACGAACAAGGAAATATAATAATAATCCTTTTATTATTGCCTCTAGGGCATATTTCCAACAGTCTCCCACTTGCACTAGAGTCAATAATCTAGTTACATTGTGATGAATCGAACACCCATAGAGTTCGGGTGTTGATCATGTTTTGCTCGCGGAAGAGGTTTAGTCAACGGATCTGCGACATTCAGATCCGTATGCACTTTGCAAATTTCTATGTCTCCATCTTGAAAATTTTCACGAATGGAGTTGAAGCGACGCTTGATGTGCCTGGTCTTCTTGTGAAACCTGGGCTCCTTGGCAAGTGCAATAGCTCCAGTGTTGTCACAAAAGAGTTTGATCGGCCCCGATGCATTGGGTATGACTCCTAGGTCGGTGATGAACTCCTTCACCCAAATTGCTTCATGCGCTGCCTCCGAGGCTGCCATGTACTCCACTTCACATGTAGATCCCGCCACGATGCTCGCTTGCAAATGCACTACCATCGCTCCACCATTCAACATATACACGTATCCGGTTTGTGACTTAGAGTCATCCAGATCTGTGTCGAAGCTAAGCGTCGACGTAACCGTTCTGACGAGCTCTTCGTCACCTCCATAAACGAAACATGTCCTTAGTCCTTTTCGTGTACTTCAGGATATTCTTGACCGTTGTCCAGTTGTTCCTTGCCGGGATTACTTTGGTACCTTCCTACCAAACTTACGGCAAGGTTTACATCAGTGCAGTACACAAAGATGGCATACATAATAGAACCTATGGCTGATGCATAGGGGTGACACTCATCTCTTCTATATCTTACGTCATGGTGGGACATTGAGCCGAGCTCAATTTCACACCTTATAATCTGAGCAAGAACCCTTTCTTGGACTGATCCATTTTGAACTTCTTCAATATCTTTTCAAGGTATGTGCTTTGTGAAAGACCTATGAGGCGTCTCGATCTATCTCTATAGATCTTGATGCCTAATATATAAGCAGCTTCTCCAAGGTCCTTCATTGAAAAACTCTTATTCAAGTAGGCCTTAATCTTGTCCAAAAGTTCTATATCATTTCCCATCAAAAGTATGTCATCTACATATAATATGAGAAATGCTTCTGAGCTCCCACTCACTTTCTTGTAAACACGAGGCTTCTCCATAAGTCTCAAGCATAAACCCAAACGCTTTGATCATCTCATCAAAGCGAATGTTCCAACTCCGAGATGCTTGCACCAGCCCATAAATGGATCGCTGGAGCTTGCATACCTTGTTAGCATTCTTAGGATCGAAAAACCTTCGGCTGCACCATATACAGTTCTTCCTTAAGATAGCCGTTAAGGAATGCCGCTTTTGACGTCCATTTGCCATATCTCCTAATCATAGTATGCGGCAATTGCTAACATGATTCGGACGGACTTCAGCTTCGCCACGGAGAGAAAGTCTCATCGTAGTCAACCCCTTGAACTTGCCGATAACCTTTAGCGACAAGTCGAGCTTTATAGATGGTAACATTACCATCCGCGTCCGTCTTCTTCTTAAAGATCCATTTGTTTTCTATCGTCGCCGATCATCGGGCAAGTCTGTCAAAGTCCATACTTTGTTTTCATACATGGATCCTATCTCGGATTGCATGGCTTCAAGCCATTTGTTGGAATCTGGGCCCGCCATCGCTTCTTCATAGTTCGAAGGTTCACCGTTGTCCAACAACATGATTTCCAGGACAGGGTTGCCATACCACTCTGGTGTGGAAGTGTCCTTGTGGACCTACGAAGTTCAGTAGCAACTTGATCCGAAGTACCTTGATCATCATCATTAATGTCCTCTTCAGTCGGTGTAGGCACCACAGGAACACTTTCCTGAGATGCACTACTTTCCGGTTCAAGAGGTAGTACTTTATCGAGTTCTACTTTCCTCCCACTTACTCCTTTCGAGAGAAACTCTTTTTCAAGAAAGGATCCGTTCTTGGCAACAAAGATCTTGCCTTCGGATCTAAGGTAGAAGGTATACCCAATGGTTTCCTTAGGGTATCCTATGAAGACGCATTTTTCCGACTTGAGTTTGAGCTTTTCAGGTTGAAGTTTCTTGACATAATCATCGCATCCCCAAACTTTTAGAAACGACAGCTTAGATTTCTTCCCAAACCATAATTCATACGGTGTCGTCTCAATGGATTTAGACGGTGCCCTATTTAAAGTGAATGTAGCTGTCTCTAGAGTGTATCCCCAAAATGATAGCGGTAAATCGGTAAGAGACATCATAGATCGCACCATATCCAATAGAGTGCAATTACGATGTTCGGACACACCGTTACGCTGAGGTGTTCCAGGCGGCGTGAGTTGTGAAACGATTCCACATTTCCTTAAGTGTGTACCAAATTCGTGACTTAAATATTCTCCTCCATGATCTGATCGTAAGAACTTTATTTTTCGGTCACGTTGATTCTCTACCTCATTCTGAAATTCCTTGAACTTTTCAAAGGTCTCAGACTTGTGTTTCATCAAGTAGACATACCCATATCTACTCAAGTCATGAGTGAGAGTGAGAACATAACGATATCCTCCGCGAGCCTCAACGCTCATTGGACCGCACACATCGGTATGTATGATTTCCAATAAGTTGGTTGCTCGCTCCGTTGTTCCGGAGAACGGAGTCTTGGTCATTTTGCCCATGAGGCATGGTTCGCATGTGTCAAATGATTCATAATCGAGAGACTCTAAAAGTCAATCAGAATGGAGCTTCTTCATGAGCTTGACACCAATGTGACCAAGGCGGCAGTGCCACAAGTATGTGGGACTATCGTTATCAACTTTACATCTTTTGGTATCCACACTATGAATATGTGTAATATTACGCTCGAGATTCATTAAGAATAAACCATTGACCATCGGAGCATGACCATAAAACATATCTCTCATATAAATAGAACAACCATTATTCTCAGATTTAAATGAGTAGCCATCTTGTATTAAACGAGATCCTGATACAATGTTCATGCTCAAACTTGGCACTAAATAACAATTATTGAGGTTTAAAACTAATCCCGTAGGGTAAATGTAGAGGTAGCGTGCGACGGCGATCACATCGACCTTGGAACCATTCCCGACGCGCATCGTCACCTCGCCCTTCGCCAGCCTCCGTTTATTACGCAGCTCCCGCTATGAGTTACAAATATGAGCAACGGCACCGGTATCAAATACCGGGAGTTACTACTTAGTAATCGGTAAGGTACACATCAATTACATGTATATCAAATATACCTTTAGTGTTGCCGGCCTTCTTATGCCGCTAAGTATTTGGGGCAGTTCCGCTTCGGTGACCCTTCCCTTTGCAATAAAAGCACTCGGTCTCGGGCTTGGGTCCATTCTTTGACTTCTTCCCAAGAATCGGCTTACCGGGCGCGGCAACATCCTTGCCGTCCTTCTTGAAGTTCTTCTTACCCTTGTCCTTTTTGAACTTTGTGGTTTTATTGACCATCAACACTTGATGTTCCTTCTTGATTTCTACCTCTGCTGACTTCAGGATTGAAAATACTTCAGGAATAGTTTTCACCATCCCCTGCATATTGTAGTTCATCACAAAGCTCTTGTAGCTCGGTGGGAGCGATCAAGGATTCTGTCAATGACCGCCTCGTCCGGAGGTTAATGTCCACTGGGCGTGACGGTTGTGCAACCCGGACATTTTGAGTATGTGCTCACCGATGTAACTATTTTCCTCCATCTTACAACTATAGAACTTGTCGGAGACTTCATATCTCTCGACCGGGCATGAGCTTGGAAAACCATTTTCAGCTCCTCGAACATCTCATATGCTCCGTGTTGCTCAAAACGCTTTTGGAGCCCGGTTCTAAGTTGTAAAGCATGCCGCTTGAACGAGGGAGTAATCATCAAGACATGACCGCCAAGCTTTCATAACGTCTTGGTTCTCTGGGATGGGTGCTTCACCTAAGCGGTGCTTCTAGGACATATTGTTTCTTGGCAGCTATGAGGATGATCCTCGTGTTAGGACCCGATCCGAATAGTTGTTGCCATCATCTTTCAGCTTGGTTTTCTCTAGGAACGCGTTGAAGTTCATGGTGACATGAGCGTTGGCCATTTGATCTACAAGACATTTTGCAAAGATTTTAGACTAATGTTCATGATAATTAAGTTCATCTAATCAAATTATTTAATGAACTCCCACTCAGATTTGACATCCCTCTAGTCATCTAAGTGTTACATGATCCGAGTCGACTAGGCCGTGTCCGATCATCACGTGAGACGGACTAGTCATCGTCGGTGAACATCTCCATGTTGATCGTATCTTCCATACGACTCATGTTCGACCTTTTGGTCTCTTGTGTTCGAGGCCATGTCTGTACATGCTAGGCTCGTCAAGTTAACCTAAGTGTTTTGCATGTGTAAAACTGTCTTACACCCGTTGTATGTGAACGTAGGAATCTATCACACCCGATCATCACGTGGTGCTTCAAACGATTTAACTTTAGCAACGGTGCACGCTTAGGGAGAACACTTTCTTGAAATTATTATAAGGGATCATCTTATTTACTACCACGATCTAAGTAAACAAGATGCATAAACATAATAAACATCACATGCAATTATATAGTAGTGACATGATATGGCCAATATCATATAGCTCCTTTGATCTCCATCTTGGGGCTCCATGATCATCTTGTCACCGGCATGACACCATGATCTCCATCATCATGATCTCCATCATCGTGTCTCCATGAAGTTGCTCGCCACTATTACTTCTACTACTATAGCTAATGGTTTAGCAATAAAGCAAAGTAATTACATGGCGTTGAATCAATGACACGCAGGTCATACAATAATTAAGACAACTCCTATGGCTCACGCCGTTGTCATACTCATCAACATGCAAGTCGTGATTCCTATTACATGAACATGATCTCATACATCACAATATATCATTCATCATTCATCACAACTTTTGGCCATATCACATCACAAGGCAATTGCTGCAAAAACAAGTTAGACGTCCTCTAATTGTTGTTGCATCTTTTACGTGGCTGCAATAGGGTTCTAGCAAGAATTTTTTTCTTACCTACGAAAAACCACAACGTGATTTGTCAACTTCTATTTACCCTTCATAAGGACCCTTTTCGTCGAATCCGCTCCAACTAAAGTGGGAGAGACAGACACCCGCTAGCCACCTTATGCAACTAGTGCATGTCAGTCGGTGGAACCTGTCTCATGTAAGCGTACGTGTAAGGTCGGTCCGGGCCGCTTCATCCCACAATACCGTTGAAGCAAAATAAGACTAGTAACGGCAAGAAAGTTGACAACATCTACGCCCACAACAGATTTGTGTTCTACTCGTGCAATAGAGAACTACGCAAAGACCTAGCTCATGATGCCACTGTTGGAGAATGTTGCAGAAAATAAAAAATTTCCTACGGTTTCACCAAGATCCATCTATGAGTTCATCTAGCAAGGAGTGATAGGAGTGCATCTACATACCTTTGTAGATCATGGCGGAAGCGTTCAAGTGAACGGGTTGAGGGAGTCGTACTCGTCGTGATCCAAATCACCGATGACCAAGTGATTTAACGGACAAAGCACCTTCGTGTTCAACACACGCACGGAGGCGGATGACGCCTCCCGCACCTTGATCCAGCAAGGAGGAGGGAGAGGTTGATGAAGATCCAAAGCTGACGGCGTGGTGGTGGATGCAGCAGGTTCGGCAGAGCCACGAGCTTCTACGAGAGGGAGAGGTGTAGCAGGGAGAGGAGGCGCCAAGGCTTTAGGGTGCGGCTGCCTCCTCCTCCCTCCCTTTATATAGGCCCCCTAGGGGGCGCCGCCTGAGATTAGATCTCCCAAGGGGCGGCCAAGGGGGAGGCTTGCCCCTAAGGCAAGTGGGCGCCCACCCCTAGGGTTTCCAACCCTAGGCAGGGGGGCAGGGGTGCACCAGCCCACCAGGCTGGTTCCCTCCCCACTTCAGCCCATGGGGCCCTCCGGGATAGGTGGCCCCACCCGGTGGACCCCTGGGACCCTTCCGGTGGTCCCGCTACTATACCGGTGACCCCCGAAACTCTCCCGATGGCCGAAACTGCACTTCCTATATATAATTCTTTACCTCTGGACCATTCCGGAACTCCTCTGATGTCCTGGATCTCATCCGGGACTCCGAACAACTTTCGGTTTGATGCATACTCATATTCATACAACCCTAGCGTCACCGAACCTTAAGTGTGTAGACCCTACCGGTTCGGGAGACACGTAGACATGACCGAGACGGCTCTCCGGTCAATAACCAACAGCGGGATCTGGATACCCATGTTGGCTCCCACATGCTCCTCGATGATCTCATCGGATGAACCACGATGTCGAGGATTCAAGCAACCCCGTATACAATTCCCTTTGTCAATCGGTATGTTACTTGCCCGATCGTCGGTATCCCAATACCTTGTTCAATCTCGTTACCGGCAAGTCACTTTACTCGTACCGTAATGCATGATCCCGTGACCAAACACTTGGTCACTCTGAGCTCATTATGATGATGCATTACCGAGTGGGCCCTAGTGATACCTCTCCGTAATACGGAGTGACAAATCCAGCCTCGATCCGTGTCAACCCAATGACACTTTCGGAGATACCTGTAGTGCACCTTCTGATCACCCGATTACGTTGTGACGTTTGGTACACCCAAAGCACTCCTATGATATCCAGGAGTTACACGATCTCATGGTCTAAGGAAAAGATACTTGACATTGGAAAAGCTCTAGCAAAACGAACTACACGATCTTGTGTTATGCTTAGGATTGGGTCTTGTCCATCACATCATTCTCCTAATGATGTGATCCCGTTATCAATGACATCCAATGTCCATAGTCAGGAAACCATGACTATCTGTTGATCAACGAGCTAGTCAACTAGAGGCTCACTAGGGACATATAGTAGTCTATGTATTCACACGTGTATTACGATTTCCGGACAATACAATTATAGCATGAATAAAAGATAATTATCACGAACAAGGAAATATAATAATAATCCTTTTATTATTGCCTCTAGGGCATATTTCCAACAAAATAACCACAGAGAAGGAAGCTAAAAGTAAACAATCAAACGAGCATTTTTGCATTTGTTTTGCATTGAATCGTTTCACAAGCTTGACTAGTGTTGTTTTTCTACTTTTACAAAAACAGCATCATAATGTTAAAACGTGCATTTGCACGTACATAAGTAATAGTAGTACTCCCTCCATCTTGGTGTATAAGTCTTCTCTCCTTCTTGGTCACGGTGCATAACCAAAAATGACTTATTCACTTGGACGGAGGGAGTAGCACAGTTTGCAAGCATATATAGAGAGAGACGTGTGGTGCGATAGTATATAGTAAAGTTTGTGTTATATGCACGTACTTACAAAATGCGTACAAATACACAAGGTTTCCAAACTTTTCCTTTTACATACTTAATTAAGGACACTAATAATTCCTGGATGTTCGGGGTTTATCATTTGCGTCCCAAAACTAATGAGATCGCCTTACGAAACTAAATTATATTCCTAATAAAAGCCACGGCGCTCGCAGGAGCGCTTGCGGCGCGCCACGAGTGCCCTGGTGCGCGGCCATTACAAGAGATTGACCTCTCTCATCCACGGCTTCGGACCGAGATCCTTGCATCCCGTCCTCTCGCTTCATCCCCGCCGTCGTCCACCTTGCTGGCGCCGCTCCTACGATCGTCTCGTCCACCGCGCCCTGCTGCCACCGTCTATCCTCCTAGATCTGCTTCCACGCCGCCGACAACAATCGCTACCACAGCACCGTCAAATTCTCAGCAGACGCATACACGGCGCCGCACCAGAGGCGGTACTCTTGGGTATCTGCTCAACTTATTAATCGCAGCAAGAAAATAGATTGCCACTGCTTTACTCTGATTTCTTGTCCATCACTTACTTGTTAGTTGAAAGTAAACATTGGTTGCGAAGTTGCCTTTGTCCGGTTTGCACCTTCAGATCCGCCATGGCACGCTCAACACTATACTCGCAATTCTTATGGCTTTCCCCTTTTATATTCCACACTAGTTAAATGACAGTAGACTAAATTTCAAAATTGGGTCAGTCGATTTTTCAGAGCTTGCCGGAGTTCGCCTGTGCAAAGGAAGGGGCTTGGGTGGGGATGATGGTTGTCAGGGCGGTGGTGGGGCCTCGCCGAACAAAGAAAACTCGACGCGGGTGGGGGCGGGGGTGGGGGTGGGGGTGGCGGAGAAACATAGGCAGTGGGGGCGGTTCAGGGGAGGGCAGGGGGGTCGGGGCCGGTGGTTTGGCCGGTGGCTCGTGTGATGTTCTGTATGGGAAGAATCAGAGACGAGGAAGAAGGGTTAGGAGACGTAGGATCTTCATCCAACTGCCTGAAATGGTCGACTGAACCAAATGACAAAAGTCACGCGACTTGCATGCAGACATGCCTTTATATTCAGTACCATCATCGTAGCTGCTTAGCACTGCTCCTGAATCCATCAAGCTAAACAACGTGCCACTCATAATTCCAAACTTGTTGCTCAAATACGAATCTGATATGATGCTGATATTACTAAAGCAGATAGTGTTTAATTGGCCAGCTGATGTTCCTACTTTACTTTCTAAAAGCACGTGCACCACATATAGAGAGACAGCACGGAGTTGCATTCTTAATGTGCTCTGGTTCATCATGTGTGGGCACTGCACAACGAACATTTTATTATCCAAAATCTGCTTGCTCTTCTTTAGCATGTTCCTCTTCCGTTCTTCTTTAATAAGTACTCTCTCCGTTCCTAAATACAAGTCTTTGTATAGATTCCACCATGGACTACATACGGAGCAAAATGAGTGAATCTACACTCTAAAATGTATTTGTATACATCTGTATGTGATCCATAGTGGAAATCTCTACAAAGACTTATATTTTGGAACGGAGGGAGTATGATAGTAGTACAATATGTTCCTTGTAGTGAAGATGAGCAGGGACATTTGCAGTGTAGAGGTCTATACGGTCGGTTGTGATGGACACTTTGAACTCTTCGGGCCTCTTTGATTCATAGGATTTTGTAAACATAGGAATATGAATTGTAGTGGCCTGCCCACTTGAATCCTATAAGATTAGCAAGGAAATGCGGGGAGTTGTGTCGCCTTTGAGAGTTACACTGATATTAACAGTACCGCACCTTCAGTTGAAGAGAGCTAAGCCTTTCTAGCCGTACCGGCAATACTAGCACATATATTCCAGCAAGTTCCACTTTGCTGATTTTACTACTGATGCTTACGGTTTTCCCGTTATATCTACACTATGATCTGTGTAGCTGCTTTGTGTCACACTAGCAGCTGTCCACTCTTGAAGCTAAACAACACACCAATCATAAGTCCAAAGCTTACTTCTTCAAATACGAATTGTTATATGATACTAATATTAGTTAACAGACAACATTTAATTGGTCAGGTAATGCTCCCACTTGATTTTCCAAATGCATGTGGCCACATATAGAGAGACAACATGGAATTGCATTTCTTTGGGCGTTGTGATTCATCATGAGTGGGCAACCAACATTGTATGCAATGAAGCGGAACCTCAAGAATATGCTTCGTCTTCTGTTCTTTAACATGTTCCTCTTTTGTTATTCTGTATTTAGTACGTGCAGTATGTTCCTTGTCAGGAAGGGGAGTAGGGACATCTGTAGTCAAAAGCTGATAGAGCTGGTCTGTATGTGATCGATAGGCTTTCAATTAGTAGCGGCAATACAACACCTTATTTTCCAGCCAGTTCCACTTTCCCGATTTATATATCGTGGTTATGGTGTACCCCTTTTATGTACACTACGACCTGCCTAGTTGCTGTGTGCTCTTGTTATCATGGTTATGCAATAAACTCTCTATACAATATATTGTTAACCTATCATCTGTCAACTATCCTTACTTCTGGAGCCTATTTTTTATGTACTTGTGCCAGATTATATTAATGCACGCACCATATTACAACACACATGAGCTCCCTCACTAGAATCCAGTGATAGCACACAAGGGTTTATAGGAGCACCCCTATATTAGAATATCCTCTGCATTACAAAGATAATATCACTGCTATTTATGTTTTCATGGTTCTAAGATATTCTATGTAATTACAGTGAATATCAGAATCTGCGCATCAGAAGAATATTGTGGAACACTGCTACGTCTTGAGCTTGCGTTGGTTTTCCTCGAAGAGGAGAGGGTGATGCAGCAAGTGTAGCATAAGTATTTCCCTCAGTTTTGAGAACCAAGGTATCAATCCAGTAGGAGGCTTCTCAAAAGTCCCACGCACCTACACAAACAAATTGAGAACTCGCAACCAACGCAGTAAAGGGGTTGTCAATCCCTTCACGACCACTTGCGAAAGTGAGATATAATAAAGATAGTATGATAAGATAAATATATTTTTGGTATTTTATAATATAGATGCAAAAAGTAAAGATGCAAATAAAAGTAGATTGGGAGAAAATATGATAAGAGATAGACCCGGGGGCCATAGGTTTCACTAGTGGCTTCTCTCAAGATAGCATAAGTATTACGGTGGGTGAACAAATTACTGCCGAGCAATTGATAGAAAAGCGCATAGTTATGAGATTATCTAGGCATGATCATGTATATAGGCATCACGTCCATAACAAGTAGACCGACTCCTGCCTGCATCTACTAGTATTACTCCACACATCGACCGCTATCCAAAGATGCATCTAGAGTATTAAGTTCATAAGAACAGTAACGCTTTAAGCAATATGACATGATATAGAGGGATAAACTCATGCAATATGATATAAACCCCATCTTGTTATCCTCGATGGCAACAATACAATACGTGCCTTGCAACCCTTTACATCCTTTGGGTAAGGACACCGCAAGATTGAACCCAAAGCTAAGCACTTCTCCCATGGCAAGAAAGATCAATCTAGTAGGCCAAACCAAACTGATAATTCGAAGAGACTTGCAAAGATAACTTAATCATACATAAAAGAATTCAGAGAAGATTCAAATATTATTCATAGATAAACTTGATCATAAACCCACAATTCATCGAATCTCGACAAACACACCGCAAAAAGAGATTACATCGAATAGATCTCCACAAGAGAGGGGGAGAACATTGTATTGAGATCCAAAAAGAGAGAAGAAGCCATCTAGCTAATAACTATGAACCCGTAGGTTTGTGGTAAACTACTCACAACTCATCGGAGGGGCAAGGATGTTGATGTAGAGGCCCTCCATGGTTGATTCCCCCTCCGGCAGAGTGCCGGCGAAGGCTCCAAGATGGTATCTCGCGGATACAGAAGGTTACGGCGGTGGAAATTGTGTTTCGTGGTGCCCCTGGATGTTTTCAGGGCACGTAGGTATATATAGGAGGAAGAAGTACGTTGGTGGCCGCCGAGGGGTCCACGAGACAGGGGGCGCGCCCTATGGGGGGAGGCGCCCTCCTATCTCGTGGAGGCCTCGGCTGCTTCTTGACTTGCACTCCAAGTCCTCTGGATCATGTTCGTTCCAAAAATCACGCTCCCGAAGGTTTCATTCCGTTTGGACTCCGTTTGATATTCCTTTTCTTCGAAATACTGAAATAGGCAAAAAACAGCAATATGGGCTGGGCCTCCGGTTAGTAGGTTAGTCCCAAAAATGATATAAATGTGTAAAATAAAGCCCATAAACATCCAAAAGGGGCAATATAATAGCATGGAACAATCAAAATTATAGATACGTTGGAGACGTATCAAGCATCTAAGCTTAATTCCTGCTCGTCCTCGAGTAGGTAAATGATAAAAAGAGAATTTTGATGTGGAATGCTACCTAGCATAATCCATAATGTAATTTTCTTTATTGTGGCATGAATGTTCAGATCCAAATGAATACAAAATAAAAGTTCATATTGATAAAAGAAATAGTAATACTTCAAGCATACTAATCAAAGTAATCATGTCTTCTCAAAATAGCATGGCAAAAGAAAGTTCATCCCTACATAATCATATAGTTAGGCTATGCTTCATTTTCGTCACACAAAGATGTTCCCAACTTCTATACCCCCGATGAAAAGCCAAGCAATTGTTTCATACTTAAATAATCTCAACTTTTTCAACCTTCATGCAATACATGAGCGTGATCCATGGATATAGCACTATGGGTGGAATAGAATATGATGATGGGGATTGTGTGGAGAAGATAAAAAAGGAGAAAGTCTCACATTGACGAGGATAATCAACGGGCTATGGAGATGCCCATCAATTGATGTCAACATGAGGAGTAGGGATTGCCATGCAACGGATGCACTAGAGCTATAAATGAATGCTCAACAAAAGAAAACTAGTGGGTGTGCATCCAACTTGCTTGCTCACGAAGACCTAGGGCATTTGAGGAAGCCCATCGTAGGAATATGCAAGCCAAGTTCTATAATGAAAAATTCCCACTAGTATGAAAAAGACAACTTATGAGACTCACTATATGGAGAACATGGTGCTACTTTGAAGCACAATATATGAGACTCACTACATGGAGAACAAGGTGCTACTTTGAAGCACAAGTGTGGTAAGAGGATAGTAGCATTGTCCCTTCTCTCTTTTTCTCTCATATTTTTTTTATTTGGGCCTTTTCTCTTTCTTTTTTATGGCCTCTTTTTTTTCATACGGAGTCTCATCCCGACTTGTGTGGGAATCATGGTCTCCATCATCCTTTCCTCACTTGGTACAATGCTCTAAAAATTATGATCATCACACTTTTATTTTCTTACAACTCAACAATTACAACTCGATACTTAGAACAAAATATGACACTATATGAATGCCTCCGGCGGTGTACCGGGATGGTGCAATGAATCAAGAGTGACATGTATGAAAAATAATGCATGGTGGCTTTGCCACAAATACGATGTCAACTACATGATCATGCAATGGCAATATGACAAAAGTAAAGTATGTCATGATGATGAACGAAACGGTGGAAAGTTGCATGGCAATATATCTCGGAATGGCTATGGACATGCCATGATAGGTAGGTATGGTGGTTGTTTTGAGGAAGATATAGGGAGGTTTATGTGTGATAGAGCGTATCGTATCACGGGGTTTGGATGCACCGGCGAAGTTTGCACCAACTCTCAAGGTGAGAAAGGGCAATGCACGATACCGAAGAGGCTAGCAAAGGCGGAAAGGTAAAAGTGTGTATAATCCATGGACTCAACATTAGTCAAAAGAACTCATATACTTATTGCAAAAATTTAGAAGTCATCAAAAATCAAGTACTGTGCGCATGCTCCTAGGGGGATAGATTGGTAGGAAAAGACAATCGCTCGTCTCCGACCGCCACTCATAAGGATGCAAAGCCAGGTACACTTCATGTTTCAAATTTGTTACACAACTTTAACCATACGTGCATGCTATGGGACTTGCTAACTTCAACACAAGCATTCTTTAAATTCATAATCACCCAACTAGAATGACTTTAATATCACTACCTCCATATCTCAAAACAATTATCAAGTATCAAATTGATCATAGCATCCAATTCACTTCCTATGATAGTTTTTATTATACCCAACTTGGATGTTCACCATTCTAGGACCAATTTTATGATCATAGCAAATACCATGATGTTCTAAAAGACTCTCAAAATAATATAAGTGAAGCATGAAAGACTAGCAATTTCTTCAAAATTAAGACACCACCGTGCTCTAAAAGATATAAGTGAAGCACTAGAGCAAAAACTATCAAGCTCAAAAAATATAAGTGAAGCACATAGAGTATTCTAGCAAATTCTAATCAAATAGGCTTCTCCCAAAAGGTGTGTACAGCAAGGATGATTGTGGTAAACTAAAAAGCAAATATTAATATAATACACGACGCTCCAAGCAAAACACTTATCATGTGGTGAATAAAAATATAGCTCCAAGTAAAGTTACCAATGAACAAAGATTTAAAGAGGGGATGCCTTCCGGGGCATCCCCAAGCTTAGGCTTTGGCTATTCTTGAATATCTTGGGGTGCCTTGGGCATCCCCAAGCTTAGGCTCTTGCCACCCTTTATTCCATAGTCCATAAAAGCTTTACCCAAAACTTGAAAACTTCACAACACAAAACTCAACCGGAAATCTTATAAGCTCCGTTAGTGAAAGAAAACAAAACCACCACATAAGGTACTGCAATGAACTCATTCTTTATTTAATTTGGTGTTAAACCTACTTTATTCCAACTTCTCTTTGGATTATAAACTATTTTATTGGCCATAGATTCATCAAAATAAGCAAACAACACACGAAAAACAGAATCTGTCAAAAACAGAACAGTCTGTAGTAATCTGTAACTAACGCAAACTTATGGAACTCAAAAAATTCATCCAAAATATGAAGACCTAGGCAATTTGTTTATTGATCAGCATCAATTGGAATCACTATTTTATCACGTTCTGGTGATTTTTAACAATTGTTTTCGCGAGCCGAAAGTTTCTGGAAATTACAGCAAGATCAAATAACTATCATCCGAGAAGATCCTATAGGTTTAACTTGGCACAAACACTAATTAAAACATAAAACCACATCTAAACAGAAGTTAGATGGATTATTTACTCCTAAACAGAAGCAAAAACAAAAAAACATAAAGAAAATTGGGTTGCCTCCCAACTAGCGCTATCGTTTAATGCCCTAGCTAGGCATAAAAGCGAAGATAGATCTAAGTAGTGCCGTCTTTGGCACTAAACTCATAAGTAGCACGCATGATAGATTCATACGGTAATTTGACTTTCTTTCTTGGAAAGTGCTCCATGCCTTTCTTTAATGGAAATTGGAATCTAATATTCCCTTCCTTCATATCAATAATCGCACCAATCGTTCTAAGGGAAGGTCTACCAAGAATAATAGTGCAAGAAAGATGGCAATCTATATCAAGAACGATAAAATCTACGGGCACCAAATTTCTATTTGCAACAATAAGAACATCATTGATCCTTCCCATAGGCTTTTTAATGGTGGAATCCGCAAGGTGCAAATTTAAAGAACAATCATCAAGATCATGGAAACCTAGAATATCACATAAAGTTTTCGGAATCGTGGAAACACTAGCACCCAAATCACACAAAGCAAAACACTCATAATCTTTAATTCTAACCTTTATAGTAGGTTCCCACTCATCATTAAATTTTCTAGGTATAGAAACTTCCAAATTAAGTTTTTCATCATAAGATTGCATCAAGGCATCAACAATATGCTTGGCAAAAGCTTTGTTTTGACTATAAGCATGAGGAGAATTAACAACGGCTTGCAACAAGGAAATACAACCTTTTATAGAGCAATTATCATAATCAAATTCCTTGAAATCCGAGATAGTGTGTTCAACATTATTAGAAGCTGAGGATTCTCCAATCTCACTTTTACCAAATTTAACATTAAGATCTAAAGATTCCAAATTCTTGGGACGCCTTCTAGGCAAAGTTGATTCATTATCAGTCCCATAATCATCAAAATTCATATTGCAAAACATAGATCTAATTGGAGACGCATCAATAACTTTAAGATCCTCATCGTTGTTTTCATGGAAACTAGAATAACATGCCTTTATAAAGCTTTCTTTTTTAGCACGCAATCTAGCGGTTCTTTCCTTGCACTCGTCAATGGAAATTCTTATTACTTTGAGAGACTCATTGATATCATGCTTAGGAGAAGAAGATCCAAGTTTAAGAGAATTAACATCAAGCGAAAGTCTATCAACGTTCCTAACCAAATCATCATAATTTTTCTTCAAGCAAAGCATTAAAATTATTTTGAGAGATCATAAATTCTTTCACACTATTCTCAAAATCAGAGGGCATCTTATTAAAATTACCATAAGAATTATTGTAGGAATTTCCATAATTATTAGAGGGGTTACTAGGGAACGGTCTAGCATTAAAATTTCCTCTATAAGCATTGTTTCCAAAACTATTCCTACCAACAAAATTCACATCCATAGATTCATTATTATTCTCAAACAAGGAAGACAAAGGCATATCATTGGGATCAAGATGAGTATTTTTAGTAGCAAACATCTTCATAAGTTCATCCATCTTTCCACTCAAAACATTGATTTCTTCTATAGCATGCACTTTTTTACTAGAAGATGTTTCGGTGTGCCATTGAGAATAATTAGCCATAATATTATCAAGAAGTTTTGTGGCATCTCCTAACGTGATTTCCATAGACGTGCCTCCCGCGGCCGAATCTAACAGATTTCTAGAAGCAAAGTTCAAACCGGCATAAATTTTTTGTATGATCATCCATAAATTCAAACCATGAGTAGGAAAATTACGAAGCATCAATTTCATTCTTTCCCGAGATTGGGCAACATGCTCATGATCAAGTTGTTTAAAATTCATAATATCGTTCCTAAGAGTGATGATCTTAGCGAGAGGAAAATACTTAGAGATAAAAGCATCTTTGCACTTGTTCCAAGAATCAATACTATTCTTAGGCAAAGACGAAAACCAAACTTTAGCACGATCTCTAAGTGAAAACGGAAATAACTTCAATTTGACAACATTGTTATCTGTATCTTTCTTCTTTTGCATATCACACAAATCAACAAAGTTGTTTAGATGAGTAGCGGCATCTTCGCTAGGAAGGCCGACGAATTGATCTTTCATAACAAGATTCAGCAAAGCGGTATTGATTTCACAGGACTCATCATTATTAAGAGGAGCAATCGGAGTACTAAGGAAATCATTATTATTGGTATTTGAGAAGTCACACAATTTGGTATTATCTTGCGCCATGGCAACAAGTAATCCAACACACAAGCAAACATAAAAACGGCAAGCGAAAAGAGAGGAGATTGGGAAAGAGAGGGCGAATAAAACGGCAAGGGTGAAGTGGGGGAGAGGAAAATGAGAGGCAAATGGAAAATAATATAGATGCGAGGGAGATGGGTTTGTGATGGGTACTTGGTATGTCTTGACTTGAGCGAAGACCTCCCCGGCAACGGTGCTAGAAATCCTTCTTGCTACGTCTTGAGCTTGCGTTGGTTTTCCTCAAAGAGGAGAGGGTGATGCTGACAAGTGTAGCGTAAGTATTTCCCTCAGTTTTGAGAACCAAGGTATCAATCCAGAGGGAGGCTTCTCAAAAGTCCCACACACCTACACAAACAAGCGAGAACTCGCAACCAACGCAATAAAGGGGTTGTCAATCCCTTCACGGTCACTTGCGAAAGTGAGATCTAATAAAGATAGTATGATAAGATAAATATATTTTGGTATTTTATAATATAGATGCAAAAGTAAAGATGCAAATAAAAGTAGATTGGGAGCAAATATGATAAGAGATAGACCCGGGGCCATAGGTTTCACTAGTGGCTTCTCTCAAGATAGCATAAGTATTACGGTGGGTGAACAAATTCTTGCCGAGCAATTGATAGAAAAGCGCATAGTTATGAGATTATCTAGGCATGATCATGTATATAGGCATCACGTCCATAACAAGTAGACCGACTCTGCTGCATCTACTACTATTACTCCTCACATCGACCGCTATCCAAAGCATGCATCTAGAGTATTAAGTTCATAAGAACAGAGTAACGCTTTAAGCAAGATGACATGATGTAGAGGGATAAACTCATGCAATATGATATAAACCCCATCTTGTTATCCTCGATGGCAACAATACAATACGTGCCTTGCAACCCTTTACATCCTTTGGGTAAGGACACCGCAAGATTGAACCCAAAGCTAAGCACTTCTCCCATGGCAAGAAAGATCAATCTAGTAGGCCAAACCAAACTGATAATTCAAAGAGACTTGCAAAGATAACTTAATCATACATAAAAGAATTCAGAGAAGATTCAAATATTATTCATAGATAAACTTGATCATAAACCCACAATTCATCGGATCTCGACAAACACACCGCAAAAAGAGATTGCATCGAATAGATCTCCACAAGAGAGGGGAGAACATTGTATTGAGATCCAAAAGAGAGAAGAAGCCATCTAGCTAATAACTATGGACCCGTAGGTCTGTGGTAAACTACTCACAACTCATCGGAGGGGCAAGGATGTTGATGTAGAGGCCCTCCGTGGTTGATTCCCTCCGGCAGAAAGTGCCGACGAAGGCTCCAAGATGGGATCTCGCGGATCTGAGAAGGTTCTGGCGGTGGAAATTGTGTTTCGTGGTGCCCTGGATGTTTTCGAGTGCGAGGTATATATAGGAGGAAGAAATGCGTCGGTGGTCGCCGAGGGGCCCACGAGACAGGCGCCCTCCTATCTCGTGGAGGCCTCGGCTACTTCTTGACTTGCACTCCAAGTCCTCTGGATCACGTTCGTTCCAAAAATCACGCTCCCGAAGATTTCATTCCGTTTGGACTCCGTTTGATATTCCTTTTCTTCGAAATATTGAAATAGGAAAAAAACAGCAATATGGGCTGGGCCTCTGGTTAGTAGGTTAGTCCCAAAAATGATATAAATGTGTAAAATAAAGCCCATAAACATCCAAAAGGGGTAATATAATAGCATGGAACAATCAAAAATTATAGATACGTTGGAGACGTATCAAACACTACAACGACTAACAAAATTGGTACCAAGGCATTGAGTGTCATTCTGGATGCAATGAAACTCATACGCTCCCCACTTGTAGATTCTTGTTCAGAATATGATCCTAATGACTATTCTGACCTCAAGGAGGCAAAGGCAGATGGCTTGTCCCATTCACCCATCAAGGTGCCTGTTCTAATTTGGCAAGATTTTATTGATTGCACGTATCTTGCATATGTTGTCTTGCATTTCTTCTACTTTGTTGCACCGCCATCTGCTTAGTTTACTCATCATATATGTCAAGATGTCACGCCCATCCATTATCAAGACATATTCCATCTGTCATCATACCATGTTTTTTCACTCAAATGTTGTTCTTGTGCATCAGACATCAAAAAGGAAGAGGGTGATTGCCGAACCTGAAGGAGCACCAGCAAAGTCCTTGAAAATGTGGTGGTGCCGGAGAAATCAGACAACACACCACTAATATTGGTTGTACAACCGCTGACACAAAACGTAGGACCGACTCCAGCAGAGTGTACCCATACTTCACTAGCCACACCACTAGCCCCACCACACAGGACCTGCACTCCAGCAAAAGGTATGCCGATTTCAGTTGCCATAGCACCAGCCGTACCACAAAAAAATCTCACTCCAGCAAAAAGTACAGCAAGTCCATCGGCCGAAGACCTATCCCAACTACAGAGACAGCCAATTCCTGCAGATTGGAACCCCATTCCAGTTATTCCCAGTTTAAAAGACAATGCTTTCAATGTTGTTAGGGACTACGTTCATATATTCCCATCATGGGAAGATTATAGTGAAGACAAACACCATTTTGAAGATTATAGTGAAGACAAACACCATTTTCACATCTTCCTATCCCACTTACGTGTAAGTGCTATTATTCATGGTGTTTTCTGCTGATTGAACACATCAATGATTTACATTACATTGTTGTAAGTAGGCGAGGGTCAATCTGGATAGTCATGACGAGCAAAGCTTGCTTGTGCTTTTCAAGGAAGCATTGCAATAGTATCGGTGTTACCTGAGGAAATCACACTTTGACGGCAAGTCTATAAACGAATTTCCGGTGAAGTCTCATGTGCTAAATTTAGAAGACATTGAATGGAAAAACCTTGTTATGCATGTGTCTCGTTCCTGTGATGAGGTACTATCTATGATATCACATGACAATTTGAACTTCTACTTTTCCGCATGTGCCTTATGGATCTTTTTTGCAGGAAATCTGCTCGAAGAAGGATTCTGGTTTGAAAAGAACGACGGGATATCGCAAATATGCTGCATTGCTTTGCTCTTGTTAGTACTGTTGTCTTGTATCATTGTACTTGCATTCATACCGGTTCATTATGTGACAGCAGTATGCATGATAGCTTGCTTATCAATTGTTCGCTCCAAATTATCTTATCTGTATGAATGGTTACATTAGTGTAGAATATATCCAATGCCAATGAAATTTTTTAGCTCTGCATTGTTCTTGTAAGTACCTGCTATCCTTTATCAATGTACTTATATTGACAGGTAGTTGTTCATGTACCATCATTTTGCAGCTTATTTTCCTTTGCCCTCCATTTTCTACACATCATATCTATATTTACTCTTACCATAAGGTTGGATAACACCGATGGTACGAAAGAAGTTAAGCTCTGCATTGCTCTTGGTTGTACCTTTTGCTCATGTCGTACTTACATTTATAGCTACTTGGTTATGTAGCATCACTCTTCATCTTATCTTAAATATTCTCCATTTTTTCTTATATTATCACATCTATATTTACTCTTAACAAAATGTAGAATAAAGGCAATGCTTATGAAGAAGATTACGTGGTAAACTTCTTGAATTGCCCCCCATCGGCATGGACAAGGGCTTTATAGAGCTGTCTTCACCAATAATGTAAGTTTGTCCTTCTCAAGCCTTCAAACTTTGTTGTGTTTATTTGGTTAGGCATGACTGCAACAGCTGTTTATTTTTCGTGTTTGCATCAAATTGCATGTTTAAAGTTTATTATGTAGTTCATAAACAAAATTTGTCCTTCTCAATTTAAGTTTTCAGTTGTACAACCAAGTTCCTTCTTCATACCATGTAAACTAAACTATACAGAGCAAGTGATCTTCTTTTGCACTGCATGTATGCTTCATTCTTGATCCGTAATCGGTGGTGTGGTGAACCTACCCACTATAGCACAATGCCATATTCTGCAATGTCTTAACTATGAACAATGTCATATCATTCTACTATTATTTAAACCGTCTCTTTATTTGCCAATCTAAAATGGGGTAAATTGACAGCACACTAACCATTGATACTTATGAGTTCTTAATCTGTAATCCAATGGTGTCGTGAAGCTGCCATCTCCTTCACAATGTCATTTCCTGCCATGTCTTAACCTGAACAGTACCATATTGTGTTAATGCTATTTTAAACTCTGTCACTTTATTCGCCAGTAAGAAATCTGATGAATTGTCAGCACTGATACTTATACGTGCAAAACCTGTCATATGTATGCTTGTTTATCTTTCAAAGTGAGGAAGATATAAGTGTCAAACAAGCCTTGATCTCATCGACTTGCTCATTTGCTTGCACCGCAGCTCGGCAGGGCTAACCTTTCTTGAACTCTATTGAAGTGTTGTCGGTTTTGTATATTATTTTGTCGGCGTGTTTATTTGCACTGGTGGCGATCTTTGATGCCCAGTGTATTTAATCTACTGTCTGCTTGTGCTTTATTATCGTAGTGGCGAACTTTGATGCCCAGTGGATGTAATATGCCGTAATTTCTTTATTGTATAGTCTAGGTTTTTTTTCTTATTCACGATGCTGCAGTTATTTTACTGTATATATCCTGTCTTCGCAGTAAACCGGCCAAACCGTAAAATTACGACACATAATCGGGCCGTCATGCAAATCACTATGTATGATCCGCATCATGGGCCCAGTCATCTTGGTCCGTTAATAGGCCTAAATGTAAACTGGCCCACTAGTAGATTCGGGCCTTTAGTAGGCCGAGTAAACCGTCGGCCCTATTTTCGCAAGAAAACTCAATCGGCTTTTAGGAGGCTGAAAAGTACATTGGGCCTGAAACGTGTCGAACAGCTCACGGGCCGACATCATGCCGAAATAGACCCCAGCCCATGATTGTGCCAATCACATCACGGGCCATTAACAGGCCAAAATTGTCTCGGTCCTTGTTTGGCCCAATCAGATTATCAGCTGTGAGCAGGCCGGATGCAAACCGGGCCGTAGTTAGGCCCAACTATATGACAGGCTTTTAACAGGCCAAAATAAATATAGGGCCAAAATGTTAAATGAGCCTTTAACAAAGTGAAACTAATATCAGGGCGAATTACTAAATGGGCCTTTAGCAAGTGGGCCCAAAAGCATAGCGTCCAGTTGACGGGCCGAATCTGATATGTTCCATAATTTAGTCCAAAGCCTCTTAAAGGGCCGGATCTGATCTGGGCCGTAATTCGGCCCAGAATGTGGTAGGCTTTTAATGGGCCGGATCTCATCTGGGCCTTTAGTAGTCCGGAGCGTGGCGGTACATTAATGGACCGGATCAAATATGGGCCGGCATTTGGCCCAAAACATGGCAGCCTGTTAACGGGCCGGCTCACTAGTGTGTTCAAAATCTTGTGGGCCTTTAGCTAGGCCGGCCCATTATGGTCAGCGAAATCTCGTGGGCCTTTAGCTGGGCCGGCCCATTAATTATGGTCTGCAAAATCTTGTGGGCCTTTAGTTGGGCTGGCCCATTTAATCTTTATGGGCCACTTTTGGGCCGGTCCACGTGTCAACATATCATAGGCGCATTTTGCCCATTGGATGAGTGCCACTTGTGCCAACGCAGAGCTGACACGTAGTTCCGTCGGCCAATTATAATTTTACACGTGGAAAATCGGCATTGGTCGTGGTTGTTAGCGGGTTATAGGATCCAAAACCGGACCCAATAGCTTAACGGCGACCCATTATGGTGGACGCCACGTGTCGGTCACCCTTGATGAAAGCACTTCTATGACGCGCGATTTATCTTCATGGAAGTGGACACTTCCGTGATGATAATTTTGGTAATGTCATGGAACACTACTACGACAGCACATGTATGACTATCGATTCTGTCATAAAATCGTCATGGATGTACATGCATGACAGAAAACGTGACCTACTATGACAAACACGTATCATCACGGAAGTGTATTTTTTGTAGTGTTGTTGGGTTGGCATAGATCAAGATTAGGATTTGTCACTCAGAGTATCGGAGAGGTATCTCTAGGCCCTCTCGGTAATACACATCATGATAAGCCTTGCAAGCAATGTGACTAACGACTTAGTTGCGGGATGATGTATTACGGAATGAGTAAAGAGACTTGCCGGTAACAAGATTGAACTAGGTATGAAGATACCGACGATCGAATCTCAAGCAAGTAACATACCGATGACAAAGGGAATAACGTATGTTATCATTACGGTACGACCGACAAAGATCTTCATAGAATATGTGGGAACCAATATGAGCACCCAGGTTCCGTTGTTGGTTATTGACCGGAGAGGTGTCCTGGTCATGTCTATATGGTTCTCGAACCCGTAGGGTCCGTACGCCTAATGTTCGATGACGATTTTGTATTATATGAGTTATGTGATTTGGTGACCGAATGTTGTTCGGAGTCCCGTATGAGATCACAGACATGACGAGGAGTCTCGAAATTGTTGATAGGTAAAGATTGATATATAGGACGACGGTATTCGGACGCCGGAAGTGTTCCGGGGGTACCGGGTACATATCGAGTCACCAGAAGGGGTTCCGGGCATCCCCCAAGCAACTACATGGGCCTAATGGGCCAAGAAGGGGACAGACCAGCCCCTAGGGGGCTGGTGCGCCCCATGTAGGCCGAAATAGGGGGGGGGGAGGAAAGAGGAGAAGAGAGAAAGGAAGGGGAGGGATTCGGCCTCCCCCTTTCTTCTCTCCTCCCTCCTCCTTCCTTCCCACTCCGGGAAATATGGTAGGGGGGCGAATAGGTTAGGGCCCCAAGTAGGATTCCTCCTACTTGGGCGCCCCCTTGGCTGCCCCCTCTCCCTCCCACCTATATATATGAGGGGGGAGGTGCCTAGAACACATAACAACATCTGTAGCCATGTGCGGCGCCTCCCTCCATAGATTATACCCTCGGTCATATCTCCGTAGTGCCTAGGTGAAGCCCTGCGTGGATCACTTCACCATCACCGTCACCACGCCATCGTGCTGACGGAACTCTTCCTTGACACTTTGCTGGATCAAGAGTTCGAGGGACGTCATCGAGCTGAACGTGTGCAGAACTCGGAGGTGCCGTACATTCGGTACTTGATCGGTCGGAACGAGAAGAAGTTCGACTACATCAACCGCGCTGTCAAACGCTTTTGCTTTCGGTCTACGAGGTTATGTAGACACACTCTGAAGGAAATATGCCCTAGAGGCAATAATAAAGTTGTTATTTTATATTTCCTTATATCATGGTAAATGTTTATTATTCATGCTAGAATTGTATTAACCGAAAACTTGATACATGTGTGGATAAATAGACAAAACACAGTGTCCCTAGTAAGCCTCTACTAGGCTAGCTCATTAATCAAAGATTGTTAAGTTTCCTAACCATAGACATGTGTTGTCATTTGGTGAACGGGATCACATCATTAGGAGAATGATGTGATGGACAAGACCCATCCGTTAGCTTAGCATAATGATCATTAAGTTTTATTGCTATTGCTTTCTTCATGACTTATACATATTCCTTTGATTATGAGATTATGCAACTCCCGCATACCGGAGGAATACCTTGTGTGCTATCAAAAGTCACAACGTAACTGGGTGATTATAAAGATGCTCTACAGGTATCTCCGAAGGTATTTGTTGGGTTGACATAGATCGAGATTAGGATTTGTCACTCCGAGTATCGGAGAGGTATCTCTGGGCCCTCTCGGTAATGAACATCATAATAAGCCTTGAAAGCAATGTAACTAATGAGTTAGTTATGGGATGATGCACTACGGAACGAGTAAAGAGACTTGCCGGTAACGATATTGAACTAGGTATGAAGATACCGGCGATCGAATCTCGGGCAAGTAACATACCGATGACAAAGGGAATAACGTATGTTGTCATAACAGTTCGACCGATAAAGATCTTCGTAGAATATGTGGGAGACACTATGAGCATCCAGGTTCCGTTATTGGTTATTGACCGGAGAGGTGTCTAGGTCATGTCTACATAGTTCTCGAACCCGTAGGGTCCGCACGCTTAACGTTCGATGACGATTTGTATTATATGAGTTATGTGATTTGGTGACCGGATGTTGTTCAGAGCCCCGGATGAGATCACGGACATGATGAGGAGTCTCAAAATGGTCGAAAGGTAAAGATTCATATATATAACGATAGTATTCGGACACCGGAAGTGTTCTGGGGTTACCGGGTACGTATCGGGTCACCGGAAGGGGTTCCGGGCTACCCCCGGCAAACTATATGGGCCTTATGGGCCAAGAGGGGAAACACACCAGCCACAAAGGGGCTGGTGCGCCCACCCCATATGGGCTGGCCAAATTGGAGAAGGAAAGGGGAAGGAGGAAAGGAAAAAGGGAATAGGATTCCCCCTTCCCCCTCTTCCCTTCCTACTCCGAATAGGAATAGGAAAGGGGAGGCGGGTGGGAGGTGCCCAAGTAGGATTCCTCCTACTTGGGGCACCCCCTTGGCTGCCTCTCCTCCCCTCCAACCTATATATATGAAGGGGGCACCTCTAGAACACACAACAAACATTGTTAGCCATGTGCGGCGCCCCCCTCCACAGTTTAGCCTCCAGTCATATTCACGTAGTGCTTTGGCGAAGCCCTGCGCGGATCACTTCACCATCACCGTCACCATGCCGTTGTGCTGATGGAACTCTCCCTCGACACTTTTCTGGACCAAGAGTTCGAGGACGTCATCGAGCTGAACGTGTGCAGAACTCGGAGGTGTCGTACATTTGGTGCTTGATCGATCGGAACGAGAAGAAGTTCGACTACATCAACCGCGCTGTCGAACGCTTCCGCTTTCGGTCTACGAGGGTACATGGACACACTATCCCCCTCTCTTTGCTATATATCTCCTAGATAGATCTTGCGTGAGTGTAGGAATTTTTTTGAAATTGCATGCTACGTTCCCCAACAGTGGCATCAGAGCCAGGTCTATGCGTAGATGATATGCACGAGTAGAACACAAAGAGTTGTGGGTGATAATAGTCATACTACTTACCACCAACGTCTTATTTTGATTCGGCGGTATTGTTGGATGAAGCGGCCCGGACCAACCTTACATGACCACGCTCATGAGACTGGTTCCACCGACAGACATGCAACTTGTTTTGCATAAAGGTGGCTGGCGGGTGTCTGTTTCTCCAACTTTAGTTGAATCGAATTTGACTACGACCGGTCCTTGTTGAAGGTTAAAACAACACACTGGACGAAAAATCATTGTGGTTTTGATGCGTAGGTAAGAACGGTTCTTACTAGAAGCCCGTAGCAGCCACGTAAAACTTGCAACAACAAAGTAGAGGACGTCTAACTTGTTTTTGCAGGGCATGTTGTGATGTGATATGGTCAAGACATGATGTGATATACGTTATTGTATGAGATGATCATGTTTTGTAAAAGTTAACGGCAACTGGCAGGAGCCTCATGGTTGTCGCTTTATTGTATGAAATGCAATCGCCATGTAATTGCTTCACTTTATCACTATGCGTTAGCGATAGTTGTAGAAGCAGTAGTTGGCAAGACGACAACGATGCTATGATGGAGATCAAGGTGTCAAGCCGGTGACGATGGAGATCAGGACGATGCTTTGGAGATGGAGATCAAAGGCACAAGATGATGATGGCCATATCATGTCACATATTTTGATTGCATGTGATGTTTATCTTTTATGCATCTTATTTTTCTTAGTACGGCGGTAGCATTATAAGATGATCCCTCACTAAAATTTCAAGGTATAAGTGTTCTCCCTAAGCATGCACCATTGCGACAGTTCGTCGTGCTGAGGCACCACGTGATGATCGGGTGTGATAAGCTCTACGTTCACATACAACGGGTACAAGACAATTTTGCACGTGCAGAATACTCGGGTTAAACTTGACGAGCCTAGCATGTACAGACATGGCCTCAGAACACTGAGACCGAAAGGTCGTAGATATGATCAACATAGAGATATTCACCATTGAAAACTACTCCATCTCATGTGATGATCGGACATGGTTTAGTTGATATGGATCACGTGATCATTTAGATGACTCGAGGGATGTCTATCTAAGTGGGAGTTCTTAAGTAATTTGATTAACTGAACTTAATTTATCATGAACTTAGTCATAATAGTATTTGCATATCTATGTTGTAGATCAATAGCTCGCGTATAGCTCTCCTGTTTTATTTTTGATATTATCCTAGAGAAAACTAAGTTGAAAGATGATAGTAGCAATGATGCGGACTGGGTCCGTGATCTGAGGATTATCCTCATTGCTGCACCGAATAATGATGTCCTTGATGCACCACTAGGTGACGAACCTATTGCAGGAGCAGATGCAGACGTTATGAACGTTTTGCAAGCTCGGTATGATGACTACATGATAATTTAGTGCACCATGCTTTACGGCTTAGAACCGGGACTTCAAAAATGATTTGAAACGCCACAGAGCATATGAGATGTTCCAAGAGTTGAAATTGGTATTTCAGACGTGTCGAGAGGTATGAGACCTCTAACAAGTACTTTGCCTACAAGATGGAGGAGAATAGCTCAGCCAGTGAGCATGTACTCAGAATGTCTGGATACTACAATCGCTTGAATCAAGTGGGAGTTAGTCTTCTAGATAAGATAGTGATTGACAGAATTCTCTAGGTACTATCACAAAGCTAATAGAACTTTGTGATGAACTATAATTTGCAAGGGATGACGAAAATCACTCCCGAGCTCTTCGCAATGCTGAAATCGGTGAAGGTAGAAATCAAGAAAGAGCATCAGGTGTTGATGATTAACAAGACCACTAGTTTCAACAAAAGGGGCAAGGGAAAGAAAGGGAACTTCAAGAAGAATGGCAAGCAAGTTGCCACTCCCATGAAGAAGCCCAAAGCTAGACCCAAGCCTGAAAGTGAGTGCTTCTACTGCAAAGAAAATGGTCACTGTAAGTGGAACTGCCCTAGATACTTGGCAGATAATGATAGTGTTCATAGTAAACAAAGGTATATTTTTTTATACATGTTATTGATGTGTACTTTACTAGTGTTCATAGTAACCCTTGCGTATTTGATACCGATTCAGTTGCTAGGATTAGTAACTCAAAACAGGAGTTGCAAAATAAACAAAGACTAGTTAAGGGCAAGGTGATGATGTGTGTTGGAAGTGATATCAAGGTTGATAAGATCACCATCGCACACTCCCTCTGCTTTTGGGATTAGAATTGAACCTAAATAAATATTATTTGGTGTTTGCGTTAAGCATTAATATGATTAGATCATGTTTATTGCAATACGGTTATTCATTTAAGTCAGAGAATAATTGTTGTTCTATTTATATAAATAAAACCTTCTATGGTCATACACCCAATGTGAATGGTTTGTTGAATCTCGATCGTGGTGATACACATATTCATAATATTGATGCCAGAAGATGCAAAGTTGATAATGATAGTGCAACATATTTGTGGCACTGCCATTTAGGTCATATGCGCATGAAGAAACTCCATGCGGATGGACTTTTGGAATCACTTGATTATGAATCATTTGATGCTTGCGAACCATGCCTCATGAGCAAGATGACTAAAACTCCGTTCTCCAGAACAATGGAGCGAGCCACTGACTTATTGGAAGTAATACATACCGATGTATGTGGTCCGATGAGTGTTGAGGCTCACGGCGGGTATCGTTATTTTCTAACCTTCATAGATGATTTAAGCAGATATGGGTATATCTACTTAATGAACACAAGTCCGAAACATTTGAAAAGTTCAAAGAATTTCAGAGTAAAGTGGAGAATCATCGTAACAAGAAAATAAAGTTTCTACGATCTGATCACGGAGGCGAATATTTGAGTTACGAGTTTGGCCTTCATTTAAAACAATGTGGAATAGTTTCACAACTCACTCCACCTGGAACACCACATCGTAATGGTGTGTCCGAACGTCGTAACCGTACTTTATTAGATATGGTGTGATTTATGATGCCTCTTACCGATTTACCACTATCATTTTGGGGTTATGCATTAGAGACAGCTGCATTCACGTTAAATAGGGCACCATCTAAATTTGTTGAGACGACACCGTATGAACTATGGTTTGGCAAGAAACCTAAGTTGTCGTTTCTTAAAGTTTGGGGTTGCGATGCTTATGTAAAAAAGCTTCGGCCTGATAAGCTCGAACCCAGATAGGAGAAGTGTGTTTTCATAAGATACCCAAAAGAAACTGTTGGGTACACCTTCTATCACAGATCTGAAGGCAAGATCTTTGTTGCTAAGAATGGATCCTTTCTAGAGAAGGAGTTTCGATTCTCTCGAAAGAAGTGAGTGGGAGTAAAGTAGAACTTGATGAGGTAATTGTACCTTCTCTCGAATTGGGAAGTAGCTCATCACAGAAAACCATTCCCGTGATGCCTATACCAACAAGAGAGGAAGCTAATGATAATGATCATGAAACTTCAGATCAAGTTACTACCGAACCTCAGAGGTCAACGAGCACGCCCGCACTGTGAGTGGTACAGTAATCCTGTTCTGGAAGTCATGTTACTAGACCATGATGAACCTACGAACTATGATGAAGCGATGATGAGCCCAGATTCCGCAAAATGGCTTGAGGCCATGAAATCTGAGATAGGATCCATGTATGAGAACAAAGTATGGACTTTGGTTAACTTGCCCGATGATCGGCAAGCCATAGAGAATAAATGGATCTTCAAGAGGAATACAGACACTCATAGTAGTGTTACTATCTACAAAGCTAGACTTGTCGAAAAAGGTTTTTGACAAGTTCAAGGTGTTGACTACGACGAGATTTTCTCACTGGTAGTGATGCTTAAGTCTGTCTGAATCATGTTAGAAATTGCCACATTTTATGAAATCTGGCAAATGGATGTCAAAACTGCATTCCTCAATGGATTTCTTAGAGAAGAGTTGTATATGATGCAACCAGAAGGTTTTGTCGATCCTAAAGGTGCTAACAAAGTGTGCAAACTCAATGATCCATCTATGGACTGGTGCAAGCATCTCGGAGTTGGAATATACGCTTTGATAAGGTGATCAAAGCATATGGTTTTATCTGAGACTTGTGGTGAAGCTTTGTATTTACAAGGAAGTGAGTGGGAGCATTACAGCCTTTCTGATAAGTATATGTGAATGACATATTGTTGATCAGAAATGATGTAGAATTTTCTGGAAATCATAAAGGAGTGTTTGATAGGAGTTTTTCAAAGAAAGACCTCGGTGAAGCTGCTTGCATATTGGGCATCAAGATCTATAGAGATAGATCAAGACGCTTGATATATAAGACTTTCGATGAGTACATACCTTGATAAGATTTTGAAGGAGTTCAAAATGTATCTGTCAAAGAAGGAGTTCTTGCCTGAGTTGTAAGGTATGAAGTTGAGTAAGACTCAAAACCCTACCACGGCAGAAGATAGAGAGAGAGTGAAAGTCATTCCCTATGCCTCAGCCATAGGTTCTATAAAGTATGCCATGCCGTATACCAGACCTATTGTGTACATTGCCATGAGTTTGGCAAAGGGGTACAATAGTGATACAGGAGTAGATCACTGGACAGCAGTCAAAATTATCCTTAGAAGACTAAGGAAATATTTCTCGGTTATGGAGGTGATAAAGAGTTCGTCGTAAAGAGTTACGTCGATGCAAGCTTTGACACCGATCTGGATGACTCTGAGTCTCAATCTGGATACATATTGAAAATGGGAGCAATTAGCTATAGAGTAGCTCTGTGCAGAGCATTGTAGACATAGAAATTTGCAAAATACATACGGATCTGAATGTGGCAGACCCGTTGACTAAACTTCTCTCACAAGAAAAACATGATCACACCTTAGTACCCTTTGGGTGTTAATCACATAGCAATGTGAACTAGATTATTGACTCTAGTAAACCCTTTGGGTGTTGATCACATGGCGATGTGAACTATGGGTGTTAATCACATAAAGATGTGAACTATTAGTGTTAAATCACATGGCGATGTGAACTAGATTATTGACTCTAGTGCAAGTGGGAGATCAAGGAAATATGCCCTAGAGGCAATAATAAAGTTGTTATTTTATATTTCCTTATATCATGATAAATGTTTATTATTCATGCTAGAATTGTATTAACCGAAAACTTGATACATGTGTGGATACATACACAAAACACAGTGTCCCTAGTAAGCCTCTACTAGTCTAGCTCGTTAATCAAAGATGGTTAAGTTTCCTAACTATAGACATGTGTTGTCATTTGATGAACGGGATCACATCATTAGGAGAATGATGTGATGGACAAGACCCATCCGTTAGCTTAGCATAATGATCGTTAAGTTTTATTATTGCTTTCTTCATGACTTATACATATTCCTTTGACTATGAGATTATGCAACTCTTGGATACCGGAGGAATACCTTGTCTGCTATGAAACGTCACAACGTAACTGGGTGATTATAAAGATGCTCTACAGGTATCTCCGAAGGTATTTGTTGGGTTGGCATAGACCGAGATTAAGATTTGTCACTCCGAGTATCGGAGAGGTATCTTTGGGCCCTCTCGGTAATGCACATCATAATAAGCCTTGCAAGCAATGTAACTAATGAGTTAGTTACAGTTACGGGATGATGCATTACGTAACGAGTAAAGAGACTTGCCGGTAACGAGATTGAACTAGGTATGAAGAGACCGGTGATCGAATCTCGGGCAAGTAACATACCGATGACAAAGGGAAGAACGTATGTTGTCATAATGGTTCGACCGATAAAGGTCTTCGTAGAATATGTGGGAGCCAATATGAGCATCCAGGTTCCGCTATTGGTTATTGACCGGAGAGGTGTCTAGGTCATGTCTACATAGTTCTCGAACCCGTAGGGTCCACACGCTTAACGTCCGATGACGATTTGTATTATATGAGTTATGTGATTTGGTGACCGGATGTTGTTCGGAGTCCCGGATGAGATCACGAACATGACAAGGAGTCTCGAAATGGTCGAGAGTTAAAGATTCATATATATGACGATAGTATTCGGACACCGGAAGTGTTCTGAGGTTACCGGGTACGTATCGGGTCATCGGAAGGGGTTCCGGGCTACCCCCGGCAAACTATATGGGCCTTATGGGCCAAGAGGGGAAACACACCAGCCACAAAGGGGCTAGTGCGCCCACCCCATATGGTCTGGCCAAATTGGAGAAGGAAAGGGGAGGGAGGAAAGGAAAAAGGGAATAGGATTCCCCCTGCCCCCTCTTCCCTTCCTACTCCGAATAGGAATAGGAAAGGGGGGAGGCCGAATTGGGAGGTGCCCAAGTAGGATTCCTCCTACTTGGGGCGCCCCCTTGGCTGCCTCTCCTCCCCTCCAACCTATATATATGAAGGGGGGCACCGCTAGAACACACAACAAACATTGTAGACGTGTGCGGCGCCCCCCTCCATAGTTTACGCCTCCGGTCATATTCACGTAGTGCTTAGGCGAAGCCCTGCGCGGATCACTTCACCATTACCGTCACCACGCCGTCGTGCCGATGGAACTCTCCCTCGACACTTTGCTAGATCAAGGGTTCGAGGGACGTCATCGAGCTGAACGTGTGCAGAACTCGGAGGTGCCGTATGTTCAGTGCTTGATCGGTCGGAGCGAGAAGAAGTTTGACTACATCAACCGCGTTGTCAAACGCTTCCGCTTTCGGTCTACGAGGGTACATGGACACACTCTATCCCTCTCGTTGCTATGCATCTCCTAGATAGATCTTGCGTGAGCGTAGGAAAGTTTTTGAAATTGCATGCTACGTTCCCCAACACACTCTCCCCCTCTCGTTGTTATGCATCTCCTAGATAGATCTTGCGTGAGTGTAGGTTTTTTTTTTGAAATTGCATGCTACGTTCCCCAACATGAAGTTCACATGGAAAAACTCCAAGTTCCCGCTAAACTCTTCAATGTCATTGAGAATCGAAGCAATCTCATATCCTTCATGTTCTCTTTCCCTCCAAAGTGTGACCACCTTCTTAGCATCAAAGCAATGTGCGATAATCCTAGATCACAATACACCATCATGAACTGCAAGGGTCTCCATGATCATTGCATTGGTAGCTTGGCCATACCAAATAGCTTGACCCTGTAGCAAGGAAACAGTATTGTCTCGTAACACCAGCCTAGTGGCACCTATCAATGTGCGCTACAGGAAGCTAGCATCAACATTGATTTTAAGAATACCTTCAGCCGATGCTTCCCACTTGACTTTAATATTCTCAGCACACAATCCAGAAGATCTTCCAATGATACTAAGGTCCATAGCTAGATTAGTTGTCCATTTGACTAATCAGGAGACAGAACAAACATGTTTATCATGATGTCGTGTAGTCCTCTTTGACCACAAAAACCATCCTCCGCATAAAATGACAACTGCACATTTAGCCGACATCTTGTTGCATCTATTATATTCGTCACCCGTTCCGCAAATTTCACTCCAGTTACTTCCATGAGCTATTGGCAGAAAAGTTTCATTCACGTACACTCAAACATTGTGTGCTTGATGGTTTCCTCTTGGCCACATGACTAATAAAATGGAATATGTTCAATGTGTCTATCTTCGAGTATGGAACGACATGGTATAAATTTCTTTTTCACCCTCCACCAGAAGTTGCAGACTTTTGGGGGCACTTGATTTTTTCATAGATTCGTCCAGAAAGCATGTTTAGACCCACTCGAGCTCACTACTTGGACTAATCACGGTGTTAGCCTCAAGAAGTACTCTATAGATCGATCTCACTGAAAAAATTATCACGCCTCTCCAACTGCCGAACCCACAAGTACGTTGCAAGTTGTTTCGTAAGGCCCCTCTTGCAAGGCGACTAGGGAAAGCCTTCCTCCCCTCGATCTCCACCAGCGAGTCCATGGATTCGCCTCCCCTCCGCGTGCCGCTCAGGTGGCCGATGGCGGGGAGGGAATTTCTGGTGCCTCGAATCCAGCTAGTAGATAGGTAGGGTTTCAGTCCTCGAAGGGGCGGCGTTTGGATGGATGGCCACGCTTCTTCTTCGAGTCAGACTTCCGGTCTCTGGCCCACCTCAAGTTCGTCGGTTGGGACGGATTAGACGGAGCTACAACGTAAATTCCTGCCAGCTTCTCGGGGCGGCCAGGTTAGGGTTTCTCGTCTTTCGTATGCAACGACGATATTTGGTGCCAGGTTCTTCAGATCTATTCAAGGGTTCAACGGCGACAATTACGGCTCCAGGGCGCTGGTCCTTAGGAGCACGTGCACAAAGACTTCCTGGCTGTCATCGAAGCCGACTCCGGTATGGGAGCGTCGACAGCGGCACGTCGGCGACAATGGTCTATGGACCTCGATGTATTATGTTTGAGGTGTTTTTCATTTCCGGTGAATCTTTATAATAGATTTGATCCTTTTCGCGAAAAATTGTTTCGTAGAAATCTGCATAATGGCTCGGGCATTCAGAGGAACAAAATTAGCTTTCACTACCTTCTTCACGGGGAAGATATCATGATACCACCCATGACATGATACCATGATACCACGTTTAGAAACTTAAAATTTTGATGTTTCAAAAAATTCTGAAAAAATCATGAATGGGCACAAGACATGTTCCTACAATCCCTACAAATTTAAAATCCAAAATCCAAAATATACATGGAGAAACAAAAAAAGACAATTCCACACGTGAAGTGACATTTGTGTTTTTGTCTTTTGTTACACTATTCATGCTGAATTTTTCTTTTTTACTTCTCAATTTGCATTTCGAATTCGAATCTGAATTTTTTAGGGCTAGTAGACATATGTCTTGTGAACGTTCATATTTTTTCTTAGAATTTTTTGAAACATGTAAATTTGTTTTTTATGACATGGTATCATATGATGGTTGGTATCACAGGATATTTTCCCCTTCTTCATCTCACTCAGCAGTGTCCGGATATTCGATTAGTATTTTATAGGTGGTTTTCGAGTAGTATAATATTGAGGTCCATATTCATCTCGTCGTGAACTCGTGATAAATTTCAAGTTTCCAACACGAGCACTTAAACTACGTTTTACAGATAACCCCTCGTCCAGCAAAGACCGAACCCCAAATCGAGCCGAGCCGCTCGGCCTCGCTCGATCTGCCCCGCCCCTCGCGCCGCCGTCCTCCGCCCAACTCCTTGCCTTCCTCCGCCCCGCTCCGGCATCGAGCTCCGCCGCGCCGCCGTCCGCGCGTACAAGCAGACCTAAAATCCAATCACCCCGTCCCTTGCCCCATCCTCCCATTATTCTCCTCCTCCCAAAACCCTAACCCTAGCACAGACACCAGCCGCCATGGCGCTCACCACCCGCGGCGGCGGCGGCGCCGACCAGGCGCAGCCTCCGCCGGCTCCCGACGCGAGCCTCGGCTTCCTCACAAAGCGCGACACGGAGGTCAAGCTCCCCCGCGCGACGCGGGTGAAGAACAAGACGCCAGCGGGGGTCCAGATTACCGCCGAGCAGATCCTCCGGGAGGCCCGGGAGCGGCAGGAGCCCGAGATCCGCCCGCCCAAGCAGAAGATTACCGACGTCCACGAGCTCGCGGACTATCGGCTCCGCGAGCGCAAGAGGTTCGAGGACCTCATTCGCCGCGTCCGCTGGAGCGTCTCGGCGTGGGTCAAGTATGCCAAGTGGGAGGAGGGGCAGAAGGACTTCGCCCGGGCTCGCTCCGTCTACGAGCGCGCCCTGGACGTCGCCCACCGCGACCACACCCTGTGGCTCAAGTATGCCGAGTTCGAGATGCGCAACCGCTATGTCAACCATGCCAGGAACGTCTGGGACCGTGCCGTCTCGCTCCTCCCCCGCATCGACCAGCTGTGGTACAAGTATATCCACATGGAGGAGCTGCTTGGTGCCGTCGCCAATGCTCGGCAGGTCTTTGAGCGCTGGATGGGATGGCGTCCTGATATTGCTGGCTGGAACTCGTACATCAAGTTTGAGCTGCGATATGGAGAGGTTGAGCGCGCTAGGGCAATCTATGAGCGGTTTGTCGCCGAGCACCCGCGGCCCGACACGTTCATCCGATATGCAAAGTTTGAGATGAAACGTGGAGAAGTAGAGCGGGCGCGACGTGTGTATGAGCGTGCAGCGGACCTGCTCGTGGATGATGAAGATGCAGAGGTGCTGTTTGTAGCATTTGCTGAGTTTGAGGAGAAGTGTCGGGAGGTGGAGGCGTGCTCGTGCGATATACAAGTATGCGCTTGACAGAGTGCCTAAGGGCAGGGCTGAGGATCTTTACAGGAAGTTCCTGGCATTTGAGAAACAATTTGGTGACCGTGAGGGGATTGAGGATGCCATTGTGGGCAAGCGGAGATTCCAATATGAAGATGAGGTGAGGAAGAACCCACTCAACTACGACTCATGGTTTGATTACATCAGGCTGGAGGAGAGCGTCGGGAATAAGGACAGGATCAGAGATGTGTACGAGAGGAGTATCGCAAATGTTCCTCCTGCAGAAGAGAAGCGGTACTGGCAGAGGTATATCTACCTTTGGATAAACTATGCTTTGTATGAGGAACTTGATGCACAGGACATCGAAAGGAACCGGGAGGTCTATAGGGAATGTCTGAAACTCATTCCACACAAGAAATTTACCTTTGCTAAGCTGTGGCTGATGGCCGCGCAGTTTGAGATAAGACAGAAGAACATAAAGGCTGCACGGCAGATTCTCGGTAATGCAATAGGTATGGCACCGAAGGGGAAAATATTTAAGAAGTACATTGAGATCGAGCTTTATCTGGGCAACTTTGACCGCTGTAGAACTCTGTATGAAAAATACATCGAATGGTCTCCAGCAAATTGTTATGCCTGGAGGAAGTATGCTGAACTGGAAAAGAACCTTAGTGAGACTGATCGTGCTCGATCAATATATGAGCTTGCTATCGCTCAGCCAGCCCTTGATACGCCTGAAGTTCTATGGAAGGTATGTTGTCCTTGCCGTCCTCTTAATCGGTCTAAGTTTTATGTTTTGTTGAGTGGAAGTATTGAATATATTTTCCTATACATTCTTATATGCCTCAAATAAGCACTCATGAAGTTCTATGTTAACGTTGATTTATACTCTGTTCACAAATATAAGATGTTCTAACTATTCTCTGAATCGGATGTATATGGACACGTTTTAGTCTGTTTGTTCACTCATTTCAGCCTGTATGTAGTCCATATTGAAATATCGAAAACATGTTATATTTGTGAACGGAGGGAGTATCATATTTGATCTGCTCATATATCTAAATAGTTCCAGTGTTTATGCATGGGAGTATGTGTGTATTATTTGCCACCTTTGTTCATGTGTGCTGTGATGTGATATCATGGTTAGTTTGTACTCCCTCTGTTTTTATTTACTCCGCATATTAGCTTTGTCTAAAGTCACACTTTTTAAACTTCCACCATGTTTGTAGAAAAATATATTAACATGTATACCACCAAATCAATACCATTAGATTCACCATTGAATATATTTTCACATCATATGGACTTGTTATAAATGTTCAAATTGTTTGACTTCGGTCAAAGCTAACATGCAGAGTAAATAAAAACGGAGGGAGTGACATGTTAACACGCCACCTAGAGAGTAGGCAGTAGAGATCAGAGATCGATCTTGGCCGGGTGTGTTGAGCTCTGCACTATTTCGAGCGTTACCTGAATTAGTCTATTTTCATGGAAGAAGGGGTTGTGCTGTTATATTTGTTCTGAAAAACCGGAAACCAGCCTTTGCTATTTTTTCTTACAAAATTTAACTTAGGAGTGTTAGTTGATTTCTCTGAATCTGTTATTTCTTTGCATTATATATCCTGCCAGCTAAAAACTATCAGGCAGTAGTAACTACCAAAGCATTTGTAAACCATGTATCTTCATCCTCTGCACTCTATCAAGTTGCTTGAATGCTTAATAATTTACGGAGTATTTGTGAAACAACTGCTGGACAATGCTCATAATCGACATAGTTGAGGTCCCTTTTGTGTAGGTCTAGGTGGGACTTTGTTGACCTGTATTCTTTAGTCTTCTCCCTGGCAAAGCAGAGCTAATGGAACTATATTTGTCCAGTCAGCAACTGAATACACACACTTCTTTGTGCTGTTGTATGCTTTTGATCTCTTAGCTACAGTTTTAAGAGAAAACCCAGTGTGCTGTCATCTGATATATTATTTCCAAATAATGCATTTTATGACATGACCTTTTATTCTTAGGAATTGTTTCCGATTTTTTTCTATAAGATGCAGCATTGATCCTTGTTAGATGTTAATGTTACATTTGAGACATCCAGAAAAGTCGTGCTTTTAAGAGAATCGACATATGCTTAACTGAATCATTTTTAGTGTCTTTTACTTCCAGGTCTACTTGTGATTTTAGTTACTAGGGATGCTTACTAAATCTTCTTCCTTTTAACTTGCAGGAGTACTTGCAATTTGAAATTGACGAAGATGAATTTGATAGAGCAAGAGAACTCTATGAGAGATTGCTTGATAGAACAAAGCATTTGAAGGTATGGATCAGCTTTGCTGAATTCGAGGCCTCAGCTGGCTTGGGAGAAGACGATGGAAGTGAGGAGAATGAGAATGATGCTGGTTATCAGGAACAGCAGGCAGAGCGGGTCCGGAGGTGTCGGGGTGAGTAACGAGCTAGAGAGCCTACTTTGGGCTTCTGTACATCTTTTTTATGTTCAGTTTGCAATTAATGGTGCATTAAATCTGACATTGCTGTGTTATGGTGGTCAGCTGTCTTTGAAAGGGCATTCGACTACTTCAGGACCAATGCTGCAGAGCTAAAAGAAGAAAGAGCAATGCTCCTGGAAGAGTGGCTCAAAAAAGAGTTGAGCTTTGGTGATCTTGGTGATGTCACTTTAGTGCAGAAGAAGGCGCCAAGGAAAGTGAAGAGGAAGAGACCACTCCCCACAGACGATGGCTCCAATATTGCGTATGCTATTTACCCAGTTCTTTATTCTTGGTACTATTGTATTATCAGAAGTTGGTGGTTTGCCACGTTTAGCACCCTATGTGGCCATGCGCGGTCTGAATTCTGTTAAGAATTTAGAACCCAGGATAAAATAACTAGTGCTAACAATATTACTCCCTCCGTTTGAAATTAGTTGACTTGAATTTGTCTAAATACGGATGTATCTATACTTGTTTATAGTGTCTAGATACACCCGTATCTTGATAAATATGGGTCAAGTAAATTGGAACGGAGGGAGTAGTAGAGTAATACTTTTGTGCGTGGTTCCCAGCAATTTAAAAATATACTGACATCATTTGCTCTGCCAGGTACGAGGAGTACATTGATTATATCTTCCCTGATGAAGTTACGCTGGCCCCGAACCTCAAGATATTGGAAGCTGCTTACAAGTGGAAGAAGCAGAAGGCAAACGACACAGAGGATGACTGATCTGAACATCGAGAGGCTACCTGTTGTGAATGGTTTTCCCACCATCAGAGATGAGTGCCACCATGCCAAAATCAGAAGCAGTGAAGGTTTCCAATATGTTTGGTGGAGGCGTGGAGTTTGCGCTGCCTCTTACCCTACATATGGCCTTTTTTGCGGCTTGTTCAGTTGAGATATCGAAGCAGTATCTCTGACGGATGGATGCTGAATTATCTGGGTTCTGTTACCCCTGGATTGAATGGTATGTTTGGTTGTTAGGAGTCAATTTATCTTGGTTTTGTTACCCCGGTTCCTTGGGTTGAATGTAACTCAACATGTATTATTTGAGCTTATATCATGTTTCTCCCATTTGGTACCTGGTGCTAAACTGCCAGACGAGTGTTTCATTAACAACGAAACACAGCCATCTGCGGTCAGAAATTCCATTGGGGAAAACTGTACGAGCTGATGGGCCTGAAATATTATTATGGGTGGCCCGAAGATTTAACCTTTTTTTCTTTCTTTCTCTGGTCATTTTAAAAAAAATCTTGCTCCTGCATTCTCACATAAGTTACAAACGGTTACAAGTAATAAGAAAAGAACTCTGATAAACGTTTTTTGATGGCAACTTTAGTTACCCGAGGATGGCTCCGTTTTTTGGGTTTTTTTTCTCCGGATGGCAGTTAAAAACATCAGGGTGTTACTTCGTGCCACACGTGTGGCACTTATCATTTTGGTAAGTAAGACAATTAGTTTAATGAAGACTACATCTCTGTCTTGGATTGTTTCAAGATTTAGTTTGAATTCGAACCAAACACCAAAGTTAATCATAGAAATACCCCCATCAAGCTTCGGGGCATCTAGCTGGCGTGAACTTCCCGGGAAAGATGGCAACATTTGTCCCGTTGCCTGTTGTTGGAATAGTAGCAAGCACTAAATTGGCCAGAGGCATTTAAGAAGCTTATATATACACTGTAGCTGTCGAATTGCATTGCATTCTCGTTTGCCAGCCAGTTGGTCATAATCATACAGTCCAACACGTCGACCTACTAGTATTATTTACTGAAGTGAAAGGTCAGAACACAAAACACAAGGAACTGACTGAAAGAGGTGGCATTCTGGACAGTTATCACCGGCGATATCGTATCCTCGGCGACGTCTGCAGTACGAAATTAGCAATGCACACCGAGTACGTACATCAGCGAAAAGTCAGCGAAAGCATCTTGAGCCATTGCCACAACAAGCACAAGAGAGCTGAAACCAGGCTGCATCTGCGAGCACGCTCGCACGCATCCCAGCCTCGAAGCCGAAGACACACAGAAGATGACACCGAGTCCACCATGTTCACACGCACTGTTTTGCCACTGACACGGTGGCAGTCAGTGAGTGGTAGCTACACTACACTGCCATGCCACTGGTGCAACGAACTGGGCGGAGCAGTGAGGTGCCCACTGGTTGCAGCAGCAGCAGCAGTGTCGCTGACCGCCATGCCAGCTTTCGGAGATCCAAGACCAATCTAAACACCGTCCTTTTCTCCTTCTTTTCGAAACGGACTAAACGTCAGCTTTGTGGAGGCCAAAGCAAAGCCGCAAGCGAAGAGCTAAAGCGCAAAAGACCATAAAGGCCTTGCATGATTGATCCATGGTACAGCACTCGGAAGAAAAAGAGAGGGAGAGGCGAGGGCGAGACCGTGAGGAGCAGTCGCTGGTGAGAAGATACTACAAGAGCTACAGCCTACACCACCGGCGCCTTTGAGGCAGAGCAATGCTGCATCGGCCTCCGTGCACGAAGGCATGGTGATGAGATGAGGCGGGCACTAGGACATCATCTTTCGCGTGAGGAAGTTTCCCGGGGCATCTCGAAGACGGAAATGGAGAGCGAAACCTTCAAAGTGGTTGTCGTGTCGATTTCGTTAGTGCCGAAATGTGTCGAGGAGTTTCGTCCTTTGGGATCCTAGATGGGCCGGCCGGCTCATGATTTTTTTTGCCCAAAGATGGTTGTGTCGTTTGCTTTGGTCTTTTGCTCTTCTTTTGATGGGGGTCGTTGCCGCGGCACTGTGCCGAGGGCTCTTACTAAAGGCCAAGTTTACCTCACCAATTTTTCTGTCATGTCTGTAGAGAATGATTTGGTGCATCGATAATTGATTGATCGTGCACTAGGCACATATATATAGGTACAAGGGGTGCGACCGGTATCTTGTCTCCTAAGATCTGGCGTACATCTGAGAGGAGACAGAATCTGCAGTGCATCTGAGAACCTGCACCTACGTACATGTACACATGTTCAACACCCCCCTCCATGATCGAGCGTCGCCCGTGACGCAAAGGCGGACCGAACCCTCGAAAGTCGAGGTAGGTAGCCCTTCGTCATCACATCGGCAAGCTGGCGATCGGTGGGCACATGGAGAACACGAACACGACCAAGTGCGGCGTGCTCCCGGGACGAAGTGGATGTCGAGCTCGATGTGCTTCGTCCGTCGGTGATGGGCGGGGTTGGCGGCGAGGTACACCGCGGAGACGTTATCCACGATGAGACAAGCGTCGCCTTGGTGACCTCACATAGCAACTCTGGAGTAGGCCGTAGCCAGAACACTCATGACGGCGTTGTACGGCTCGATACTCGGCCTCGGCGCCGATCGTGAGACCGTGGGTTGTCGTTTAGACGACCACGAAATCGAGAGGGCCCGAGGTAGACGCGATAGCCGGAGGTGGAGCGTCGAGTGTCGGGACACCCAGCCGGTCGGCGTCGGAGTAGGCGACAAGGCTGGTGTCTGGCGAGGCCGTCAAGGTGAGACCCATGGCTGTGGTGCCACGTATGTACCGAAGTATACGTTTCACGAGAGCCCAATGGGTGTCACGAGGAGCGTGCATGTGAAGGCACACCTGCTAGACAACATACTGAATGTCCGGACGCGTCAGTGTGAGGTACTAAAGCGCACTGACGATGGAGCGGTAGAAGGGAGCGTCGGACGCCGGAGAGCCCTCAACGGCGGACACCTTAGCCTTCGTATCGACAGGCGTGGAAGCAGGCTTGCAATTAAGCATGCCCGCTCGCTCGAGCTTCGTGGCGTGCCTGCTGGTGCGGGAAGAAGCCAAGAGTTCGGGCGCACTACTACCTCGATGCCGAGGAAGTAGTGGAAACCCCAAATCCTTGAGGGCGAACTTCGGTGCCGAGGCGGTTGTGATCTGGCGAAGAAGCGCCGGGCGAGGATGCACGGTCGAGGATGATGTCATCGGCGTCTGAGGAGGAGAATGCTGCGGCGTGGCCACAGTGGTAGACAAGCGAGGAGGCATCGGACCGTGTGGACCGGAACCCCATTCTTTGTAGGAAGGCCGCGATCCGCTGGTACCGGGCCGAGGTGCTGCTTCAACCCGTAGAGAGAACGGGAGAGCAAGCACACGTGGTCCGGATAGTCGGGTCGACGAAACCGGTTGCCGACAGTAACACCCGCTCATCGAGATGACCATGCAAGAAAGCATTAGACACATCGAAATGGTGAACAGGCCAAGCGCGAGAAATAGCAAATGGAGAATATGGACCGTGCCCGGTTTAACAACCGGGCGAAGGTGTCGGTGAAGTCCACGCCGGCTGGGCGAAATCAAGATCACCCAACGCGCCTTATGGCGCCGAGGAACCGCCGAGCAAGTCTTATGGCGGAAGACCCACTTGCCGGTGATGACATTGGCACGGGTGGCAGCGGACAAGCTTCCACGTGCGGTTGCGGCTGCGAGCGTCGAACTCCTCACGCATTGCAGCTAGCGATTCCGGATCGACTGCGCGAGCGGAGGTGTGGAAGCGGTGACGGCGTCGAGGTAGAAGCAGCGCAGCGTACTCGTCCGACGAGTAGCGCGTCTTTGGGACACAGGTCGATCCGAGCCAGTGACCACACCGGTGAGGAGTGCGGCCGAGCGACAGGAGCCGCCAAGGGGCAGCGGCGACGGGCTGCGGTAGGGGCGCAGCGACGGGGTCAGCAGGGGGGCGGGGCAAGGGCCGGGCCTGGCGGCTGGGGCGGCCGAGGAGGCCGGGCGTCGGGGAGCAGCAGGGCGGGCCGGGACCGAGGAGGCCAAGCGTCGGGTCAGCGGTGCAGCGCCGGGACCGAGGAGGCCATGGCGGGGCAGCGCAGGGTGGCGCAGGCCGCCCGGTCTGCAGGAGCCGGCGAGCGGACCCGGCGCGGATGGGCGGTCCGCCAGGTGGAGGCAGGAGACGAACCGCGCGCAGAGACTCAAGGTGACGGTACTGAAACGGGAACACGAGCTCATCAAAGTACACATGCCGCGAAGTGAAAGCGGTGGGAGGCTGGATCATAGCACCGGTAACCTTTGGTGTTGGGAGGATAGCCAAGGAAGATGCAAGGAAGGGACCGGGCGCGAGTTTGTGAGGAGCGATGGGCGCGGTGCTAGGATAATGAGACACCCAAAATGCGAAGACCATCATAAGATGGAACCGCACGAAGAGGAGCTGGTGAGGGGTGTAGTTCCAGTGAGGAGCAGCAGGCGAATGTTAATGAGGAGGTGGCGGTCGCGAAAAGGCGTCTGGCAGAACCGAGCGAGCACGTAGGAGTGGAAGAGCAACGTCGGACACAGTCATTAAGCGTCTGAAGGGCGGCGCTTCGGCGCGACCATTCTGGCCGAGACGATGTAGGGGTAGGTGAGGCGAAAGATGGTGCCGTGGGGCGCAAGTAAATTGCGACGGCGTATTTGTCATACTCCTTGCCGTTGTCGGTTTGCAAGGCGAGAATGGGACGACCGAACTGTGTGGTGACATATGAATAAAAAGCGGTGAGTGTGGCAAGAGCGTCGGACTTGCGACGGAGAGGGAATGTCCACACATAATGAGTAAAATCATCCAATATCACCAGATAGTATAAATATCCCGTGTTGCTAGCAACCGGGGACGTCCAAACATCACTTTGCAATAAGCGAAGCGAAAAGGTGGAAATGTTTGTAGACTCGCTAAAGGGAAGACGAACGTGCTTGCCAAGACGGCAAGCCTCACAAGTGTGATCGTCGACCTTATTACATGAGAAAGAAAAACTATGAAGAATCTGACGCATAACGGTGGAGTAGGGATGACCGAGACGGGCATGCCAAAGATCGACACTGGCGGCGAAGGCGGCGGGGCGACGGGTGGTGGTGGCACCGGAGGGATGTACTGGATAGAGCTCATCGGGGCTATCACATCGGTGGAGCACCATCCGTGTCTGCAGCGTCCTTCACAGAAAAACCGATATCGTCAAATTCGGCGGTTATAGGATTCTCACGAGCAAGGCGACGAACGGAAACAAGATTAGTGACTAAGTCAGGAGACACAAGAACATTAGACATATGCACAGGAGCGGAAGTAGAAGGGAAAGACATATGACCGGCGTGAGTAATGGGGAGGGAGGAGCCGTTACCGACGGTGATACGGGAGTGGCAGATGTGAGGTTACCGGGATGAGCCGTCATGTGAGCAGTGGCGCCCGAGTCCATGTACCAGTCACCACTGCCACCATAGGAGCTCGGCGACGGGCGGAGGCAAAGGCGAGCAAGGCCGGGTCCCACGGCGGCGGCACTCGAGGAGGGTAGAACCCTCCGTAGGCCGGGCGCGGAGCAGCCTCAAGGCCGGAGCAGCGGCCCGTGGCGGCAGCGCCCCATAGGCGGCGGCGGCGGCCCCATAGGCCGGCGCGGACCCGTAGGCGGGCGGCGGCGGCAGGGGGCGGCACCATAGCCGCTGTATGGAGCGGCGTTCTTCGCGGCGAAGAGGGCCTGGTGCCCCGCCGGGCGGGGCCCAAGGATGCCCGGGGCCGGAGCCCGAGGGACCGGCATGGAGTACGCGTGGACGACGCCGGTCCACGGGTTGGTGCCGTATGTCCATGAAGTCACTGCTGCTTGCCGACGAGCCCCCGGATGCTGTTGCTTGCGGCCGCCCTGCCAGCGGTTGTGGCGCCGCCACCCGGGGGCAGCGGAGAGGCGGAGGCGCGGCGGAGGGAAGTACCGGGCTGGTGGCGCCGGTGGTGGCCTTGGCGCGGGTGGGGCGGTCGGTGGAGGCGCCGCAAGAGGCGCCGTGGCGAGGGCGTGGTGCTGCACACGCTTCTTGACCCCTTCATCCGGCGCTCCTCCAACCTCAAATACGCCACAAATTTGGGAAAGGAGGGCTCGGCATCAAGGTGAGGTTGAGGCGGCGTTAAGTCCTCGTTGAGGCCGGGCGGTGAGCGTCTTGAGGAGGAGGTCGTCGTCCACCTTGGCTCTAATGTCACGGAGCTCGTCCGCCAACGCGTCTTGAGCGGCGGCGGTAGTCATCAATGGACTGGTCATCTGGTGGCGATCAAAAATTCTCTTTGCAAAAACGCGGCGCTGAAGCTTGTTGTCGGTGAAGAGGCCGTTCACTTGACCCACATGGCGCGGGCGTCGTCGCGGCGGCCGACGACCGTGTGGAACAAGTCCTTGGAGATGGTGGTGAAGAACCACCGGATGATCGTGGCGTCGATCGCGGTCCACTCGGCGTCGTCCACCATGGTGCGAGAATCCACGGTGCCATCCACGTGATCCACGAGATTGTTCTCGCGAAAGAAGCGGCGTGAAATCGTCTTTCACGCCAAATGCGTGGAGTTGGAGGCATCGAGGGTCACGGGACGCGTGCATGGACGTTGATGTCGCGGATCTTGGCGGTCGACGGCGAAGGGGTTGGAGTAGGTGGAGGCGTTGGAAGACATGACGATGAGATCGTGGGGAGGGGCGGCGGCTGACTAAGGAGAGGCGTGGCCGTGAAGCGGCGGTCTGGCGGGAAGGCGGCGGCGGCGTGTAGGCTGTGATGGGGAGGAGGTGGCGCGCGAGGAGGAGGGTGGTGGCGGCTTGGGGGCGGCGGGCGGGAGATCATGGCGGCGGCCCGAGGCGGCGGCTAGGGTTAGCAGAAGCGGGGAGATCGACTTGCGATAGATACCATGTAGAAAATGATTTGGTGCATCGATAATTGATTGATAGTGCACTAGGCACATATATATAGGTACAAGGGGTGCGACCGGTATCTTGTCTCCTAAGATACACGTACATACAGAGGGAGACAGATACTACATGTACTGCATACAGAACCCAGACCTACGTACATGTACACATGTTCAACAATGTCCAAGTCCAACAGTTTAGCTCTTGATGAAGCACAGTACTAGTTTCCAAAGTTTTATTAAGCTCATCCCCTTTTCCTGCCATCTCCATGTCCAACAGTTGGGCTCCTGAAGTACAGTACTAGAGTAGTTGCCGAAATTTTGTTAGTAAGCTCATACCCTTAATAAGTGTTGCAGTTTTGAATCAAGCCTGGTTCAAAACCGTGACACTTTTTTTTTAGATCGGAGGGAGTTTTGTCGTCCCTTGGCGTATTAAAAATGAAAATGATGTTTCCGTCGCAGCTCACGTTAGCTGAATCATAATGCCAAGCCCCTGCTCCCACGTGAGGAAGTTTCCCCGGGAATCACCGTCCAATTTCCTAGTGGCGACAATGAGTCCAGCACTACTACAAGAGTACCTAAGAGCTGCACTCTCAAAGCAGATTTGGTGTTGAATCCCTTGCAGTTCCCTACTTAATGTTTCGGGAGTTTTCTTGCTTGGAGAGCCTAACCCTAAAGGGCGCATTGGGGCGGTTAATTTTTTGGTCAAAGATGATTGTGTCTTCTTTAGCTTTGTCCCATACCACCATCATTCTTTTGATGCAACAAATTGCGGCATCATCGTCGCTTTTAGAGCGACATGCACGCTGATGCTACCAGTAGGGTTGGTGGTCTATACCGTGCTAGGTGTAGATGCAGTGACATGGGAAACACAGTTTTACTAGCAGATCTGGGACGGATATATTCAGACGATGAGTGAACGGCCTGTGCTCTTGCATTAAAACCTGATGAAACCGGGAGGTTTCAGTTACCCGGTAGGTGCAGAACATTCAAAGCTTCACAAGCAGGCCAGGAACCGGTGGGCACATTTGAGAGGACAATGCAACGGACCGCAGGAAGGAGGCGTACACATCGGGCTTGCGATCCCGTCAGCCGCGACATCCGCATCGCCGGAGATCCTTTTCGGGGATCGACATGGTAAATGTGAGTGCTTTCGCTTTGTTCCCGTTATTGAACTTGGCCAGACGGTGCCTTTCTACCCTTTTGATGCAGGATCAGCGTCCTCCTCTTTTTACCATCATGGAACGGATGTAGTGCCTCTGCCTACCTGCCTTCATGCCTGCAGAGTTTAATGGCTTCAGAGGATTCGATGCTACGAATTACTAATGGATCGAACATTCATCATGTGCTGGTGTTGGTCTGATGAGATCACTGCTAGAGGAGTGCTCATTATCAGGCGCCCGCATGTCCCTTTTCTCCTGCCATTAAGGACATAATGATATTGCCCACCTGATTGCCTCCTGATTTATGCTACTCTAGTTAATTCTAGCATCAAATTCAGAGATGATAAGCAATTACTTCTTCCTCATTTAGGAGCAACTGCTTCTTCCTCATCTAGGAGTAATTACTCCTTGATGCATTTATGAGTATTTCGTTAAATGCCTAATGCACCGATAAGCAATTATCTGGTTTTGTAGTAACAATAGTAATACTTCTTCCTCATTCCATGATGCATTGTATTTTGGTCACACAATAATTTAGTAACGAGAGCAACGTTGAGGCGCACAGGGGGGGTGGTCAGAGACATTTATGAACGTCACTGTTCAGAGCAGGAGCGAGCGCCCGTTCCAGTTTGGCACAGTGGACAGACGCGATCACGTGTGCAGTGGAGTGGAATAGCAGCGAGGCCGCGCGCAACAGTGCATCAGCGGCTGTGTGACTGTATGAGTATGACTGTGGGGGCGGGACAGCGACAGTAAACCGCAGCAAATGCTGGACGGAGCCAAAAAGGAGAACTGAAACCGGCGTCGTCTTCTTCCTCCTGGCTGTCCTCAAAATGATCTGGGGATGGACCAGCACCAGCACCAGCACCAGCACGCCCCCCTGCCTGCTAGCGAATAGCGGTGCTGTGTCTCAGAGCGCATGGTGACGCGAATGAGACACTGCGAGTCCCGTCGCACATGAATGCATGCATGCATCAAGTGCGCGATCGAAACGCCGAGCTAGGGTTAACGTAGAGAGTAACAAGTGATCGATGAACCAGAAATTCACCATGGATTCAGGGCAGCGGTGCTCCAGGCGGCAAATTTGTTTTCTTTACGAAACAGTTCTGTTTGACACAAAATCACAAAAGAAAACACACGTGAAGTATTTTCTGCATGTTTGTTGAACGGATCCATTTTCATAAAATAATTCAAACAAATGGTGTCTGACAGTAAGAGAGGTAGGGGAAAGGAGCTTGATCTTACGAGACGCAGTGGGCGACACAAGATTGTATACAGGTTCATTGTCCTCTGCTATCAAGTAATCTTTGTGCCGCTACAACATCGGGTAGCAGATGGATTGCACGACCATTCTTGCATCGGCATCCAAAGAGTCAAGATTCAAGGTCAACATCTTGACGTCCTCCGTGTTGGCGGTGATCTTCAACTTCTTTTCCTCAAGCGCGACCTTTCTCTTTTGATCATAGTCCTCCTCTCTTTGAGCTCGAGCTTCTTGTCCGTTCAACAATTTGAACCTCTCTGTCTTTTTCTCCTCCTTGAGGTCCATGTGCTTCACTTCACACATGCCACCTCCTTCTTCAACAAGATGTTCTTGAACCTCGCCGTCAGCTTGGCTGCCACACCTCCTCGATTCGCCCTCTCCCCTCCCACTTCTTCTCATGTAAAAAATTTCTAACCTTTTTCCGTGGTTCCTGGATTGGGTCTGTAGGGTCACCGATTTCTTCCTCGGTGGCTTGGGCGATGCTACTTCTTGAGTTTGTGTTGGTTTTTTTCTTAAAGAGAAAAGGGTGATGCAGCAAAGTAGAGATAAGTAGTTCCCTCAGTTTGAGAATCAAGGTATCAATCCAGTAGGAGAAGAACGCGCAAATCACCAATACCTGCACAAACAATCAAACACTTGCACCCAACGCAATAAAAGGGTTGTCAATCCCTTCACAGTCACTTGCAAAAATGAGATATGATAGAGATAGATAAATAGAACTAAACAAAAGATAAAATATTTCGGGTTTTTGGTTTATCGATCTAAAAATAAAAGATTACAAAATAGTAGATCGGAAACTAATATGATGGAAAATAGACCCGGGGGCCATAGGTTTCACTAGAGGCTTCTCTCATGAAGGCAAATAATACGTTGGGTGAACAAATTACTGTCGAGCAATTGATAGAAAAGCGCAAAGTTATGACGATATCCAAGGCAATGATTATGCAATATAGGCATCACGTCCGTGTCAAGTAGACCGAAACGATTCTGCATCTACTACTATTACTCCACACATCGACCGACTCCTGCCTGCATCTAGAGTATTATGTTCATAAGAACAGAGTAACGCATTAAGTAAGATGACATGATATAGAGGAATTAACTCAAGCAATATGATGAAAACCCCATCTTTTTATCCTCGATGGCAACAATGCAATATGTGTCTCGCTACCTCTACTTTATCACTGGGTGAAATCACACAAGATTGAACCCAAAGTTAAGCACCTCTCCCATTGCAAGAAATACCAATCTAGTTGGCCAAACCAAACCGATAATTCGAAGAGAAATACAAAGATACCAAATCATGCATATAAGAATTCAGAGGAGATTCAAATAATATTCATAGATAAGCTGATCATAAATCCATAATTCATCGGGTCTCGACAAACACACCGCAAAAGAGTATTACATCAGATAGATCTCCAAGAACATCGAGGAGAACATGGTATTGAGAATCAAAGAGAGAGAAGAAGCCATCTAGCTACTAGCTATGGACCCGTAGGTCTGAGGTGGACTACTCACGCTTCATCGGAAGGGCAATAGAGTTGATGTAGATGTTCTCCGTGATCGAACCCCCCCTCCGGCAGGATGCCGGAAAAGGCCCCAAGATGGGATCTCACGGGAACAAAAGGTTGCGCTGGTGGAAAAGTGTTTTCATGGATGCTTCTGGTGGTTTGGGAATGTATGGGAATATATAGGAGGCAGAACTAGGTCAGGGGGGTCACGAGGGGCCCACAAGGTAGGGGAGCGCGCCCTACCTCCCTGGGTGTGCCCTCCACCCTTGTCACCGCCTCGTGGCTCTTCTGACTTGAACTCCAAGTCTCCTGGGTGTCTTCTGGTCCAAGAAAAATCATCGTGAAGTTTTATTCTGTTTGCACTCCGTTTAGTATTCCTTTTCCGCGAAACTCAAAAACAAGCAAAAAGCAGAAACTGGCACTGGTCTCTAGGTTAATAGGTTAGTCCCAAAAATAATATAAAATAGCATATTAATGCATATGAAACATCCAAAGCCAGATAATATAATAGCGTGGAACAATAAAAAATTATAGATACGTTGGAGACGTATCAGGCGACGGTCTTGGCTATGAAAAGGTTCCACTTCGGTTGCCCATTCAACTTCAACCAACAATGCATGATGGCGAAGTTTTTCTTCTCCGACTTCTTGTATACCAAACAAGCACGAGAAGGCTACAAACTGAAACAGTGTCAACAATGCATATCCGTCTAGTGAGAAACAAAATTAAGCATACCCGGCTACGAGCAACGAACTAAGCATATCCGGCTAGTGAGCAACAAAACTAAGCATATCCGACTAGTGACTAACAAAATTAACCATGTTCGGCTACCGATCAACTTAATTGCTCGGTGATTTGTGCACCGCTAGGCCACCGTATGATGAGATGCTTCAAGTGCCTGCAATACTTCGTCACTGCCTTTTGGATGGTGTACCATCGATGGTTGAGGGACTTGGATTCATAGTTGCAGATGACCGCGTCGGAGTAGGGGCTGAAAATGCTTGTGTTCGTGGAACCAAACGTGAATCTTCTTCCAAAATGTTGTGCCCTTTTGCTCTGTGCCATGGATCGGATCGAGGCTAGTGGCCAACCATGCATCACACAACAGCTCGTCCTCCCACACGTTGAAGATTTCTCCTCTATTCTCCATTAATAAATTATTCTACACAATTTTGTCTTTTTATTTGCCATGCTATTTTACCACTATGTATCTCCACTATTTAGTTTTAAATCTTATAACTAGCAAAGACAAGGGGCTCAGCAACCCCCTTGCCATGCTGGGTGCAAGTTTGTATTTTATTATTGTGTAGGTATTGTTTATCTTGTTAGCTTGTAAGCTTCCTACTTGATTGATAACATTGGTTCTCTAACCGGGGAAATACTTTCTTCTTTGGGGAAACCCCAACAACTCCTACATGAGTCAACAGAACACTAGTCCACTAGTCATTCAACAACTTTGGATCCAAGCTAGTGATTTTTCGTATTTTGCTCCTTTTAGTTAGGTCCCAACCATGCACGGAGGATATTGGCTTCGCCCTTTGTTCGAGGTAGTTGCAAATGATTTGACAACATCAAAGAGGCGTTCATCAAATCCCGGTGGTACATAACAGGTATGTGTTGAGTGAAGGTTCACTCGGAATTTTCCTCGCGTGAAGCGCATGGTATTCTTGACTCAGGATTTTCTTCAATTGGTTTAACATGCGATCCGACTTGATTAATCTATGTGATTTCTTCTTGTGAGTGGACTACGACGAATCTTTTGTGTGCTGCCGAAAAGATTCGAGAGTCTTGTAGGTAGGATTTGATGGGATGTGGCCACATGCAAACTTCTTGGTTCCTGCATGCGACCCCCCTTTGACGAGTGTGAAATGCTGCCAATTTGGAGTGTGGCGTTGATGTCCCATGGTGAAAGATCATGGATGTCGCCTAGAGGGGGGAGGGGGAATGGACGCTTTAAAATAATTATGGTTTAGGCTTGATCAAATACGAAATGAACTAGCATTTAATTTGACAAGCACAAAACCTAAATCGACTAGGCTCCCCTATGTGCACCAAGAACTTATGCTAAGCAAGATATATAACATGAAACACTATGACTATCACAAAGTAAAGTGCATACATAAAGGTCTCGGGTAAGAGATAACCGAGGCACACAGAGACGATGATGTATCCCGAAGTTCACACCCTTGCGGATGCTAATCTCCATTTGGAGCGGTGTGGAGGCACAATACTTCCGAAAATGCCACTAGGGCCACCGTAATCTCCTCACGCCCTTGCACTATGCAAAATGTCGTGATTCCAGTAAGGGACCCTTGAAGGCAGTCACCGAACCCGTAAAATTGGCAACCCTTGGGGGCAGTCACCGAACCCGTACAATTGGAACCCCTTGGGGGCGGTCACCGGAACCCGTACAAATTGCTAAGGATGATCCCGACAACTTAATTGGAGACCCCGACGCATGCCTTGGAGCTTTCCACCACAATTATTGTGCTCCGTGACACCACCAAACTTCTAGGGCGCCCAAGAACCCAAGAGGAACAAGCTCTAGGGTACCAAGCACCCAAGAGTAATAAGCTACTCAACTTTCACTTCCACGTATCACCGTGGAGAACTCAAATCGATGCACGAAATGCAATGGCAAGGGCACATGGAGTGCCCAAGTCCTTCTCTCCCAAGTCCCGCCACAACAATAATGCCATGGAGGAATACGTGAGGAAACACACAAGAAGAGAACACAAAGAGCTCAAAAATCTAGATCCAAAGGGTTTCCCTCACTTAGAGGAGAGATGGATTGGTGGAAATGTGAATCTAGATCTCCTCTCTCTCTTTCCTAAAAAATAAGCAATAGTCATGGGAGGAATAGAGAGAAGACAAAGCTTGTGGAGTTCAACAATGGAGGAAAAAGCTTAGCCAAAGCCGTAGGGGGCAATGGGGTAGAAGACCCCCTTATATAGTGTCCCCACGAATCTAACTGTTATGCACTCTTGAAAGAGCATGCTGCCCCCATGTGTGGTTTTGGTAATCGATGACATTTTATATGGACTAATGGTTGCCTTGAGTTATATTCGTAGGATTTGTCCATAGGCTTTTCTTGAAGTCCGTCTGTTGGTTTCAAGGAGTTTATGTGTTGACCAATGTGCTATTCAAGGAATTACCTAAAGATTGGTCATAGAGAAGACATGATACAAGGTTGATCAGGACTAAGTCAAAGAGTGAATCAAGTTGATCAACACACAAAGCGAACAAGATGTACCAAGACGGATTAAGTGATCCCATGGTATGGTAAGCATTGTCCATTACGCTTTGCGTACTAATCCATGGTCTACATGAGAGTTCAATGTGGGTTTAGGTATGTTTCCATGGGCTTGCACTACTGCAGGATGCTGCTAATGTGACACTACAATTAGTGACCCTTCGATGAAACTATGTGCGATGCATTAATCACAAACGATGACATAATAAAACTATCAAAAAAGATACAAAATGTTTCCGATCACAGAGAAATCAAACACGATTCAGATTATAGTTGCGTGTGCGATGCGTGTCATACGGTTAATCCATAAGAACTGTTTGTGATGAGCCAAAACAACAGAAATGGGCAGCCATATGAAGGTGTGTGCGATATACGGCATACAGTTCACTCGGATGAACTGTTTTCGATTAGGTAACACAACAGAAACGGTTCAACTTAACAAGATGTGTCTGATATGCGGCATACATTTCACATAGATGAATTGTTTATGATGAGCCAAAAGAACACAAATGATTCGTGTAAACAAGATGTGTGTGATACACGGCAAACAACCCACTCGGATGAACTGTTTGCGATGAGAAAATATAACACAGATGTTTACTACAGTTAATACGTGCGCGATTGTGTTTGTAGATTTTTTTTTGAAAAATGCAAACTAGTTGCTTGCGATGCCTAGGAGTATCACAAACAATGTGTATGCAAGTACTCGTGTGCGATGGTTAGTAAGTTACACATACGTTTTCTTATGTTAACACATGTGTGATAACACGTGACACCACATATGGTTGTCGGGTTGTGTGCTCCACTTAGTCTTCCCGCGCTAAACATGGATAAATTATAAAATCCCCAATCAACTAGCCAACTGCTAGCTATAAATAACCACAACAATGGCCGGCAGCGACAACTCGCTACTGATCCACTTGCTAGCTAGTTATCCACACATAACGGCATACCCCCAACGGCCGACGACAGGATGGAGTTGCGCGGCGGGAACGACCCCGAAGATCATAGTTTAGTTTAGTTAATTATACCTCTAGAGCCAGATGATTCCAACTCTCAAGGTATAATTAATTAACATAATCTAAGATCAAATAACTAAAGCTTCCCCAACGTGATCGTACGTCGGCCCCAACCGCTAGCAGAGCACGCACAGACGGACGCGACCCGAGCGCGCCTTGGCGCCTAAACGACGAGCAAAGCGCGCGGAGGGATGCGACGCGAGGGCACCTCGGTGCCTAAAAGGCGAGCAGAGCATGCGGAGGGATGTGCTACGTCTTGAGCTTGCGTTGGTTTTCCCCGAAGAGGAGAGGATGATGCAGCAGAGTAGCGTAAGTATTTCCCTCAATTTTTGAGAACCAAGGTATCAATTGTTGGGGAACGTTGCAGAAAATTAAAATTTTTCCTACGGTTTCACCAAGATCCATCTATGAGTTCATCTAAGCAACGAGTCAAGGATGTGAGTTTGCATCTACATACCACTTGTAGATCGAGTGCGGAAGCGTTCAAGGGGATGGTGATGATGGAGTCGTACTGCCGTGATTGAGATCACCGATGACCAAGTCTGAGCGGACATCACCTCCGCGTTCAACACATGTATGCAGTGCAGACGACGTCTCCTCCGTCTTGATCCAGCAAGGAGGAAGGAGAGGTTGAGGAAGACAGCTCCAACGGCAAAGACGACGGCGTGGTGTTGTTGGTGCAAAGAAGATCTCGGCCAGGCTTCGCCAAGCACGTACGGAGGAGGAGAGGTGTTGGGGAGGGGAGGGGCCGCGCCTTGGCTTGAGTGTTCAGCCCTCCCCTCACCCCTCTATTTATAGGGGAAGGGGCAAGGGGGGCCGGCCCCTCTAGATGGCATCTAGAGGGGGGCGGCGGCCAAGGAGGAACTTGCCCCCAAGCAAGGCGCCCCTCTAGGGTTCCCCCAACCCTAGGCGCATGGGCCCAAGGGGCGCCCAGCCCACCAGGGGTGGCTCCTGCCCCACGCAGCCCATGTGGCCCCGGGAGGGTGGCTCCTCAGTGGACCCGGAACCCTTCCGGTGGCCCAGTACAATACCGATAGGCCCGAAACTTTCCGGTGTCCGTTTGACAACTTCCCATATATAAATCTTTACCTCCGGACTGTTAGGAACTCCTCGTCACGTCCGGGATCTCATCCGGGACTCGAACAACATTCGGTAATCACATACAAGTCTTCCTAATAACCCTAGCGTCCACCGAACCTTAAGTGTGTAGACCCTACGGGTTCGGGAGACATGGAGACATGACCGAGGCGGCTCTCGTGTCAATAACCAACAGCGGGATCTGGATACCCATGTTGGCTCCCACATGCTCCTCGATGTTGTCATCGGATGAACCACGATGTCGAGGATTCAAATAACCCCGCATACTATTCCCTTTGTCAATCGGTATGTTACTTGCCCGAGACTCGATCGTCGGTATCCCAATACCTCGTTCAGTCTCGTTACCGGCAAGTCACTTTACTAAATACCGTAATGCATGATCCGTGACCAAACACTTGGTCACTTTGAGCTCATTATGATGATGCATTACCGAGTGGGCGGTGATACCTCTCCGTAACACGGAGTGACAAATCCAGTCTCGATCCGTGTCAACCCAACAGACACTTTCGGAGATACCGTAGTGCACCTTTATAGTCACCCGATTACGTTGTGACGAATGCTACACCCCAAGCACTCCTACTGTATCCCGTAGTTACACGATCTCAAGGTCTAAGGACGAGATACTAGACATTTGAAAAGCTCTATCAAAAACGAACTACACGATCTTGTGCTATGCTTAGGATTGGGTCTTGTCCATCACGTCATTCTCCTAATGGCGTGATCCCGTTGTCAATGACATCGATGTCCATAGTCGAGGAAACCATGACTATCTGTTGACCAACGAGCTAGTCAACTAGAGGCTTACTAGGGACGTATTGTGGTCTATGTATTCACACGTGTATTACGATTTCCGGATAATACAATTATAGCATGAATAAAAGACAATTATCACGAACAAGGAAAAATAATAATAATGCTTTTATTATTGCCTCTAGGGCATGTTTCCAACAGTCTCCCACTTGCACTAGAGTCAATAATCTAGTTACATTATGATGAATCGAACACCCATAGAGTTCTGGTGTTGATCATGTTTTGCCCGCGGAAGAGGTTTAGTCAACGGATCTGCGACATTCAGATCCGTATGCACTTTGCAAATTTCTATGTCTCCATTTTGAACATTTTCACGGATGGAGTTGAAGCGACGCTTGATGTGCCTGGTCTTCTTGTGAAACACAGGCTCCTTGGCAAGTGCAATAGCTCGGTGTTGTCACGAGAAGAGTTTGATCGGCCCCGACGCATTGGGTATGAGTCCTAGGTCGGTGATGAACTCCTTCACCCAAATTGCTTCATGCGCTGCCTCCGAGGCTGCCATGTACTCCGCTTCACATGTAGATCCTACCACGACGCTCTGCTTGCAGCTGCACCGGCTTACTGCTCCACCATTCAACATATACACGTATCCGGTCTGTGACTTAGAGTCATCCAGATCTGTGTCGAAGCTAGCGTTGACGTAACCCTTCTGACGAGCTCTTCATCACCTCCATAAGCGAGAAACATGTCCTTTGTCCTTTTCGTGTACTTTAGGATATTCTTGACCGCTGTCAGTGTTCCTTGCCGGGATTACTTTGGTACCTTCCTACCAAACTTACGGCAAGGTTCACATCAGTCTGGTACACTGACATGGCATACATAATAGATCCTATGGCTGAGGCATAGGGGATGACGCTCATCTCTTCTTTATCTTTTGCCGTGGTCGGGCATTGAGCTGAGCTCAATCTCACACCTTTGCAAAGACAGAGCAAGAACCCTTTCTTGGACTGATCCATTTTGAACTTCTTCAAAATCTTATCAAGGTATGTGCTTTGTATAAGACCTATGAGGCGTCTCGATCTATCTCTATAGATCTTGATGCCTAATATATAAGCAGCTTCTCCAAGGTCCTTCATTGAAAAACTTTTATTCAAGTAGGCCTTAATGCTGTCCAAGAGTTCTATATCATTTCCCATCAAAAGTATGTCATCTACATATAATATGAGAAATGCTACTGAGCTCCCACTCACTTTCTTATGTAAACGCAGGCTTCTCCATAAGTCTGCATAAACCCAAACGCTTTGATCATCTCATCAAAGCGAATGTTCCAACTCCGAGATGCTTGCACCAGCCCATAAATGGATCGCTGGAGCTTGCATACCTTGTTAGCATTCTTAGGGTCGACAAAACCTTCCGGCTGCATCATATACAATTCTTCCTTAAGATAACCGTTAAGGAACGCTGTTTTGACGTCCATATGCCATATCTCATAATCATAGTATGCGGCAATTGCTAACATGATTCGGACGGACTTAAGCTACGCTACGGGAGAGAAAGTCTCATCGTAGTCAATTCGTTGAACTTGCCGATAACTCTTAGCGACAAGTCGAGCTTTATAGATGGTGACATTACCATCCGCGTCCGTCTTCTTCTTAAAGATCCATTTATTTTCTATCGCTCGCCGATCATCGGGCAAGTCTGTCAAAGTCCATACTTTGTTTTCATACATGGATCCTATCTCGGATTGCATGGCTTCAAGCCATTTGTTGGAATCTGGCCGCCATCGCTTCTTCATAGTTCGTAGGTTCACTTTGTTGTCTAACAACATGATTACCAGACAGGGTTGCCGTACCATTACAGTGCGGAGCGTGTCCTAGTGGACCCTCTGAAGTTCAAGAGCAACTTGATCCGAAGTACCTAGATCATCATCATTAATTTCCTCTCCGGTTGGTGTAGGCACCACAGGAACATTTTCTGAGCTGCACTACTTTACGGTTCAAGAGGTAGTACTTCATCGAAGTTCTACTTTCCTCCCACTTACTCCTTTCGAGAGAAACTCTTTTCGAGAAAGGATCCGTTCTTGGCAACAAAGATCTTGCCTTCGGATCTAAGGTAGAAGGTATACCCAATGGTTTCCTTAGGGTATCCTATGAAGATGCATTTTTCCGATTTGGGTTCGAGCTTTTCAGGTTGAAGTTTCTTAACATAAGCATCGCATCCCCAAACTTTTAGAAACGACAACTTAGGTTTCTTCCCAAACCATAATTCAAACGGTGTCGTCTCAACGGATTTAGACGGTGCCCTATTTAAAGTGAATGTAGCTGTCTCTAGAGCGTATCCCCAAAATGATAGCGGTAAATCTGTAAGAGACATCATAGATCGCACCATATCCAATAGAGTGCGATTACGACGTTCGGACACACCATTACGTTGAGGTGTTCCAGACGGCGTGAGTTGTGAAACGATTCCACATTTTCTTAAGTGTGTACCAAATTCGTGACTTAAATATTCTCCTCCACGATCCGATCGTAAGAATTTTATCTTTCGGTCACGTTGATTCTCTACTTCATTCTGAAATTCCTTGAACTTTTCAAAGGTCTCAGACTTGTGTTTCATCAAGTAGACATACCCATATCTACTCAAGTCATCTGTGAGAGTGAGAACATAACGATATCCTCCGCGAGCCTCAACACTCATTGGACCGCACACATCGGTATGTATGATTTCCAATAGGTTGGTTGCTCGCTCCATTGTTCCGGAGAACGGAGTCTTGGTCATTTTGCCCATAAGGCATGGTTCGCATGTGTCAAATAATTCATAATCGAGAGACTCTAAAAGTCCATCAGCATGGAGCTTCTTCATGCGCTTGACACCAATGTGACCAAGGCGGCAGTGCCACAAGTATGCGGCACTATCATTATCAAGTTTACATCTTTTGGTATTCACACTATGAATATGTGTAATATTACGTTCGAGATTCATTAAGAATAAACCATTGACCATCGGAGCATGACCATAAAACATATCTCTCATATAAATAGAACAACCATTATTCTCGGATTTAAATGAGTAGCCATCTCGCATTAAACGAGATCCAGATACAATGTTCATGCTCAAACTTGGCACTAAATAACAATTATTGAGTTTCATAACTAATCCCGTGGGTAAATGTAGAGGTAGCGATGTCGTGGCGATCACATCGACCTTGGAACCATTCCCGAGGCGCATCGTCACCTCGTCCTTTGCGATCTCCGCTTATTCCGCAGCTCTGCTGTGAGTTACAAATATGAGCAACGCACGGTATCAAATACCGGGAGTTACTAGAGTCTTGGTAAGGTACACATCAATTACATGTATATCAAATATACCTTTAGTGTTGCCGGCCTTCTAATCCGCTAAGTATTTGGGGCAGTTCCGCTTCCGATGACCCTTCCCTTGCAATAAAAGCACTCGGTCTCGGGCTTGGGTCCATTCTTTGACTTCTTCCGGCAACTTGCTTGCAGGCGGCGGCAACATCCTTGCCGTCCTTCTTGAAGTTCTTCTTACCCTTGCCCTTCTTGAACTTAGTGGTTTTATTGACCATCAACACTTGATGTTCTTTCTTGATTTCAACCTCTGCTGATTTCGGCATTGAGAATACTTCGTGAATGGTCTTCACCATCCCCTGCATATTGTAGTTCATCACAAAGCTCTTGTAGCTTGGTGGGAGCGATTGAAGGATTCTGTCAATGACCGCCTCGTCAGGGAGGTTTGTCCGGTGGGACAGGCGGTTGTGCAACCAGACATTTTGAGTATGTGCTCACTTGTGAACTGTTTTCCTCCATCTTACAACTATAGAACTTGTCGGAGACTTCATATCTCTCGACCGGGCATGAGCTTGGAAAACTAGTTTCAGCTCCTCGAACATCTCATATGCTCCGTGTTGCTCAAAACGCTTTTGGAGCCCGGTTCTAAGTCTGTGTAAAGCATGCCGGCCGAACGAGGGAGTAATCATCAAGACGAGACTGCCAAGCATTCATAATGTCTTGGTTCTCTCGGATGGGTGCTTCACCTAGCGGTGCTTCCGGGACATATTGTTTCTTGGCTGCTATGAGGATGATCCTCGGGTTCGGACCCAGTCTGAATAGTTGTTGCCATCATCTTTCAGCTTGGTTTTCTCTAGGAAACGTTGAAGTTCATGGTGACATTAGCGTTGGCCATTTGATCTACAAGACATTTTGCAAAGATTTTAGACTATTGTTCATGATAATAAAGTTCATCTAATTATTTAATGAACTCCCACTCAGATTTGACATCCCTCTAGTCATCTAAGTGATACATGATCCGAGTCGACTAGGCCGTGTCCGATCATCAAGTGAGACGGACTAGTCATCATCGGTGAACATCTCCATGTTGATCGTATCTTCCATACGACTCATGTTCGACCTTTCGGTCTCTTGTGTTCCGAGGCCATGTCTGTACATGCTAGGCTCGTCAAGTTAACCCTAAGTGTTTATGCATGTGTAAAACTGTCTTACACCCGTTGTATGTGAGCGTAAGGATCTATCACACCCGATCATCACGTGGTGCTCAAAGCATTTAACTTTAGCAACGGTGCACAGTTAGGGGGAACACTTTCTTGAAATTATTATAAGGGATTATCTTATTTACTACCGTCGTTCTAAGTAAACAAGATGCATAAAACATAATAAACATCACATGCAATTATATAAAGTAGTGACATGATATGGCCAATATCATATAGCTCCCTTGATCTTCATCTTCGGGGCTCCATGATCATCTTGTCACCGGCATGACACCATGATCTCCATCATCGTGTCTCCATGAAGTTGCTCGCCAACTATTACTTCTACTACTATGGCTAACGCGTTTAGCAATAAAGTAAAGTAATTTACATGGCGTTCTTCAATGACACGCAGGTCATATAAAAATAAAGACAACTCCTATGGCTCCTGCCGGTTGTCATACTCATCGACATGCAAGTCGTGATTCCTATTACAAGAACATGATCTCATACATCACAATATATCATTCATCATTCATCACAACTTCTGGCCATATCACATCACATGACAATTCTTGCCAAAAACAAGTTAGACGTCCTCTAATTGTTGTTGCATCTTTTACGTGGCTGCAATTGGGTTCTAGCAAGAACGTTTTCTTACCTACGAATAACCACAACGTGATTTTGTCAACTTCTATTTACCCTTCATAAGGACCCTTTTCATCGAATCCGCTCCAACTAAAGTGGGAGGGACAGACACCCGCCAGCCACCTTATGCAACTAGTGCATGTCAGTCGGTGGAACCGGTCTCACGTAAGCGTACGTGTAAGGTTGGTCCGGGCCGCTTCATCCCACAATACCGCTGAAGCAAGATAAGACTAGTAGCGGCAAGCAAGTTGACAAGATCTACGCCCACAACAAAATTGTGTTGTACTCGTCCAATAGAGAACTACGCATAGACCTAGCTCATGATGCCTTTGTTGGGGAACGTTGCAGAAAATTAAAATTTTTCCTACGGTTTCACCAAGATCCATCTATGAGTTCATCTAAGCAACGAGTCAAGGGAGTGAGTTTGCATCTACATACCACTTGTAGATCGAGTGCGGAAGCGTTCAAGGGATTGTGATGATGGAGTCGTACTCGCCGTGATTCAGATCACCGATGACCAAGAGCTGAACGGACAGCACCTCCGCGTTCAACACACGTACGGTACGGACGACGTCTCCTCCGTCTTGATCCAGCAAGGAGGAAGGATAGGTTGAGGAAGACAGCTCCAACGGCAGCACGACGGCGTGGTGTTGTTGGTGCAAGAAGATCTCGGCTGTGGCTTCGCCAAGCACGCACGGAGGAGGAGAGGTGTTGGGGAGGGAGGGCTGCGCCTTGGCTTGGGTGTTCAGCCTCCCTCACCCCTCTATTTATAGGGGAAGGGGCAAGGGGCCGGCCCCTCTAGATGGCATCTAGAGGCGGCGGCCAAGGGAGGGGAATTTGCCCCCAAGCAAGGGGCGCCCCTCTAGGGTTCCCCCCCCAACCCTAGGCGCATGGGCCCAAGGGGGGGGGGCGCCCAGCCCACCAGGGGCTGGCTCCTGCCCCACGCAGCCCATGTGGCCCCTCCCGGTGGACCCCCGGAACCCTTCCGGTGGCCCCGGTACAATACCGATAGGCCCCCGAAACTTTCCGGTGTCCGTTTGACAACTTCCCATATATAAATCTTTACCTCCGGACTGTTCCGGAACTCCTCGTGACGTCCGGGATCTCATCCGGGACTCCGAACAACATTCGATAATCACATACAAGTCTTCTTAATAACCCTAGCGTCACCGAACCTTAAGTGTAGACCCTACGGGTTCGGGAGACATGAGACATGACCGAGACGGCTCTCAGGTCAATAACCAACAGCGGGATCTGGATACCCATGTTGGCTCCCACATGCTCCTCGATGTTGTCATCGGATGAACCACGATGTCGAGGATTCAAGCAACCCCGTATACTAGTCCCTTTGTCAATCGGTATGTTACTTGCCCGAGACTCGATCGTCGGTATCCCAATATCTCGTTCAGTCTCGTTACCGGCAAGTCACTTTACTCGTACCGTAATGCATGATCCCGTGACCAAACACTTGGTCACTTTGAGCTCATTATGATGATGCATTACCGAGTGGGCGATGATACCTCTCCGTAACACGGAGTGACAAATCCAGTCTCGATCCGTGTCAACCCAACATACACTTTAGGAGATAGCTGTAGTGCACCTTTTTAGTCACCCAGTTACGTTGTGTCTTTTGGTACACCCAAAGCACTCCTACAGTATCCGGGAGTTACACGATCTCATGGTCTAATGAAGAGATACTTGACATTTGAAAAGCTCTAGCAAAAACGAACTACACGATATTGTGCTATGCTTAGGATTGGGTCTTGTCCATCACGTCATTCTCCTAATGACGTGATCCCGTTGTCAATGACATCCGATGTCCATAGTCGAGAAACCATGACTATCTGTTGACCAACGAGCTAGTCAAATAGAGGCTTACTAGGGACGTATTGTGGTCTATGTATTCACACGTGTATTACGATTTCCGGATAATACAATTATAGCATGAATAAAAGAAAATTATCACGAACAAGGAAATATAATAATAATGCTTTTATTATTGCCTCTAGGGCATATTTCCAACATCAATCCAGTAGGAGGCCACGCGCAAGTCCCTCGTACCTACACAAAACAAATAGCTCAACGCAACCAACGCGATTACGGGTTGTCAATCCCTTCACTGTCCCTTACGAAAGTGAGATATGATAGAGATGATAAATAATATTTTTGGTATTTTTAATATAAAGATGTAAAGTAAAATAAAAGGCAAAGTAAAAAAGCAAAGCAATAATAAAGCGTAGGAAGATTAATATGATGAGAATAGACCCGGGGGCCATAGATTTTACTAGTGGCTTCTCTCAAGAGCATAAGTATTTTACGGTGGGTGAACCAATTACTGTTGAGCAATTGACAGAATTGAGCATAGTTATGAGAGTATCTAGGTATGATCATGTATATAGGCATCACGTCCGAGACAAGTAGACCGACTCCTGCCTGCATCTACTACTATTACTCCACTCATCGACCACTATCCAGCATGCATCTAGAGTATTAAGTTAATGAAAACAGAGTAACGCCTTAAGAAAGATGACATGATGTAGAGGGCCAAATTAATGCAATATGATAAAAAACCCATCTTGTTATCCTTAATGACAACAATACAATACGTGCCTTGCTGCCCCTGCTGTCACTGGGAAAGGACACCGCAAGATTGAACCCAGAGCTAAGCACTTCTCCCATTGCAAGAACTACCAATCTAGTTGGCCAAACCAAACGGATAATTGAAGAGACTTGCAAAGATAACCAATCATACATAAAAGAATTCAGAGAAGATTCAAATATTGCTCATAGATAATCTTGATCATAAACCCACAATTCATCGGTCTCAACAAACACACCGCAGAAAGAAGATTACATCGAATAGATCTCCACGAGAGAGGGGGAGAACATTGTATTGAGATCCAAAAAGAGAGAAGAAGCCATCTAGCTACTAACTATGGACCCGAAGGTCTAAAGTAAACTACTCACACTTCATCGGAGAGGCTATCATGATGATGTAGAAGCCCTCCGTGGTGGATTCCTTCCATGAGCTTGAACAGGCCCCAAGATGGGATCTCGTGGATATGAGAAAGTTGCGGCGGTGGAATTAGGTTTTGGCTCCGTGATCTGATCTGTTGGGGGTACGAGGTATATATAGGAGGAAGGAGTACGTCGGTGGAGCTTGGGCCCACGAGGCGGCGCGCCCTAGGGGGCGCCCTCCACCTCGCGCCGCCTCCCTCCTTTCTTGACCGAGGGTCCAAGTCTCTGGATCATATCGATGAGAAAATCACGTTCCCGAAGGTTTCATTCCGTTTGGACTCCGTTTGATATTCCGCTTTCTTGAAACACTGAAATAGGCAAAAAGCGACAATTACAGGTTGGGCCTCCGGTTAATAGGTTAGTCCCAAAAGTAATATAAAAGTGGAAAATAAAGCCCAATATGGTCCAAAACAGTAGATAATATAGCATGGAGCAATCAAAAATTATAGATACGTTGGAGACGTATCAGGCATCCCCAAGCTTAATTCCTGCTCGTCCTCGAGTAGGTAATTATAAAAAAGAGAATTTTTGATGTAGAGTGCTACTTGGCATAATTTCAATGTAACTCTTCTTAATTGTGGTATGAATATTCAGATTCGAAAGATTCAAGACAAAGGTTTAATATTGACATAAAAATAATAATACTTCAAGCATACTAACAAAGCAATTATGTCTTCTCAAAATAACATGGCCAAAGAAAGTTATCCCTACAAAATCATATAGTCCGGTTATGCTCTATCTTCACCACACAAAGTATTTAAATCATGCACAACCCCGATGACAAGCCAAGCAATTGTTTCATACTTTTAACATTCTCAAAACTTTTTCAATCTTCACGCAATACATGAGCATGAGCCATGGATATAGCACTATATGTGGAATAGAATGGTGGTTGTGGAGAAGACAAAAAGGGAGAAGATAGTCTCACATCAACTAGGCGTATCAACGGGCTATGGAGATGCCCATCAATAGATATCAATGTGAGTGAGTAGGGATTGCCATGCAACGCATGCACTAGAGCTATAAGTATATGAAAGCTCAACAAAAGAAACTAAGTGGGTGTGCATCCAACTTGCTTGCTCACGAAGACCTAGGGCAATTTGAGGAAGCCCATCATTGGAATATACAAGCCAAGTTCTATAATGAAAAATTCCCACTAGTATATGAAAGTGACGAAATGAGAGACTCTCTATTATGAAAATCATGGTGCTACTTTGAAGCACAAGTGTGGTAAAAGGATAGTAACATTGTCCCTTCTCTCCTTTTCTCTCATTTTTTTATTTGGGCCTTTTTTTTATGGCCTGTTTTCTTTTTTTTATTATTTTTCGTTCGGAGTCTCATCCCGACTTATGGGGGAATCATAGTCTCCATCATCCTTTCCTCACTTGGGACAATGCTCTAAAAATGATGATCATCACACTTTTATTTTTCTTACAACTCAACAAATACAACTCGATACTTAGAACAAAATATGACTCTATGTGTATGCCTCCGGCGGTGTACCAGGATATGCAATGATTCATAAGTGACATGTATGAAAGAATTATGAATGGTGGCTTTGCCACAAATATGATGTCAACTACATGATCATGCTAAGCAATATGACAATGATGGAGCGTGCCATAATAAAAGAAATGGTGGAAAGTTGCATGGCAATATATCTCGGAATGGCTATGGGAATGCCATAATAGGTAGGTATGGTGGCTGTTTTGAGGAAAGTATATGGTGGGTGTATGATACCGGCGAAAAGTGCGCGGTATTAGAAAGGATAGCAATGGTGGAAGGGTGAGAAAAGTGCGTATAATCCATGGACTCAACATTAGTCATAAAGAACTCATATACTTATTGCAAAAATCTACATGTTATCAAAGCAAAGTATTACGCGCATGCTCCTAGGGGGATAGATTGGTAGGACAAGACCATCGTCGTCCCGACCGCCACTCATAAGGAAGACAATCAATAAATAAATCATGCTCCGACTTCATCACATAACGGTTCACCATACGTGCATGCTACGGGAATCACAAACTTTAACATAAGTATTTCTCAAATTCACAACTACTAAACTAGCATGACTCTAATATTACTACCTCCATATCTCAAAACAATTATCAAGCATCAAACTTTTCTTAGTATTCAACGCACTCAAAAGAAAGTTCTACAAATCTTGAATACCAAGCATATTATTATTATTAAGCAAATTACCATGCTATTTAAGACTCTCAAAATAATCTAAGTGAAGCATGAGAGATCAAAGGTTTCTATAAAACAAATCCACCACCGTGCTCTAAAAGATATAAGTGAATCACTAGAGCAAAACTATATAGCTCAAAAGATATAAGTGAAGCACATAGAGTATTCTATCGAGTTCCAGTTCATATATGGCTCTCTAAAAAGGTGTGTACAGCAAGGATAATTGTGGTAAACTAACAAGCAAAGACGCAAATAATACAAGACGTTCCAAGCAAAACACATATCATGTAGTGAATAAAAATATAGCTCCAAGTAAAGTTACCGATGGAAGTGGACGAAAGAGGGGACGCCTTCCGGGGCATCCCCAAGCTTTGACTTTTTGGTGTCCTTAGATTATCTTGGGGGTGCCATGGGCATCCCCAATCGTAGGCTCTTGCCACTCCTTGTTCCATAATCCATCAAAAGATTTCATCCAAAACTTGAAAACTTCACAACACAAAACTCAACAGAAATCTCGTGAGCTCCGTTAGCGAAAGAAAACAAAAGACCACTTCAAGGTACTGTAATGAACTCATTCTTTATTTGTATTGGTGTTAAACCTACTTTATTCCAACTTCTCTATGGATTATAAACTATTTTACTAGCCATAGATTCATCAAAATAAGCAAACAACACACGAAAAACAGAATCTGTCAAAAACAGAACAGTCTGTAGTAATATGTAACTAACGCAAACTTATGGAACTCCAAAACTTCAGCCAAAATAAGAAGACCTAGGCAATTTGTTTATTGATCAGAATCAATTGGAATCACTATTTTATCACGTTCTGGTGATTTTTAACAATTGCTTTCGTGAACCGAAAGTTTCTGGAAATTACAGCAAGATCAAATAATTATCATCCAAGAAGATCCTATAGGTTTAGCTTGGCATAAACACTAATTAAAACATAAAACCACATCTAAACATAAGATAGATGGATTATTTATTCCTAAACATAAACAAAAACTAAAAACTAAAAATAAAATTGGGTTGCCTCGCAACAAGCGCTATCTTTTAACGCCCCTAGCTAGGCATTGAGTTTTCAATGATGCTCACAAGAAAGACAAGAATTGAGGCACAAAGAGAGCATCATAAAACATGTGACAAACACATCTAAGTCTAACATACTTCCTATGCAAAGGCATATTATAGGCAAACAAATTATCATAGCAAGCAAAAACTAGCATATGCAAGGAAGCGGAAAAGAACAATAGCAATCTCAACATAACGAGAGGTAATTTAGTAACATGAAAATAACAATATTTTCCTCTCTCATAATAATTACATGTAGGATCATAAGAAAATTCAACAATATAACTATCACATAACATATTCTCAACACGATCCACATGCATGCGAAGTTGACACTCTTCCAAAATAGTGGGATTATCATTAACTAAAGTCATGATTTCTCCAAGCCCACTTTTATCAAAAATTTCATAAGATTGAATGTTATCCAAATATGTGGGATCTAAAGTTGACACTCTTCCAAACCCACTTTCAATATTATTGCAAACACTATTATCAATCTTATATTCATCATGGGGCTTAAATAAATTTTCAAGATCATAAGAAGAATCACCCCAATCATGACTATTGGACATAGCAAAACTAGCATCCCCAAGCTTAGGGTTTTGCATATTATTAGCACAACTGAAATCAAGAGAATTTATAGTAAAATCATTGAAATCATGCTTTTTTCATTGAGGGAGCTATCAAGCATGGGTGCAATAGCAACGATCTCATTTTTAACATAAGGAACTATAGCAAATTCGTCTTCATAAATATTGGCTTCATGGCCACAAGAATAGCAAGCATCATATTCATCAAGGGATATTTCAACCAAATCATCGGAATCATCATCTATAGATTCATGCATATCATTATTTTCTTCCAAAGCAACGGTCATTCCTTTAATAAATTCTTGGACATAGACATTATGAGCAAGGTTTTCATTGCAATATTTAAGTATGACGGAATTTTCAGATTTGTTGAGAGTAAAATCATACTTTTCAATCAAAGAAGCAACTTCATGAGCACCCTTAAAAACGACAAATTCTTCAATTTGTTCGATATCATAGTAACTATAAACACCCCTTGCATAAGAAGATAAGATTTCATTATCATTGAACTCACATAGGTAGGGAAGGTGTTTTTTAGGGTTCTTAGAGCAACAAGTAAAATCACACATTTCACAAAGATCCTAGCATAGCATAGCAAACTATTTATATGATACCATAAGAGTCTCCCTTTTTCAGACAAACGATGACGCACAAAATGAGCATGCTCATCTAAAGATTTCCCATCAACTAGGCTAGTTGGGGTTTAAGCACGAGCGCATAAGGATCGAAGATGATCCAAGTAGAACACTTTAAGTGGATCCATATCAATAGATTTTTAGCAAGCAAAGATGCAAGCATATAGAAGGCACAAGGAAACACAAACAAAGATACATACGGGAAGAAGGCGAACGAAAAAGAGAGGGCGAATAAAACTGCAAGGGTGAAGTGGGGAGAGGAAAATGAGAGGCAAATGTCAAATAATGTAATGCGGGAGATAAGGGATTGTGATGGGTACTTGGTATGTTGACTTTTGCGTAGACTCCCCGGCAACGGTGTCAGAAATCCTTCTTGCTATGTCTTGAGCTTGCGTTAGTTTTCCTCGAAGAGGAGAGGATGATGCAGCAGAGTAGCGTATGTATTTCCCTCAGTTTTTGAGAACCAAGTTATCAATCCAGTAGGAGGCCACCCGCAAGTCCCTCGTACCTACACAAAACAAATAGCTCAACGCAACCAACGCGATTAGGGGTTGTCAATCCCTTCACGGTCACTTACGAAAGTGTGATCTGATAGAGATGATAAATAATATTTTTGGTATTTTTGGTATAAAGATGCAAAGTAAAATAAAAGGCAAAGTAAAAAAGCAAAGCAATAATAAAGCGTAGGAAGACTAATATGATGAGAATAGACCTGCCGGCCATAGATTTCACTAGTGGCTTCTCTCAAGAGCATGAGTAATTTATGGTGGGTGAACGAATTACTGTTGAGCAATTGACAGAATTGAGCATAGTTATGAGAGTATCTAGGTATGATCATGTATATAGGCATCACGTCCGAGACAAGTAGACCGACTCTTGCCTGCATCTACTACTATTACTCCACTCATCGACCGCTATCCAGCATGCATCTAGAGTATTAAGTTAATGAAAACAGAGTAACGCCTTAAGCAAGATGACATGATGTAGAGGGATAAATTCATACAATATGATAAAAACCCCATCTTGTTATCCTCGATGGCAACAATACAATACGTGCCTTGCTGCCCCTCATCCTTTGGGAAAGGACACCGCAAGATTGAACCCAAAGCTAAGCACTTCTCCCATTGCAAGAACTACCAATCTAGTTGGCCAAACCAAACGGATAATTCAAGAGACATGCAAAGATAACCAATCATACATAAAAAGAATTCAGAGAAGATTCAAATATTGCTCATAGATAATCTTGATCATAAACCCACAATTCATCGATCTCAACAAACACACCGCAAAAAGAAGATTACATCGAATAGATCTCCACGAGAGAGGGGGAGAACATTGTATTGAGATCCAAAAGAGAGAAGAAGCCATCTAGCTACTAACTATGGACCCGAAGGTCTGAAGTAAACTACTCACACTTCATCGGAGAGGCTATGATGATGATGTAGAAGCCCTCCATGGTGGATTCCCCTTCCGGCGGAGCTCCGAAACAGGCCCCAAGATGGGATCTCGTGGATACAGAAAGTTGCGGTGGTGGAATTAGGTTTTTGGCACCGTATCTGATCTGTTGGGGGGTACGTAGGTATATATAGGAGGAAGGAGTACGTAGGTGGAGCTTCGGGGGGCCCACAAGGCAGTGGGCGCGCCCTAGGGGGGGCACCCTCCATCCTCGTGGCCGCCTCCCTCCTTTTTTGACCGAGGGTCCAAGTCTCCTGGATCATATCTGATGAGAAAATCACGTTCCCGAAGGTTTCATTCCGTTTGGACTCCGTTTGATATTCCGTTTCTTCGAAATACTGAAATAGGCAAAAAAATAGCAAATTTGGGCTGGGCCTCCGGTTAATAGGTTAGTCCCAAAAGTAATATAAAAGTGGAAAATAAAGCCCAATATGGTCCAAAACAGTAGATAATATAGCATGGAGCAATCAAAAATTGTAGATACGTTGGAGACATATCAGGACGCGAGCGGAGCGCGTCGCGGCCGCCTAAACGGCGAGCAAGCACATGCATAATTATTGCATATAGCAGTTGAACATAGCAGGGAATAGCCGTCCAACAATATTATTTTTGATGACATGCATTAATATATTCTTATTAATGACATGCATCAAGATTAAATTTTGGTACTACAAAATACGAAGGGGACCAATAAACCACGATGGAGGTAGTACCTATGCCAAAATAGACGCCTAGTGCAGAAATTAATGACGTTATACATGTGTCCAGCAATCCACCCCAGTGCTTACCGCCTCTTCCCTCATCGGTTTCCCACCACCAGCTAGTGGCTTGCTCCATATGACCGAGGCGGCAACACACCATAGCGACACTGTGCGTAGATCTAGTCCACACCCATCTACCATTAGTTATTCCAAGCATGCCAGGCAATGACCAAAGCTTTGACGTCGACCCCTTCCTGCACTACATCTTTGGCGAGGAGAACGAGCCGGAGCAGGTCGGGGATCAAGAGCTTTATTGACCGGTGTAGGCGCCATCGCCCATCGACAGCGATATCGTCGTGCCAGTCCTTGGGCGCATAATGGACATATTGCGGAGAAAGTGTGGTGAGCAGTTTGCCAGCCACCGTGCAAAAGATCCAGAGCTGCTAGGCGGCATGATCGACGACCCACCCAAAGAGCCGTCATCACCGGTGCTCATCGAGAGCCTGATGCCCCGCCAGGAATGGACAGAGGACCTCTGCGATTCAGTTATGACACAACATGTATGCGGCCTCATCATTGCCGTCGGTGGCCGTGTCACCCTTGATCCCGATGATGTGGTGGCCAGGCTCGAGCCCATCCTTGGTGGAGTTGACATCCCCGACAAAGTAGAATATCACCAATGTGATATCTTGAGGATGCAGGTGATGGACGAATTTTTCTACGAGTGCAGAGACATGGAGATGGAGCGGTTCCATGGGCGTGTCATGCGTGTGATTGCACGCTGTCAAGCTCTAGTCGAAGAGGCCCAGCAGCCCCAAGAGCCTCCTAGCGCCAGCAGCTCCGCAGGCGGAGATGGGTACGGTGGCCGCGGGTTCGGACACTCGGAATGAACGGTCGCAAGGGTGCTATGCTGATCATAGAGTCTGAGAAGACCATCGTTGGAAGGCCGCCAGCTCAGCCTTTTAGCCTTTATTTTATTACAATTATATGCAAATGTGACATATCGACATTTTAAGTCACTAAGCATATGTAGGTCATGTGTGTTTTGGGCGTTGCCGCATGTGGCATTTTAAATTATCCTGAATATATAAGACAATTATTAACCGTTGCCACTGTAAATTTGCCTCAATAGCGAGCAGAGCGCGCGCAGGGACGCCAAAGCAGAGCACGCCGCGGCTGCCTCAATGGCGACCAAAGCGCGTGGAAGGACGCGAGCAGAGCGGCACGGCTACCTCAACAACGAGCACAACGCGTGGGGGCCGCGAGCAGAGCACTCCACGGCCGCCTCAATGGCGAGCAACCACACCTGCATATTGCAATTATGGTCAACCTTCTAGCACCCCGTGGGAGGCGCGACGGCCCATCCACCGGACACGACGGTGCTATATCGACCGTGTGTGATAGTGGGGCAGACACGTACACATCCAAGAACGCGGGCCAACGTACGCCATCCGGGAACTGTTTCGGGCTTCGAGCCCAGAACCATCAATAAATTTTGAGCTTGTTTCTCCTCACATTCCAAATTACCACGCAAATAAGTAATTGCAAATCTGTTCACACCGATCAAAGCTAACGTGTTCTCACTTAGCACTGGGCTATAAAAACTACACTCGAAAAGTACTTCACAATTCCTCTCCTCAGCACCCAAAAAACGGGTCTCTCCTGTCAAGTCATTCCGCCATGATCGGTAGGAGGAGTTTTGGGTCGATATATAACAAGGGAGCAAAGACCAAGGCCGTGTAAGTACTAGAGAGGTCCCACCGCTACGCGACAGCTGCAACAGCGATGTCATGGCGCGCCACAGAGCCCTTGTCCGATATTTCCTTCTTCTCTTGCCCCTGTGTCTTTGGGGCATTGCCGCATGTGGCATTTTGAATTATCCGGAATATGTAAGACAATTGTTATATGAGCCATTGTAAATTTGTCGTCCTATTATCCATTGCCATTTTATTTTGTTGTCGTATTATACGTTGCCGCATGTGGCTTTTTAAATTATTCAAATACGAGTTGAAAAAAAGCTAAAATCACGTTGTCAGCGAGGTAGGAACAAAGCAAATGCTAACGTTGAGCGGGGCCATGGGATCACAAGCAAACACCCTCCGTCCAAGGGCTTTAGTTAACCGCGTGTTAAATAGCGGCTCAGCCGCCATAAATGGAGAAGTTGTGAGCGAGGCGGGCGGCTGGTGGATGGAGGTGAAAGAGCTCGCTTCCCGATGAGCATGCGCGGCGGACAGGTCGCACGCGTCCCGTTGAGCCTGCGCGGCGTACTGCTTGCACGCGCCCCGTCGAGCCTGCACGGCGGACTTCTCGCACTCGTCCCTTCTAATCAAACAGCTGCACGCACGCCACCGACTATGGTTAAATTTTGGCACAAAATACAAAGAGGACCAATGAACCAGAACTGAGGTAGTACTCTCCAATAAGAAGAGGGACGCGTGGCCGCACAAAATGGTTACAGGAACACACACGGTTCAAATAATACAATTGTTTGCGATAGTAACATGTCAGCTATTTGTTCCAAAAGGACTACGTTGGCTATTAATGTGTGCGTCTTGTCTCAAATTGGACGATTTTTTTACCACGACATATATGTGCCATGTCATGAAACCGTGCCAAGTTTCATGATTTTTGGGTGAGTTTTGGATTTACGGGGATTTTAAAACCAAGATTCTCAATGTTTCAGGATGACGAGATGTTTGTAATTCATTCCCATTCCTTCAGTGAGACCTATACATGCATCCAAGGACACATTTACGATTTTCAACCCATTTTGGTGCACTGGAGCATATGCTTGTAGTTCAAATTTGAATTATGGACATTATATGCCTAAAAAACTCAATTAATGTACAAATAGGCCAAACGAAACCTAAATAATTTCAAATTTCAGCATGAATCTCTTGTTATTCCATGTTGCCTATAAAAAAATACAAAGCGAGAAGAGGCAGCGATTATCGTTTCGCCCACAAGGGGGACACATTTGCCTATCGGAACCATGAGGCTTCTTGCGAGAAACTCCGGTTTGTAAGAGGCTTGTAATAAAACATGCCCCAAATTGGACAATTTTCTTTAGCACGACATATATGTGACATGTCGTGACACCATGCCAAGTTTCATGATTTTCCAGTGAGTTTTGGATTTACGTGTCGGAGTAAATGACCACGGGTAGCCTAGCCGGCTCCCCCTGGGACCTCTGAAAAAATTATAAGCCAATCAAGCCCTCCAACATCCAAGACGCGGGGCCACCTTCCCCTGGCCGGCTGACTCTCAGGCCGGCTATCAAGAGGCGGCCCGGCCCTAAAACCTACAGGGAGAAGGCCACAAGAGGGCCGGCTCCCAAGGAGCCGGCCACCAGAGGGCCGACTCCGCGGAGCCGGCCACGAGAAGGCCGACTCCAAGAAGCCGGCCCCCCAGCAAGCGGCCAAGGCCGCACCCTCAGAATCTGCACCCACATAACGGTGATGAGACGGGGCGTGGCTACAGTGAAGCCTGCCACCCCCACATCCCGGAGCGCGCATGGCCACAGTGCGCTGTCTGGGCGGACCATCACCCGTCCGTGGCGACTTGTTGCCATCTTGACCATGACGTCACCCACGAATTTGTCGAAGACGACCCAGCGGTGGCCCCCAGTTAGAGAGATGCCGAAGGCGGCACGGTCTCCCCCAGTCGGCCTGAGATATGGCCGGCTTCCCATAGCTGGCTTGTTCCCTCCCTCGAAGGAAGCGCCTCATTAAGGAGACAATACGAGGTGAGACTACAGTGATCGCCGCCAAGGCGGCGGCACTGTAGCCATGCTTACCCCGACAAAGCCCTCGTCATCAGGATTGAGGCAACAGTAACCAGCCCCCGACCAGGCCCTCAGCAGTGGGGCCAGCTTGTCGACCAAGAAGCCGGCAGTCGGCGGGACCCACCAGTCGGCCCGGGCGGAGAAGCCGGAGAAGCCATGAGCGAGACATCGACGGGCTAGGGCCCACGCCCAACCGGATTACCATTGTACCCACAGGGGTAGGCCTATATAAACCCCCAGGCTCCCATGCAAAGGGGATCTCACGAGAGTTTTAGACACCACATAGAGGGAAGAGGAGAGCTAGCCTAGCCGTTCTTCTTCCTCTCATCGAACAGCTCAAGGAGCCCTTGTAGCCACTTGTTCATCTAGTGATCATGCGGAGACCCTTGAGCAGCGATGAGGTGTTATCTCCACGGAGAGCCCCAAGCCGGGTAAGATTCGTCAGCGTGCATGTCTTCGCCTCATCCCGTTTCCAGGCACCGGCGACGTCTTATTGGCTCCCACAATGATAAGCCACCCGTTGGCATATGTCGCACCTACCACCCGATATTTGGTGCCCACCGTGGGGCCAGGTGCACCGTCATCCGGAGACCTGTTCTGGACGGGAACCCTTTTCCTCCCCAAATGGCGTAGCTAACACAAGACGCCCGATGGCGCTGCCTGACAGCTGCAAGGCGTCGCTGACGCCTGCGCGGTGAGCTGCCTCACCGATCTTCTTGGCGAGGCTCGCATCTCCGACGAGCCCGCCTCCGGCGCTGGCACAGGCTGCCTCGAGAGCCACCTCGTCAGCCTCCTCGACCAACTCCACGTCTCCAGCGAGCCCGCTGTGGATTTGGAGTCGGTTGGCTCCACCGACCCGATGCTTGTCGACTCTGACACGGCATCACTCGACGCTTTCCCCACCAACGTTGTGATCTACAACGACCCGCTCCCCCGAGCCGACAGCTGTGGCAGTGCCATCACCGAGGTGCTGGTCATCAGTCACGGCGGTGCCTCTGGCGAGAACGCCCAGGACGCCCTGCAAACGGCAGTCCATGACTTGTCCGTCCCCCTCCCGGCCGACGCCGACGCCGAAACACTGGAGGCACACCACCTCGCCCTCACGGCGGAAGGCCGGAGGTTAGCCTCCATGAGGCGCCTCACTGAGGCTCACCAGCGCGAAGTCGACCGCGCCGCCTTCGGCACGCCGCCTCCTGACGGGCCGAGCCGAATCGGCGCCATCAAGCAGCGTGGCGCAGCCGTCGCCGACATGCTAGGAGTTGACCGCCCAGTCTACGCCACGCCCCTCGAGAATCTGCGCGCCGCCCAGGCGGCCGTGGACGAGCTGAATGAACTGGGGGCCGAAGAGCTCCCCCACATGACCAGACGCATCCAGCAGCTGATCGGAGCTGCTGCGCAGCGGCACAAAGCCGGCGTCCGCGCGGAGAGTCCTCCCCCGCGCCGAGAGCACGACGCAACGTCACGAACGCCGACTGCGGGCAAAACCCGCGCGCGGCAAGAAAAAGAGTCGGCTGCCAGCCACAGCCGAACCCGGATCTCCATCGAGCATGATGTAGAAGGCCGCCCTCGAGCCGTGGAGCGACGAGGCAACCCGCCTCCTCCTCCGCCTCGTGGGGAGAGATATCCCACCCCGCCGCCTGTCACGCATCTGACTCTCAGCGGCCGACTAGGTCGCCGTGAAGGAGTCGGCTAGAACGATGCTCGCCACCGGATCGACCGCCTAGCGCGATCCCTGGCACTAGAAGAGGAAGACGATGTCGGCCCGCCTTGTTTCGGCCCCCGCATCCGCGATGAGCCCTTCCCCAAAGGGTTCTCGCTCCCAAGAGACACGCCCAAGTACAACGGCTGTGTGAAGCCGGAGGATTGGCTGATCGACTACTCCACTGCGGTCAGCATAGCGAACAGCAATAGGCGCATTGCCGTGAAATATGTGCCCCTCATGCTTCAAGGCACGACACGAACCTGGCTCAACAACCTTAAGCCGTATAGCATCAACAGCTGGCTAGACTTCACAGAAGCCTTTATCCGCAACTTCACCAGCACCTACAAGCGTGCTCCCATGCCCAGACAACTCTCCTTGTGCGTACAAGGACCCACCGAATCAACTCGCGACTACCTCACGTGCTGGGCCAAGCTTCGCAACTCCTGCGAGGGGGTGCACGAGGTTCAAGCCATAGAGTACTTCACCTGCGGGTGCCGAGAAGGCACCCTCCTCAAGCACAAGCTTCTCTGCGACGAGCCTACTACCCTTGACGAGCTGCTAGTCATAGCGGACAAGTACGCCACAGTCGACTCCTCGATGAAAACCGAGCTCCGGGTGGATGCCTCCGGGAAGGTACTCAACCCGGCTCCCAAGATGCCGTCCGGCGACTCCAACCGGTGCCCGTATCAGAGCGACAACAAGCGCAAGGGCCCCATGCCGCCTTCAACCAGTCGGCAGGTGGCCACAGTCGAAGACGAACAGCCCGAGGGGCGGCCCGCGCCCAAGAAGCAGAAGGGCGGCAGGCCGGCTTGGCAGCCGGCCTTCTCCTACGAGCAGGCCCTTGACGCCCCATGCAAGTTCCACAGCGGCCGGCCGTCCAACCACACGACCCGGAAGTGCCACTGGCTCACGCGAATCTCCAAGGGCGAAGGGCTAGCGCCGCCTCCGCCAGCTGGTCAGCCGCCTCCAGCCCCTCAATAGCCGGCCGCTCGACCAGCGGTCGGAACCGTTCAAGACGAGTTCCCTGACGAGCATGCCGCCTACGTCATCTTTACAAGCCAACCCAAAGACCGGCGCAGCAGGCGCCGACAGCGCCAAGAGGTCAATGCGGTCACCTCCAACACCCCCGAGTACATGCACTGGTCTGAAAGGCCTATCAGCTGGAGCCGGGCCGACCACCCAGAGGTGATGCCGTCCCCCGGCTCTTATGCCTTGGTTTTGGACGCCACCCTCGCTATAGACAGGCGTGCTGCCCGATTCTCCCGCGTGCTGATAGACGGCGGGAGCAGCATCAACATCCTGTACCGTGACACCATGGAGAAGATAAACATCAAGACGAAGCAGCTCATGCCTAGCCGGACCGTGTTCCATGGCATTGTACCCGCCCGTCCTGCTCACCAATCGGCAAGATCAAGATAGATGTTCTCTTTGGGGACAAGGATCATTTCCGCCGAGAAGCGATCTGGTTTGAAGTGGTAGACCTTGAGAGCCCCTATCATGCACTGCTTGGCCGACCTGCTCTGGCCAAGTTCATGGCTGTACCCCACTACGCCTACCTCAAGATGAAGATGCCAAGTACCAAGGGCATCATCACCATATTTCCGGCGATTACAAGAAATCCTCCGAGTGCGCTGCAGCCAGCAGCCGGCTGGCCGAGTCCCTTGTGATCGCTGAAGAAAAGAAGATGTTGGACCGAGTCGTGGCCATGGCTGGCAAGCAGCCAGCCCTGTCCCCCGACCCCAAGGAATGTGATGCCCAAGGTTCTTTCCAGCCGGCCAAGGAAACGAAGAAGATACCTCTGGACCCGGAGCACCCAGAAAGGTTTGCCGTCATTGGGGCAAACACGACAGCAAATAGGAAGGCGAGCTCGTCGATTTCCTCTGTGAGAATCGGGACATCTTTGCATGGTCCCCCAAGGACATGCCGGGTGTTCCGAAGGAATTCGCCGAGCACAAGCTACACGTCCGAGCAGATGCAAAACCCAGTCAAGCAGCCCCTCCGCCGACTGTTGGAAGAGAAGAGAAGGATTGTAGGAGAAGAAATAGCCCGGCTCCTAGCAGCCGGCTTCATAATGGAGGTGTTCTTTCCGGAATGGCTTGCCAACCAGTCCTCGTGCTGAAGAAGAATAACAAGTGGTGCATGTGTATAGACTACACAAGCCTCAACAAAGCCTGCCCCAAAGATCCTTTCACCTTGCCAAGGATTGATCAAGTGATAGACTCCACAGCCGGATGCGAGCTGCTGAGTTTCTTGGATGCCTACTCGGGCTACCACCAGATAAAGTTGGACCCAATGACCGCTGAAGACCGCCTTCATCATGCCATTGAGCTTTACGCTGCGACTATGATATTCGGCTTGAGAAATGCCGGTGCCACTTTTCAGCGTTGCATGCAGAAGTGCCTCCTCAAGCAACTCGGCAGAAATGCCCACGTCTATGTAGACGATATCGTGGTGAAGACGGAGAAGCACGGCACCCTGCTGGAAGACCTCAAGGAAACGTTTGAGAACCTGCGCCGGTTTAAGATCAAGCTCAACCCCGAGAAATGCGTGTTCGGAGTACCAGCCGGCCAACTTCTAGGCTTCCTGGTCTCCGAACGCGGCAGAGAATGCAACCCAGTAAAGATCAAAGCCATTGAGAGAATGGAGATTCCCACCAAGCTGCGAGACGTCCAGAAGTTTACCGGGTGCCTGGCCTCCCTGAACCGCTTTATCAGCCGGCTTGGAGAAAAGGCTCTCCCCCTCTACCGACTCATGAAGAAAACCACTCACTTCGGGTGGAACGACCAAGCCGACCAAGCTTTCCACGAGCTAAAGAAGATGATGGCCACGCTGCCTGTCTTGGCGGCGCCGACTGAGAAAGAGCCCATGCTCCTTTACATTGCCGCCACCAGCCGGGTGGTCAAGACCGGCCATCGTGGTCCAGCGCCTGGAAGAAGGCCGAGCTCAGCCAGTCCAGAGGCCGGTGTATTACTTAAGTGAAGTACTGTCCACCTCGAAGCAGAACTACCCGCACTACCAGAAGATGTGCTATGGTGTGTACTTCGCCGCCAAGAAGCTCAAGCCCTACTTTCAAGAGCACCCAATCACGGTCGTATGCACCGCCCCGCTCACCGAGATCATAGGCAGCCGGGACGCATCCGGTCGGGTGGCAAAATGGGCCATTGAGCTGGCCCCTTACACGATCTTCTACCAGCCTCAGACCGCCATCAAGTCCCAAGCATTGGCCGACTTCCTCGCCGACCGGGCCGAGACTCAAAGACTGCCACCGCTCCCGACTCCACTCATTGGCGGATGCACTTCGATGGGTCCAAGATGCGCACCGGCTTGGGAGCCGACATCATCCTCACCTCTCCCAAAGGCGACAAACTCAGATACACATTGCAAATTCATTTTGCCGCCTCCAACAATGTGGCCGAGTACGAGGCGCTCATACACGGGCTCCGGCTAGCCAAAGAGCTCGGCATCCGCCGGATCCTGTGCTATGGCGACTCGGATTTGGTAGTCCAGCAATCATCTGGCGACTGGGACGCCAAGGACGCAAACATGGCAAGCTACCGCTTCCTCGTTCAGCAAATCAGCGGGTATTTTGAAGGATGCGAGTTCCTCCACGTGCCACGGGCCGACAACGAGCAAGCAGATGCCCTGGCACGAATAGGCTCCACTCGACAAGCTATACCAACCGGCGTCTCTCTCCAACGCCTCCTCAAGCCGTCTATCAAGCCATCTCCGGATCCGATTCCATCTTCGTGCCGCTTAACCCTGACACAGCCGGATCCGGCCTGGGGAACCAAGCAGGCGGCCCGGGGACTTCGATAGGCGGCTCGGGGACTGCCATAGTCGCACCCGGCCCAGGGACTTCAGAACCCGGCCCGAGGACTACGATAGTCGGCCCGGTGACGGCGTCAACACCACAGGCGGTTGCCGAATCCAGCTCTTCACCACCCAGCCCACCCGCCCTGGTCGTAGTTGCCGTGTTGGCTATAGAAGAAGTCACAGCTCCATCATGGGCTCAGCCCATCCTCAACTTCCTGGTAAACAGAGAACTGCCGGCTGACGAGATCGCGGCAAGACAAGTCCAACGCCGAGCCGGAGCATACACAATTGTTAACAGAGAGCTCGCCGACGCAGCGATTGCCACGGGAGTCTTCCAGCGCTGCGTCAAGCCAGAGAAGGGCATAGCAATCCTCAAGGACATTCACCAAGGCGAATGCGGCCACCACGCAGCCTCAAGATCACTTGTTGCCAAAGATTTCCGCCATGGATTCGTTTGCCCGACTGCTTTGGACGACACCAAGGATTTGGTCAAACATTGCAAAGGGTGCCAAGTCTTCAGCTCCAAGCAACACCTGCCGGCTTCGGCACTCAAGACCATTCCCCTCACCTGGCCTTTCGCCGTCTGGGGACTGGACATGGTGGGCACGTTCAAGACGGCGCGCGGCGGCATGACACATCTGCTCGTCGCCGTGGATAAATTTACCAAGTGGATTGAAGCGAAGCCGATTAAGAAGCCGAATGGGCCGACTGCCTCATCGCAGATATTACAACTCGGTACGGCGTGCCACACAGCATCATCACCGACAACGGCACGAATTTTGCCAAGGGAGCATTGGCACGTTTCTGCGCGACGCAGGGCATCCGACTGGACCTAGCGTCCGTTGCCCACCCGCAGTCAAACGGCCAAGTCGAGCGAGCCAACGGCCTCATCCTTTCCGGCATCAAGCCCCGACTAGTCGTGCCACTGGAGCGTTCGGCCGGCTGTTGGCTCGACAAGCTGCCGGCCGTCCTCTGGAGTCTGCGCACTACCCCGAACAAGTCAACCGGCTTCACCCCTTTCTTCCTTGTATATGGTGCCGAGGCTGTCATCCCAACTGACATCGAGTTCGACTTGCCTCGGTTGACCATGTACACGGAAGCAGGGGCCAAGGAAGCACGAGAAGACGGCGTCGACCTGCTGGAAGAAAGCCGGCCGTTAGCCCTCAGCCGGTCCGCCATCTACCAGCAGGGTTTGCGCCGCTACCACAGCCGGAAGGTCAAGCCAAAATCCTTCCAAGAGGGTGACCTTGTGCTCCGGCTGATCCAGCAAACAGCCGGCCAGCACAAGCTCTCGGCCCCTTGGGAAGGCCCCTTCGTTATCAGCAGAGCATTGGGAAACGACTCATACTACCTGATCGACGCACAGAAGCGGAAGGCACGAAAGAAAGATGATTCCGGCAAGGAGTCGGAGCGACCATGGAACGCCAACCTCCTCCGAAGATTTTACAGTTAAAATGCAGTATGTATCACGCTACCCTTTTTGTACTAAGTATGAGACAATAGGCCCCCCGAGGAGCACTCGGGGACTGCCATCTTTTATCTATGAATGAGGAGTATCATGCTTATGATTATGTCACTACATTCTTTATTCTCGTCTGGCACCGGGTTCGACCCGGTCGGCCGGGACTTGCCATATAAGTTATATTCAAGTTCCACCTGCAGTCAGATAAGTAGTGTGCGGCACCCAAGCCCTCTCTTGTCGAAAGTCGCAGCTCGAAGAACTGATCGTCTACCGGCAAGAGTCAAAGGCAGGAAAGGATGCCCACACGAAAAACGGCTAAGGACTAACAAACTTGTATAACAAAAGCCGGCTTCCTCCCATCGCCGACCGGCTACCAGAGTAGCCGGCCGGCCGGCTTCCCATTCACCTTGCCACAATCTAAGAAAGCTCAAGTACCTATCTTCCCAAAAATGGCTAAGTTCCTCCTCACCACAGATCGCAGAGCAAATTGCTCGGGCCGGGAAGGCGGCGACCAAGGAAAGGCGGCAAAGGAAACATCCTAAGGATAAAAAGCAAATACCAATGGAAGCCAAACACATGCATGATTATATTTACACAAAAGCCTTCGAAAGGCCGGTATTCAACATAGTTTGAATACACCCCCAGTGGGTGGAACTGCGCGAATTTAATAAAAAGTTGTTCAAAGAGTAACAGCAGGAAAGCAAGAACGGCAGATCAGGCCAAGGGAGCGATGAGCGAGTCGGGCAGGCCGGCGGAGGTGGCAGTGCTGGCTGGAGGAGTGGCCGGCTGGCGGGTCTCGGCCTGATCATCACCTCTGACAGACGGCGCGCTCGCACGCGCCTCGTTGCTGGAGGCACAATCAGGCCGAAGCTGGCTGGTCGCTTCGCCGTCAGGCACGACGTCTTCGCTGCCCTCCCCTTCTTCGTCTTCGCCTTTGTCACTGGAAGCGATCTCCTCCGCCGAGTCCTCACCTTCCACCGGGTTCAGCCCGAACCACTCCTCCGGCTGGGCGACGCCGTTGTCATTCACCTCAGGAGCAAAAATGCTGGTGTCGGTATAATCGGCGATCGCCGAGGCGCGTTGGATGATAGCCGGCCGCACCGCCACCAGCTCCTCGTCGGCCTCCTGCCGCCAGTGGTGCTTAGGCTAAGCTTCAGCCAGGATACCAGCTCGGACGAACTCCAGCGCCCGCCGCACCGGACCGAGCAGCGAAGCCTTCCAGCCTCGAAGCTGCCAACCGCAACCTCCAGCCCGGTCGGCAGTCCGACTGGGGTACGGGAATAGCCTCGGCGGGCCAGAGGGCGGTCGGCACTTGCGCCCGACGTCAAGGCGGCGGAGCATGCGGTGAGCCGTTGCGGTCGGGCCTGGATAGCCGGTTGCTCCTCAAGCGTCCGGTGGCATCTGGCGCGATCTCGACTTCGGCTGCCGGGTGCCTCACGATGGGCCTCGATGGCTTGGCCGGCGACGGAGTAATCGGGAAAGTAATCGCCAAGAACAAAGAAGCAGCATGTAATCAGAAGATAAACAAGAAGCAAGGAAAGGGGCGAGAAGGAAGGCGGCTTACTGTCGATCATATCCTCAACCCGGCCATAGCCCTTGCTCAGCGCTTGCTTCGCCTCGGCCCAGCTCGCCGCCTCGGTCTCGAACTCGGCTTTGAGGGCAGCCTCGCTGTCCTGCACCTTCTTCAGGGCCGCCTTATGGCTCTCCTCCTGGTCGGCTAGTCTCTTGGCCAGGCGGTCACGTTCCTGGGCCAAGGCGCTGCACTCAGCCTCCTTGGCACGAAGGCGATGCAGGCCCGCCTAGCTGCTCCCTCAAGTCGACGTTGGCCTCTGCAAGCATGGAGAAAAAGGAAAAAGCAATAAGGAAGAAGTCGTCAGGGAAGATCCGACTCGACTGCTCAGCAGTCGGCCCGAATCTCAGGGACTACACCCAGTGGGTGCGCTGACGTGCCCCCACGTGAGATAAAATAAACAAGGCACTCACTCCGACTATTAGTCAGGTCGGTGGCCTTCTGGCTCAGCTCCTGGGCCTGGGAGTTGAAGGCAGCTGCGCGGAGGTTATGATACTCCTGAAAATCAGACGGAGTGCGGATAAGAATAAAATAGCCGCCAAGGCCTACTAGAAGTTCCAAGCCGCCTGCTCAGCAGCGGACTTGGAACTCGGGGACTACACCCAGTGGGTGCACTGACTCGCCCCCACGGAAGAAATCAAGAAAGAAATCGACCAAGGCTAGAAGACTCACCCGGATGACCGCGCGCGTCGTGAGAAACTCCTGGGTGTACCGCTGCAGCGAGACGGTCTGGGTCTGAAGCCGGCGACGGACCTCCTGCGCCGCCACGTTCAGCTCGTTCGTTCCACTGCTGGGCGTCCACTCGGACGTGCTGGCGCTGGCCGCCTCAGATCCTGCGCTGCTGAAGCCGGGCGCCTGCTGGCCCTCTCGTGGGTTCGGCGAGGGCGCCTCCGCGACACCCGCTGAGGCGGCGATCGCACCACAAGATCCGCCCGCCGCCGCCCCGCTGACCCGGCCGCCAGCGCCACAGCAGATCGGCCGCCTAGGCCCGTTCCAGTCAGCGCCGACCATGGCGCCTCCTCCAGGATGATCACGTCGTCTTCCCTCCTCTCCATCACCGGCCGGTCGCGGTCGGCTTCCTCCGATGGGGCATGGGGATGTTGGGAGCCATGGCACGGAGGGGAATGACGAGCTGCAGAGGCTGATTGCGCAGAACCTCCGCCTCCCTCTCGGCGGCCGCGGCCTCCGCCTGAGCCTTGGCCGCTGCGTCGGCTTTCGCTTCGGCCGACTTCTCCTTCGCCTCCTGGGCGGCTCTCCGCTCCTCCGCTTCCCGCGCCTCCCGCGCGTTCCGCTCCGTTGCCTCCATGAGGTCGGCGCGGGGATCCACGCAGCGGGAGCTCGAGGACCCTCCCGTCGGTCTGACTATGGAGGCGGCAGAAACTCGTTCGAGGGAAAGCGGCGCTCTGATCGGCAAATCAAGAAGAAGGCTCAGAAGAGCCTCAACCCAAGAAGACAATGAAAAAGCACGAGACATTCAACACTTACGCCGAGACTGCCTGTGGCTGCTTCACCACCTTGCGGAAGCGGGCCGCTTTCGCGGCCGCCTCATCCCGCTTAGTCGCCCCCGTGGAACCCTTGGGTTTTTTTGGCCGGCTGCCGAAGAGGCTCGGCCCGGCCCGACGTTTTTGCGCGCCACCCCGAGCAGCTGGCGCGGCAGAAGGTCCCGCTCCTTGGCGATCGCCCGCCGGCTGGCGGCGCGGGATGGCTTCGGCTTCATCATCGTCCGGCCAGTCCTCAAAGCCGGCCGCGAGCTCGGGGCCGCCCGCCTCTCCGTCGGCTCCGACTATGGCATCGTCCATGGTGGCCGCCCCCAGATCTGGATCGTCGGGGTCATCCATCGTACGGTCGGCCATGAACTGGCGTTCCGGCCCTGCGGCCCCAGCCGCCGGTCGAAGAAGGGGGTTCTGCTCAAAGACAAGCCGGCTAGTCAAAAGTCGGCCGCCATGAACCCGACAACAAAATAAGAAGAAAAGAAGGAAAACTCACCATAGGCGGGGGATCAGCCCGAGAATACGGCGCCTTGCCGTACTGCCACTCCTCGGTGAGCTTGCAGTTGGAGATGTAGTTCACCATGTAAGACACCTCGTCACGAGGCATCTCCTTGGTGCTCAGCCGGCATGGGTCGAAGCGGCCATTCATCTAGCAGATCATGTGCGGCCGGCCTTGGAGCGGGAGCACCCGACGCTCCACGAAGGTGGCGACCAGGTCGGCCCCGACCAAGCCCTCCGATTGGACCATCACCCGGAGCCGGGTGACAGAAGTGTTCCTAGCCAGAGAGAGCGACCTGGCTCGGTAGGACCAAGACGGCTGCCTCCCAGCTGGCGGGCCGGCTACGTAAGACGGCAGATAGATGAAGTCACCTTGCAGGGCGACATTCTTCACGTAGAAGTACGATTGCTGCCAGAGCTTCACCGACTGGATCGGCGGGATAGGCGGAAAAGGGTTGTTGTCGGCTGACCTCCGCATGATGATGAAGGCGCCACAGGGGGCGGGCACACCCGCGGAGACGGTGTCAAGCTTGCACTGGAAGAACTCCCCAAAGAGCTCAAGGGTGGGGAGGACGCCAAGAAAACCCTCGCACAGGGTGACGAAGGCCGACATCAGCATCACCGTGTTGGGGGTGAGATGATGCGGCTGGAGGATGTAGAACACGAGGAAGGAGTGGAAGAACCTGCTCGCCGGCAGGCCGAGGCCGCGTAGGCAGTGTGAGCACAAGATGACCCGCTCGCCCTCCTCCGGCACCGGCGAAACCTCCGCCTCCGGCGTGAGGCGGGTCTTCACGTAGCCCTCGCCCGGCAACCACCGCGTCTTGCGAAGCCAATCGATGTGGTCCTCATGGACGTTGGAGCCATCCCACGAGCTAGATAGCGCCATGGAAGCGAGAGGAAGCGAGAGAGGAGCAGCGGCGGAGAGCGCAACCACGCTGCGGCGGAGCTTCGGCAAACCAAGAAGGTCGACAGCGAAACGGCACGGCGGTGAGGGCGCTGCGGCGGCGGAAGAAAGGAGAAGGAGGTAGAAGGAAGGGTGGAGCGAGGGCGAGCGTGCGAGCGTCTGCCGCTCTCCCCTCCCCCTACTTATAGGCTCGTGCGACGGAGCCGAGGAGGAGAGGCATGGGAGAACATGGGATTAACTGCGCCCACTCCCCCATGTTCCGCGATTATTGCGCCCTAAAGGCGTGCTAAAACCGCCGCAGGAAGGCGAGCGGTCCGTTCGGGCCACAGAGGATCCGCACATGGGCCGAGGCCTAGGTATGGCGGGCCCGAGCCTGCGGGGACGTCCTGTCGCGCGCATGGGCTGGCAGGCCTTTTTGGCCACATGGCGCACGGGGTGGCGCGCGGTCAACGCGCGATTCGGCTCGCGTTCTCACCTTTGGGCTGCAGAACTTCCCGAAGACGGCGCACCCGCTCAAAGCCGGCTCCTAGCTGCCGGCACCTCAGGATAGGAAGCTGGTCGAGCTTCTCGTCCTCCTTTCAGCCTTGAAGCTCAACCAGCTTCGGGGACTACTATCGGAGTAAATGACCACGGGTATCCTAGCCGGCTCCACCTGGGACCTCTGAAAAAATTATAAGCCAATCAAGCCCTCCAACATCCAAGACGCGGGGCCGCCTTCCCCCGGCCGGCTGACTCTCAGGCCGGCTATCAAGAGGCGGCCCGGCCCTAAAACCTACAGGGAGAAGTCCACAAGAGGGCCGGCTCCCAAGGAGCCGGCCACCAGAGGGCCTACTCCGCGGAGCCGGCCACGAGAAGGCCGACTCCAAGAAGCCGGCCCCATAGCAAGCGGCCAAGGCCGCACCCTCAGAATCTGCACCCACATAACGGTGATGAGATGGGGCGTGGCTACAGTGAAGCCTGCCACCCCCACATCCCGGAGCGCGCATGGCCACAGTCGCCCGTCTGAGCGGCCATCACCCGTCCGTGGCAACCTTTGTTGCCATGTTGACCATGACGTCACCCACGACATGCTGTCAGTACGACCCGCAGGCGGCGGACCCCCCCCCCCCCCGTTCAGAGAGATGCCCGAAGGCGGCTCGGTCTCTCCCAGTCGGCCTGAGATATGGCCGGCTTCCAATAGCTGGCTTGTTCCCTCCCTCGAAGGAAGCACCTCATTAAGGAGACAAGACGAGGTGAGACTATAGTGATCGCCGCCAAGGCGGCGGCACTGTAGCCATGCTTACCCCGACAAAGCCCTCGTCATCAGGATTGAGGCAACAAGAATCAGCCCCCGACGGGCCCTCAAGGTGGGGCCACTTTGTCGACCAAGAAGTCGACGGTAGCGGGACCCACCGGCCAGGGCTGGGCCGGCGGAGAAGCCGGCGAGCGTAGACACTGACGGCTAGGGCCCACGCCCAGCCGGATTACCATTGTACCCCTAGGGGGTAGGCCTATATAAACCCCCCAGGGCACCCATGCAAAGGGGGATCTCTGAGAGTTTTAGACACCACATAGAGGGAAGAGGAGAGCTAGCCTAGCCGTTCTTCTTCCTCTCATCGAACAGCTCAAGGAGCCTCTTGTAGCCACTTGTTCATCTAGTGATCATGCGGAGACCCCGCAGAGCAGCAGTAGGGGTGTTATCGGAGAGCCCCGAAGTTGGGAGAGCTAGCCTAGCCGTTCTTGTTCCTCTCATCGAACAACTCAAGGAGCCTCTTGTAGCCACTTGTTCATCTAGTGATCATGCGGAGACCCCGCAGAGTAGCAGTAGGGGTGTTATCGGAGAGCCCCGAAGTTGGGTAAGATTCGCCGGCGTGCATGTCTTTGCCTCATCCCGTTTCGAGGCACCGGCGACGTCTTATTGGCTCCCACAATGATAAGCCACCCGTTGGCATATGTTGCACCTACCACCCGACATTACGGGGATTTGAAAACCGAGATTCTCAATGTTTGAGGCCGACCCAGGATGCCGAGACGATTGTAATTCATTCCCATTCCTTCAATGAGACCTAAACATGCACCCAAGGACACATGTATTTTTTTTCTAGAACTTTTGGTGCACTGGATCATGTGCTTGTAGTTCAGATTTGAATTATGGACATTAAATGCCTAGAAAACTCAGTTATAATGTATAAAAAGGCCAAACAAACCCTGAATAATTTCAAATTTCAGCACGAATCTCCTGTTGTTCCATGTTGCGTGTAGAAAAAAATACAAGGCAAGAAGAGGCAGCGATTATTGTTTCGCCCACAAGGGGGGCACGTTTCCCTCTCGGAACCACGAGGCTTCTTGAGAGAAGATTCGGTTTGTAAGAGGATTGTAATAAAATTTGCCCCAATGACATTTTTTTTACCATGACATATATGTGCCATGTTGTGACACCATGCCAAGTTTCATGATTTTCTGGTGAGTTTGGATTTACGGGGATTTAAAACAGAGATTCCCAATGTTTGAGGTCGAGCCAGGACACCGACATGGTTGTAATTCATTCTCATTCCTTGCGAGGGACCTAAGCATGCACCCAAGGACTCATGTATGATTTTTCTAGCCATTTTGGTGCACTGGATCATGTTTTTGTAGTTCAGATTTGAATTGTGGACATTAAATGCCTAGAAAACTCAATTGATGTATAAAAAAGGCCAAATAAACCCTGAATAATTTCAAATTTTAGCATGAATCTCCTGTTGTACCATGTTGCCTGTAGAAAAACATACAAGGTGAGAAGAGACCGCGTTATCGTTTCACCCACAAGGGGGACACATTTCTCTATCAAAACCACAAGGCTTCTTGAGAGAAGCTCTGGTTTGTAAGAGGCTTGTAATAAAACTTGCCCCAAGTTGGAAAATATTTTTACCACGACATATATGTGCCATGTTGTGACACCATGCCAAGTTTCATTATTTTTTGGTGAGTTTTGGATTTACGGGGATTTAAAAACCGAGATTCCCAATGTTTGAGGCCGAGCCAGGACGCCGAGACGGTTGCAATTCATTTCCATTCCTTGCATGGGACCTAAAGATGCACCCAAGGATACATGTATGATTTTTCAAGCCATTTTGGTGCACTGGATCATGTATTTGTAGTTTAGATTTGAATTATGGACATTAAATGCCTAGAAAACTCAATTAATGTATAAAAAAGGCCAAACGAACCCTGAATAATTTCAAATTTCAGCACGAATCTCCTGTTGTTCCATGTTGCTTTTAGAAAAAAATACAAGGTGAGAAGAGGCAGCGATTATTATTTCGCCCACAAGGGGGACACGTTTCCCTATTGGAACCACAAGGCTTCTTGAGAGAAGCTCCGATTTGTAAGAGGCTTGTAATAAAACTTGCCTCAAATTGGACAATTTTTTTACCACGACATATATGTGCCATGTCATGACACCATGCCAAGTTTCATGATTTTCTGGTGAGTTTTGGATTTACAGGTATTTGAAACCGAGATTCTCAATGTTTGAGGCCGAGCCAGGACGCCGAGACGGTTGTAATTCATTCCCATTCCTTGTATGGGACCTCATGCACCCAAGGACACATGTATGATCTTTCTAGCCATTTTGGTGCACTGGATCATGTTTTTGTAGTTCAGATTTGAATTATGCACATTAAATTAATGTTTAGAAAACTCAATTATAATGTATAAAAAAGGCCAAACGAACCCTGAATATTTAAAGCAGTTCTGGTCAACCGTCTGGCACCCGTGGGTAAGCACTGTGCGCACGTGTCATGCTAGCTCGCGCTTCCTTCTTTACTAAATTATCCACATTAATGGTGTTATATATCCAAACACGCTACCGTTTCCCGCCACTCCTCCCATCGGTTTCTCGCCTCTTCTCCCATCGGTTTTACGCTGCCAGTGTGAGTGCTCATGGAAGGCTAGGCGGCGACACACCGGTCATGTAAATATTGCACACAATCTCTAAAAGCACAAACCTGTGTGATAGTAGGTTGTAGGTACCACACGGTGACCAGCGTGAAATGCCTTAAAGGCAAGGAGGCAACTCTTATCAGCAAGGGGAGGCTTCCCACCCGCTAGCCAAGTCGAGTAGAACGCAGAAGTTAAGCATGTTGGGGCTGGAGGAGTCTAAGGATGGGTGACCCGGTGGGAAGCTGCATATCTCAAGCTTCATTTAAGCGCCATGATATGGTCATTACAGACATTTAGCATCTAAATGTGTCTGTAGTGACCTGTCATGTCGATTATATAACCTTGGGATCCTATTTTGGTAATTTGTAGAATACTGTTTTTTTCTTTTTATTTCTTGTTCTAAAAAATCGGAGAATAAATGATCGAGATCTGTGGGCCCACACAATCTATCCCTTTGACCCAACGTACGGGAATAGTTTGACCATGATGGGTTCCTCATCTAACCCTTTGACCCAACGTATAAGAAGGGTTTGACCATGACGATTTCCTCTTGCTTTGTGTTCCATGTTAGGTCAAATGAAGTTTTAGCACATGTGTTGGATGATACCCCCTCCCCCTGCCTCGAAGTTGAGGAACTGGCATCATACGTCTTGAACCTGGCTTAGGGGTATGGTGTTCGGTTTGTAATGTAGTTGGAGCCCCATCGAAGTTCTGCATTGGGGATTTGAGCAGATCACACACCACCTTACCCAAACATATTTTTGGGCCGCATGTAGGGTATAGGGGATTTTCCGATCAACCCCGTCTCCCTTGTGCGGTTTTAGATGACACACATATCCGTGGGCTCCCCGGGGTCTATATATATATATATAAATATATATCATCCCTTTGACCGATAACGAGGGGGGTTTGGCCATGAATGGATCCCTCCTAGTTCGAGTTAGGGCGGGTCAAGGTGAAATGTTCGAGCAAAGTTCGAGCTCATGTGTTCTCAGGATTCCCTCCCAGGCGCTCGAATAGGTGGGTTGGACCGACACTGTACCCTACGCATGTCGTCCTTAAATACCTAGCTTTCATGGGGGTTGTCTGTATCGAGAGGCAAGCCCCACATATAAATTGTACATTATTTGATATTTAAAACACATCACCCCTTCCAACGTACATCATTTTGGGCCACATGCAGGCGGTGCTAGTTTTGTGGCCCCTCTCGTGCGATTTTTGATGATGCTCCAATCTATTGGCTCAAGCAGTGTATTTATATCCATTTTTTATCGACAACAATAGGTCGCTTGACCAAGCGATAGATTCACTAGTCCGTCTTATGGTAGGTCATGGCAACACGCATGTATGACCAAAGTATAAGTACATGCATGTGTTCCGCCAACACGAAGTGGGGGATGGGGCAAGCACCCTAGCTAGCTACGACCTTAGACTGTCATTATAGATATATCCAAGGGGAGCTTTCCTGTTTGCGAGGCAGGTGTCACCAAAGTTGTGCAATGTGTATTTAAACATCACACTCTTTATTCCTACATATATTTTGGCCACCTCCAAGTGGTTGTTGACTTCTGGCCCCTCTCAACGATCTTCGCGACGCGCCCACCCGTGGGCCCGTGCGGTCAAAGTTGTGAATTGGGAATTTGAACATCACAGACCACCATTTTCATTCATATATACATTTGGGCCACATGCTAGTGTTGTTGTCTTCTGACCCTCTCTCACTTTTTTTGCTGCCAAATGGAAGACTCGGATGACACACAACGGACACAGGTGCGCTGGCTTAACCGTGTGTGATGCAAGTGCGCTGTAAAATCACCATGAGTGCACAAGCGCGAGCAAGGGTGGAGGTATTGGCTTAACCGTATGCGATGCAAGTGCGCTATAAAATCGCCACGACTGCGCAAGCGCAAGCAAGGGTGGATGTATTGGCTTAACCGTGTGTGATGCTAGTGCGCTGTAAAATCACCACGATCGCGCAAGCACGAGCATGGAGGTACTGGCTTAACCGTGTGCAATGCTAGTGCGCTGTAAAATGACCACGATTGCACAAGCTCAAGGCGGGTAGTTTATTTAGGATGAATTCTATGCCTGAGTCTAAAAATTAGGACGAAATGTGTGTGATAGACTAGCTAGCTAGAAATCTAAAAACAAACTACCCGCCTTGATGCGATGCAAAAATCGGCGGTTCCGCCGCTTTTCCTTATTATCATACACACATGTTCTTTTTGGACTGTGTGCGATCTTGGTTGCTCCCGGCTCACTTCAATTCCTTTACCCAAATTTTAGTAGCCGCGGTATTTTAACCATTGCCCCCACTCCTCCACCACTGACCTTATAGTAAAATTCTAGTAGCCGAGGCATTTGAACCGTCGCCCTCCCTCGTCCACAAACATCTCCACCCACCATTACTAAAAAATTTAGTAGCCGCGGCATATCCTCAAACACCACCCGCCCTCCACAGTGCAACCCCCCGCTTGAACTAGCTCGCCGCCGCCAACCCCTACCGGTCTGCCCATGCCTCCTAGCTTAGATAATAAAGTTCAGGTTACCCAGCGATTCCCATACCGTCGTCCCCCTGAGTTTTTATATGAGGCATGCGGTGTCCCTTCCCGCCAGATCCACATCCCCTACTCCAGAGAGTCGCAGCCTAAGCCCGACCACGTATCCCGAGGAGCCCGACGGGCGTACAACCGAAAAGAGGTTTATCACGGCCTCTTCGGTGGACGATGGCGAGGTGGCTGCCGTTCATCCCGACCTGTCGATCAGGAGCAACACCTCGTCGCGGAAGCCGGTGAGGATGTTGACTGTGTTGCCAAGCCGAAGGCTTCACGTCAGCGGGCTCGCGTATTACCGGATCTCCAAAAAGCTAGCTACGACATCAAGCTCGTCGACATCGACGGCTTCATGCGGGCCATGTCATAGGTTAACTAGTCCATCCCAACCCCTCTGGTTCAACCACTGCCGATCTCTTCGAAGGCCCCGCCGCTGATCTCCTCCGCCACACGGTCAATGAGTTGTGGCCCTTGTACGCCATCGAGCCCATTTTGTCATTTCTGAAGGACGCGTTCTATGGCTGCGGCTTGGGATCCTCAGTTGCCAAGTCAGATCTCATCGACCACGACCACGAGGAGGGCACACACAAAGGGTCTTCCAAGGTGAAACAACCCATCCGCGACATCAGAGATTGCACCATGGGTCTGTGCTCTTCCTACTGGAAGGATCTCGTCCATGACAAGTGAGGCAATATCCTATCAACAGTTTTACTTTTTCTAGCTAGCCAATCCGTACCCTTTGTTTTAGTAGTTTTTGCCATGTGGTGTTTCAACTATGCCGTGTTTAATTATTTCAGTTATGCAAAAATGCAATGTCCAATAGGGCTATGTGATGTTTAAGTATGAATTGTCCACTTCAGTATGATGAATGGCTATATTTGGTTGTTTATAGTGAGTATATGTCTTGTTTATCTGTATTTGCTTGTTAGGTTGGTTGCAGTGAGCATTTGTCCAGTTATCAAGCAGATGCCTTGTTTATCTATATTTGGTTGTTAGGTTGGCTGCAGTAAGCATTTGTCCAGTCTTCAAGCATATGCCTTGTTTATCTATATTTGGTTGCTAAGTTGGTTGCAATGAGCATTTGTCCAATTTTCAAGCATATGCCCTATTTATTTGTATTTGCTTGTTAGATTGGTTGCAGTGAGCCTCTGTCCAGTTATCAATGGCTATATTTGGTTTTTATACTGATCATATATGCCTTGTTTTTTTCCAGTTGTTCACAATGTGATGTTCATTATGTGCAAGTCTGAATTATGCAGTTCGATTTCATCAATACCAGTTTGAACAGCTATATTTGGTTCCTGTTATGCCTGGTGTAGTTAACACATGCCCTTTATTTCAGTTTTACACATTTATCTAGTGTGATGTTTAAGCATTAGCTACGTTCTATCCATTTTCAACAATACTAGTTTGAACCACAATATTCGGTGGCGGTTAAGCCTGTTGTAGTTAACATTCCCTTCCATTTTATATCCGCTGTAACAACATGCTGAAACCAACACATTCAAGCTATCATTTGGAGATTACCTTGGCTATATTTGTTTGATGTTAAGGTTGCTATACTTATCATGCCTTTCCATGTACTTATGCAGGACAACAACGGGAGTGGCCAACATTTTACGCCGAGGTTAGTTTCATCCCTCGGCTTGTACTCCCTTGTCGTTCCATAATGTAGTGCATATAGGTCCAGGCCTGGACACTTTTGAGTTTCTAATATTGTCTTGTTTCTTGTAGGTACATATGTCCTTGGAAAAGATCCACGCATCGACCCATTTTGCGTATGGGGAAATGAGATATTCATGAACTAGCATCAAGTGAGGAAACTGATAAGGATAATTAGCCAAAAGATACGAACGGTGGCAATCAAATTATTTGTTTACGCTCCATCCAACACAATAGTGAGTTGTAGGATGGTAACTACGAACTCTGTAGCCTTCTCTTTTTACTGCCCATAATGAGTTGTTAGACAACAATGTCTGAATCTTTTTCGTTTGCAGTGGTTCCCAAAGCAGTTTACTCAAGATTACCTTGCAAAGTACATGATTGGTGGACATGCAATGAAGGTTAAAATATTTCACCGAGACTACAATGAGCATCAAGAAGTCCTAATGAAGACAATGAAGGATGGGCAGGCAGCCATCACAAGGGGTTGGCCTAGAGTCACGCGCGCATTACGCATGGGGGAGGGCACAATATGGGCATTCCGCTTCACCTTCTCCACCAACCAGAATGTCTTCGCCTCTCTCTTTACAGTCTTTAGTACAACTGTCGTTCATCATTCTTTAGTCGGTGCTTCTATAGTTCTTCAGTATATGTACCTATGCATCGAATTATGCATTCGTTCTTGAACCTATATTTGTAATAAACATGGTTCCATTTTAAATAAGTGATTGCCTACTTTCAAATTTAAAATTTGTGTTTTTTAAATGCAAAATTAGGGATAAATTATGTTCTGCAAGCCAGTACACTACACACAGTTTGCGAAAGCAAAACGTCTACGATAAACGTCAAGATCAGAGACATTTCTTAGATCCACTACGTGTGCGATGAATCTCTACTGCACACACGATCAACCTAGAAAAATAATGTAAGATTAACAATAGCAGCGCACACAGTTCCTTCTTATTATATGTTTGCGAAAGTCACCTTACCACACACGCTTGGAAATTATGGACTGTCTATCATGTCGTGCGCATCGTAAACGTTTGCTCATAGAAGAATGCGTGCGATAGGCCTTCATCCGATGCGGGTATGACAGATGAATCATGTGGGATATATTCAAGCTCCGCATGTAGTTTTATAGGGACAACTATATGCACTCTTACATCGAATCGCATACAGTCAAGGAAAAGTAAATATGTGTGATCTTCTGCTTATTGTACATTTTCAATAATCATGAACTGTTTGTGATGGGTCGCGCATCATAAACGTAGCACCACAGAATACCGACTGTGATGGTAATGCAAGCACAAACGAGTAGCAAGGATGGAGCATTTGGGATATTCGAGATATCAGAAACAGTTGTCTGAAGACTCGCGTTTGGGATAGATACCGTCATCGCATACCCTTAGTTATACAAAACATATGCATCATGGCTCCCTACCCACGATGGTTTCTGGGTCGTGTGGGAAGCACCCCCTATCGCCCACACTGGCCCGACGACGATTTAAAATGCTGTCACGAAATGGGGTTAAAAACGTTTGTGTAGTAGCTCATTGTACCAGTGTTGCGTCAAGAGGAAGATCTCATACAACCCATGGAGGATGACATCAAGTGGTGATCGTCATCAAGATTGCGGTGTGCAAGTTCAAGTGGAGCATCACGAAGAGATCATGCTTGAAGCTTGCCGTCCATTTGGTCACAATGGACTTGTGAAGATGTGTCGAAGAGTGGCTCACCCATAGTGGAGTATGGGGGAGCAATCAACTAGTCTTCATCGAGCCAACACAATCAAGAAAGGTGGTCCAACTTGAGGAAATCAAGATCATCATCATCTAGCTCAAGTGGACTATGTGCAAGGCAAAGGTTTCCCTCTATAGGTTTTCTATTTTACCGGTCTCATGGTGGTAGTTGGGATACCGGGTTATAGGATCGATTGTCGTACTATAAAGGGGGGGGGGCTCTCAAGTAAGTAACTTGATCGTGTCGTTCGTAGAGAGCTAAAACCATTGCATCCTTGCATCATCTTTCTTGGTTCTTGTTTGGTGTTTCTCTTTGTGAGTTATAGAGCTTATGATCATCTTCATGACAAGCTCGAGTTCATCGAAAACAGAGTTCATGTGCATCTTCTATGATGTTTTTGATGCGGAAGTTTATGTCGGTTCTTCATCGATGGAGGTTTCACTCCTCTATATCATAGGCATACTCCCCCTGCCACTTCTTACTATAACAAGCTTGAGTTTGCTCAATTTGGATAGTACTTGTTGTCATCTATCCAACAAGCCTGAGTTTGCTCAATTTGGAGCTCCTTTGCAAAAGTTATGGCAGTTCAGATTTTTAATGTATCCATCTGTTTTGCTTGGGCCTTATTGAAGCTCTCCGACGGTAGTGCTGCTCTGGGCAGCATTAGTACCTCTTTTAAGCAGTACTTTAGTTGTTCCAGCACCATGCATACTTCCGCTTATTCTAGGGATTTTTTCTTTCGTGTCGGATTCAACGGCAGTAGGGCAGTAGTACCGCTTATAAGTGGTTGTACCGCCCTACCACTTCCGCTTATCTATCTGCTTCTGGTCCTATCCGCCACCCCGCGGTAGTAGGGCTGCAGTGATGCACGGTAGTGCCTCTTTTAAGTAGTACTACCATTGTGCTCTGCCCTACTGTCGCCCTTCCCATGTATACTGCAACCCTAGCAGTAGTACCGTCGGGGCGAGCGGTAGTACCGCTCCGGCGGTACTGTCGCCTCGGGGTACTTTGACATTGCACTATACTCCGGGAACCACCACCCTAGCGGTAGTACCGATCCCCAGAGCGGTAGTACCGCTTGTGCGTGGACTGAGTGCATAACAGTTGGATTTGGGAGGGCTTATAAAAGAGGGTCTTATTCCACAATGAACCTAATCCATTTAGCTCGTGTTTTGCCCCATTGTTGACCTTCTTCGAGCTTGCTATTTCTCAATCCCTGCAATGATTCTTGCTAGTTCCTGAGGGAAAAGAGAGAGGAGATCTAGATCTATGTTTCCACCAATCACTTTTCTCCTCTATGTGAGGGGAAACCCTTGGATCCAGATCTTGGAGTCTTTGTGTTCTCTTCTTCGTTCTTCCTCTCATTTTCCTCCATAGCATTAGTTGTTGTGGTGGGATTTGGGAGAGAAGGACTTGGGCACTCTGTGTGCCCTTGCCATTGCATTTGGTGTATAGATTTGCGTTCTCCACGGTGATACGTGGAAGTGAAGTTGAGTAGCTTATTACTCTTGGGTGCTTGGTACCATAGAGCGTGTTCCTCTAGGGTGCTTGGTCACCCTAGACGGTTGGTATATAAAAGGTGCTATGGAGCTCAATCATTGTGGTGTAAAGCTCCGGGCAAGTGTCGGGGTCTCTAATTAAGTTGTGGAGATTGCCCCGAGCAATTTGTACGTGTTCCGGCGACCGCCCCCAAGGGTTGCCAAAGTGTACGGGTTCGGTGACCGCCCTCAAGGGTTCTTTAGTGGAATCACGACATCTTGAATTGTGCAAGGGCATGAGGAGATTAAGGTGGCCATAGTGGCATTTTGGGGAGCATTGTACCTCCACACCGCTCCAAATGGAGATTAGCATCCGAGAGGGTGTGAACTTCGGGATACATCATCGTTACCGCGTGCCTCGGTTATCTCTTACCCGAGCCCTTTACTTATGCACTTTACTTTGTGATAGCCATAGTATTTCATGTTATATATCTTGTTATCACCTAGTTGTTTATCTTAATTAGCATAAGTTGTTGGTGCACATAGGTGAGCCTAGTCGATTTAGGTTTTGTTCTTGACAAATTAAATGCTAGTTTTATTCCGCATTTGTTCAAGCCCGGCGGCACCGCCGCTGGTCTACCTCGTCTCTGGTGGCCTTAATGCCATGGTGGCGCGATGGATCCCGGTCCTTGCCGGCGGGAGGGCTCTGTTTTTAGATGTTTCTTCAACTTTTGCTAGGGTTTGTGTCTTGCTCAGGAAGACGAGACGACGGTGGCTCCCTGAAGATGGAATAAGGTTTTTCCCGCCTAGCCCCAGTTCCGACGGTGTGTCTAGCATCTGGTGTGTCTCCAGTGGATCTGTCCTTGGTGGATTTGCTCGGATCTGGTCGTAGTTCGTCTACGTTTGTGTTTCTTCAGGTTGGATCCTTCAAATCTACGCTACTCTTCATCGGCGACGGTTGCTGTTCTGCTGCGCTGGTCCTATGGGGCCTTAGCACGATGACTTCTCGACTGTCTGCTACAACAAGTTTTGAACGACTCATATCTCACGGCCAATCCAGTGCAGCATAAGTGCACCAAACACATATAGAACTCGATGTGCACTTCGTTCGCAAGAAGGTCCAGTTGGGTCAGCTACGTGTCCTTCACGTCCCGACTACCCAACAGTTTGCTGACATTATGACCAAAGGGTTGCCAACCACTACATTCCAGAAGTTCCATTCCAGTCTTTGCATCACCGACAGCGACACTTCGACTGCGGAGGGGGGGGGGGGGTGTTGAACGTGACATATCTGTAATTATCTCCAATTGATCTTCCTATGATATCTAGCCTTGTATAGCTTGACTCCTAGAGATATGGTAGGGTTAGTTGGCTTGTCACGCAAGACATCACCTGTATATATTGTAACCAACTCCGATGAATACAATTGAGATGCATCCAATACCTTTCTACAGTTTTCATTGCTCAAAGAAAGAAAGAAAATCTTCCGTCCATTCCCGGCAAGCAAGTGTTAACTAGAGGAAATAGAATTAAGTGTTACCATGTTATTTCATCTAGTTGAGCAAGAGCTTTGAGTTGATTATTTCTGCTTCACTAACACTTGCATAATAACCATGACACCACTACAGCTATACTAAGTTTTTAGGTCAAGAAATAGAGGGCTATCTAGGCGTACCAATCGCAAGTGAACGAAACCCTTCTCATTATTTTGGTTTAAATAACTGAGTTCCTAATGATTCAAATTTCTCTCTATGTTGCTCGAGGACGATCAAGTTTAACCTTGGGAGAGTTAATGAGTATTATTTTTACACCTCTAACCTGAGTTTAAACCGAGATATTTCATTAGAACATAGATATTCACTCCGGTATTGCCACTAATGACTAATGAATTCAAAGGATTCCAAATATATGATCTTTATTTTGTTTCCACATGAAGGCTATTTGAGGACGTAATCAAGCCAACACATGAAAAGGAGTAAATTGGATATAGAGGAGATCAAGTGGGAGGCACACTAGAGGAAACAAAGCAAAAGACGGCCTTCCTTATGACCATCCCGCTCGTATGGATGGTTGTATGGCGTGCCAACCGAGGCGTCTGATCCACCTGAACAACCTTTATAAATGGCTTGATGCCGAACGAGCAACACAACATCACAGAACAAGCCAGTCATTTTCATCTTCACCATAGCCATCTCCATCAACCCTAGTCGCCTCCATTTCTCATCTCTATATCCATAAACTTCACCATCACCATAGTTCTCAGCCATCTAGCCATACTTGTAGTCGTGTATCACACACGACATCCATTGTAAGACATGTTATTAATCAATCAATCTTCATGATGTGTTGTTCGTGTGATCTGATCCCCATGTGTGAGTAGTTCGGTAAGGTCATGGGTTGAGCCAAGGGTTTTGCACCCCGATGTATTTGTTGGAGGGATCGATGGAAGTACTTTGATTTAATGTCTCGTATGTGTAGCATAAAATTGCTTCATAGTTGTCTCTTATCTCGTCCGTGTTCTTCACCTCTACAAGTACCCAGGATCATGGAGAGCGAGTCACAGAGAGGCTAAGGGCAGGGAGACTATGAAGTGTTATTGAACACTAGTGACAGAAGGTTAGTACGGTAACACAGATCCTATCATTGGGATTCAAGAGGTGTAGTGTGGCACCCCGGCTCAGAGAAAACCGGAACGCCTCGTATTCCAGCCCAGAGATCAAGGTGAAGTCTTCTGGAATACGGCACGACTTAGCATAGAACAAACCAGCTCTCTATTACAACAAGAATATGAATACAAGGGTTTCTATATTACAATGAATAACATCGGCACGGCGACACTATGCCAACCACGGTTGCTCTATACAAGCAGTAGAACAACTCGAAGCAGCGGAATAACTCTAGAAGCGGAACAACGACGACGGTGATGAACTCCACTCCGCAGGGACTCTGGCTGGAACGCTTATCCTAGCTCGCGAACACAGGAACAACACCAAACAAGCAAGCAATCTAGGCACGACCTGCAAACTGGCATGACACGCCAGGTCAATACATTGAATGTACTTGCAAGCTCACAATAACAAGAAGCATTCAAGACAAACAACAGCATTGCAATTACAGGTTAAGCAGGAATTATCATGAGATCATCAGGATAATATGGCATCAACAATATGAACATGATACAACTAGAACAATATCAGCATGGCATGAGCATATAAATCTGGCGATACTAGCATGCAACATGATGACGCACTATTTATTCTGCTCGGGTTACTTCGTAACCATCACATACATCACTTACCAACCTCGGACATCACACGATCATCTCAGGATCAAATCAAGCTTGGTATAAACAATACCGTAGTAATCATTAAATGACCACAAGGAGCTTGATTTTTACCCACATTCTCGCACAACATCACGAATATCCAACAACTCGGTATCCTCGATACCACGGTGATCATTCCGGCGATCACAACCATGACCAACACTTGGTCTCAAACGGTGATCTTTCTAGTGATCACAACCAACTTATCTCATCATCAAACCGGAGTTGTTATTAAGCACATTATTATTATTACTACTACTGTTGACTCACATTGTGACCGACACGAACTGGGCCCTTATCCGTGGGCGCGGCTATCGATAGATTTAATATACACTCTGTAGAGGTTAGTACACTGTACCCACACTACGGAACCCATGGCCTCGCACTCCCATTCGGGTGGACCAACGATGTTCCGACAAAACCGATCTACTGCCATGACACTCTCCCGGCCACTCCGACCCACTCCCAACTGGGCTAGTCCTGGGTGGCCCCGTGTCTACCAAAGACACAACGACCATTGTCTGTCCAAAACGTCCCTCACGGGGACCGGATCCATAACAACAACAACGGACACACAAGGTTATGTCTGCTTACCGGGCCAGGGTACGCACGCCCATAACCTTCCCTCATTGGAGGCACCGGCGAGAGGCACGACAATAGACCCAGTTAGGACCGTCCCATAAAGGTAAGCGTGGTTGCACTGGTCAGCTCGATATGGTGGCACCATGACTCAGCCAACCGTTATTCAAGTTCAATTTAATCCGGTTAAACTTGAATGCAATATGCTGAGCCATGATAAATACATGATGCAATTACAATGCATGAGCATGGTATCAACATAATCATGAGAGAACCACATAACTATCCACCATATCAACAATGAATCATATCCAACTAAGTATGGCATACTGACTAGCATGAACATCATTAGTACATACTTCTCCGAAACATAGCATGACCACTAGCATCAACAATAAATATCATGCAAGACATATCAACAATGCTACCATGCAATCTTTTAACCAACTGGATGCAATGGAACATGCATAACGACGGCACTCGGACCAGACGATAGTCATGCACTGAAGGCCATCACCAATATCAACATGTGCTACTAGCAAGCATAAGCATATGAAAGGAATACTAGCAACTAGCAGGGCATGACAACCAGGTGCATAACAACATAGCAAGAAAGTAAGCACTAATCCAGAAGCATTACCGAAACAACGATAACCATATTTTAAACAAACAAACATTTAATAAATATTCAAGTTGAAAACCATGGCTACTGCATGACTATCATGCAAGTGGGTATTGTGGCTTGCCTGGGGATGAAGAAGGCACTGGGGAGAAGTGCGGTGAAGCCGCAGAAAGATTTACCGGAAACAGTTCTCTCTCGGAGGGGCTGTTTACGTGCAAGGGCAAAAATGTCATTTTCATAATGTCAAACCATAGTGAAAATAAAACCAGTAGAACGGGCTCGACGAGACGAAGAAGTGGGCTTTGGAATCACCTCATTTGGAGTTACAGTTGTCGAGTTATGAGGTGTGGAAGAAGAAGGACCAATCTGTGAATATTTCCTCAGAAAACAGGTCCCTGAGTGGATAAAACACAGGCGCAAAATCAGAAATACACTTTCTGAACTAGAAAACGCACTCTGTGCTGAAGTAGAAGCAAAATACGCTTTCCTGAAACAGAAGACGTATTTCAGCAAAAGACGTCTCCACTTACGTGACGTGGCGGTGGCGGGGCCCGGCTTGTGCAGCTGACAGGAGGGTCCCACCTTATCCATCTCTCTCCTCGCGCCTGTCTTCTTCCTCCTCGCTGCCTCCCCGATCAGAGACAAAGGAGTGAGGGCAGGGAAGAGGCCGGCGCCGGCCCGTCCAACTCAGGCCATCTCCGGCCGAGGTGAGGACACCGGCGGCCGCGGGATGCGACGGCGCACCCGTCCAAAGGAGAAAGAGACGCCGGGGAGGAGTGGGGAGGAGGCGACGGGAGGAGATAGAGGAGGTCAACGACGACGATGGTCTTCAGGGCACGACCCAAGAGAGGCTCCGACGAGGGGGCAAGGGGAGAGTCGCCGGAGTGTCGGGAAGACGATGGTGGTGGCTAGAGGTAGAGGAGGGCTCGACTTTGGGTCAATTTAGGCCGAAGCCGAGGCGGACATGGCGGCCATGGAAGAGGAATGAGGGGCTCTGGAGCTCGAGGGACAGGCCGGGGAGGTTGCTGGAGGTGGTGTGAGGTTGGTGGTGAGGTCGAACGGCCTCGGGGTGGCCTTATATAGGCAGAGGGGGGAGGTGCCGAGTTGTCATCGCCGTGGACGCATGGCCGGCTCCGCGGACGCGTGTGCTCACGCATGAGCTCGGAGGCAGGCGACAAGGGAGGCACATGGGAGAGCTCACGGGGAGGAGGAGGCCAAAGGAGAAGCAGAGGAAGAAGCCGAGCGCCATTAAAGCTCGATCGGCCACAGTGCGCCCGTGGGCGCTCGTCGAGGCGTTGGTGGCGCCCACGAGGAAGCAGACGGAGGGGAGAGGGGTCTGGGGAGCAGCGGCGACACGGGCTAGCTGGACACGCCACGAAGGCGGCGACGAGAGGAGGAGGGTCCAACACAAGCAACATCGACGCGGCCATCGCACAGAGCGCGCGTGCAGGCAAAGCCATTGCCACGGTCACCGCGTGCACTGGCATGTAGCGGTGGAGAGGGGCTGAAACTTGTTGTCTAGTGGTAAGTCCTTCCAGGGGAGGTTACAACTGAGGTGGTAGAACGATGAAAAGAGCTCTGGTTGAATGGTAATTAACCTCTGAAGTTTACTACAGTAAACGTGGCAGTGCACTGGTGATCCACAGAAACTTTATTGGGAGAAATGGAGTTGTCTTTGAGGTTTAACTAAGGAAGAACTACAATCCTGGAAGTTTAGAGTAGAAATGGACCAATAAACAATAGGGTTGCTTTGCAACTGCATTTTTGGTCCAGAAACTTGATTTGGATGATGAACTCACATGGAGTTATGGAATGGGATGCAACTTTGCAAATACCCATTATATGGACATATAAAGATGCTGTAAAAAGCTCATACCAAATGGACAATCCAAAATGGTACTTGCTTCACAAACATCATTTCTGTCCAGAAACTTGCACAAAATCTAGAGGAATGGCGGCTTAATGAACTATGCCCAAAATGGGTGGAAGTAAGTTATATGGATAATAGAAGGCCTAGAAAAATTGGCAGCCATAATGTAGCAAGATAAAATATACTTGCTTCACAAACTGAAATTTTGGACAGAATCAAGGAATTGAAGATGAACTCACATGTAGGCATGACATGAGCTCTGCTTTGGTGGAGGGCTATGATATGATGATATGAGGGATCATGCAAAATGGAAAATCATTTGGATATGCCTAGCTTGCACCTCCTTCACAAAGCTTCTTTCTGGATAGAAACTTTGGAAAATCATAATTAAATAATTACTAGGCAAATGAGGTTGCAATTTGGCATGTGGCAATGATATGGACAGGAAAAGGTGTCCCAGGAGTTTGAGGTCAATTGGGAAAAGGAAAATAGCACTTGCTTCACAATGTGCCATTTAGGGCAGAATAGGAAATGAATTATTTGAGCATGATGATAAACATGACAAATGAAATATTTTGCCATATTTGAGAAAGATATGACCCAAACAATTTATGAGAATTATTTGGGAATTTTAGGAGTGATGGAAATAAAGGTTGCTTCACAACCTAGGGCAATTTGAGTTATTCCTTTAATAGAAAAGGAATATTCCAAATGAAAATAATATTTGGATTTGGGCTAGGATGAAAATGACAGGGTCTAGGGAAGGATTTGGGAATGACAAGCCACTCTTGAAACAAAGAAGAGGGCATCTCCTTCAGTTTCCAGAGCACAAAGCTACGAAAAAAGAAAACTCAAGCAAAAACCTCAGAAAAACAAAATAAAAAGAATGGGCAAAAAATCAGGCTTTCACATGTAGTCATTAAACGCCCAATGCTTTTGTCTAATTATTGCTATCTTAATTACCGGGCCAACCCCTTCGTGACCCTTCGGTTGGACAACTGACTCTTGATCCATGACACGTAACGGTCTAGACGTAATTTGGACACATCCCCCACTTCAATACTTAGTAAGCACATCTTAATGGATGACTTCTAGAGCACAAATTAATATTACGATGATCCTGACACAAATATGTGGTTGTAAGCATAAGTACTCATACCCATGCCTATTTTTATTTTAAGTGTTTTCAGTATCAACTTCATTTATGATTCGGTCAAAAGCTAGAATTTACTTCTCTAGCAAAAGCTTGTTTGAAACCCTTGCTTAAAGGGCATCATCCTCTCGTGGGTTCGATAACTCAGGGCCACCTTTGGGAAAAAAGGCGAGAATCCTTTCTGCTCAATTTTCGGATCTATCAGTTTGTCTTCCTAGCAACCGACTGTAATAGGCTATTTCTAAACTATGTTTTTGGTGCGTACGAAACTGCATTAAGTGACGATGTAGTTGCTGGGTTTGTGGTGCCTTCCTATTCGCTCCTTGTGGGTTCAACACTTTACTTATCACGAAATTGCTACAAAAGCCATGTGCACTTGCAGGTCATCAGAAACCAATTCGGTTTGAGACCATGGTCGCAACACGATACCTCCTTGGTCATCCTATATATATTGCTTACCGGCCGTGGCGAAAGACACATCAAAACAAATTTGGGGTTTGCCTCATCTCGCAAATTGCATTGCCACCATAGTCTACTCCACCCCAAACGTGGGCGTGCACCGACGTGCGGGAGAGCAGGTCCTCGAAATAGTTTGTCCTTATGATCATGCAATAGGAGATGACGGATTAGGTATTTGGGAAGCTCTCCATGCGACTGCTCAAGTTCATCACCACGGGTCATTTTCCATCGAAGCATGGTGGCATTGCGTACCGACATCACGTCATTTATTTGTCCGGTCTTCACCAACATCGTTGTCAATAACATAGCTCCAGTGGCAGCTACGGCTGCAAACGAACAATACGTGTCTCATGATATATATGTTCATGTCTGTAATTATTGTCGATGTTACATGTGCGATGCTGTTGTGCATGTTTTGATGTTCATCTAACATTCTAGACTCTTGCATGCTAATTACTGTTCTAGTCATGCATTGTTTACCAGAATTAATTAAATATTTGCCTACTATCCGAACAGAGTTCAAAATTACCAAGGAGCATGGGTGAAAAAAATGTCAAATAGCAGGGATGATACCAACACTAGAATGCTCCCATTTCAAAATATCATGTATGTACAATTCCTAAAAAAATTCAAAATCTATTAGAACATTTTAAAAGGAAAAATCTAGCATGAATAGTGTCAAAAAAGTCCATGCTGGATTTATTTCTTTTGTATATTTTTTATTTTGAATTTTGGTCTGAATTTTTTATCGCTTGTAAACATATGTCTTGTGAACATTTGCACCAGTTTTTTTTAACAAAATTAAAATTGATTCTTTTTTAAAGTTGGAGCATGGGAGCATGTACTCATGCATGTCAAAAGGGCCATATCGGCATGCTACAATGCATGGATAATGATCCACCACAATATGCAACCTTGCATGTAAAAACTATTACAGTAATTGTATTCCGTAAATATATTATATATATGCAATAATTAAATATTCTTGTTTTAGTTTCATAAAAATATATAGCAAACAATCCACCCAACAAATGTGCGGGGTATTATCTAGTTGCTATAAGTGCTAAACATCGTTTGTTTGTTATTGTTGTTGTTAATTTATAGACTCGATTCCCCTGCAAAAAATAAAATAAATTATAGACTCTATTCCTATATAATATATCTACTTTATGAGAATAAAAAAAGAATTTACCAAACACTTTCTTAACGATTCTGCTAGGTTTACTACATCCATTTCAGAATAATTGCACACCCTGTGTGCTCCAAGTCAAATGTGTTAAAGTTTGACCAAGTCTATAGAAAAATATGTTAACATCTACAACATCAAATTAGTCTCTTGAGATTCTCTATGACTATGTGTATTTGGTGTTATGGATCCTAGCATAATTTTCTATAGAAATTTACCAAGTTTGACTTAGGATAAATCTAGAATTTCAATTATTTTGGAAAGGAGAAAGTAATGACTACTGCCTCCGTAAAGTAATATTTTGTAACCTGAATGTATTTTTTTACTTCTGGTGTTTTTTATATTATCTTGACAGTTGAGGAATATATTGGAAGTTTTCCTAAAAAGGGTAATATTTTGTAGTCTTGACGCTTGTCATGTGGGAGCTCTGGAAACACAGGAACACCATCGTCTTTGATGGAGCTACACCCTCGGTCCCGGATGTGATCTCGAAGATTGAAAGTGAATGTAGAGCATGGAAATCAGATGGCCTCCCCAAAGGTGACTTCGGCGCCCTCCTTGGAGGTCTAGCTGCGTGGACAACTGCGAGTAGTTAGAGCATCTCCAGCCGTTGGCCCCCCAGGAGGCATAAGAATCGCCGCCTGGGGGCGAGCCGGCGGTAGAATCGGCTCTGGGGGCGGTTGGGCATCCAGCCATCGCCCCCATGCGCCGATATTGGCCCATTCCTGGCCGCCGTTTGGCCCACTTTCGGCGAAAATGGCCCGATATCGGCGTGAATCGGCCCATATTCGGCATGGTTTTTGTGTCACATATTCATCACATCAAATCAATAAAAATCAAAATAGTTCAATAAATAGTTCAATACAAATTATATAGTTCAAGAAATGAAAACTCATATTTCATCACACGTCGAGCTAGGCGTCGCCCTTGATCCTACATAGGTGCTCCACCAGATCCTGCTGTAGTTGTTGATGCAACTGTGGGTCTTGGATCTTGTCGTGGAATTGTCACGGCAAATGTCCTAGTGAAAGGACTTAGTTGTGGAGCCATGGCGATGAGGTTAGCTTAAAGGGGTTAAAACGGGACAAAGGACACGAGGAGTTTATACTGGTTCGGCCCCTTGCGGTGAAGGTAAAAGCCTAATCCAGTTTGAGGTGGTATTGCTAGGGTTTCGATTACCAGATACGCTTTTCCTGGCTTTCGATCTGTTGTCTCTTGCCCTAAGCCGCTGCCGAGTCGTCCCCTTATATACATGGGTTTGACGCCCCACGAATTACAGAGTCCCAGCCGGCTCATACAAACGTGTCCGGCCTGGTGACTTATCTTACATGCCTTGCAATACAGGTTACATATACATGGCGGTTTACACTTACGGGCCTTAAGCGGCCTTCGAGTTTGGGCCCTTTAACAAGCCTACTCCATGAACCGCCATCTTCAACATACTCATGGGCTTTGTTTAAATAAACCGCCATTGGGATAACCCGGCCCCTCCTGGGCGGGTCATATCCAATAGTCATATCCCCAACATTAGGCCCCAGGTTGATTTGAACTTGTTCATGTCAATCTTCAACACTTAGAAAAAATCCTTCTTCATCTCCCTGTGTTATATTGTAACCTGCCATGACGTCATCTCTGAGATTGCGGCGACCCGCCATGACGTCACCTGTTACTAATATTATGGCCCAAATCTTAATAAATCTTTTCCTTTTAATGAACCTCCAAAAATCGAGGCGCTCGCGCCGTCACATATCCATTTTCTTGTCTCCTCGATCCCCGCACTTGCCACTTATCCTTCCAGCCTTATAAATAGGGCCACGGGTCCTCTTTTCGCTCTCCCCCATTTGCCTTCTTGCTTTCATCTTCCTCCTCGCAATGCTCTAGCGCGCCCGAGCTCCGCCACCGTTGACCTTCATCCACTGCTTCGACTCTGGCTGCTGCATCACCCTGAACGAACCAGAACATCACGGCGCTCCTCCGGTGTTCATCAGTGTCGGTAAGCCTTCGCTTTTCCTATTAACAGATCTGCCTTAGGGTTTCCCTGTTCGTTGGTGTTCATCACCGTTCCTCCTCTTTTCCTTAGATTACATAGTTTTGATCTGAAAAACGACACCAATCTTGTGCAGTAGCAGTTTTAGCACTTGGTTTTTAATATCAGAACATACCCTCATTACAACAGATCTCATCTGGGCATCCCCACTTTTCTACTGCTGCCACCTTAGGTTTAGATTTAATTACATTTTTCTGAATAGCTGTAGATCCAATCTTATAGCTTTAATTTGTGAAACTTGTTTGTCCCAATACTTAGTAAAATTTGCTCTTATCAGATCTTGAATACCAGTGCTCGTCATGGTGGCTTACATCACCGGTTTATAATTACCCATATATCATTAGGCCCCATTTAAGCCGCCATTCTGAATATATACTGCAGCTTTTTATTTCCGGCTTAATGAATCAATTTGAACTGGCAAAATTTTTCTTTCCTTTAGGCTTCTCCATTCACAATGCCGCCAAAAACAGTCACTTCATGCAACTGGGCTCCCTCCATTGTCACTGAGAACACTTTCAAAGATTTTGTCAAAGTCGGGTACTTGCCAGAAAAGAATGTCATGCATTATCGCGCCCCTGATCCAGGCAAAGAAAGACCTAAGCCAAAGGATGACGAAGTCATCATTTTTACTGATCACATGAATCGGGGCTTCTCACCGCCCGGTTCTAAATTTTTCCGAGACGTTCTGCACTTCTTTCAACTCCATCCTCAAGACATGAGACCATATTCCATGTCATATATCTGCAACTTTCAAGTCTTCTGCAAAGTATACCTTCAAGAGGAGCCCAGCGTTGAACTCTTTAGGGAGTATTTTTATTTGAACCGCCAAAACGAGTTTACTAATGGACCGAGCTTGGGATTTGGCGGAATCTCAATTCAACGAAGAAGAGATGCCATCTTCCCCTATGCTTACATGCCGAGTCACCCAAAAGATTGGAACCAGACATGGTTTTATTGCAAAGATACCTCCCCGGCTGATGAGAATCCATTGTCGGGTTATCGTGCCCAACGCCTTGACACAAAACATCATCTTCCTGAAAAGCTTACCACTGCTAAACGTAAAATGCTTGCTCCCACTATTGCAAAGGTCAAGGCTCTGCTGGGAAACGGTTTAACTGGCATTGATTTGGTTCGGTGCTGGGTTGCCTGGCGGATTATCCCTTTAAGCCGCCGACCCGGCTTAATGTGTACTTACACGGGTGGCCTAAAGGATCCTCTGCGCCACAGCTCCGATGCGTTTGGTGATGAAGCGATCACCAAAATGACAAAGACTCTTACGAATGAAGATCTAGAAGATCGCAACAAAGTGGAGTGCGAATCCTTTCGGCAAGCTTAACCCGCCACCGGATGTGAGTCTCTAACTTTCTTTACTTTTATCTCATCAGTCAAATATTCTATTAACTCAACTTTGCTGACTTCCACGGGATGAATCTGATTTTTGGAAGGCAAAATATGACCATGAAGCTGCCAAAAAGGCCAGGGCTGCCAAGAAAGCCGCCAAGAAAACCACCAAGAGAACTAAGAAGAAATCAAGCGCTTCTGATATGTTTGAACTGAATGACAACTCTGAGTCGGAGGTAGCCCTTGACTCCCTTGGCTCCTTTTTCAACTGTCTTATTGACACTGATTATTATCAGGATGACACGGGGGCCAGCCAAGCTATTGAAGAAGAGGTAATTATTATTTCCTCTGGCTCAGCACCTTTGCCAAGACAGAAAATTCGACGAGTAACCCGGAAAGTAAGGTTTTCACACCCCTTAGCTCATTTGGATCCTCACTTTATTTTGAAGAACAGCAACATGAGAACCGGCGACAGACTCAGAACAGCGGAGGTGAAGAATTATCCTCCGGTTTACCAAATACTCCAACTCATCGGAAACATCAAAACGAGGTTCTTCCAAACTTAAACTCTTTTTATCCGCTGGCGGGTCTCATTCGCCAACCACTTAATTCTTCCGATTCAAATTACCAGGAGATTTCCCGCTCTTCCTTCGGCTATTCATCACAGACCCAACTACCGGCTTTCAAGACTGCCCCTGGGTAATAACAATTTCTTTATCCTCTACCTATTTATGTTCTTAAATCTGTACTGACTTGTCATAACTCATGCAGTGGCCAATCAAAGCCTAGTAAGAAGGTGAAAGTGACCAAGCCAGTTGAAGATCCTAAGGTCCATGAACTGGAACAACAAGTCCCAGCATCAGATGTTTCTAAGAAACAACCGGAAGAACCTGTTCATGACGTCCCACCAGAAATTCCTGGCCTCTCTGACGCTCAAACAAAACTCAATCCTTTGAGTAATGAATCATCATGTCCACTCAAGCCGTCAGAAACTCATGCCAATGACATTATGATCACTGCTACCGGCTTTACAGAACCGGCAAATCCAACTGTCTTGGACAAACATTCCGCTAAACAAGAATTCATTGAAAAGTGGAAAGTGAGATTTGATGTCGCCCACTATTCTCAATTGAGTGGTAGCGAACTACTCTCTGGCTACCTCAACCAAATACACACCAGCCGTGATCTTGAGATTGATATGGTGAAGCAAATGCATCAAAAATATGAGGTATGAACTCCTGCTTAAATAAGTTATGTACATCCTGCCAGCCCCCAAGTCTACTAGGTATGATAAGATTGAATATGCTGTAGACTTAGAATAATCCATAAGCATCTGTAGTAGAATCCTTCCAAGGTCGGCTTTCACTATTATAGTTACACCGGATTTAAATAATTAGTATTGCATCTGTAGCCCCCAAGGGCTGGTTTAATCAGCATGAATGAGCCGGTCCTGTTTACCATTGTTTATAAAATAGAGCTTATCTGTGTAGCCCCCATGAGCCGGCTGTGATTGCTTATAGCACAACCGGGTCATCATAGTAAAAAGAGACACAAGCGATATGCATTAGCCCCCAAGTGCAAGTACTCTTGCTTGCAAAGTGCTTGGGACTTTACTGATATGAGTCATTTGCATGAAGAATGTTTCGGCAGGCATTAGCCCCCAAGTGCCAAGTGTTGTTGCTTGCAAAAGACTTGGGACTTATACTCCTGTATCCTGATATGAATGTGGTGACAATTCTGTGCTTCATACAGGCAACCACTGCTGAACTTGAATCACAATTGGCTGATGCAAAGACCTGGCTAGAAAATCAGGAATTTGAGACCCGGAAAGCTGAGTCAAAATTCCAGTTTAGCATAGCTGATACGGAAAAACTAAAGACCAGTTTTGAGGCGGAGAGAAACACTTGGGCTGAAGAAAACACTACGTTGACGCAGCAAGGTGAAAAAGCGGAGGCGACTCTTCAAGAGGTGACCATTGAGCTTACCGGTTGAAAACACCGTGTATCCCAGATGGTTTCTGCTATCTTTGGTGAGTCGCCTTGCTATTCATCAAAGGTGAATCCTTTTCTTGAGAGTATAAACCGCTATATTTGCTTGTGAAGCTCAAGATTGTTTACACCCTTGTCGAATAGCTATGCACTGGAGCTCAGCGTGCACTGGCTACAATTTATCCGACTAGTCAAGCACCTACCCTCTTGATAGATGTTTTGAAAAAACGGTCTATGCTGCCTGCTAGGATAGATGAGATGAAGCGGTCGTCTGCAAGAGCCGGTGCCGTGATGGCTTTGAGACGAGCCAAAGCATGGTACCAGAGCTAGACCCGTCTGAGGTAGCTACTGGAAATCCGAGCTTGAAAGAAGACGACACTTCATTTGATCAAAAGGACTTTGCTGCCTGTGTGAAAGAAATACGTCCTCTGGCCAGTCTAATTGCCAATGAAACAGACCTGTCAAAATACCATCTGGCTTACAGCATGGAGAATCAAAAGATGTCGACGCCGGATTATAAAGTGATGGATCTGATCCCCCCCAATCCGTAAGCATACTTTTGCCCCTAAAGTTGGGCCGTCTGAACTTATAGATGATGAGGCTGAATTTCAAGATTTATATGGCATCGATTGGTCATCACCAAATTTCCAGATAGTGGAAGAGGACGAAGAACCAGAAAAGGATGATCCAGAATCCTCCAATCAGCAAGGCCAAGAAGAGTGAACCGCCGGGCGGTTTATATATTTGATCCGTTGAAAAACACTTGATCTTTGCTTGACTTACGGAGTCATGTAATAGAGTAGTAAAACTTTAATCTGCCGTGCCATCATGCACATTTCTGTTTTGCACAATACTGCTGATCCACCAGTTTAAGAAATCATCACTTTATGCTTATGACAGCGTTGATTTATGCAGATCAGATTGATCATTACCCTACACACAAACAGATCTCAAGTGCCCTGATGGTTTACCGTCGGGCGGGTCATGATACCCAATTGAAGCCATTGGGGACGGATACTCCATAACCAAAGCCGGTCTAACCACAATGCTGACACAATTGTTTAATAAAAATCGTACCTATGGTGTGTGCTGAGACTGCCGGCTTATCAGCTCCAAGCAGTTAGAGTTTTTAGAGCTATAACTCTAAACACAAGATTATTATTCTCTGGCGACTTAGAGTCTGCCATCCTGGCAGGTTGTAGAAACCCAAAGTTGCTTCAAATATGAGACATAAATAGGGCAGCTTAGCCCGATTTGTAAAAGCCATATGGCAAGAAAAAGATATTAAAGCAAAAAAAATAAGAACTCAAAAAAAAATTCGAGGCTTTTGCAAGCCGCCAAGCCAGAGTTTATTCTTCAATGAAACTAGCCTGATGGCCACTGGAAGGTACACGCTTTCCATGAGCCGGCACTCACAGTACCCAATCGACATTTGAACCCAGATAAGTTCAGGTATTATTTAAAGATAGACTTATCAGGAGTACATGGGGTCAGAGTAGCATCATGCATCACAGGCCGATTTATCCAAGTTTCAAGGAAGGCGGCTTATGAGCCTGGATCTATCGTGACTATCTGTAAGCCATGCTCTCACATGACAAACCGGCGTTTTAACCTTAACAAGCTCAGGATATTTGGTGAATACACCGTAAAAGATTGATTGTTAAGAGTTCGACGGGTCAATCAGGATTACCTGATGAAGAAGCAGCTGGTATACAGGTAGGATGATCTAGAAAGGTTACGTCCTCTTTGGTGAATACACCTATGTTTGAACAAGATAACCTGGTCAAGAGGGTAGTAACGCCATGTTCTCTTTGGTGAATACACCTATGTTTGAACTGGAAGCCCCCAAGTGACATACTTACAAGTTGTGCTCGTCGGGGACCTATGTTTGAGCTTGTTGTGCATCCAACTCTCTTTGATCCTTGTAATTTGGGTGTCAAGCCTCTTAAGTGAACATGTAAGATGATGATAAAGACTCTGCTTCGAGGAAGTGAAACGACAGAGGCCCTGAATTATCAGGGATGCCGGCTTTATTATACTGTTTATAATATATACATCATCAAACTATGTACATCACGAGAGCCGGTGGCTCAAGTATAGTAGGGCCGAAGATGAGCAATATTCCACGGCCGACGGGTCTCCTCCTCCGATCTGCGTGACTCCTTGTGATCTCGAACATCAATAAGATAGTATGACCCATTATGCAGATTCTTGCTGACCACAAAAGGTCCTTCTCAAGGCGGTGATAGTTTATGCATATCCATTTGATCCTGGATGAGCCGGAGCACTAAATTGCCTTCTTGAAAGGTTCTGGTTTTGATCCGGCGGCTGTGGTAACGACGTGATAAATTGCTGGACGTGCCGCCGCGAGATCACGCTCCTCGTCCAACAGGTCAAGTGCATCTTGACGTGCTCTTTCATTATCAGCTTCAACATAAGCCGCCACACGGGGTGAATCGTGATGGATGTCACTAGGGAGAACCTCCTCTACTCCATAAACCATGAAGAAAGGTGTGCAACCCGTAGACCTATTGGGGGTTGTATTGATACTCCATGTCACTGAAGGTAACTCCTCCACCCAACAACCCAGCGTTCTTTGCAAAGGAACCATAAGTCGGGCTTGATGCCTCGCAAAATCTCTTGATTAGCTCGTTCCGCTTGACCATTGGACTGAGGGTGAGCCATAAAGGAAACGTCAAGTCGAATATGCTCTCGTTGACAAAATTCTTTCATAGCACCTTTAGACAGATTAGTGCCATTATCCGTTATTAATGTTGTGGGGAAAGCCAAAATGGAAGATCACCTTCTTGATGAATTGAACCGCCGTTGCTGCATCACACTTGATAACCGGCTCTGCTTCAACCCACTTAGTAAACTTGTCAACTGCCACCAAAAGGTGGGTCTTCTTGTCCTTGGACCTCTTAAAAGGCCCAACCATATCAAGCCCCCAAGTCGCAAAAGGCCAAGTAATTGGAATCATCCTCAACTCTTGGGCTGGCACATGAGCTCGTCATGAAAACTTCTGACAACCGTCACATTTGCGGACCAAATCCTCAGCATCAGCATGAGCCGTCAACCATTAGAACCCATGATGAAAAGCCTTGGCTACGAGTGATTTAGAGTCGGCATGATGACCACAATCTCCTTCGTGAATCTCTCGCAGAATCTCACAGCCTTCTTCAGGAGAGACGCAATGTTGAAACGTCCCTGTGACACTGCAATGGTGCAACTCCCCATTGACAATCGTCATTGACTTAGACCGCCGGGTTATCTGCCTGGCCAAAATCTCATCCTCAGGCAACTTGCCCCGGGTCATGTAAGACAAATACGGAACTGTCCAATCAGGGATGGTATGAAGAGCCGCCACCAATTATGCTCCCGGGTCAGGAACGACAAGATCTTCTTCTGTAGGCAATTTGACAGAAGGGTTAAGCAGAATATCCAAGAACGTATTAGGTGGCACCGGCTTGCGCTGAGACCCTAGCTAGCTTAAGGTGTCAGCCGCCTCATTCTTCCTGTGATCAATATGTTCAACTTGGTAACTGAAAGGATCGATATAGTTGACTAGAGGGGGGGGTGAATAGGCAACTAAATTTTTTAAGCCGTTTCTTTATCAGTTTAAAGTTTGCATCATAGTAGGTTGTCTAGATATTCAACTAGGTGAGCAACCTATATGGTGCAACAACAACAAGCACACAAGCAAGCAAGAGATACAACACAATAGGCTTGCACAAGTAAAGGTACGAAATAACCAAGAGTGGAGCCGGTGAAGACGAGGATGTGTTACCGAAGTTCCTTCCCTTTGAGGGGAAGTACGTCTCTGTTGGAGCGGTGTGGAGGCACAATGCTCCCCAAGAAGCCACTAGGGCCACCGTATTCTCCTCACGCCCTCACACAATGCGAGATGCCGTGATTCCACTATTGGTGCCCTTGGAGGCGGCGACCGAACCTTTACAAACAAGGTTGGGGCAATCTCCACAACTTAATTGGAGGCTCCCAATGACACCACGAAGCTTCACCTCAATGGACTATGGCTCCACGGTGACCTCAACCGTCTAGAGTGCTCAAACACCCAAGAGTAACAAGATCCGCTAGGGATTAGTGGGGGGAATCAAATTTCTCTTGGTGGAAGTGTAGATCGGGGCCTTCTCAACCAATCCCGAGCAAATCAACAAGTTTGATTGGCTAGGGAGAGAGGTCGGGCGAAAATGGAGCTTGGAGCAACAATGGAGCTTTGGGGGAAGAGGTAAGTCAACTTTGGAGAGGAAGACCCCCTTTTATAGAGGGGGGAATAATCCAACCGTTACCCCCTAAAACAGCCCCGCAGAGGGCGGTACTACTGCTGGGACCAGCGGTACTACCGCTTCCCCTCGCGGTACTGCCGTGCAGTCTGGGAGGGCTAGCGAATGACCAGGAGGCAGACCTAGTGCGGTACTGCCGCGGTGGTAAGGCGATACTACCGCTCTCGAGCGGTACTACCGGTTTTACTGTCGCTGCTTAGTGCTGCACAATCTGACACGAGAGGCGACCCCCTCGAGTCGACGCGGTAGGAGCCCGTGCATGGCAGCGGTACTATTTGAGGACCCACAGTGATCGCTGCTGCCGGTGATCTTGCCGCTTTGTGGCTCTTGAGCGGTATTACCGCTGGGACCAAATCATACTCAAAAAGGGAAGAGAATGAAACCTCCATCGAAGCAGGAAGGCTCAGAGGGTGTGAAAAGGATGTGTACGTGTTGATTCCACCCTAGCCTTACCAAAGCGGACCCCCTCTTGATAGTACGGTGACTCCTATGAAACAAGTCCACCAAAACATAAACGAAAGAGCTACACCGTCTTGATTAAAACTCTGAGGGGAAAGATCGTCTCGTGCCAAAGGATGAATCTCTGAAATGCTCAAAGCACACAATTAGTCCGCAAACATGTTGTCATCAATCACCAAAACTACATCGAGAGAGATATGCCTTAACAGTAACCCTTGAAGTGACCAACGATAGCATCAACTTCTCGACGATAAGCCGCCATGAGTGGATCCTTAGAATCCCAAGTACCAAAAACTTGCTGGGCTACTAGATCCGAGTCGCCGAAGCACCTCACCCGGCTAAAGTTCATCTCCTTAGCCATCCGAAGACCGTGGAGCAAGACCTCATACTCAGCTGCATTGTTAGTACAAGGGAACATTAACTGGAGAACGTAAGAAAATTTATCACCTCGTGGAGAAGTTAAGACAACTCCAGCCTTCCAACTGCCTGGACCCATCAAAGTGAATGGTCCAATATGTGTTATCCAGCTTTCCTCAGGTGTCTGCAACTCTGTCCAGTCATTGATAAAATCCACGAGTGCTTGGGACTTAATGGACATACGAGGCACATAACTCAAACCATGAGTCCAAGCTCAATGGCCCACTTGGCGACCCGGCCTGTGGCTTCTCTATTTTGGATGATGTCCCCTAAAGGAGCAGAGCTAACCACAGTAATAGGATGACCCAGAAAATACTGCTTGAGCTTTCGACTTGCCATGAAGACCCCGTACACAAGCTTCTGCCAATGCGGATACCTCTGTTTGGACTCAATAAGTACCTCGCTGATGTAGTAAACCGGCAGTTGAACCAGATACTCCTTGCCTGCCTCTTTCCTTTCCACCACAATAGCTACACTAACGGCCCAACCATTGGCAGCCACATATAACAACAGAGGCTCCTTATCAATAGGAGCAGCAAGAACCGGCGGCTCAGCCAGTTGCTTCTTAAGCGCCTCAAACGCCTCATTAGCCTCATCACTCCAGACGAAATTATATGTCTTCTTCATCATATGATACAGAGGGATAGCCTTTTCTCCTAGGAGGCTTATGAACCGGCTCAAAGCCGCTATCCGACCCGCCAAGCGTTGGATGTCATTAACACACTTTGGCTTAGCCATGGAAGTAATAGCCATGATTTCTTCCGGGTTAGCTTTGATACCTCGGTTTGAAACCAAAAAACCCAAAAGCTTGCCCGCCGGTACACCGAAAACACACTTGGCCGGGTTAAACATCATCTTATACACCCAGAGATTATCAAACGTCTCCTTCAAATCATCAACCAGGGTCTCCTTTTTCCTGGATTTTACCAGAATGTCATCTACGTAAGCATGAACATTATGCCCGATCTGATTGTGAAGGAAATTCTGCACACACCGCTATTAAGTCGCCTGGGCACTCTTGAGCCCAAAAGGCATAGACACATAGCAGAAGGATCCAAATGGAGTAATGAAAGTTGTCTTCTCCTGGTCCTTGACCGCCATCTTAATCTGATAATAACCAGAATAAGCATCCAAAAAACTCAAACGCTCACAACCCGCCGTAGCATCAATGATTTGATCAATATGAGGGAGAGCAAACAGATCAGCTGAACAAGCCTTGTTTAAGTCCGTGTAGTCCACACACATTCGCCAAGTGCCGTTCTTCTTAAGCACCAACATCGGGTTAGCCAACCACTCAAGATGAAAAACTTCAACGATAACAAGGCCGATGACACTAAGTTGGCCTGGCAACGATAACAAACCAACTTCTACGTCATGTCCACCAGGTCAACATTATCTTTGTAAATTTTCAGCTCCTCTATTGCACAAACTGATTCAACATAAGCAGCGTCACCTTCTTCACACTCCAAGGCCACCTTGCGACTACCATGCACTGTAATGGTGCCCTTGTAACCCGACATCTTAAGCTGCAAGTAAACATAACAAGGCCTCGCCATGAATTTAGCATAAGCCAGCCGCCCAAACAGAGCATGATAAGGGCTCTTGATCTTGACCACTTCGAAGGTTAGAGTCTCAGATATGGAATCATGCTCATCTCCAAAGGCAACTTCCAAAGATATCTTACCCACTAGATATGCTAACTTAAACGACACCACTCCATGAAAAATGGTGTTTGACGGTTTAAGATTTTTGTCGGTCAGTCCCATGCGACGGAACGTTTCATAGTAAAGCATATTAATGCTGCTACCTCCATCCATGAGTATGTCGGATTTCGGGTTCCAGCAAAACCCTTGAGGTTCGAACACTGGGGTGCGCACGAAGAACTCTCCCCCTCTAGCTCGCTCGCATCAGGATCTCACGGCCTAGCTCGACAAACCCAAAGAACAAAGGGACACAAGATTTATACTGGTTCGGGCCACCGTTGTGGTGTAATACCCTACTCCAGTGTGGTGTGGTGGATTGCCTCTTGGGCCGAGGATGAACAGTACAAGGGAAGAATAGCCTCCTGAGGAGAGGTGTTCTTGTGCTTGGTGAACTTGTGTGGGTGAGGATGGTCTAATCCAAGATGAGTTCGAGATCCCCCTACTGTGGTGGCTAGTCCTATTTATAGAGGCCCTGGTCCTCTTCCCAAATATTGAGCGGGAAGGGATGCCACACCGGCCAGTTTGAAGGGGGACAACTAGTACAAGCTATCCTGACTAAAGTTGGTCTTCGCCTGCCAATGGCTCTGGTGGTGATGCCGTCTTGGGCTCCACGGTGACCTTCGTCTTGCCGTCCTTCTGGTCTTGGTCTCGTTGCACCGATATGGAAACCTTTGCCTGATGCCTCGGGACTCCTCGCCTGCGCTTGCCCCTTTAGCACCAAAGAGGAAACAAGGACACTATGCGCGCTGGCGCCCGCCTGGCCTTGGTCATCATGGCTTACGTCACAGGAACCTCGCGAGGTTCCCCTTGCCTTGATCTCTCCGCCCCTCGCGGGCCAGCCTGGTGGGGCTGCCCCCGAGGAGGTCTTGCATCATCCACCTCCCGAGGCTCGGCCCCTCGTGAGGGTCTTCGTTGTTTGCTAGTGAATATGGGCCGTACGAGCCCGCTGGTGGAGCCACGCCGTGGGCCGCAGGCAGGCAAGTCTGGGGACCCCCATTCCCAGAATGCCGACAGTAGCCCCCGGGCCCAAGGCGCGCTCGGACTTGGCTTCGAGGCGAAGCCAAAGGGCAAGTGCGGAGCGTCGCGGGCCCCAATAGCCTGCAGCCTTGGTCGATGCGTGGCGATTGATTGGACGTGGGCATTTCCGCTTCCTCATTGTGACGCCCGGATAATTAAGCTACAACAATCTCTGCTAACAATGCCACGTCACCACGATTACGGTTGTTAATCTCGCGATGGTTCATTCCCATTCGGATTCAAAATTCAAATTCAAGTTCAACAATAAATGTTTTCAAATATTAAAACCAAAATGTTCTGGATGTGACAAACAATTAGTTAGTAATTTTGGACTGTAGTGGCTTGTTGACGTCGGGGCATGCGCCTTGAGTTCTCCTGCTTAGGTTGGGGTGGCTGGTTGTGCCTTTTGTCGGGGCGGTCAGGTCCGTATCTTTCAGTAGCCAGGACCTTTGTCCATCTGTCCACCAGCGAATCTTGGTCAGCCTTGAGCTGCTGTTGCTTCCTTTGCAGGATTTTTGCCGTGGCCATGAGTCGTCGCTTGAAGCGAGCTTGTTCCACTGGATCTTCAGGCACGCCAAATTCGTCATTGCCGAGGGTTGCCTCGTCCCCGGAGGGGGGTGTATAGTTGTCCCTCTCCAAGTATCCCGCAGTGGCCAGGCCGGCCTTATGGAAGGCATGCCAACTAGGGTTATATTCATCTTCTGCGCCATCCAGATAGTTTTCGACTTCTGGGCCGGTACTCCTGTGGCGGGGCTCGGAGCGGCACCGACGACGCCCATACTTTGCTTTTCCCCCTGGGGGATCATCCTCCGCTGCCTCATTGCCATTTGTTTCCTTTGGAGTGTCCACCATATATATATCATAAGAAGGGGTGGATGTCCACCGCTCAGTGTGCGGTGGTTCATGTTCATCTCCTGCATCGTCGTCTATATCATCGATGTCTTCGGAGTCGAGGTTCAGTTCCTCGATTAAGTCATCGACTATGGCAATGAAGTGGGTGCTGGGTGGGCAACGAATTCCTTCGTCGTCTGCCTCCCACTCGAGCTGGACATAGTTCGGCGAAGAGCTTCCTGACAAAGAGAGAGACTTTAATGAGTCCAGCATGTCGCCAAAGGGCGAGTGCTGGAAGATATCCGCAGCGGTGAACTCCATTACCGGAGCCCGTCCTGGCCCGACGGTCTCGGGAGTGTGCGGACCGGAACCAATGTCTGGATAAAAATCCGGGTGTCCGGATTCACAGGCCACTACAGGGGTAAGGCCCGTGTTCGGCTCTACTGCCGATGAGTGCGCGGCCGGCGGGGCGGTGTCCATCCCTCCGTCCTTAGACGGCGCGGCCTGCTCCGGATCTAGGTTCGGAGATACTACGGGTCCGATACCGCAAGCTTCGTCCGATGGCAGGTCTAAGCCGTGCTCGTCGTGACTGTCCGATGCTCCTGGCATAGGCCCAAATCCGTCGAAGATCAAGTCTCCGCGGATGTCCGCCGTGTAGTTCAGGTTTCCGAACCTGACCTGGTGGACAGGGGCGTAGCTGTCGATCTGCTCCAGATGGCCAAGCGAGTTGGCCCGCAGTGTGAAGCCGCCGAACACGGAGATCTGTTCGGGGAGGAAAGTCTCACCCAGGACAACGTCGTTGAAGCTGATTGGAGGAGCCATCGAGCCTGACGGTGACGACACAGTGGAACTCTCAATGAAAGCACCAATGTCGGTGTCAAAACCGGTGGATCTCGGGTAGGGGGTCCCGATCTGTGCGTCAAGGCTGATGGTAACAAGAAGTAAGGGACACGAGTGTTTACCCAGGTTCGGGCCCTCTCGATGGAGGTAAAACCCTACTTCCTGCTTGATTAATATTGATGATATGGGTAGTACAAGAGTAGATCTACCACGAGATCGTAGAGGCTAAACCCTAAGAGCTAGCCTATGATGGTATGAATGTAATTGTGATCGGCCTTCTAAGGACCAACCTCTCCGGTTTATATAGGCACCGAAGAGGGCTAGGGTTTACATGGAGTCGGTTACAAGGAAGGAAATATAATATCCGGATCGCCAAGCTTGCCTTCCACACCAAGGAAAGTCCCATCCGGACACGGGCCGAAGTCTTGAGTCTTGTATCTTCACGCTTCAATAGTCCGGACGTTGTACACAGTCCGGCTGTCCGGATATCCCCTAATCCAGGACTCCCTTAGTAGCTCCTGAACCAGGCTTCAATGACGATGAGTCCGGCGCGCAGTATTGTCTTCGGCATTGCAGGGCGTGTTCCTTCTCTGAATACTCCAAGGTAATTATCGAACACTCAAACCGTGTCTGGATCCACAAGATGATCTTCGAATGCCACCATAGAGAGAATGATGTTTCGCCAATGCAATCTACTGACAACTTTCCAGGCAACGCGACGTGTCATTACGGTCGGGTCATTATTCGAACCGTCTTCCCCCAACCAGCCACATCGCATATTGCGAGGCGGTTTCCTTGACACGTCTAGTCAAAGTAGAGATCGTGCCCCCTTATTATGGGATTCTCATCAATACGGGCATGGGTAATCCAACCACACCACTAATCGCGGCAAGCGGGAGGCAAACGGGCTCAACTAGGCAAATGGGGAGGCGCAAAAGGCACTTACCGCCCCTATAAAGAGACAAGTCCTCCTTCTCTTTACCCACGCCTTTCTCCTTCCGCTCGCTCATTCCCCTCTTTTCGAGCCCTAACGCCCAAGCACTCTTCCTTTTCACCAAAGAGAGGCTTTCCAAAGATGTCCGGATCCGGAGCAGGAGGCAGATGGATGGCCTCTACTGTCCGGGAGAAGGATATTAAGCTCCGGGGCGCGGGTATCCGGCTCGGAAAGATCGGCCACCGTCTCCCCCCGGCGGGACAGGTCGTCCCCACTCCAGAACCTCACGTGAGAGTCGTGTTCCTTCCTCACTTTGTCCGCGGGCTTGGGTTTCCTCTGCACCCATTTGTTCGCGGAATCATGTATTACTACGGGATCGATTTTCATGATCTTTCCCCCAACTCCTTCCTCAATATCTCGACGTTCATCGCCGTAATGCGGCCTTTCTTCGGATCTCACCTCACTTGGCTTGTGGCTGAAGATTTTAATGTAAAGCCCAAGGTGGTGAGCGGCGAACATGCCGAAAGTCTTGGCGGCGCCATGGTGAGCAAGATGCCCAAGGCCGTTTGGCGAAGGGTGCTTTCAACGACTCCGTCAAGGAGTGGCGATGTGATGGTTCTATATCACGAACCACGCGGCAAAAAGTGGTAGCGGCTCGAGTTCAGATCCGGCTCCACTGCGGCTCACGCATCTTGGCCGAGAAGGGCCCGAACTGGTGCTCGTCCGATGAGCTGTCAATGCTCCAGACGCGCCTTAAAGGTGTGGTTGATAGGGACGTCAAACTTGTGGACGTAGTCCAGGTGATGCTAGTTTTCCTGGTTCTCCCCTGTCAGCGCCGAGCTTGTACTTTGTGGGAGTTCGACCCAGCCGAGCACCACACCCTTCGGGAGCTTTATGATTCCTCCCACAAGGATATCTGGAAGGTGCTCTTTAAGCCCAGCAAATTGTGGCCAGGTCCCACCGAGGACCGTGGGTATCAGTCATGCCATTCTCCAAGCTCGGTAAGTCACCGTCAAGCTTTGTCTATTCTTGCTTCAGTTGGAATGTCGTGAGGGAGACACCCTAATCGTGTCTTATCGTGACCTCAGGGATGGATAAAGAAAGTGGAGCGGATACATTGTCCGGCCCTGTTGCCGGAGGAACCGGCCGGACCTCTTCTGACGAAGATGCTGGTCCCCGCGCCTTACAAGGCGCCAAAGAAGGAGGCCTCCAAGAAGGTCAAGAAGACCCGGAGTGGCCTCCGTCACCGCGAGGCTTCAGACGCAAATTCCGAAGACTCAAGCGACGCTCCTTCTTCGGAAGACGGAGAGGAAGAAGCAGAGGAGGGCGAGCCTCATTCTGGAGGTGGGAAGAAGCGCGTAGCTTCCTCGTTTCTAGAGGCCGAATCGCCCAAGAGGAGAAAAGGTTCCCTCCCAGAGGCATCCACCACGGCTGCCGACAGCAGTCCGGAGTGGGATCCCAGGGCCCAGCCCCTGGAGAAGTCGTAAGTGTACAAGATCCGAACATGCATATGCGTCCGGGATTGTTTTTGGGTATAATAGTTTTAACTGTTGCTATATTTTGCACAGTTCGGCGAGGTCCCGCGCCGGCCAGTCCTCATCCGAGGATTCGCTGAGCTCGGACGCCTTGGCGAGAGAGACGCCTCCAGAGGCCCCTTCCCCAAAGTCCCGGCGCGACATTGAGGTGTCGCCTCAACGGGGCTCGGACCAGGGGGCATATCACTGGGGCCGGACACACGTGAGCAATGGCCCCGGAGTGTGCCGTCAGCAGGGGCGACCTTGGGTTCGGCCCGCAGCCGGACAAGGTCCGGGAGACCTCTAAGGCCCCCGGATCGGGCGAGCAGCCACCTTCAACGGTGGGAGGCCTGCCTACTCTGCCGGCAACCTCTGTTCCAACAGAGCTGCCAGGCGGTCTATCGACGGCGTTAAAGAACGCGTCTATCATCGATGAACATCGGACCCTTATGGGTGCGGTGGTTGAAAAGATTCAGTCCGCCGAGAGCGTCTTTGAACGAGTCCTGCCTTGGCCTTATAAAGGCCTTTGAGGTATGTTTTCCAAGAAACCTTTGAGGAATCGTCATTATATGAGTAGTAGCCCCTGGTACACTGTCCGACAAAGGAGAGGGAGCCGGTCAGGGGATCAAATCCTCTCTTGTAGTGGGAACTTATGTTAATGACATGTACCTCTTTGTTTGAATAAAGGCGTCTGCGGAGAGGACGACCGCTCATAATCTTGAAGTGTCTCAGGCTGAAGCGGAGCACAGAACGGGCCGAGGAAGAACTTGGCCGCATGAGAAAGCAATTAGAAGATAAACAAGGTATGATAAAACATTGTCTTGCATTAGGCACAAATAAGTAATTGTGCTTGTTGAAAAGTATTTGTGTTGTACGCCCTAGGAGAGAGTGCCGAATATGAGGCACTAAAGAAGGCTGTGGATGATGCCAACAACAAGGCTGCCGCCGAACAAGCACTTCGTGAAAAACACGAGGCCAAGGTTGTCACAGATGAGCGGGAGCTCCAGGAGGCTGTGAAGAAAAGCGAGGGCTTGGAGCAGAGTGTAATAGAGAAAGAAGCCAAACTCGCCCAAGCGCTCCAAGCTGCGAAAGATGCCCGGGAAGAAGCCCGAGGTGTTGTACGGGACATTCAAGATGCCCGAAAAGTTGCGGCTGGTAAGGCCTTCTGTATTCTTAGCCATTTATTCATGATGATGGGAAGAATTCTAAGCGGCAAGCTGAATTCTTATTTTTCAGGGGCGTTTGCAGATCTTCCTCGCAGCATATCAGATGCCTCCCAATTCTACCGAACCGAGGAAAAGAAGTCTGCGAGAGGGATTTCTGGTCGCATTATTTGGCACCGAACTATCCGGTGCCCTTTATCGATCAGCTGAAACAGCTGGTCGAACTGCACCAGGCGGCCGAACTAGCCATGAAGGACTTGATTGTCCGTGGCGGTGCGGAGCCAATCTGAGCGATTACCGGCTCGTGAAGCGGATTGCGGGCGCTTGTCCTCGGCTTGTTGCTATTAAGCGATCAGTCTGCATAGAGGGTGCGCGCATGGCATTTGCCCGTGCAAAAGTGCATTCGGGGAAGCTTGACGCGGAGAAGCTGATGACTGAGGGGCTGCCAGAGGGTAAGGAGCATCGCAAGCCCGAACTGCACTATGAAGGTGTACTAAAGGGGGCCCGCCTTGCGGCGGATAAATGTACCAAAGACATTATATTTCCCTGAGGGCATTCGTGCCACTTTTTGTAATGTGGCATTATGACGTTTATATATTGCCTGTTTTGTTTGAACATATGTTCTTCCTGCGCGGTTGTTTAATGTATGTAAATCCTAAGAGTTGGCCAGTCGTCGGCTTCTACCCCCACGTAAAAAGAATACTGGGGTGTTCAGGATATAACTGAACGCTCTTTATCCCATAGTTGGGTCCCTTTGCGGAGGCGTTTCTCACCACGAACTAGGCAATCGGACTATAAGGCTTTATTACTCTTACTTAGCCATAGGAATTCGAGTATGGTCGGCGTAGCCCCTAGTGTTCGGAAGGCTGAACTAGGGGCTCTATTGGCGCCTGATCAGAAGACCGATCCATCGCACTCAGCATTTATAATGGCGTTATGCGGAATAAATCTTTAGGGATTTTACAACCTCTCGAACAGCTGACCGGCTCTCATTTGTATCATGACATGATCGGTTTTCAGCTTTCTCTCTTGAGGTGCTTTCGTCCGCAGATCCGGGACACAATCACGATAGTTCTCCTGCGCTACCTTAGCCGATATAACGGGCGTAAGGTACCAAAACAAGGGATCGAGCAAACCCAACCAATGACCCAAGACATGATTCGGAGTTGATGCATATAGTGTTATAAGTTCGGGGTGCGGACGACCGAAGGTGGTCGGACTTTATTGCCGTATTATGAAGCCCCTGGCGTAATCAGGCGTAACACGGGGTGTCGATGAAAAGCGACGGCCGGTAAGTGTTATTGTAGCAAAATGATATGTCTATGCATATGAGTATGATGTATGAGTATGAAAAGAGGTGTTTCTTTTGGCGGAACCTGTGATGGCCGTACTAGAGGGAGTTTGTCAGTGGATCAGAAGTGAATCCGGACTGGCTTCTTTTAGGGGGGCTCCTTGTGTGTCCTGGCCGATTCCACGTCACCTATCCTGTTCTGCGTCAAAGTTAGTTTGTAAGGCAAATACACGGAGGTAGCCGAGCATCCGCTTGGGGTTGGTCCGAGGGCTCCTGATCGGGCCCTAGTAAACCCAGCCGTCATACCGGTGGGTTGCGCGGACTCCTCAATTGGTGTCCGGATAGTCGTCTGTTATATCAAAATCTTGATAGGCATGATCGACTCGCTATTCCGGCAGTCGTATGATATCCGCCCCGAGGGCGGGTTAAACCTTGCCCATAGGTGTGATTATATCACATGGTGTTGGCCTGAGTGATTTACCACGCCGGATCCAGCCAACGTGGTTTGTCCCGCTAACATACGGTAAATTACCGTATGGTGGGAAGGTGCCGAAGATTTATTCTTTGGCATAGTATTTGTTTGGTGATCCGAAGACAACCGTTTAGAGCGATGGGTCCGAAGAACTTGGCCTTTGCCCCCAACATCTTTTAAGAGATGTTGTTGGTGTTCCTTTTCTTGAAGGTTTTATGTTTTGTGGAGCCCCTGGTTTGCTATGTCCTTAGGTACTGCAACTGAGTTGTTGTGGTTAGCGTGGTCTGGGGCAAGCGGCCGTACTTATATGTTATGGAGGGGGGATTTGTTGACCAGAAGTCTCCCTTCATTGTTTCCGGCCCGCGGCCAGCCATTTTGCTTTGAGGATCCGGCATTCTCTATTGGTATGTTTTGCCGTCCTTCTAGGAGTACCATGAATTTCGCATGGTTGATCTAGTGTGTGGCTCGGGCCGGATAGGTCTGAGCTCTTCTTTGTTCATTGACCGGACTGGGAGTTGCTGGAGTTAGCACCAGCTTTCCTGACTGGACGCTTGAGACCGTTGCGTCGGGGCTTGAGCATGCTTCTTCTTGTGTCCTTCACGTTGTTTTGGACCGTAGTGGATTATTGACGTCGGGGCATGCGCCTTGAGTTCTCCTGCTTAGGTTGGGGTGGCTGGTTGTGCCTTTTGTCGGGGCGGTCAGGTCCGTATCTTTTAGTGTCCAGGACCTTGGTCCATCTGTCCACCAGCGAATCTTGGTCAGCCTTGAGCTGCTGTTGCTTCCTTTGCAGGCTTTTTGCCGTGGCCATGAGCCGTCGCTCGATGCGAGCTTGTTCCACTAGATCTTCAGGCACGCCGAATTCGCCATTGCCGAGGGTTGCCTCGTCCCCGGAGGGGGGCGTATAGTTGTCCCTCTCCAAGTATCCCGCAGTGGCCAGGCCGGCCTTATGGAAGGCATGCCAACTAGGGTTATATTCATCTTCGGCGCTATCCGGATTGTTTTCGACTTCTGGGCCGGTACTCCTGTGGCGGGGCTCGGAGCGGCGCCGACGACGCCCATACTTTGCTTTTCCCCCTGGGGGATCATCCTCCGCTGCCTCATCGCCATTTGTTTCCTTTGGAGTGTCCACCATATATATATCATAAGAAGGGGTGGTTGTCCACCGCTCAGTGTGCGGTGGTTCAAGTTCTTCTCCTGGATCGTCGTCTATACCGTCGATGTCTTCGGAGTCGAGGTTCAGTACCTCGATTAAGTCATCGACTGTGGCAATGAAGTGGGTGGTGGGTGGGCAACGAATTCCTTCGTCGTCTGCCTCCCACTCAAGCCGGACATAGTTCGGCGAAGAGCTTCCTGACAAAGAGAGAGACTTTAATGAGTCCAGCATGTCACCAAAGGGCGAGTGCTGGAAGATATCCGCAGCGGTGAACTCCATTACCGGAGCCCGTCCTGGCCCGACGGACTCGGGAGTGTGCGGACCGGAACCAATGTCCGGATAAAAATCCGGGGGTCCGAATTCACAGGCCACTACAGGGGTAAGGCCCGTGTTCGGCTCTACCGCTGATGAGTGTGCGGCCGGCGGGGCGGGGTCCATCCCTCCGTCCTTAGACGGCGTGGCCTGCTCCGGATCTAGGTTCGGAGATACTACGGGGCGATACCCCAAGCTTCGTCCGATGGAAGGTCTAAGCCGTGCTCGTCGCGATTGTCCGGTGCTCCTGGCATAGGCCCAAATCCGTCGAAGATGAAGTCTCCGCGGATGTCCGCCGTGTAGTTCAGGTTTTCGAACCTGACCTGGTGGACAGGGGCGTAGCTGTCGATCTGCTCCAGATGGCCAAGCGAGTTGGCCCACAGTGCGAAGCCGCCGAACACGGAGATCTGTCCAGGGAGGAAAGTCTCACCCTGGACAGCGTCGTTGAAGCTGATTGGAGGAGCCATCGAGCCTGACGGTGACGACACAGAGGAACTCTCAATGAAAGCATCAATGTCGGTGTCAAAACCGGCGGATCTAGGGTAGGGGGTCCCGGTCTGTGCGTCAAGGCTGATGGTAACAAGAAGTAAGGGACACTGGTGTTTACCCAGGTTCGGGCCCTCTCGATGGAGGTAAAACCCTACTTCCTGCTTGATTAATATTGATGATATGGGTAGTACAAGAGTAGATCTACCATGAAATCGTAGAGGCTAAACCCTAAGAGCTAGCCTATGATGGTATGAATGTAATTGTGATCGGCCTTCTAAGGACCAACCTCTCCGGTTTATATAGGCACCGGAGAGGGCTAGGGTTTACATGGAGTCGGTTACAAGGAAGGAAATATAATATCCGGATCGCCAAGCTTGCCTTCCACGCCAAGGAAACTCCCATCCGGACACAGGCCGAAGTCTTGAGTCTTGAATCTTCACGCTTCAATAGTCCGGACGTTGTACACAGTCCGGCTGTCTGGATACCCCCTAATCCAGGCTCCCTCACTCCACGCTACCCCACCCGCGCGCCTAGCCCCGCATCCGTCGACCGCCGCTAGCCGCCCAGCCTAGCGCGCCTGCCATGACCTTGCTCAGATCCGCTCCTGCCGCTGCTATCGCTGCGGTAGCCGGCCGCATCGCTACTGCCCGCGCCTGCCTCGAGTCCGCCCTGGCCGCGCCCGGTCGTCGTCGCAGCCCCGCACAGCTACACCCTGTCGCACCCCCTGCTCGTCGGCTGCCCCCCCCCAGCATGCTCGTTTTTGCCGCTGGCGGCGGAGCGCCGTCAGCTGCCTCACAGCAGCGTATGTAAACCCCCCGTTGACCGACAGATTTGATTAGCATAATATAATTAGTACTAATCCTCCTGCTAATTAAACCTTTAATTTAGTTTATCATAAATGACATGTGTCCCCACTAGTTTAAATTAGTTTAGACTAATTCTTTTACCCCTTTGACACTTACATGTGGGTCCATGGACCCTGTTGACCAGTCAACATTGACTGGTCAACAGTCAACCCAAACCCCCTGACCCCATTGGTCATACACCTAGGCTAGCACCCTAGTGGGTACACATAGTAGATCCTGCCTTTTCTTTATATAATTAAAATTAAGTCAAGAATTTCAAAAATCGGTTAAAAACTTTGAAATTAATATAAAATAATCCGTAACTCGGATGAAAATACTTTGTACATGAAAGTTGCTCAGAACAACGAGTTGAATCCGAATACAGAGCCTGTTAGCATAGAAAACTAGCAACTTTCCCCCTCCGGTTCATCTATCCGAAAACACAAAACACCGGGAATACTTTCCCGGATGTTTCACCCCTTCGTCGGTATCACCTCCTACCGCGTTAGGGCATACCTAGCACCGCGTATTGCCTCGTTATGTTTTGTGATGCTTTGTTTGCTCCGTATTTACTGTTTCTTCTGAAGGAAATATGCCCTAGAGGCAATAATAAAGTTATTATTAATTTCCTCATATCATGGTAAATGTTTATTATTCATGCTAGAATTGTATTAACCGGAAACATGATACATGTGTGAATACATAGACAAACTTAAATGTCACTAGTATGTCTCTACTTGACTAGCTCATTGATCAAAGATGGTTATGTTTCCTAACCATAGACATGTGTTGTCATTTGATTAATGGGATCACATCATTAGGAGAATGATGTGATTGACTTGACCTATTCCGTTAGCTTAGCACTTGATCGTTTAGTATATTGATATTGCTTTCTTCATGACTTATACAAGTTCCTATAACTATGAGATTATGCAACTCCCCTTTACCGGAGGAACTCTTTGTGTGCTACCAAACGTCACAACGTAACTGGGTGATTATAAGGGAGCTCTACAGGTGTCTCCAAAGGTACATGTTGAGTTGGCATATTTCGAGATTAGGTTTTGTCACTCCGATTGTCAGAGAGGTATCTCTGGGCCCTCTCGGTAATGCACATCACTATAAGCCTTGCAAGCAATGTAACTAATGAGTTAGTTACGGAATGATGTATTACATAACGAGTAAAAAGACTTGCCGGTAACGAGATTGAACTAGGTATTGAGATACCGACGATCAAATCTCGGGCAAGTAACATACCGATGACAAAGGGAACAACGTATGTTGTTGTGCGGTTTGACCGATAAAGATCTTCGTAGAATATGTAGGAGCCTATATGAGCATCCAGGTTCCGCTATTGGTTATTGACCGGAAACAGTTCTAGGTCATGTCTACATAGTTCTCGAACTCGTAGGGTCCGCACGCTTAAGGTTTCGATGACAGTTATATTATGATTTTATGAGTTTTGATGTACCGAAGTTTGTTCGGAGTCCCAGATATGATCACGGACGCGACGAGGAGTCTCGAAATGGTTGAGACATGAAGATTGATATATTGGAAGCCTATGTTTGGATATCGGAATTGTTCCGGGTGAAATAGTGATTTTACCGGAGTACCGGAGGGGTTACCGGAACCCCCCGGGGGCTATTGGGCCTTATGGGCCCAAGTGGAGGAAGAGGAGAGGCGGCCAAGGGGCAGCCGCGCGCCCCTCCCCCCCAAGTCCGAATTGGACTAGGAGCCCCCCCCCTTTCCTTTCCCCTCTCTCCTCCTTCCCCCCCCCCCCAAGTCCTAATCCAACTAGGAAAAAGAGGTGGGAGTAGGACTCCTCCGGCGCGCCTCCTCCTATGGCCGGCTGCACCCCCCCTTGTTCCTTTATATACGGGGGCAGGGGGCACCTCTAGACACAACAATTGATCCTTGAGATCTCTTAGCCGTGTGCGGTGCCCCCCTCCACCATAGTCCTCGATATTATTGTAGCGGTGCTTAGGCGAAGCCTGCGGCAGTAGAACATCAAGATCGTCACCACGCCCGTCGTCTTGTGGAACTCTTCCCGAACACTTTGCTGGATCGGAGTCCGGGGAACGTCATCGAGCTGAACGTGTGCTAGAACTCGGAGGTGCCGTAGTTCCGATGCTTGATCGGTCGGGCTGTGAAGACGTATGAATACATCAACCGCGTTGTTATAACGCTTCCGCTTTCGGTCTATGAGGGTACGTGGACAACACTCTTCCCTCTCGTTGCCATGCATCACCATGATCTTGCGTGTGCGTAGGAATTTTTCTGAAATTACTACGTTTCCCCATGATGGCATCCGAGCCTGGTTTTATGCGTAGATGTTATATGCACGAGTAGAACACAAGTGAGTTGTGGGCGATACAAGTCATCTTGCTTACCACATGTCATACTTTGGTTGGCGGTATTGTTGGATGAAGCGGCCGGACCGACATTACGCCAGACGCCACGCGAGTCCGGTTCTCCCGACATGCTTTGCACAGAGGTGGCTAGCGGGTGTCAGTTTCTCCAACTTTAGTTGAACCGAGTGTGGCTACGCCCGATCCTTGCGAAGGTTAAAACAACACTAACTTGATGAACTATCGTTGTGGTTTTGATGGATAGGTAAGAACGGTTCTTGCTAAGCCCGTAGCAGCCACGTAAAACTTGCAACAACAAAGTAGAGGACGTCTAACTTGTTTTTGCAGGGCATGTTGTGATGTGATATGGTCAAGACGTGATGATATATTTTATTGTATGAGATGATCATGTTTTGTAACCGAGTTATCGGCAATGGCGAGAGCCATATGGTTGTCGCTTTATTGTATGCAATGCAATCATACTGTAATGCTTTACTTTATCACTAAGCGGTAGCGATAGTCGTAGAAGCATAAGATTGGCGAGACGACAACGATGCTACGATGGAGATCAAGGTGTCGCGCCGGTGATGATGGTGATCACCACGGTGCTTCAGAGATGGAGATCACAAGCACAAGATGATGATGGCCATATCATATCACTTATATAGATTGCATGTGATGTTTATCCTTTATGCATCTTATCTTGCTTTGATTGACAGTAGCATTTTAAGATGATCTCTCACTAATTATCAAGAAGTGTTCTCCCTAAGTATGCACCGTTGCAAAAGTTCTTCGTGCTGAGACACCACGTGATGATCTGGTGTGATAGGCTCTACGTTCAAATACAACGGGTGCAAAACAGTTGCACATGCGGAATACTCAGGTTAAACTTGACGAGCCTAGCATATACAGATATGGCCTCGGAACACGGAGACCGAAAGGTCGAGCGTGAACCATATAGTAGATATGATCAACATAGTGATGTTCACCATTGAAACTAGTCCATCTCACGTGATGATCGGACATGGTTTAGTTGATTTGGATCACGTGATCACTTAGATGACTAGAGAGATGTCTATCTAAGTGGGAGTTCTTTAGTAATATGATTAACTGAACTTAAATTTATCATGAACTTAGTACCTGATAGTATTTTGCTTGTCTATGTTTGTTGTATATAGATGGCTCGTGCTGTTGTCCCGTTGAATTTTAATGCGTTCCTTGAGAAAGCTAAGTTGAAAGATGATGGTAGCAACTACACGGACTGGGTCCGTAACTTGAGGATTATCCTTGTTGCTGCACAGAAGAATTACGTCCTGGAAGCACCGCTGGGTGCCAGCTTCTTTGCAGATCTGGCCAGCGGCGTTAAGAACGTCTGGCAAAGCAAAGGCGATGACTAATCAATAGTTCGATGTGCCATGCTTTACGGTTTAGAACCGGGTCTTCAACGATGTTTTGAACGTCATGGAGCATATGAGATGTTCCGGGAGTTGAAGTTAATATTTCAAGCAAATGCCCGGATTGAGAGATATGAAGTCTCCAATAAGTTCTATAGCTGTAAGATGGAGGAGAATAGTTCTGTCAGTGAACATATACTCAAAATTTCTGGGTATAATAATCACTTGATTCAACTGGGAGTTAATCTTCCTGATGATAGTGTCATTGACAGAATTCTTCAATCACTGCCACCAAGCTACAAGAGCTTCGTGATGAACTATAATATGCAAGGGATGGACAAGACTATTCGAGCTCTTCGCAATGCTAAAGGCTGCAGAGGTAGAAATCAAGAAGGAGCATCAAGTGTTGATGGTCAATAAGACCACCGATTTCAAGAAAAGGGCAAAGGGAAGAAGAAGGGAACTTCAAGAAGAACAGCAAGCAAGTTGCTGCTTAGGAGAAGAAACCCTAGTCTGGACCTAAGCTCGACATCGAGTGCTTCTACCGGAAGCGGTTTGGACCTTTGAAGCGGAACTGCCCCAAGTATTTGGCGGATAAGAAGGATGGCAAGGTGAACAAAGGTATATGTGATATACATGTTATTGATGTGTACCTTACAAATGCTCATGATAGCACTGGTATTTGATCTTGGTTATGTTGCTAATATTTGCAACTCGAAGCAGGGGACTACGGATTAAGCGAAGATTGGCTAAGGACGAGGTGACGATGCGCGTGGGAAATGGTTCCAAAGTCGATGTGATCGCGATTGACGCTACCACTACATCTACCATCGGGATTAGTTTTAGACCTAAATAATTGTTATTTGGTGCCAGCGTTAAGCATGAACATTATATATAGATCTTGTTTGATGCGAGACGGTTATTCATTTAAATCAGAGAATAATGGTTGTTCTATTTATATGAGTAATATCTTTTATGGTCATGCACCCTTGAAGAGTGGTCTATTTTTATTGAATCTCGATAGTAGTGATAAACATATTCATAATGTTGAAGCCAAAAGATGCAGAGTTGATAATGATAGTGCAACTTATTTGTGGCACTGCCGTTTGGGTCATATTGGTGTAAAGCCCATGAAGAAACTCCATACTATGGACTTCTGGAATCACTTGATTATGAATCACTTGGTACTTGCGAACCGTGCCTCATGGGCAAGATGACTAAAATGCCGTTCTCCGGAACTATGGAGCGAGCAACTAATTTGTTGGAAATCATACATACTGATGTATGTGGTCCAATGAATATCGAGGCTCGCAGCGGGTATCGTTATTTTCTCACCTTCACAGATGATTTGAGCAGATATGGGTATATATATTTGATGAAACACAAGTCTGAAACATTTGAAAAGTTCAAAGAATTTCAGAGTGAAGTGGAAAATCATCGTAACAAGAAAATAAAATTTCTACGATTTGATCGTGGAGGAGAATATTTGAGTTACGAGTTTGGTTTACATTTGAAGCAATGAGGAATAGTTTCGCAACTCACGCCACACGGAACACCACAACAAAATGGTGTGTCCGAACATCGTAATCGTACTTTACTAGATATGGTGTGATCTATGATGTCTTACTAATTTACAGCTATCGTTTTGGGGTTATGCTTTAGAAACGGCCGCATTCACGTTAAATAGGGCACCATCAAAATCCGTTGAGACGGCGCCTTATGAACTGTGGTTTGGCAAGAAACCAAAGTTGTCATTTCTTAAAGTTTGGGGATGCGATTCTTATGTGAAGAAACTTCAACCAGATAAGCTCGAACCCGAATCGGACAAATGTCTCATCATAGGATACCCAAAAGAGACTATTGGGTACACCTCCTATCACAGATCTGAGGGCAAGATTTTTGTTGCTAAATTCGGATCCTTTCTAGAAAAGGAGTTTTTCTCGAAAGAACTGAGTGGGAGGAAAGTAGAACTTGATGAGGTAACTGTACCTACTCCCTTATTGAAAAGTAGTTCATCACAAGAACCGGTTCCTGTGACAAGTACACCAATCGGTGAGGAAGCTAATGATATTGATCATGAAACTTCAGATCAAGTTTCTACCGAACCTCGTAGGTCTACCAGAGTATGATCCGCACCAGAGTGGTACGGTAATCTTGTTCTGGAAGTCATGTTACTTGACCATGGCGAACCTACGAACTATGAGGAAGCGATGATGAGCCCAGATTCCTAAAAATGGCTTGAGGCCATGAAATCTGAGATGGGATCCATGTATGAGAAACAAAGTATGGACTTTGGTTGACTTGCCCGATGATCGGAAAGCCATAGAAAATAAATGGATCTTCAAGAAGAAGACTGGCGCTGATGGTAATGTAACTGTCTACAAAGCTCGACTTGTTGCGAAAGGTTTTCGATAGTTCAAGGGGTTGACTACGATGAGACTTTCTCACCCGTAGCGATGCTTAAGTCGGTCCGAATCATGTTAGCAATTGCCGCATTTTATGATTATGAAATTTGGCAAATGGATGTCAAAACTGCATTCCTGAATGGATTTACGGAAGAAGAGTTGTATATGATGCAACCGGAAGGTTTTGTCGATCCTAAAGGTCTTGACAAAGTGTGCAATCTCCAAATGATCCATTTATGGACTGGTGCAAGCATCTCGGAGTTGGAATAAACGCTTTGATAGTGTGATCAAAGCATATGGTTTTATACAGACTTTTGGAGAAGCCTGTATTTACAAGAAAGTGAGTGGGAGCTCTGTACCATTTCTGATATTATATGTAGATGACATATTGTTAACTGGAAATGATATAGAATTTCTGGATGGCATAAAGGGATACTTGAATAAAAGTTTTTCAATGAAAGACCTCGGTGAAGCTGCTTACATATTGGGCATCAAGATCTATAGAGATAGATCAAGACACTTAATTGGACATTCACAAAGCACATACCTTGATAAAGTTTTGAAAAAGTTCAAAATGGATCAGGCAAAGAAAGGGTTCTTGCCCGTGTTACAAGGTGTAAAGTTAAGTCAGACTCAATGCCCGACCACAGCAGAAGATAGAGAGAAAATGAAAGATGTTCCCTATGCTTCAGCCATAGGCTCTATCATGTATGCAATGCTATGTACCGGACACGGCGTATGCTTAGCAATAAGCTTGGCAGGCAGGTACCAAAGTAATCCAGAGTGGATCACCGGACAGCGGTCAAGAATATCCTGAAATACCTGAAAAGGACTAAGGATATGTTTCTCGTTTATGGAGGTGACAAAGAGCTAGTCGTAAATGGTTACGTCGATGCAAGCTTTGACACTGATCCGGACGATTCTAAATCACAAACCGGATACGTGTTTTTATTAAATGGTGGAGCTGTAAGTTGGTGCAATTCTAAAAAAAGCATCATGGCGGGATCTACATGCGAAGCGGAGTACATAGCTGCTTCGGAAGCAGCAAATGAAGGAGTCTGGATGAAAGAGTTCATTTCCGATCTGTTGGGGAACGTAGCAATAATTCAAAATTTTCCTACGAGTCACCAAGATCAATCTAGGAGATTCTAGCAACGAGAGAGAGGGGAGTGCATCTCTTCATACATTTGAAGATCGCTAAGCGGAAGCGTTACTAGAACGTGGATGATGGAGTCGTACTCGCGGCGATTCAAATCGCGGAAGATCCGATCTAGCGCCGAACGGACGGCGCCTCCGCGTTCAACACACGTACAGCTCGGGGACGTCTCCTCCTTCTTGATCCAGCAAGGGGAGAGGAGAAGTTGAGGGAGAGCTCCGGCAGCACGACGACGTGGTGGTGGAGCTTGCCGTTCTTCGGCGGGGCTTCGCCAAGCACTACTACTACGGAGGAGGTGTTGGGGAGGGAGAGGGCTGCGCCAGGGGCAAGGGGTGAAGCTCCGATGTGCCTCCCCACTATATATAGGGGTGGAGGGGGCTGGTTTCTATCCCTCCAAGTCCATTGGGGCGTTGGCAAAGGTGGAAGGAAAGAAATCCCATCATTTCCTTCCCCACCGATTGTTATCCCCCTTTTTTAGGGATCCTGATCTTATCCCTTCGAGGGATATGATCTTAGTGCACCTTGACCAGGGGTGTGGGGCCTTGTCCCCACTACCCACGTTCATGTGGGTCCCCCATGCAGGTGGGCCCCACTCCGGAACCTTCTAGAACCTAACCGGTACAATACCGAAAAATCTCGAACATTTTGCGGTGGCCAAAATAGGACTTCCCATATATAAATCTTTACCTCCAGACCATTCCGGAACTCCTCGTGACGTCCGGGATCTCATTCGGGACTCCGAACAACATTCGGTAACTGCACACTAATTCCCATAACAACTCTTGCGTCAAAGAACCTTAAGTGTGTAGACCCTACGGGTTCGGGAATCATGCAGACATGACCGAGACAACTCTCTGGCCAATAACCAACAGCAGGATCTGGATACCCATGTTGGCTCCCACATGTTACACGATGATCTCATTGGATGAACCACGATGTCAAGGATTCAAGCAATCCCGTATACAAGTCCCTTTGTCAATCGGTACGTTACTTGCCCGAGATTCGATCGTCGGTATCCCAATACCTCGTTCAATCTCGTTACCGGCAAGTCACTTTACTCGTTCCGTTATGCATGATCCTGTGACTAACTACTTAGTCACATTGAGCTCATTATGATGATGCATTACCGAGTGGGCCCAGAGATACCTCTCCGTCACATGGAGTGACAAGTCCCAGTCTTGATTCGTGCCAACCCAACAGACACTTTCAGAGATACCCGTAGTGCACCTTTATAGCCACCCAGTTACGTTGTGACGTTTGGCACACCCAAAGCATTCCTACGGTATCCAGGAGTTGCACAATCTCATGGTCTAAGGAAACGATACTTGACATTAGAAAAGCTTTTAGCAAACGAACTACACGATCTTGTGCTATGCTTAGGATTGGGTCTTGTCCATCACATCATTCTCCTAATGATGTGATCCCGTTATCAATGACATCCAATGTCCATGGTCAGGAAACCATAACCATCTATTGATCAATGAGCTAGTCAACTAGAGGCTCACTAGGGACATGTTGTGGTCTATGTATTCACACATGTATTACGGTTTCCAGTTAATACAATTATAGCATGAACAATAGACAATTATCATCAACAAGGAAATATAATAATAACCATTTTATTATTGCATCTAGGGCATATTTCCAACAGTCTCCCACTTGCACTAGAGTCAATAATCTAGTTCACATCACTATGTGATTGTAATGAATCCAACACCCATGGGGTTTGATCATATCTCGCTTGTGAGAGAGGTTATTAGTCAACGGGTCTGAACCTTTCAGATCTGTGTGTGCTTTACAAATCTCTGTTTCATATCCGACATGCAGCTACCACGCGCTACTTGGAACTATTCCAAATAACTGCTCTACTATACGAATCCGGTTTACTACTCAGAGTCATCCGGATTAGTGTCAAAGTTTGCATAGACGTAACCCTTTACGACGAACTCTTGTACCACCTCCATAATCGAGAAAATTCCCTAGTCCACTAGTTACTAAGGTTAAGTTTGACCGTTGTCATTGAAGGAAATATGCCCTAGAGGCAATAATAAAGTTATTATTTATTTCCTTATATCATGATAAATGTTTATTATTCATGCTAGAATTGTATTAAGAGGAAACATAATACATGTGTGAATACATAAACCTACAGAGTGTCACTAGTATGCCTCTACTTGACTAGCTCGTTAATCAAAGATGGTTATGTTTCCTAACCATGAACAAGGAGTTGTTATTTGATTAACGGGATCACATCATTGGTTGAATGATCTGATTGACATGACCCATTCCATTAGCATAGCACCTGATCGTATAGTTTGTTGCTAGTGCTTTTCTTCATGACTTATACATGTTCCTATGACTATGAGATTATGCAACTCCCGTTTGCACGAGGAACACTTTGGGTGCTACCAAACGTCCACAACGTAATCGGGTGATTATAAAGGTACATTACAGGTGTCTCCGAAGGTACATGTTGGGTTGGCATATTTCGAGATTAGGATTTGTCACTCCGATTGTCGGAGAGGTATCTCTGGGCCCTCTCGGTAATGCACATCACATAAGCCTTGCAAGCATTGCAACTAATGTGTTAGTTGTGAGATGATGTATTACGGAACGAGTAAAGAGACTTGCGGTAACGAGATTGAACTAGGTATTGGATACCGACGATCGAATCTCGGGCAAGTAACATACCGATGACAAAGGGAACAACGTATGTTGTTATGCGGTCCGACCGATAAAGATCTTCGTAGAATATGTAGGAGCCAATATGGGCATCCAGGTCCCGCTATTGGTTATTGACCGAGAGGAGTCTCGGTCATGTCTACATAGTTCTCGAACCCGTAGGGTCCGCAACTTAACGTTTCGATGGCAGTTACTATGAGTTGTTATGATGTTTCTGTACGAAGGTTGTTCGAGTCCCGGATGAGATCACGGACGTGACGAGGAGTCTCGAAATGGTCGAGACATAAAGATTCATATATTGGAAGTCTATGTTTGGACATCGGAAGTGTTCCGGGTGAAATTGGGAATTTTACCAAATGCAAGGGAGGTTACGGAACCCCGGAATACTAATGGGCCAACATGGGCCTTAGTGGAAAGGAGAGAAGGGGGCCCAAGTGCTGGCCGCACCTTCCCCCTTCCCTAGTCCTATTAGGACTAGGAGAAGGCGCCCCTCTCTCCCTTCCCACTTGGGGAAACCTAGTTGGACTAGGATTGGGGGGAATCCTACTCCTAGTAGGAGTAGGACACCCTGGCGCACCAAACCTTGGCGGCCAGCCCCTCCCTTCCCTCCTTTATATCTGAGGGCAGGGGCACCCCATGACACACAAGTTGATCCTTGAGATCTTTCCTTAGCCGTGTGCGGTGCCCCCTTCCACCATATTACACCTCGAGAATACCGTGGCGGAGCTTAGGCGAAGCCTGCGCCGGTGGAACATCATCATCGTCACCACGCCGTCGTCTTGTGAAACTCTCCCTCAACACTCGGCTGGATCGGAGTTCGAGGGACGTCATCGAGCTGAGCGTGTGCAGAACTCGGAGGTGCCGTGACGTTCGGTACTTGGATCGGTTGGATCGTGAAGAAGTACGACTACTTCCTCTACGTTGCGTCAACGCTTCACTGTGGGTCTCACGAGTGCGTGAAGCGACACTCTCATCTCGTTGCTATGCATCACCATGATCTTGCGTGATCGTAGGAAAATTTTTGAAATTACTACGTTCCCCAACGGTGGCATCCGAGCCTAGGTTTTTATGGTTTGATGATATGCACGAGTAGAACACAAGTGAGTTGTGGACGATACAAGTCATACTGCCTACCAGCATGTCATACTTTGGTTCAGCGGTATTGTTGGAAAGGCGATCCAGACCAACCTTACGCGTACTCTTCTGGCGAGACCGGTTCCTCGACGTGCTTTGCACATAGATGGCTTGTGGAAGACTGTCTCTCCAACTTTAGTTGAACCGAGGTGTGGCTACGGTCCTTGAGAAGGTTAAAGCGGAGTCTATTTGACGAAGTATCGTTGTGGTTTTGATGCGTAGGTAAGAACGGTTCTTGCTCAGCCCGTAGCAGCCACGTAAAATTTGCAACAACAAAGTAGAGGACGTCTAACTTGTTTTTGCAGGGCATGTTGTGATGTGATATGGTCAAGACGTGATGCTATATTTTATTGTATGAGATGATCATGTTTTGTAACCGAGTTATCGGCAATGGCAGAGCCATATGGTTGTCGCTTTATTGTATGCAATGCAATCGCCTGTAATGCTTTACTTTATCACTAAGCGGTAGCGATAGTCGTAGAAGCATAAGTTTGGCGAGACGACAACGATGCTACGATGGAGATCAAGGTGTCGCGCCGGTGGCGATGGTGATCATGGCGGTGCTTGAGATGGAGATCACAAGCACAAGATGATGATGGCCATATCATATCACTTATATTGATTGCATGTGATGTTAATCCTTTATGCATCTTATCTTGCTTTGATTGACGGTAGCATTATAAGATGATCCCTTACTAAATTATCAAGAAGTGTTCTCCACAGTATGCACCGTTGCGAAAGTTCTTCGTCTTTGAGACACCACGTGATGATCGGGTGTGATAGGCTCTACGTTCAAATACAACGGGTGCAAAACAGTTGCACACGCAGAATACTCGAGTTATACTTGACGAGCTATGCATATAAGATATGACCTCGGAACACGAGACCCGAAAGGTCGGCGTGAATCATATAGTAGATATGATCAACATATTGATGTTCACCATTGAAACTACTCCATCACACGTGATGATCGGTCATGGTGTAGTTGATATGGATCACGCAATCACTTAGAGAATTGGAGGATATTTTTCTAAGTGGGAGTTCTTAAGTAATATGATTAATTGAACTTAAATTTATCATGAAATTAGAACCTGATAGTATCTTGCTTGTCTATGATGATTAGATAGATGGCTCGTTATGTTGTTACTTTGAATTATAAAGAGTTCCTTGAGAAAGCAAAGTTGAAAGAAGATGGCAGCAATTACGGACTGGGTCCGTAACTTGAGGATTATCCTTATTGCTGCACGGAAGAATTACGTCCTGGAAGCACCGTTAGGTGCCGGGCCTGGTGCAAGGGCTGCGCCGGATATGTTGTGAACGTCTGGCAAAGCAAAGCTGATGACTACTCTATAGTTCAGGTGTGCCATGCTTTACGGCTTAGAACCGGGACTTCAACGTCGTTTTGAACACCATGGAGCATATGAGATGTTCCAGGAGTTGAAGTTAATATTCCAAGCGAATGCGGATTGAGAGATATGAAGTCTCCAATAAGTTCTATAGCTGTAAGATGGAGGAGAACGGTTACGTCGGTGAGCATATACTCGGAATGTCCGGATATAACAATCACTTGATTCAACGGGAGTTAATCTTCCGGATGATTGCGTCATTGACAGAATTCTCCAATCACTGCCACCAAGCTACAAGAGCTTCGTGATGAACTATAATATGCAAGGGATGACCAAAACAATGCTCGAGCTCTTCGCGATCTTTGAAAGTCATGGAGGTAGAAATCAAAAGGAGCATCAAGTGTTGATGGTTAACAAAACCACTAGTTTCAAGAAAAGGGTAAAGAAAAGAAAAGGAAACTTCAAAAGAACGGCAAGCAAGTTCTTGATCAAGAGAAGAAACCCAAGTCTGGTCCTAAGCACTGGCTGAGTGCTTCTATTGCAAGCGGGCTGGTCCTTTGAAGCGGAACTGCCCCAAGTATTTGGCGGATAAGAAGGATGGCAAGGTTAACAAAGGTATATGTGATATACATGTTATTGATGTGTACCTTACTAATACTCGCGATAGCACTGGTATTTGATCTTTGGTTACATTGCTAATATTTGCAACTCGAAGCAGGGGCTACGGATTAAGCGAAGATTGGCTAAGGGCGAGGTGACGATGCGTGGGAAATGGTTCCAAAGTCGATGTGATCGCGATCGACACGCTACCTCTACATCTACCTTCGGGATTAGTATTAGACCTAAATAATTGTTATTTAGTACCAGCGTTGAGCATGAACATTATATCTGGATCTTGTTTGATGCGAGGCGGTTATTCATTTAAATCGAGAGAATAATGGTTGTTCTATTTATATGAATAATATCTTTTATGGTCATGCACCATTGAAGAATGGTTTGTTTTTACTTAATCTAAAGTAGTGATACACATATTCATAATGTTGAAGCCAAAAGATGTAGAGTTGATAATGATAGTGCAACTTATTTATGGCAATCGCCGTTTAGGTCATATCGGTGTAAAGCGCATGAAGAAACTCCATCTTGATGGACTTTTGGAGTCACTTGATTATGAATCACTTGGCACTTGCGAACCGTGCCTTATGGGCAAGATGACTAAAACACCGTTCTCCGGAACTATGGAGAGAGCAACAGATTTATTGGAAATCATACATCTTGATGTATGTGGTCCAATGAATGTTGAGGCTAAATGGCGGATATCGTTATTTTCTCACCTTCACAGATGATTTGAGCAGATATGGGTATATCTACTTAATGAAACACAAGTGCGAAACATTTGAAAAGTTCAAAGAATTTCAGAGTGAAGTAGAAAATCATCGTAACAAGAAAATAAAGTTTCTACGATCTGATCGTGGAGGAGAATATTTGAGTTCTGAGTTTGGCCTACATTTGAAACAATGCGGAATAGTTTCGCAACTTACGCCACCTGGAACACCACAACGTAATGGTGTGTCCGAACGTCGTAATCGCATTTCTTTATTAGATATGGTGCGATCTATGATGTCTCTTCTTGATTTACCGCTATCATTTTGGGGTTATGCTTTAGAGGCGGCTACATTCACTTTAAATAGGGCACCATCTAAATCCGTTGAGACGACGCCTTATGAACTGTGGTTTGGCAAGAAACCAAAGTTGTCGTTTACGAAAGTTTGGGGCTGCGATGCTTATGTGAAAAAGCTTCAACACGATAAGCTCGAACCCAAATCGGAGAAATGTGTCTTCATAGGATACCCAAAGGAAACTGTTGGGTACACCTTCTATCACAAATCCAAGGCAAGATTTTTGTTGCTAAATTCGGAAACTTTTGGAGAAGGAGTTTCTCTCGAAAAGAAGTGAGTGGGAGGAAAGTAGAACTTGATGAGATAATCTGTATCTACTCCCTTATTGAGAAGTAGTACATCACAGAAAACAGTTTCTGTGACACCTACACCAAACAGGGAAGAAGCTAATGATGATGATCATGAAACTTGATCAAGTTTCTACTGAACTTCAGAGATCAACCAGAGCAAGATCCGCACTGAGTGGTACGGTAATCCTATTACGGAAGTCATGTTACTTTGGAACATGATGAACCTACGAACTATGAAGAAGCGATGGTGAGCCCAGATTCCACAAAATGGCTTGAGGCCATGAAATCTGAGATGGGATCCATGTATGAGAACAAAGTGTGGACTTTGGTTGACTTGCCCAATGATCGGCAAGCAATTGAGAATAAATGGATCTTCAAGAAGAAGACCGACTGATGGTAATGTTCTTGTCTATAAAGCTCGACTTGTTGCAAAAGGTTTTCGACAAGTTCAAGGGATTGACTACGATGAGACCTTCTCACCCGTAGCGATGCTTAAGTCCGTCCAAATCATGTTAGCAATTGCCGCATTTTATGATTATGAAATTTGGCAAATGGATGTTAAAACTGCATTCTGAATGGATTTACGGAAGAAGAGTTGTATATGATGCAACGGAAGGTTTTGTCGATCCAAAGGGAGCTAACAAAGTGTGCAAGCTCCAGCGATCCATTTATGGACTGGTGCAAGCCTCTCGGAGTTGGAATAAACGTTTTGATAGTGTGATCAAAGCATTTGGTTTTATCTGAGACTTTTGGAGAAGCCTTTGTATTTACAAGAAAGTGAGTGGGAGCTCTGTAGCATTTACGATATTATATGTGGATGACATATTACTGATCGGAAATGATATAGAATTCTGGATAGCATAAAGGGATACTTGAATAAGAGTTTTTCGATGAAAGACCTCGGTGAAGCTGCTTACATATTGGGCATTAAGATCTATAGAGATAGATCAAGACGCTTAATAGGACTTTCACAAAGCACATACCTTGATAAAGTTTTGAAAAGGTTCAAAATGGATCGAGCAAAGAAAGGGTTCTTGCCGGTGTTACAAGGTGTGAAGTTGAGTAAGACTCAATGCCCGACCACCGCAGAAGATAGAGAGAAGATGAAAGATGTTCCCTATGCTTCAGCCATAGGCTCTATCATGTATGCAATGCTGTGTACGGACCTGATGTGTGCCTTCTTTGTAAGTCCGGCAGGCGGTACCAAAGTAATCCAGAGTGGATCCTTGGACAGCGGTCAAGAACATCCTCAAGTACTTGAGAAGGACTAAGGATATGTTTCTCATTTATGGCGGTGACAAAGAACTCGTCAAATAAATGGCAGTTACGTCGGCATAGCTTTGACACTTGATCCGGACGATTCTAAATCGCAAACCGGATACGTATTTACATTAAGCGGAGGAGCTGTCGGTTGGTGCAGTTCCAAACAAAGCGTCGTGGCGGGATCTACATGTGAAGCTGAGTACATAGCTGCTTGGAAGCAGCTAATGAAGGAGTCTGGATGAAGGAGTTCATAACCGATCTAGGTGTTGTACCTAGTGTATCGGGTCCAATGAAAATCTTTTGTGACAATCTTTGGTGCAATTGCCTTAGCAAAGGAATCCAGATTTCACAAGAGAACCAAGCACATCAAAAGACGCTTCAACTCCATCCGGATTTGGTCGGTGGGAGACATAGAGATATGCAAGATACATACGGATCTGAATGTTGCAGACCGTTGACTAAGCCTCTTCCACGAGCAAAACATGATCAGCACCAAGACTCCATGGGTGTTAGAATCATTCTTGTGTAATCTAGATTATTGACTCTAGTGCAAGTGGGAGATCAAGGAAATATGCCCTAGAGGCAATAATAAAGTTATTATTTATTTCCTTATATCATGATAAATGTTTATTATTCATGCTAGAATTGTATTAAGAGGAAACATAATACATGTGTGAATACATAAACCTACTGAGTGTCACTAGTATGCCTCTACTTGACTAGCTCGTTAATCAAAGATGGTTATGTTTCCTAACCATGAACAAGGAGTTGTTATTTGATTAACGGGATCACATCATTGGTTGAATGATCTGATTGACATGACCCATTCCATTAGCATAGCACTTGATCGTATAGTTTGTTGCTAGTGCTTTTCTTCATGACTTATACATGTTCCTATGACTATGAGATTATGCAACTCCCGTTTGCACGAGGAACACTTTGGGTGCTACCAAGCGTCACAACGTAATCGGGTGATTATAAAGGTACATTACAGGTGTCTCCAGAAGGTACATGTTGGGTTGGCATATTTCGAGATTAGGATTTGTCACTCCGATTGTCGGAGAGGTATCTCTGGGCCCTCTCGGTAATGCACATCACATAAGCCTTGCAAGCATTGCAACTAATGTGTTAGTTGTGAGATGATGTATTACGGAACGAGTAAAGAGACTTGCGGTAACGAGATTGAACTAGGTATTGGATACCGACGATCGAATCTCGGGCAAGTAACATACCGATGACAAAGGGAACAACGTATGTTGTTATGCGGTCCGACCGATAAAGATCTTCGTAGAATATGTAGGAGCCAATATGGGCATCCAGGTCCCGCTATTGGTTATTGACGGAGAGGAGTCTCGGTCATGTCTACATAGTTCTCGAACCCGTAGGGTCCGCACGCTTAACGCTTCGATGGCGAGTTACTATGAGTTGTTATGATGTTTCTGTGCGAAGGTTGTTCGAGTCCCGGATGAGATCACGGACGTGACGAGGAGTCTCGAAATGGTCGAGACATAAAGATTCATATATTGGAAGTCTATGTTTGGACATCGGAAGTGTTCCGGTGAAATTGGGAATTTTACCAAGTAGGGAGGTTACGGAACCCCGGAATACTAATGGGCCAACATGGGCCTTAGTGGAAAGGAGAGAAGGGGGCCCAAGTGCTGGCCGCACCTTCCCCTTCCCTAGTCCTATTAGGACTAGGAGAAGGGGCGCCTCTCTCTCTCCTTCCCACTTGGGGAAACCTAGTTGGACTAGGATTGGGGGAATCCTACTCCTAGTAGGAGTAGGACACCTGGCGCGCAAACCTTGGCCGCCAGCCCCTCCCTTCCCTCCTTTATATACAGGGCAGGGGCACCCCATGACACACAAGTTGATCCTTGAGATCTTTCCTTAGCCGTGTGCGGTGCCCCTTCCACCATATTACACCTCGAGAATACCGTGGCGGAGCTTAGGCGAAACCTGCGCCGGTGGAACATCATCATCGTCACCTCTCCGTCGTGCTGACGAAACTCTCCCACCACACTCGGCTGGATCGGAGTCCGGGGATCGTCATCGAGCTGAACGTGTGCAGAACTCGGAGGTGCCGTACGTTCGGTACTTGGATCGGTTGGATCGTGAAGAAGTACGACTACTTCCTCTACGTTGCGTCAACGCTTCCGCTGTGGGTCTACGAGGGTACGTAGACGACACTCTCATCTCGTTGCTATGCATCACCATGATCTTGCGTGATCGTAGGAAAATTTTTGAAATTACTACGTTCCCCAACAGTCATGTGATCCATTCCTGTATCACTCTTCTACCCGTTGACTGACTCATGGCAAGGCACATTTCAGGTGCGGTACTCAGCATAGCATACTGTAGAGCCTACGTCTGAAGCATGGGGGACGACCTTCGTCCTTTCTCTCTCTTCTGCCGTGGTCAGGTCTTGAGTCTTACTCAATACTCACACCTTATAACACAGCCAAGAACTCCTTCTTTGCTGATCTATTTTGAACTCCTTCAAAATCTTGTCACGGTATGTATTCATTTGAAAGTACTATTAAGCGTTTTTGATCTATCCTTATAGATCTCGATGCTCAATGTTCAAGTAACTTAATCCAGGTTTTCCATTGAAAAACACTTTTCAAATAACCCTATATGCTTTCTAGAAATTCTACAGCATTTCTGATCCACAATATGTTTACAACATACACTCATTTGAAATTCTATAGTGCTCCCACTCACTTCTTTGGAAATACAAGTTTCTCATAAACTTTGTATAAACCCCAAATATTTGATCATCTCATCAAAGCGTATATTCCTTCTCCGAGATGCTTACTCCAGTCCTTAGAAGTATTACTGGAGCATTGCATACTTGTTAGCATCTTTCAAGATTGACAAAACCTTCTGGTTGTATCACATACAACCTTTCCTCAAGAAAATCGTCGAGGAAACAATGTTTTGACATCCTATGCAAGATTTCATAAATAATGCAAGAATCGCTAATATAATTCCAACAGACTCTTAGCATCGCTACGAGTGAGAAAGTCTCATCGTAGTCAAGTCCTTGAACTTCTCGGAAAACATCTTAGCGACAAGTCGAGCTTTCTTAATGGTGACATTTACCATCATTGTCCGTCTTCCTTTTAAAATCCATCTATACTCAACAGCCTTACGACCATCGAGTAGTTCTTCCAAAGTCTATACTTTGTTTTCATACATGGATCCTCTCTCGGATTTTATGGCCTCGAGCCATTCATCGGAATCCAGGCCCACCATGGCTTCTCCATAGCTCGTAGGTTCATTTTTGTCTAGCAACATGACCTCTAAGACATGATTACGTACCACTCTGAAGTAGTACGCATCCTTGTCGACCTACGAGGTTTGGTAGTGATTTGATCTGAAGTTTCATGATCACTATCATCAGCTTCCACTTCAATTGGTGTAGGCGCCATAGGAACAACTTCATGTGCCCTGCTACACACTAGTTGAGGTGATGGTTCAATAACCTCATCAAGTCTCCACCATCCTCCCACTCAATTCTTTCAAGAGAAACTTTTCCTCGAGAAAGGACCCGATTCTAGAGACAATCCCTTTTGCTTCCGGTTCTGAGATAGGAGGTATACCCAACTATTTTTGGGTGTCCTATGAAGATGCATTTATCCGCTTTGGGTTCGAACTTATCAGCCTGAAACTTTTTCGCATAAGCGTCGCAGCCCCAAACTTTTAAGAAACAACAACTTAGGTTTCTCCAAACCATAGTTCATACGGTGTCATCTCAACGGAATTGCGTGGTACCCTATTTAAAGTGAATGCGGTTGTCTCTAATGCCTAACCCATAAACAATAGTGGTAATTCGATAAGAGACATCATGGTATGCACCATATCCAATAGGGTGCATTTATGATGTTCGGACACACCATCACACTATGGTGTTCCAGGGGGTATTAGAAACAATTTCCACAAGGTCTTAATTGTGTACCAAACTCATAACTCACATATTCATCTCTATGATCATATCATAGACATTTTTTCCTCTTGCCACGATGATCTTCAACTTCACTCTGAAATTGCTTGAACCTTTCAATAATTCAGACTCGTGTTTCATCAAGTAAATATACTCAGAATCTACTCAAATCATCTGTGAAGTAAGAGCATAACGATATTCACTGCGTGCCTCAGCACTCATTGGATTGCACACATCAAAATGTATTACTTCCAACAAGTTGCTTTGTTGTTCCATCTTCTTTGGCGAGGCTTTTAGGTCATCTTGCCCATGTGGTATGATTTGCATGTCTCAAACTTTTCAAAAAACAAGCGAGTCCAAAGATCCATCAACATGGAGCTTCTTCATGCGTTTTATACCAATATGACTCAAATGGCAGTGCCACAAGTAGGTGGTATTATCATTACTATCTTATATTTTTTTGGCATGAACATGTGTATCACTACGATCGAGATTCAATCAACCATTCATTTTAGGTGCAAGACCATTGAAGGTATTATTCAAATAAACAGAGTAACCATTATTCTCCTTAAATGAATTACCGTATTGCGATAGACATAATCCAATCATGTCTATGCTCAACGCAAACACCAAATAACAATTATTTAGGTTTAACATCGATCCTGATGGTAGAGGGAGCGTGCGATGTTTGATCACATCAACCTTGGAAATACTTCCAACACATATCGTCACCTCGCCTTTAGCTAGTCTCCGTTTATTCCGTAGCCTTTTATTTCGAGTTACTAACACTTAGCAACCGAACCGGTATCTATTGACATGGTGCTACTAGGAGTACTAGTAAAGTACACATTAATATAATGTATATCTAATATACTTCTGTCGACCTTGCCAGCCTTCTTATCTACCAAGTATCTAGGGTAATTCTGCTCCAGTGATTGTTCCCCTTATTACAGAAGGACTTAGTCTCGGGTTTGGGTACAACCTTGGGTTTCTTCACTAGAGCAGCAACTGTTTTGCCATTTCATGAAGTACCCCTTCTTGCCCTTGCCCTTCTTGAAACTAGTGGTTTCACTAACCATCAACAATTGATGCTCCTTTATTTCTACTTTCGCAGCGTCAAACATCGCGAATATTTCAAGGATCATCATATGTATCCCTGATATGTTATAGTTCATCACGAAGCTCTAGCAGCTTGGTGGCAATGACTTTGGAGAAACATCACTATCTCATCTGGAAGATTAACTCCCACTTGATTCAAGTGATTGTTGTACTCAGACAATCTGAGCACAAGCTCAACGATTGAGCTTTTCTCCCTTAGTTTGCAGGCTAAGAAACTCGTTGGAGGTCTTATACCTCTTGATGTGGGCACGAGCCTGAAATCCCAATTTCAACCCCTGAAACATCTCATATGTTCATGACGTTTGAAATCGTCTTGATTGCCTCAATTCTAAACCGTTTAACATTTCTAAACTATCATGTAGTTATCAAAACGTGTATGTCAGATGTTCGCAACATCCACAGACAACGTTCGAGGTTCAGCACACCGAGCGGTGCATTAAGGACATAAGCCTTCTACGCAGCAATGAGGACGATCCTCGGTTTACGGACCCAGTCCGCATAATTGCTACTATTAACTTTCAACTAAATTTTCTCTAGGAACATATCTAAAACAGTAGAACTAAAGCGCGAGCTACGACAAAATTTGCAAAAACCTTTTGACTATGTTCAGGATAATTAAGTTCATCTTATGAACTCCCACTTAGATAGACATCCCTCTAGTCATCTAAGTGATACATGATCCGAGTCAACTAGGCCGTGTCCGATCATCACGTGAGACGGACTAGTCATCATCGGTGAACATCTTCATGTTGATCGTATCCACTATACGACTCATGTTCGACCTTTCGGTCTCTTGTGTTCCGAGGCCATGTCTGTACATGCTAGGCTCGTCAAGTCAACCTAAGTGTTCTGCGTGTGTAAATCTGGCTTACACCCATTGTATGTGAATGTTAGAATCTATCACACCCGATCATCGCATGGTGCTTCGAAACAACGAACTTCATAGCGATGCACGCTTAGGGGAACACTTTCTTGAAATTATTATGAGGATCATTTTATTTACTACCGTCGTTCTAAGAAAATAAGATGCATAAACATGATAAACATCACATGCAATCAAATAGTGACATGATATGGCCAATATCATTTTGCTCCTTTTGATCTCCATCTTCGGGGCTCCATGATCATCATCGTCACCGGCATCACACCATGATCTCCATCATCATGATCTCCATCATCGTGTCTCCATGAAGTTGTCTCGCCAGCTATTACTTCTACTACTATGGCTAGCAGTTTAGCAATGAAGTAAGGCAATTACATTGCGTTATTCAGTGACACGCAGGTCATACAATAAATAAAGACAACTCCTATGGCTCCTGCCGGTTGTCATACTCATCGACATGCAAGTCATGATTCCTACTACAAGAATATGATCAGTCTCATACATCACATATATTTCATTCATCACATCCTTCTTGGCCATATCACATCACACGGCATATGCTGCAAAAACAAGTTAGAAGTCCTCTAATTGTTGTTGCAAGTTTTTACGTGGCTGCTATAGGTTTCTAGCAAGAACGTTTCTTACCTACGCGAAAACCACAACGTGATATGCCAATTGCTATTTACCCTTCATAAGGACCCTTTTCATCTAATCCGATCCGACTAAAGTGGGAGAGACTAGCACCCGCTAGCCACCTTACGCAACAAGTGCATGTCAGACGGTGGAACCTGTCTCATGTAAGTGTACGTGTAAGGTCGGTCCGGGCCGCTTCATTCCACAATACCGTCGAAACAAAATAGGACTAGTAACAGTAAGCATATTGAACAAAATCAACGCCCACAACAACTTGTGTTCTACTCGTGCATAGAATCTACGCAATAGACCTAGCTCATGATGCCACTGTTGGGGAACTTAGCAATAATTCAAAATTTTCCTACGAGTCACCAAGATCAATCTAGGAGATTCTAGCAACGAGAGAGAGGGGAGTGCATCTTCATACCTTTGAAGATCGCTAAGCGGAAGCGTTACCAGAACGCGAATGATGGAGTCGTACTCGCAGCGATTCAAATCGCGGAAGATCCGATCTAGCGCCGAACGGACGGCGCCTCCGCGTTCAACACACATACAGCCCGGGGACGTCTCCTCCTTCTTGATCCAGCAAGGGGAGAGGAGAAGTTGAGGGAGAGCTCCGGCAGCATGATGGCGTGGTGGTGGACCTTGCAGTTCTCCGGCAGGGCTTCGCCAAGCACTACTACTACGGAGGAGGTTTTGGGGAGGGAGAGGGATGCGCCAGGGGCAAGGGGTGAAGCTCCCATGCACCTCCCCACTATATATAGGGGTGGAGGGTCTGGTTTCTTGCCCTCCAAGTCCATAGGGGCGTTGGCAAAGGTGGAAGGAAAGAAATCCCATCATTTCCTTCCCCACCGATTGTTATCCCCCTTTTTTAGGGATCTTGATCTTATCCCTTCGGGGGATATGATCTTATTCCTTCCAAGGGGGATCTTGGTGCGCCTTGACTAGGGGTGTGGGGCCTTGCCCCCACTACCCACATTCATGTGGGTCCCCCATGCAGGTGGGCCCCACTCCAGAACCTTCTAGAACCTTCCCGGTACAATACCGAAAAATCTCGAACATTTTGCGGTGGCCAAAATAGGACTTCCCATATATAAATCTTTACCTCCGGACCATTCCGGAACTCCTCGTGACGTCCGGGATCTCATCCGGGACTCCGAACAACATTCAGTAACTGCACACTAATTCCCATAACGACTCTTGCATCACCGAACCTTAAGTGTGTAGACCCTACGGGTTCGGGAATCATGCAGACATGACCGAGACAACTCTCTGGCCAATAACCAACAGCAGGATCTGGATACCCATGTTGGCTCCCACATGTTACACGATGATCTCATCGGATGAACCACGATGTCAAGGATTCAAGCAATCCCATATAAAATTCCCTTTGTCAATCGGTACGTTACTTGCCCGAGATTCGATCGTCGGTATCCCAATACCTCGTTCAATCTCGTTACTGCAAATCACTTTACTCGATTACATTATGCATGATCCCGTGACTAACTACTTAGTCACATTGAGCTTATTATGATGATGCATTACCGAGTGGGCCTAGAGATACCTCTCCGTCTGCGGAGTGACAAATCCGATCTTGATTCGTGCCAACCCAACAGACACTTTCGAGAGATACCCGTAGTGCACCTTTATAGCCACCCGGTTACCTTTGTGACATTTGGCACACCCAAAGCATTCCTACGGTATCCGGAGTTGCACAATCTCATGGTCTAAGGAAGCGATACTTGACATTAGAAAAGCTTTTAGCAAGCGAACTACACGATCTTGTGCTATGCTTAGGATTGGGTCTTGTCCATCACATCATTCTCCTAATGATGTGATCCCGTTATCAATGACATCCAATGTCCATGGTCAGGAAACCATAACCATCTATTGATCAATGAGCTAGTCAACTAGAGGCTCACTAGGGACATGTTGTGGTATATGTATTCACACATGTATTACAGTTTCCAGTTAATACAATTATAGCATGAACAATAGACAATTATCATCAACAAGGAAATATAATAATAACCATTTTATTATTGCCTCTAGGGCATATTTCCAACAGTCTCCCACTTGCACTAGACTCAATAATCTAGTTCACATCACTATGTGATTGTAATGAATCCAACACCCATGGGGTTTGATCATATCTCGCTTGTGAGAGAGGTTATTAGTCAACGGGTCTGAACCTTTCAGATCTGTGTGTGCTTTACAAATCTCTGTTTCATATCCTACATGCAGCTACCACGCGCTACTTGGAACTATTCCAAATAACTGCTCTACTATACGAATCCGGTTTACTACTCAGAGTCATCCGGATTAGTGTCAAAGTTTGCATAGACGTAACCCTTTACGACGAACTCTTTTACCACCTCCATAATCGAGAAAATTCCTTAGTCCACTAGTTACTAAGGTTAAGTTTGACCGTTGTCATGTGATCCATTTGTGGATCACTCTTGTACCCCTTGACTGACTCGTGGCAAGGCACATTTCAGGTGCGGTACTCAGCATAGCATACGGTAGAGCCTACGTCTGAAGCATGGGGGACGACCTTCGTCCTTTCTCTCTCTTCTGCCATGGTCAGGTCTTGAGTCTTACTCAATACTCACACCTTATAACACAGCCAAGAACTCCTTCTTTGCTGATCTATTTTGAACTCCTTCAAAATCTTGTCACGGTATGTATTCATTTGAAAGTAATATTAAGCGTTTTTGATCTATCCTTATAGATCTTGATGCTCAATGTTCAAGTAGCTTAATCCAGGTTTTCCATTGAAAAACACTTTTCAAATAACCCTATATGCTTTCTAGAAATTCTACAGCATTTCTCCATAGCTCGTAGGTTCATTGTTGTCTAGCAACATGACCTCTAAGACAGGATTACGTACCACTCTGAAGTAGTACGCATCCTTGTCGACCTACGAGGTTTGGTATTGACTTGATCTGAAGTTTCATGATCACTATCATCGACTTCCACTTCAATTGGTGTAGGCGCCATAGGAACAACTTCACGTGCCTGCTACACACTAGTTGAAGTGATGGTTCAATAACCTCATCAAGTCTCCACCATCCTCCCACTCAATTCTTTCAAGAGAAACTTTTCCTCGAGAAAGGACCCGATTCTAGAAACAATCCCTTTTGCTTATGGATCTGAGATAGGAGGTATACCCAACTATTTTTGGGTGTCCTATGAAGATGCATTTATCCGCTTTGGGTTCGAGCTTATCAGCCTGAAACTTTTTCACATAAGTGTCGCAGCCCCAAACTTTTAAGAAACGACAACTTAGGTTTCTCCAAACCATAGTTCATACAGTGTCGTCTCAACGGAATTGCGTGGTACCCTATTTAAAGTGAATGCGGTTGTCTCTAATGCCTAACCCATAAACGATAGTGTTAATTCGATAAGAGACATCATGGTATGCACCATATCCAATAGGGTGCATTTATGATGTTCGGACACACCATCACACTATGGTGTTCCAGGCGGTATTAGAAACAATTTCCACAAGGTCTTAATTGTGTACCAAACTCATAACTCACATATTCATCTCTATGATCATATCATAGACATTTTATCTTCTTGCCACGATGATCTTCAACTTCACTCTGAAATTGCTTGAACCTTTCAATAATTTAGACTCGTGTTTCATCAAGTAAATATACTCAGAATCTACTCAAATCATCTGTGAAGTAAGAGCATAACGATATTCACTGCGTTCCTCAGCACTCATTGGATTGCACACATCAAAATGTATTACTTCCAACAAGTTGCTTTGTTGTTCCATCTTACTGAAAACGAGGCTTTTCAGTCATCTTGCCCATGTGGTATGATTTGCATGTCTCAAACTTTTCAAAAAACAAGCGAGTCCAAAGATCCATCAACATGGAGCTTCTTCATGCGTTTTATACCAATATGACTCAAATGGCAGTGCCACAAGTAGGTGGTGCTATCATTACTATCTTATATCTTTTGGCATGAACATGTGTATCACTACGATCGAGATTCAATAAACCATTCATTTTAGGTGCAAGACCATTGAAGGTATTATTCAAATAAACAGAGTAACCATTATTCTCCTTAAATGAATAACCATATTACGATAGACATAATCCAATCATGTCTATGCTCAACGCAAACAACAAATAACAAATATTTAGGTTTAACATCAATCCCGCGTAGGATCATTTGATTTTATTTATTTTATCTTCAATAATTGCTAATATAAATATTTGAGAGAGGGAATAAAATGACTTTCCCAAAATAAAGAAATGTTGAAGGTTTAATAAAAAATCAAATAAGATTTTATTTCGGAGGTTTTGGCTATTTTATTTGAATTTAGGAAAAATTGCACGTTTTCAAAACTGCATTTTAAGGCCAAGGAAATGTTCATCTCATTCTAAATATTTTATTTAGGCGGTGAAAATTTATTTTGGCATTTTTAGAATTTTATTTTATTTTCTAAATTTTTTTCTTGTTCGGCACGAATCTGTTTAAAAAAGAGAGAACTGCCGATCGGGCGAAGGCCCAACCGAGCCAAAGCCAGTCCGCGCCGCCGCCGCCTCCCCGCGGGAGACCGCACCGCCGCCGCCAACGAGTCCGTCCGAGGCACGCCTCCCGAGGCCGACCCTGACCCGGCGCCCTTCCCAAGTCGCCGCCACCCCCTCATAAATAGCGTCGCCGCCTCACCCCGCCACCGCACCCGCCCGCCTCCGCAGCCGCCACGCCCCACCCCACCGGAGCCCACAGCCTTGAGTCCGACGAGGTAGCCGCGCCGTCCGCCGCCGGTTTTTGGGAGAAAACCGATCCGTTTTTTTTTAAACCCTAGGTTTTTTTTATTTTGTTAGATCGGTTTATTCGGTTTATTTATTTAGCGAGCGTTCGCTCGTTCGTTCGTTTTAACGGAAGAATTCACTGTTTAGTTTCAGTTAACGAATGTTGATTTCTTAATCCGTTCGTCAATTTTTCTTTTTCTCGGATTTTTCTGTGATTATTTCTGATCGCGATTTCTGATCCGATTTTCGTTTTAGTGTATCTTTTCGCTCGTTTATCGGAATCAGGCGATTCAAGCGCCTAGAGTTTCGTCTCGAAACCCTCTTTCCGTTTAACCAACTCAAACAAGTTTTTGCTTGTGTAAAATTTGACTTAGGTCCAGATTAGTAAACGAAGCTTGTTTCTTTTGCTGTTTGTTTTTCGTTGCTTCGTTTGTTTCGATTCTTTTTGCAAACCGGAGTTCTTAAGTTGAACTTTCCGGTTAGATCTTTTATTTGAGTTTTCCCTGTGCATTAGATGAGTACTTATTGTATGCTTGTTTGTTTGCGATAGAGTACCCGGAGTGCGCCGCTTGCTACTTCGAATCGCTAGGTTTCACGGATCATCAGCAAGGCAAGTAACACTTTGATCATATTCCCTTACATACCCAGTTTTATGCATTAGATCAATCCTCAAACATTGCATGATTAGGATCTAATTAAATTGTTGGTTTTGGGAAAGTAGATGAGGTAGTACCTATTACTTGTTTTATTGTCAAACCCTTGGGAGTTACTTCTACGTTTGCTTATATTGCCATGCTATGCTAGTAGAAGTGGATTGGGTGAGTGTATCCATGACAGATGTGAGATTGTTAATTAATGGTTTATTTAAGGTGGCAACTTTAATACACATCTGGGTGGATTGAGGTACTGGGTATTCCAGATTGCCTGCTTTTCTTTATGGACCGCCACCCGGGCTCAAAGGGATCATGAGATTATTCATGCTAGAAACTTCCGTGTGCAGCCACAAGCTACTATGGGCTCTAGCATAGTTGATTAAGTCGTGCGAACTCTTACAGTGGTAGACTAGCAGATGTAGGGGAAAGTAGGTGTAACGATCTACCCGATCGTAAGGTGCTAGCACTTCTGAAAGACTATGTCTCGGTCATCCGTTTCTCAAACACCATGTAGTGCGAGAATCCCAACGTAGGAGATCGAGTCTTGTGGGGAAAAGTGTGCAAACCTCTATAGAGTGTATAAACTAATCATGGTTAGCCGTGTCCCCGGTTATGGACATCTTGAGTATCTAGTACTTGGATTATCATGTGAATCCCATCATGTTACTTTAATTAATATTGTTGGGTTTTAATGATGATGCTTAATTGGGATTGAGAATGCTGTCAACCATTCTCAATGTTTAACAACCGCCATGATGGTTAAACAAAATGTATTCCTTTGTAGTAGGGAAAAATTGGCTTTACGCAAAATTGTAACCATAGAGCTTTCCACCAGACATATATGCATGTAGTATAGCATTACTCTTTCATATTACTCTCTATGTGTTACATTGCCAGCATATTCCATGTGCTGACCTGTTTTCGGGCTGCAACGTTCATGTTGCAGACTTTTTAGACGACGAGTAAGGTGCCTTTAGGTCGTGGTTCTATACTCAGTGATGCCGTTGGAGTTGATGGACTCGCTTATCTTCCAAGCCTTTCGTTGTTATCGTTTTTAAATGGCCTTAAGCCATATTTATTGTAATAAGTTCTCTCTTGAGACATTCGATGTAATAAGTGTGTGATTGCTACTCTGTTATAAATCCTTCGAGTATTGTGCGTGTCAGCATTTCTGATCCAGGGATGACACTGAAGCACATAGATCAGACTGTTTGAGGTCTAGTCGCTACAAGATGGTATCAGAGCACACACTGACTGTAGGACACTACCACTAAGCTAAAGCCCTAGATCACTACTCTTTCTTCTCATTTCTGACTCCTCATCTTTTCTACTCTTTTAGGATGGCGGATGCAAGGAACAAGTTCACGCAACCGGAGGATGATACACCCTTTGGACGTCACTTGAAGGAAGTCACTAGATACCTGAACATCGGAGTACCAAAGTTCACCGGGATCTACAACGCCACTTTACCCGAAGAGGAGCGCTGGATGATTCAAGTTCAAGTTCCAGGAAGGACGTTCGCGCCAGTCACGGAGCCCGTAGAGTTTTCCTTTGATGCACCAACCTGGAGTCTAGGAAAGAGCATGGCAGCCCACATCACCATGGGACGTATTGGAGGAGTTTACCGCAATGATCTCAAGGATACTATATACCAGATTTGTGGGGGCCGAGATGAGCAATGGGAGATGATCGGCACCAGGAAGGATAGATCAATCGCACCTTTTATCCAGGAGTTAAACCAGCACATTCGACGCCAGGAGAACCAGATGTGTGCAGGCATGATGGATCTGCAGAAGGCCTTGACCAAGATCACGGAGCTGGAAGAAGAACTCAAAGCTACACGTGAAGATTATATGGAGGAAATCGAAGTGTTAGTGGAGAAGAATGACGACCTCACCAGGAAGCTAGGAGTTTTCATGGGAGACCCCGCGCCAGGAGGAGGAGATGACGATTCCACTTGCCCGAATAACTATATCACCATCGACGACACTGACTCGGACCCAGACGACAGCGATGATGACTATGTTGATGAAGCTGGAGTGGATATCATGGAGTCTTCATCGGAGCAGTTTTTCTAGTTGACCACCATAACAGTAGTAGTATTTCCCCCATGTATCTAGTATAGTCCGAGCACTTTTGTAACGATAGATAGACCGTTGTATGCCTTTGTTTGAATTGAATGAAGTGATTTTGTTTGCATTTGTCTCATGTGCATATGGGTAGTGTTTTCTTTCTAGACCTGATTCTATTCTATATTCTCATCTTTTCTAAAACCCTCAGATGCCTCCGAGACGCGACACCAAATTTGTTTTCCCACCGGAGATCACTCAGTTGATACAGCAGCAGAATGTCTTGATGCAAGCACTAGTACAGAACCAAGGCAACAACAACAACAACAACAACCCACCACCACCACCACCTGTTGACCATTTGACCCGTTTCTTGAGGCTGAATCCGCCGGTGTTTTCTAGTAGCACCGAGCCGATTGTTGCAGATGATTGGCTCCGCAAGGTTGGCAGGGAGTTGACCAGTACAGGATGCAAAGATGCGGAGAGAGTGCGTTTTGCCGCACATCAGCTTGATAGACCCGCAGCATCATGGTGGGAGAATTACACAGCCACACACCATATTGACACTGTCACATGGGACCAGTTTCAGCAAGCTTTCCGTACTGCCCATGTTTCAATAGGAGCTATGGCCACGAAGAATCGTGAGTTTCGCAACTTACGCCAAGGAGGACCCATTGTAGGCCAGTATGTGGAGGACTTTAGTAAGTTAGCATGTTATGTCCCAGATGATGTTGCTACAGATGCAGCTAAGCAGGAGAAATTTCTAGAAGGACTGAATGATGAGCTGAGCATGCAATTGATGGTAGCAACTTTCAACAACTACCAGGAGTTGGTAGATCGTGCTCTTATGATTGAAGGGAAGCAGCAACAGATTGAAAACCGCAACAGGAAGTATGGACAAGGGAAGTACAATTACGGAGCTCGGCGAAGTTACGCTTTACCCGAAACCGGGAGGACATTTTCAGCATACCCATGGAGGAGGGAATTCGCATAATCATAATGGCTCCAAGAATGGTAACGGGAATGGAGGAAGCAACGGACAGAACCGTACCAACCCGTCAACCCCAGCTAAGAGAGACCTGAGCCAAGTCACTTGCTTTAAATGTCAGAAGACTGGACATTATGCCAATGAATGTCCTGAAGCCCAGAATGGAAATGGCAATGGAAGCTCTGGGAAGAAGCCGAACCCTTTCAACAGGGGATAGGTGAACCACGTTAACGTGGAGGAGGTTGAAGCCCAGCCAGATGCAGTAATAGGTAAGTTTTTGGTTAATTCATTTACGGCGATCGTTCTTTTTGATACTGGTGCATCGCATACATACATATCACGGGGATTTGTGGATAAGTATAAACTGCCCACCAAGGTTCTTAGAACACCTATGTTAGTAAGCTCACCAGGAGCGGAGTATATGGCTAGTCAGGATGTTTTCAAGTGCCATTGAGCATAGGTAGGCATGTTTTCCCCACGGATTTAATCATTCTGGAATCGCAAGGTTTGGACATGATTCTAGGTATTGATTGGCTATCGATGTATGGAGGAAACATCGATTGCGCCAGTAAGTCAATTTTGCTTACCACCCCAGAAGGAAGAAGAATCAAGTATGTGTCACGGCATGAGCCGAAGAGGACTCAAGTAAATTCTTTATCACGAGTTGTGCAGGAGGAAGTACCAGTGGTGAAGGATTTCCCTGACGTATTTCCAGAAGAGTTGCCAGGTATGCCACCGGATAGAGACATTGAGTTTTTGATTGAGCTTTTGCCAGTCATAGGGCCGATATCTAAGAGACTGTACCGGATGCCCGCACAAGATTTGGAGGAAATTAAGAAACATATTAAGGAGTTACTGGATAAAGGTTTTATTCGCCCAAGTTCTTCACCTTGGGGATCGCCAGTACTTCTAGTGGAGAAGAAGGATGGATCATTGAGAATGGTTGTTGATTATCCTGGATTGAATGAAGTAACTATCAAGAATAAGTACCCGTTGCCGATGATCAACGATTTGTTTGACCAATTGCAACGAGCTAATGTATTTTCCAATATCGATTTGCGATCAGGATACCATCAGTTAAAGATTCGAGAGCAGGATATACCTAAGACGGCTTTTACCACCAGGTATGGGTTGTATGAGTATACCATTATGTCATTTGGTCTGACTAACGCAATTGCCTATTTCATGAACATGATGAACAAGGTGTTTATGGAGTTTTTGGATAAGTTCGTCGTGGTGTTCATTGATGATATTTTGGTTTACTCGAAGAATGAGGAGGAGCATAAGGAGCATTTGCGTTTAGTACTTGAGAAGCTCAGAGAACATCAGTTATATGGCAAGTTCAGCAAACGTGAGTTTTGGTTGAAGGAAGTTGGATTCCTTGGACACCTTATATCCGGAGAATGTATAGCAGTAGATCCCACCAAGGTTGTCACTGTGACAAACTGGGAAGCACCAACGACAGTTGGAGAGATCCGGAGTTTTCTTGGATTTGGCGAGGATACTACCAAGATTCATTGAGAATTTCTCGAAGATTGCGAAGCCCATGACGGAGTTGTTGAAGAAGGATACCAAGTTCAAATGGATGAAGAATGTGAGGCCAGTTTCCGGGAGTTAAAGAAAGCGTTTGGTTACATCACGGTGTTGATTACGCGGATCGAGCAAAGATTACGAGGTATATTGCGGCGCTTCACGTCGAGGACTTGGAGCGATGCTTATGCGGGAGGGAAGAGTTGTTTCATATGGTTCACGACAGCTTAAGCCCCATGAGATGAATTATGCTACACATGATTTGGAGTTAGCAGCTGTCGGGTGGTTGGTGCGACATATGCCAATGGGTGGCTAATCATAGTGGGAGCCAATAAGACGTCGTCGGTGCCTCGAAATGGGATGAGGCGAAGACATGCACGCCGGGGAATCTTACCCAGCTTCGGCGCTCTCCGTGGAGATAACACCCCTACTGCTGCTCTGCGGGGTCTCCGCATGATCACTAAATGAACAAGAGCTACAAGAGGCTCCTCGAGCTGTTCGGGGTGAGGAAGAAGAAGGGCGCGGCTAGCTCTCCTCTTCCCTCTACGTGGTGGCTAAAACTATCAGAGTCCAACCCTTTGCATGGGCGCCCCGGGGGGTTTACATAGGCCTACCCCCCGGGGGTACAATGGTAATCCGGCTAGGTGTGGGCCCTAGACGTCAGTGTCTTCATCCGCCGGCTTCTCCGCCGGCCGCTGGGGCCCGCCGACTAGTGGGCCCTTGGTGTCGGCTTCCTGGTCGACAGGCTGGCCCCACCGTTGAGGACTTTGTCGGGGGCTGGTTACTGTTGCCTCGATCCTGATGACGAGGGCTTTCTCGGGGTAAGCATGGCTACAGTGCCGCCGCCTTGGCGGCGATTACTGTAGCCTCACTTTGTATTGTCTCCTTAATGAGGCGCCTCCTTCGAGAGAGGGAACGAGCCGGCTATGGGAAGCCGGCCATGCCTCAGGCCGTCTGGGGGAGGCCGAGCCGCCTTCGGGCATCTCTTGGGCCGAGGGACCCGTCATGGGTAGTCTGAACGACTGTTGTGGGTGACGTCATAGTCAACATGGCAACAGTGCCGCGCAGAAGAGCTATGCAGATTCTAAACGCAAGGAGACAGTGTACGAAGTCGGAGATAGAGTCTATCTTCGTGTATCCCCACTTCGAGGAGTTAAGCGCTTTGGAGTTAAGGGAAAATTAGCGCCATGTTTTGTGGGACCATACAAAGTTTTGGAACGTATGGGAGAAGTTGCTTACAAGTTGGAGTTGCCCGAAGGATTGTCAGGAGTTCAGGACGTGTTCCATGTTTCCCAGTTGAAGAAGTGCCACGCAGAAATGGCTGATATACCGCTAAGAGATACAGTGCCGCTGGAAGCGATTCAGTTGGATAGTGATTTGACCTATGAGGAGAAACCAGTTAAGATTCTCGAATATGCCAGCCGAGTCACTGCAGCAAGGTTATCAAGTTTTACAAAGTTCAGTGGAGCCACCACACCGAGGATGAAGCCACCTGGGAGCGAGAGGAAGATCTGCTGAAGGACCACCCTCACCTATTTTCTAGCCAACCCGAATCTCGAGGGCGAGATTCATCTTAAGGGGGGTAGGTTTGTAACATCCCAAATTTTCAATTTGGAATGTTATACACTAGATCATCATTGCATATCATATTTTCTTGCTTTTGGCTCGATCCTAGAAATTTTACGCAACTCAAGGACCCACGGAGAGAGTTGGGAATTTCGTTATTATCATATTTAAGTTTTCTCAAATTTTGAAAATAGGATCATTTGATTTTATTTATTTTATCTTCAATAATTTCTATTATAAATATTTGAGAGAGGGAATAAATGACATTCCCAAAATAAAGAAATATTTAAGGTTTAATAAAAAATCAAATAAGATTTTATTTCGGAGTTTTTGGCTATTTTATTTGAATTTAGGAAAAATTGCATGTTTTCAAATTTGCATTTTAGGGCCAAGGAAATATTCATCTCGTTCTAAATATTTTATTTAGGCGGTGAAAATTTATTTTGGCATCTTTAGAATTTTATTTTATTTTCTAGAATTTTTTCTTGTTCAGCGGGAATTTGTTTAAAAAAAAAGAGAACCGCGCCCGACTAGGCCGAAGGCCCAGCCGAGCCAGGCCAGGCCCGCGCCCGCCACCGCCGCCACCAAATCCGGCCGGGGCACGCCTCCCGAGGCCGACCCCTACCCGGCGCCCCCTTCCCCAAGTCGCTGCCGCCCCCTCCCCTCATAAATAGCGTCACTCAGTTGATACAGCAGCAGAATGTCTTGATGCAAGCACTAGTACAGAACCAAGGCAACAACAACAACAACAACCCACCACCACCACCACCTGTTGACCATTTGACCCGTTTCTTGAGGCTGAATCCGCCGGTGTTTTCTAGTAGCACCGAGCCGATTGTTGCAGATGATTGGCTCCATAAGGTTGGCGGGGAGTTGACGATCTGACAGGATGCAAAGATGCGGAGAGAGTGCGTTTTTGCCGCACATCGACTTGATAGACCCGCAGCATCATGGTGGGAGAATTACACGACCACACACCCTATTGACCTTTGTCACATGGGACCAGTTTCAGCAAGCTTTCCGTACTGCCCATGTTTCAACAGGAGCTATGGCCATGAAGAATCGTGAGTTTCACAACTTACGCCAAGGAGGACCCACTGTAGGCCAGTATGTGGAGGACTTTAGTAAGTTAGCATGTTATGTCCCAGATGATGTTGCTACAGATGCAGCTAAGCAGGAGAAATTTCTAGAAGGACTGAATGATGAGTCGAGCATGCAATTGATGGTAGCAACTTTCAACAACTACCGGGAGTTGGTAGATCGTGCTCTTATGATTGAAGGGAAGCGACAGCAGATTGAAAACCGCAAGAGGAAGTATGGACAAGGGAAGTACAATGCGGAGCTCGTGAAGCTACGCTTTACCCCGAAACCGGAGGACATTTTCAGCATACCCATGGAGGAGGAATTCGCATAATCATAATGGCTCCAAGAATGGTAACGGGAATGGAGGAAGCAACGGACAGAACCGTACCAACCCGTCAACCCCAGCTAAGAAAGACCTGAGCCAAGTCACTTGCTTTAAATGTCAGAAGACTGTACATTATGCCAATGAATGTCCTGAAGCCCAGAATGGAAATGGCAATGGAAGCTCTGGGAAGAAGCCGAACCCTTTCAACAGGGGACAGGTGAACCACGTTAACGTGGAGGAGGTTGAAGGCCGACCGGATGCACGATAATAGGTAAGTTTTGGTTAATTCATTTACGGCGATCGTTCTTTTTGATACTGGTGCATCGCATACATACATATCACGGGGATTTGTGGATAAGTATAAACTGCCCACCAAGGTTCTTAGAACACCTATGTTAGTAAGCTCACCAGGAGCGGAGTATATGGCTAGTCAAGGATGTTTTCAAGTGCCATTGAGCATAGGTAGGCATGTTTTCCCCACGGATTTAATCATTCTGGAATCGCAAGGTTTGGACGTGATTCTAGGTATGGATTGGCTATCGATGTATGGAGGAAACATCGATTGCGCCAGTAAGTCGATTTTGCTTACCACCCCAGAAGGAAGAAGAATCAAGTATGTGTCACGGCATGAGCGAAGAGGACTCAAGTAAATTCCTTATCAGGAGTTGTGCAGGAGGAAGTACCGGTGGTGAAGGATTTCCCTGACGTATTTCCAGAAGAGTTGCGGGTATGCCACCGGATAGAGACATTGAGTTTTTGATTGAGCTTTTGCCAGTCATAGGGCCGATATCTAAGAGACCGTACCGGATGCCCGCACAAGATTTGGAGGAAATTAAGAAGCAGATTTAGGAGTTACTAGATAAAGGTTTTGTTCGCCCAAGTTCTTCACCTTGGGGATCGCCAGTACTTCTAGTGGAGAAGAAGGATGGATCATTGAGAATGGTTGTTGATTATCCTGGATTGAATGAAGTAACTATCAAGAATAAGTACCCGTTGCCGATGATCAACGATTTGTTTGACCAATTGCAAGGAGCTAATGTATTTTCCAAGATCGATTTGCGATCAGGATACCATCAGTTAAAGATTCGAGAGCAGGATATACCAAAGACGGCTTTTACCACCAGGTATGGGCTGTATGAGTATACCATTATGTCATTTGGTCTGACTAACGCACTTGCCTATTTCATGAACATGATGAACAAGGTGTTTATGGAGTTTTTGGATAAGTGCGTCGTGGTGTTCATTGATGATAATTTGGTTTACTCGAAGAATGAAGAGGAGCATAAGGAGCATTTGTGTTTAGTACTTGAGAAGCTCAGAGAACATCAGTTATATGGCAAGTTCAGCAAACGTGAGTTTTGGTTGAAGGAAGTTGGATTCCTCGGACACCTTATATCCGAAGAATGTATAGCAGTAGATCCCACCAAGGTTGTCACTGTGACAAACTGGGAAGCACCAACGACAGTTGAAGAGATCCGGAGTTTTCTTGGACTGGCAGGATACTACCGAAGATTCATTGAGAATTTCTCGAAGATTGCGAAGCCCATGACGGAGTTGTTGAAGAAGGATACCAAGTTCAAATGGACTGAAGAATGTGAGGCCAGTTTCCAGGAGTTAAAGAAACGTTTGGTTACATCACCAGTGTTGATTCTGCCAGATCAGAGCAAAGATTACGAGGTATATTGCGACGCTTCACGTCGAGGACTTGGAGCAGTGCTTATGCAGGAGGGAAGAGTTGTTTCATATGGTTCACGACAGCTTAAGCCCCATGAGATGAATTATGCTACACATGATTTGGAGTTAGCAGCTGTCGGGTGGTTGGTGCGACATATGCCAACGGGTGGCTAATCATAGTGGGAGCCAATAAGGCGTCATGGGGTGCCTCGAAATGGGATGAGGCGAAGACATGCACGCCGGCCGAATCTTACCCAGGCCGGGGCTCTCCGTGGAGATAACACCCCTCTTTGCTGCTCTGCGGGGTCTCCGCATGATCACTAAATGAACAAGAGCTACAAGAGGCTCCTCGAGCTGTTCGGGGTGAGGAAGAAGAAGGCGCGGCTAGCTCTCCTCGTCCCTCTACGTGGTGGCTAAAACTATCAGAGTCCAACCCTTTGCATGGGCGCCCCGGGGGGTTTACATAGGCCTACCCCCCGGGGGTACAATGGTAATCCGGCTAGGTGTGGGCCCTAGCCGTCAGTGTCTTCATCCATGGCTTCTCCGCCCTTGACCGCTGGGCCCGCCGACTAGTGGGCCCCGCCCGCCGGCTTCTGGTCGATAGGCTGGCCCCACCGTTGAGGGCTTTGTCGGGAGCTGATTCGCATTGCCTCGATCACGATGGCGAGGGCTTTGTCGGGGTAAGCATGGCTACAAGCCGCCCGCCTTGGCAGCGACATCTGTAGCCTCAGCTTCGTTTTGTCTCCTTAATGAGGCGCTTCCTTGAGAGAGGGAACGAGCCGCTATGGGGAGCCGACAATTCCTCAGCCGACCGGGGAGGCCAAGCATTCGGGCATCTCTCGACTGGGGACCCGCCGCTGCGGGTATGGCTGAACGACTGTCGTGGGTGACGTCATAGTCAACATGGCAGCGATCTTGGCCCGGACGGGTTATGGCTACCCGTGCGGCGCCTTTCTCCTACGTGCTTTCCGGGGATCGCGGGGTGGCGAGGCTTCACTTTGTACGCCCGTCTACGTCGCCCGTTATGTGGGTGCAGATTTTGAGGTGCGGCCTTGGCACTGCGAGGTAACCCGGCTCCTTGGGCCGGCTTTCGTCGTGGCTCCTTGGAGTCGGCCCTCCGGTAGCCGGCTCCTTGGAAGCCGACCGTCTTGTGGCTTTCTTCTATGGGTCTTGGGGCCAAGTCGCCTCCTGACAGCCGGCTTGGGTGAGAGCCGGTTGGGGGAAGGCGGCCCAACGTTTTGGGTGTTGGATGAATTGATTGGCTTGTAATTTTTTCAGAAGCCCCAGGGGGAGCCGGCTAGGCTACCCGTGGTCATTTACTCCGACAGTAGTCCCCGAAGCTGATTGGGCTTCGAGGTTGAAGGGAGGACGAGAAGCTCGATCAGCTTCCTATCCTGGGAAGCAGGCAGCTAGGAGCCGGCCTTGAACGGGTGTGCCGTCTTCGGGGAGCTCCGTAGTTAGAAGGGGGGAACGCGAGTCGGCTTGTGCGTTGACCGCGCGTCACCTTGTGTGCCACATGGCCCAAAAAGCCTGCCAGCCCACGCGCGCGACGGGACGTCGCCGCAGGCCGGGGCCTACCAAGCCTATGCCTCGGCCCACGCACGAATTCCCTGCGGCCCAAATGGACTGCACGTCTTCCCGCGGCGGTTACAGCACGCCTTTAGGGCGCCATAATCGTGGGACGTGGGGGGAGTGGGCGCAGTTAATCCCACGTTCCCCCATGCCTCGCCACCTCGGCTCCGCTGCCCGAGCCTATAAGTAGGGGGAGGAGGGGGAGCGGCAGGGGCTCGCACGCTCACCCTCGCCATTCTCCTTCATCTGCTTTCTTCCTCACGCTTCCGCCGCTGCAGCGCACTCGCCACCGCGTCGTTCCGCCGCAAGTTTTCTTGGCTCGCCGCGGTTTCTCTGTCGGGTGGCCGTGCTCTCCGCCGCCGCGGCACTTCCATTCCACTTGCTCTCATGGCGTTGTCGAGCTCGTGGGACGGCTCCAACGTCCACGAAGATCACATCGATTGGCTCCGCGAACTGGCGATTATCGAGCGAGGACCTCGTGAAGACCCGCCTCGCGCCGGAGGCGGAGATTTCGCCGGCGCCGGAGGAGGGCGAGCGGGTCATCTTCCATTCGCACTGCCTGCGCGGCCTCGGCCTGCCGGCGAGCGGGTTCTTCCGCTCGTTCTTAGACTTCCATCATCTTCAGCCGCATCACATCACGCCCAACACGGTGATGCTATTGTCGGCCTTCGTCACTCTGTGCGAAGGTTTCCTTGGCGTCCTCCCCACCCTCGAGCTCTGGGGGAGTTCTTCCAGTGCAAGCTCGGCACTGTCTCCGCGGGCGTGCCTGCCCCCTGCGGCGCCTTCATCGCCAAGCGGAGGACGACCGACAACAACCCTTTTCCGCCTATCCCGCTGATCCAGTCGGTGAAGCTTTGGCAGCAGTCGTACTTCTACGTGAAGAACGTTGCTGCGCAAGGCGACTACCTCAACCTGCCGGCTTACGTAGCCGGCCCGCCGCCTGCAAGGTCGGCGTCTTGGTCCTTCCGAGCCCGGTCGCTCACCTTAGCCGGGAACGCCGCCGTCAGCCGGCTCCAGGTGATGGTCCAGTCGAAGGGTTTGGTGGGGGCCGACTTGGTGGCCGCCTTCGTGGAGCGCAGTGTGCTCTCGCTCCAGAGCCGACCGCACATGATATGCCAGATGAGCGGCCGCTTTGACCCATGCCGGCTGAGCTCCAGGGAGATGCCTAGCGATGAGGTATCTTACATGGTGAACTATATCTCCAACTGCAAACTCAGCGTGGAGTGGCAGTATCACAAGGCGCCATACTCTCGGGCCAACCCGCCGCCTGTGGTAAGTTTTTCTTCGTTCTCTTCTTCTTTTGTCGCCGGGTTCGATAGCCGACTCTTGACTAACCGGCTTTGTCCTTGGGCAGAGCCCTCTTCTTCGTCCGGCGCCCGGAGCCGAGGGGCCGGAGCGCCAGTTCGCGGCCGACCGCGCCGTGGACGACCCCGACGACCCGGATCTGGGGGCGGCCGCCATGGACGACGCCGTAGTCGCAACCGGCGGAGAGGCAGGCGGCCTCGACCTTACGGCCGGCTTCGAGGACTGGCCGGAGGAGGACGAAGCCGAAGCCGTCCTGCGCCGCCAGCCGGCGGCCGATCGCCATGGCGCGGGGCCTTCCGCCGCGCCAACTGCTCGGGGTGGCGCGCAGAAGCGTCGGCCGCGCCGGGTGTCTTTGGCAGCCGGCCGAAGAAACCCAAGTGCTCCGCGGCAGCAACCAAGCGAGACGAGGCGGCAGCGAAGGCGGCCCGCTTCCGCAAGGTGGTGAAGCAGCCACAAGCAGTTTCGGCGTAAGTGCCGTGTGTCTTGCATTTCTGTTGTCTTATTTAGTTGAGGCTCATCTGAGCCGTCTTCTTGTCTTGTTGAACAGCGTGCAGTTTCCGCCGCTTTCCCTTGAGCGGGTTGACGCCGCCTCCATAGTCACGCCGACAGGAGGGTCCTCGAGCTCCCGCCGAGTGGACCCCCGCGCCGACCTCATGGAGGCAACGGAGCAGAACGCGCGGGAGGCTCGGGAGGAGCGGGAAGCGATGGAGCGGAGGGCCGCCCAGGAGGCAGTAGAGAAGTCGGCCGAGGCGCAGGCCGACGGGGCGGCCAAGGCCCAGGCGGAGGCCGCGGCCGCGGAGAGTGAGGCGGAGGCTTTGCGCAACCAGCCTCCGCAGCTCGTCATTCCTCTTCGCGCTGTGGCTCCCGACCTCCCCGTACCTCTGTCGGAGGAACCCGACTGCGACCAGCCGGTGATGGAGAGGATGGAGGATGACGTGACGATCTTGGGGGAGGTGCCACAGTCGGCGCCGACTGGAGCAGGCCAAGGCGGCCGACCTGCCGCGGCACCTGGGCAGCCGGCCGAGGGCGAGTCGGCGGCGGGGGCGGATCTCGTGGTGCAGTCCGTGCCTCGCCAGCGCGTGGGAGAAGCGTCCTAGATGCCAGAGCTGTAAAGGGCTGTGGGTGCCAACTCGACGGCACAGGACCTGGAGGCGGCCAGCGCGGGCACCTCTAAGTGGACGCCCAATGGCGGGACAGCCGAGCTGAACGGGGCGGCACAGGAGGTCCGACGCCCGGCAGCTCAGCCGGCTTCTTGCTAACGATACACCCAGGAGTTCCGCGCTACGCGCGCGGTCGTCCGGGTGAGTCTTCTAGCTTTGATCAATTTCTTCTTTGGTTTCTTCCGTATGCGCGTCAGCACTCCACTGGTGTAGTCCCGAAGTTTCGAGTCGGCCGAAAAGCGGTTTGAAACTTCTTAGCAGGCTTTGATAGCAATATTGTTCTTATACACACTCCATCTGATTTTCAAGAGTACCACAATCTTCGCGCGGCCGCCTTCAACTCCCAGGCCCAGGAGCTAAGCCAGAAGGCCGCCGATCTGACGAATAGCCGGAGTAAGAACTTGGTTTCTTCTATCTCAAGTGGGCGCGTCAGTACCTCCATCGGGTGTAGTCCCCGAGATTCGGGTCGGCTGCTGAGCAGCCGGGTCGGATCTTCCCAGACGACTTTTCCCTTACTGCTTTTTTCTTTTCTCTTTATGCTTGCAGGAGCTAACGTCGACTTGTGGGGGCATCTAGGCGAGGCCCAGACCGCTCTTCGCGCCAAGGGAGCCGAGATCGCCGCCTTGGCCCAGGAACGCGACCGCCTGGCCAAGAGGTTGGCCGACCAGGAGGAGAGCCACCAGGCGGCCCTGAAGAAGGCGCAGGACAACGAGGCCGCCCTTAAGGCCGAGTTCGAGACCGAGGCGGCTGGCTGGTCCGAAGCAAGGCAAGCGCTGAGCGAAGGTTATGGGCGGGTGGAGGATCTGATCTACGGTAGGCCGCCTTCCTCTTCTCACTCCTTTGCTTTCTCCTTGCCCTCTTGTTCGTCTTCTGATTTTTGTGCCGCTTTCTTGTTCTTCACGCAGACTACTTCCCCGGCTACTCCATCGCTGCCAGCCAAGCCATCGAGGCCCACCGCGAGACGCGCCGGCAAGAAGGGGTTGCAATCGCGCCAGATGCCAGCCGGACACTCGAGGAGCAGCTCTTGGCGATCCAGGCTCGGCTGCAGCCGGCTCACCGCATGCTCTGCCGGCTTCAGCGTACCGGTCGCAAGTGTTGGCGCTCTGGCGGGCGAGGTGATCCCGTACCCCGGTCGGACTGCCGGTAGGCGGAGGTTGCGGTTGGCCACTTGAGGCCTCGGAAGGCCTCCGCTTGCGGTCCGCGGCCGGGCGGGCGCTGGAGTTTGTCCGGCTGGTATCCTGGGTTGAACCTGCGCCAACTGAGCACTTGGAGGCAGGAGGCTGACGAGGAGCTGGTGGCGGTGCGGCCGGCTATCATCCAGCGTGCCTCGGCTATCGCCGAGTACACCGACACCAGCGTCTTCGCTCCTGAAGTGAACGACAGTGGAGTCGCCCAGCCGGAGGAATGGTTCAGGCTGAACCCGGCAGAAGGCGAGGACTCGGCAGAGGAGATCGCTTCTAGCGATGAAGCCGAAGACGACGAGGAGGAGGGCGGCGAAGACGCCGCGCCAGACGGCGAAGTGACCAGCCGGCTTCGGCTGATCGTGCCTCTAGCAATGAGAAGCAGCGAGCGCCGCCCGCCAGGGGGTGAAGATCCGCCGAGACTCGGCCACAGACACTCCTCCGCCCCGCACTGCCGCCTCCGCCGACCTGCCCGGCTCGCCTATTGCTCCGCTGGCTTGACCTGCCTGCCGCTCTTGCTTTTCTTCTTTTGCTCTTTGAACAAATTTTATTAACTTTGTGCAGTTCCACCCACTGGGGGTGTATTCAGACTATGTTGAATGCCAGCCTTTCAAAGGCTTTTGTGTAAATATAATTATGCATGTGTTTGGCTTCCATTCGAGTTTGCTTTTTATCCTTAGGTTGTTTCCTTTGCTGCCTTCCCTTGATTGCCGCCTTCCTAGCCGAACAGCTGCTCTGCAGTCTGCGGCTGGGGAGGAACTTGGCTATTTGTGGGAAGGCAAGTACTTGAGCTTTGTTGGATTGTGGCAGGGTTGAATGGAAGCCGGCCGGCCGGCTATCCTGGTAGCCGGTCGGCAATGGGAGGAAGCCGGATTTTGTTATATAAGTTCGTTAGTCCTTAGCCATTTTTCGTGTGGGCATCCTTTCTTGCCTTTGACTCTTGCCAGCCGGACAATCGGTTCTTCGAGCTGCGGCTTTTGACAAGAGAGGGCTTGGGTGCCGGCACACTACTTGTCTGACTGCAGGTGGAACTTAAATATAACTCAAGGCGGCCAGTCCCCGGGCCGACTAGTCAAACCCTGTGCCGGACGAAAAAAAAGGTGAAATGAAAAAATCATAGGCATGATACTCGTCATTCATAAATAAAGGGTGGCAGTCCCCGTGTGCTCCTGGGGGGCCCATTGTCTCATACTAGTACAAAAGGTAGTGTGATACATACTGCATTTTAACTGTAAAATCTTCGGAGGAGGTTGGCGTTCCATGGTCGTTCCGACTCCTTGCCTGAATCATCTCTCTTTCGTGCCTTCGGCTTACGTAAGCGTCGATTAGGTAGTAGGAGTCGTTTCCCAATGCTCTGCTTGACAACGAAGGGACCTTCCCAAGGGCGAGAGCTTGTGCTTTGGCCGGCTGTTCATTGGATCACCGGAGCACAAGGTCGCCCTCTTGAAAGGATCTTGGCTTGACCTTCCGGCTATGGTAGTGGCGCAAACCCTCGGTAGATGGCGGATCGGTGAGGGCTAACAGCCGGCTTTCTTCCAGCAGGTCGACGCCGTCTTCTCGTGCTTCTTTGGCCTCTGCTTCCGTGTACATGGTCACCCGAGGCAAATCGAACCTGATGTCGGTTGGGATGACAGCCTCGGCGCCATATACAAGGAAGAAAGGGGTGAAGCCAGTTGACTTGTTTGGAGTAGTGCGCAGACTCCAGAGGACGGCCGGCAGCTCATCGAGCCAACAGCCGGCCGAACGTTCCAGCGGCACGACCAGCCGGGGCTTGATGCAGGAAAGGATGAGGCCGTTAGCTTGCTCAACTTGGCCGTTTGACTGCGGGTGGGCAACGGACGCTAGGTCCAGTCGGATGCCCTGCGTCGTTAAAAAACGCGTGCCAATGCTCCCTTGGCAAAATTCGTGCCGTTGTCGGTGATGATGCTGTGTGGCACGCCGTACCGAGTTGTGATGTCTACGATGAATGTCACTGCAATCGGCCCATTCAGCTTCTTGATCGGCTTCGCTTCGATCCATTTGGTGAATTTATCCACGGCGATAAGTAAATGTGTCATGCCGCCGCGCGCCGTCTTGAATGGGCCCACCATGTCCAATCCCCAGATTGCAAAAGGCCAGGTGAGGGGAATGGTCTTGAGTTCTGAAGCCGGCATGTGTTGCTTGGAGTTGAAGACTTGGCAGCCTTTGCAGTGTTTGACCAACTCTTTGGCATGGTCCAAGGCGGTCGGCCAAAAGAAACCATGGCGGAAAGCCTTGGCAACGAGGGATCTTGAGGCTGCGTGGTGGCCGCATTCGCCTTGGTGAATGTCTTTGAGGATTGCTACGCCCTTCTCTGGCTCGACGCAGCGCTGGAAGACTCCAGTGACACTGCGCCTGACGAGCTCTCTGTTGGCAATTGTATACGCGCCGGCTCGGCGTTGGACTTGTCTTGCCGCGATCTCATCAGCCGGCAATTCTCTGTTTATCAGGAAGTTGAGGATGGGCTGAGCCCATGATGGAGCTGTGACTTCTTCTATAGTCAACACGGCTACTACAACCAGGGCGGGTGGGCTGGGTGGTGAAGAGCTGGAGCTGGCCGCCGCCTGGGGCGTTGGAGCAGTCCCCGGGCCGACTACCGTAGTCCCCGGGCCGGGTTCTGAAGTCCCCGGGCCGGGTGCGACTATGGCAGTCCCCGAGCCGCCTACCGAAGTCCCCGGGCCGCCTGCTTTGCTCCCCAAGCCAGATCTAGCTGCATCGGGGTTAGGCGGCACGAAGATGGAGTCGGATTTTGGAGACGGCTTGATAGACGGCTTGAGGAGGCGTTGGAGAGAGACACCGGTTGGTATAGCTTGTTGGGTTGAGCCTATCCGTGCCAGGGTATCTGCTTGCTAGTTGTCGGCCCATGGCACGTGGAGGAACTCGCATCCTTCAAAGTAGCCGCTGATTTGCTGAACGAGGAAACGGTAGCTCGCCATGTTTGCATCCTTGGCGTCCCAGTCGCCAGATGACTGCTGGACCACCAATTTTGAGTCTCCATAGCACAGGATCCGACGGATGCCGAGCTCCTTGGGAGAGGTGAGGACGATGCCGGCTCCCATGCCGGTGCGCATCTTGGACCCGTCGAAGTGCATCCGCCAATGAGTGGAGTCGGGAGCCGGTGGCAGGTACTGGGTCTCGGCCCAGTCGACGAGGAAGTCGGCCAATGCTTGCGACTTGATGGCGGTGCGAGGCTGGTAGAAGATCGTGTAGGGGGCTAGCTCAATGGCCCATTTTGCCACCCGGCTGGATGCGTCCCGGCTGCCTATGATCTCGGCGAGCGGGAAGGTGCATACGACCGTGATGGAGTGCGCTTGAAAGTAGGGCTTCAGCTTCTTGGCGGCGAAGTACACGCCGTAGCACATCTTCTGGTAATGCGGGTAGTTCTGCTTTGAGGCGGATAGTACTTCGCTTAAGTAGTAGACCACCCTCTGGACCGGCTGAGCTCGGCCCTCTTCTGGGCGTTGGACTACAATGACGGTGCTGACCACCCGGCTGGTGGCGGTGTTATAAAGGAGCATGGGCTCTTTCTTAGTCAGCGCCGCCAAGACAGGCGGCGTGGCCAGCATCTTCTTCAGCTCGTGGAAGGCTTGGTCGGCTTGATCGTTCCACTCAAAATGAGTGCTTTTCTTCATGAGTCGGTAGAGGGGGAGTGCCTTTTCTCGGCCGGTGATGAAGCGGTTCAGGGAGGCCAGGACCCGGTAAACTTCTGGACATCGCGCAGCTTGGTGGGAATCTCCATTCTCTCAATGGCCTTGATCTTCACAGGGTTGCATTCAATGCCATGTTCAGAGACCAGGAAGCCTAGGAGCTGGCCGGCTGGGACTCCGAACACGCATTTCTCGGGGTTGAGCTTGATCTGAAACCGGCGCAGGTTCTCAAAGGTTTCCTTGAGGTCTTCCAGCAAGGTGTTGCGCCTCTCCGTCTTCACCATGATATCGTCTACATAGATGTGGGCATTTCTACCGAGTTGCTTGAGGAGGCATTTCTGCATGCAACGTTGAAAGGTGGCACCGGCATTTCTCAAGACGAATGTCATCGTCAGGTAGCAGAAAGCTCCGAATGGCGTGATGAAGGCGGTCTTGGTGATCGGCGGGTCCAACTTTATCTGGTGGTAGCCGAGTAGGCATCCAAGAAACTCAACAGCTCGCATCCGGCTGTGGAGTCTATTACTTGATCAATCCTGGGTAAGACAAAGGGATCTTTGGGGCAGGCCTTGTTGAGGCTTGTGTAATCTATACACATGCGCCACTTGTTGTTCTTCTTCAGCACGAGGACCGGGTTGGCGAGCCACTCTGGGAAGAAAACCTCCATGATGAAGTCGGCTGCCAAGAGCCGGGCTATCTCTTCTCCCACGATCCCTCTCTTCTCCTCCGACAGTCGGCGGAGGGGCTGCTTGACTGGCTTGGCGTCTAATCGGACGTGTAGCTTGTGCTCGGCGAACTCCTTCGGAACACCCGGCATGTCCTTGGGGGACCATGCGAAGATGTCCCGATTCTCACGGAGGAAATCGACGAGCTCGCTTTCCTATTTAGTGTCCAGGTTTGCCCCAATGACGGCAAACCTCTCAAGATCTTTCTGGGTCCGGGGTATCTTCTTTGTTTCCTTAGCAATTTGGAAGGAACCTTGGGCATCACACTCCTTGGGGGTCGGGAGGCAGGGGCAGGCTTGCCGTCCATGGCCACGACCGGTCCAACATCTTCTTCTCTTGGCGACTCGAGGGACTCGGCCCGGCAGGCTCTTGGCTATGGCCTTTTCGGTGGACATCTTGTAGTCGCCGGTTATGGTGATGATGCCCTTGGTACTCGGCATCTTCATCTTGAGGTAGGCATAGTGGGGTACATCCATGAACTTGGCCAGAGCAGGCCAGCCAAGTAACGCATGGTAAGGGCTCTCGAGGTCCACCACTTCAAACCAGATTGCTTCTCGGCGGAAGTGATCCTTGTCTCCGAAGAGAACATCTATCTTTATCTTGCCGATGGGTGAACAGGACAGGCCGGGTACAATGCCATGGAACACGGTCCGGCTTGGCATGAGGTGCTTGGCCTTGATGTTCAACTTCTCCATGGTATCCCGGTACAGGGATGTTGATCTTGCTCCGCTTGACCCTGCTCGATTATCTTGGGAGAATCGGGCAGCAAGCTGTCCGTTGCTAGGGTCGCTTCAAAACCAAGGCATAGGAGACCGGGAGCAGCATCACGGCTGGGTGGTCGGCCCGGCTCGGTGATAAACCTCTCGACCCGATGCATGAATTCGGGGTTGTTGGAAGCAACCGCATTGACTTTGGTCTTTGTCGGCGCTACCGCTGCCAGTCTCCGGCTGGCTCGTGAAAACGCAGCGTGGCGGCGTGCTCGTTGGGGAACTCGTCTTGGACGGTTCCGACTGCTGGTCAAGCGGCCAGCTGTTGGGGAGCCGGAGGCGGCTGTCCAGCAGGCGGAGGCGGCACCAGCCCTTCGCCCTTGGTGATTTGGGTGAGTCAGTGGCACTTCCGAGTTGTATGGTTAGACGGCTTCACGCCGCTGTGGAACTTGCACGCGGCGTCAAGGGCTTGCTCGTAAGAGAAAGCCGGCTGCCAAGCCGGCCTGCCGCCCTTCGGCTTCTTGGGCGCGGGCCGCTCTTCAGGTTGCTCGTCTTCGACGGTGGCCACCTGCCGACTGGCAGGAGGCGGCATTGGGCCCTTGCGCTTGTTGTCGTGCTGGTACGGGCATCGGCTAGAGTCGCCAGCCGGCGCTTTGGGAGCCGGGCTGATTACTTTCCCGGCGGCGTCTACCCGGAGCTCGGTCTTCATTGAGGAGTCGGCAGTGGCATACTTGTCGGCGATGACGAGTAGCTCGTCGAGGGTAGCTGGCTCGTCGTAGAGGAGCTTGTGCTTGAGGAGGGTGCCTTTTCGGCACCTGGCGGTGAAGTACTCTATCGCAGACCTCGTGGCACCCCCCCTCGCGGGAGTTGCTGAGCTTCGGCCCGGTAGCGTGAGGTAGTGGCGAGTCGACTTTCGGTGGGTCCTTATACGCACAAGGAGAGTTGCACTGGGCTTGGGAGCCCGCTTGTAGGTCTTTGGTGAAGTTACGGATGAAGGCTTCGGTGAAGTCTAGCCAGCTGTTGATGTTGTACGGCTTGAGGCTGTTGAGCCAGGTTCGCGCCGTGCCCTGGAGCATGAGGGGCACATATTTCACGGCAACGCGCCTGTTGCCGTTTGCGATGCTGACGGCGGTCGAGTAGTCGATCAGCCAATCCTCCGGCTTCACGGAGCCGTTGTACTTGGGCGTATCTCTCGGGAGCGAGAACCCTTTGGGGAAGGGCTCGTCGCGGATGCGGGGGCCGAACCAAGGTGGCCCGACATCGTCTTCGTCTTCCAACGCCAGGGATCACGCCAGGCGGTCGATCCAGTGGCGGACGTCGTTTTCGCCGACTCCTTCGCGGCGGCCAAGTCGGCCGTTGAGAGTCGGATGCGTGACAGGCGGCGGGGTGGGATATCTTTCCCCGCGAGGTGGAGGAGGGGGCAGGTTGCCTCGCCGTTCCACGGCTCGAGGGCGACCTTCGGCGTCGCGCTCGATGGAGATCCGGGTCCGGCTACGACTGGCAGCCGGCTCCTTTTCTTGTCGTGCGCGGGCGTTGCCCGCAGTCGGCGTGCGTGACGTTGCGCCGTGCTCTCGGCGCGGGCGCTGTCTTCTTGCTGCTCTGCGGCCGCGCCGATTAACTGCTGAATGCGTCTTGCCATGTAGGGAAGCTCGTCGGGCCCTAGCCCGTTCAGCTCTTCTACGGCCGCTCGGGCGACGCGAGTTCTCGAGGGGCGTGGCGTAGACGGGGCGGTCCACGCCCAGCATGTCGGCGATGGCTGCGCCGCATTTCTTGACGATGCCGAGTCGGCTCGGCCCTTCGGGAGGCGGCGTGCCGAAGGCGGCGCGGTCGACTTCGCGCTGGTGGGCCTCGGCGAGGCGTCTCAGGGAGGCTATCCTCCGGCCCTCCGCGTGGAGGGCGAGGCGGCGTGCCTCCAGCGCCTCGGCGTCGGCGTCAGCCGAGAGAGGGGCGGACAGGTTGTGCTGCGCCTCTTGCGGGGTGTCGTGGGCGTTCTCGCCCGAAGGGCAGCTGTCGGCTTGGGGAAGCGGGTCGTTGAAGATGACGATGTTGGTGGGGAAGGCGTCGAGCGATGCCGTGTCGGAGTCGACAAGCATTGGGTCGGTGGATAACCGACTCCAAGTCCACAATGGGCTCGCTGGAGACGTGGAGTTGGTCGAGGAGGTCGACGATATGGCTCTCGAGGCAGCGGTGCCGCGTCCGGACGCGGCTCGTCGGAGATGCGTGCCGCCAAGAAGATCGGCGAGGCAGCTCGCCACGCGAGCGTCGTGACGCCTCATAGCCTTGTCGGGCAAGCGCCATCGAGCGTGCCGGGCTGGCTACGCTTTCATGAGGAGGAAGAGGTTCCCGTCGAGCAGGTCTCCGGACGACGGTGCACCTGGCCCCACGATGGGCGCCAAATGTCGGGTGGTTGGTGCGACATATGCCAACGGGTGGCTAATCATAGTGGGAGCCAATAAGACGTCGCCGGTGCCTGGAAACGGGATGAGGCGAAGACATGCACGCCGGCGAATCTTACCCAGCTTCGGGGCTCTCCGTGGAGATAACACCCCTACTGCTGCTCTACGGGGTCTCCGCATGATCACTAAATGAACAAGAGCTACAAGAGGCTCCTCGAGCTGTTCGGGGTGAGGAAGAAGAAGGGCGCGACTAGCTCTCCTCTTCCCTCTACGTGGTGACTAAAACTATCAGAGTCCAACCCTTTGCATGGGCGCCCCGGGGGGTTTATATAGGCCTACCCCCCGGGGGTACAATGGTAATCCGGCTAGGTGTGGGCCCTAGCCGTTAGTGTCTTCATCCGCCGGCTTCTCCGCCACGGCCGGGCTCCCGCCGACTAGTGGGCCCCGCCCGGCTTCCGGTCGACAGTCGGCTGGCCCCCACCGTTGAGGACTTTGTCGGGGCTGATTCTTGTTGCCTCGATCTGATGACGAGGGCTTTGTCAGGTAAGCATGGCTACAGTGCCGCCCGCCTTGGTGGCGATCACTTGAGCCTCACTTCGTATTGTCTCCTTAATGAGGCGCCTCCTTGAGAGAGGAACGAGCGGCTATGGGGAGCCGGCCATGCCTCGAGCCGACTGGGAGGCCGAGCCGCCGGGCATCTCTTTGGCCGAGGGACCGCCAACTTGGGTAGTCTGAACATGACTGTCGTGGGTGACGTCATAGTCAACATGGCAACAGTGCCGCGCAGAAGAGCTATGAAGATTCTAAACGCAAGGAGATAGTGTACGAAGTCGGAGATAGAGTCTATCTTCGTGTATCCCCACTTCGAGGAGTTAAGCGCTTTGGAGTTAAGGGAAAATTAGCGCCACGTTTTGTGGGACCATACAAAGTTTTGGAACGTATGGGAGAAGTTGCTTACAAGTTGGAGTTGCCCGAAGGATTGTCAGGAGTTCAGGACGTGTTCCATGTTTCCCAGTTGAAGAAGTGCCACGCAGAAATGGCTGATATACCGCTAAGAGATACAGTGCCGCTGGAAGCGATTCAGTTGGATAGTGATTTGACCTATGAGGAGAAACCAGTTAAGATTCTCGAATATGCCAGCCGAGTAACTGCAGCAAGGTTATCAAGTTTTACAAAGTTCAGTGGAGCCACCACACCGAGTATGAAGCCACCTGGGAGCAAGAGGAAGATCTGCTGAAGGACCACCCTCACCTATTTTCTAGCCAACCCGAATCTCGAGGGCGAGATTCATCTTAAGGGGGGTAGGTTTGTAACATCCCAAATTTTCAATTTGGAATGTTATACACTAGATCACCATTGCATATCATATTTTCTTGCTTTTGGCTCGATCCTAGAAATTTTACGCAACTCAAGGACCCACGGAGAGAGTTGGGAATTTCGTTATTATCATATTTAAGTTTTCTCAAATTTTGAAAATAGGATCATTTGATTTTATTTATTTTATCTTCAATAATTTCTATTATAAATATTTGAGAGAGGGAATAAAATGACATTCCCAAAATAAAGAAATATTTAAGGTTTAATAAAAAAATCAAATAAGATTTTATTTCGGAGTTTTTGGCTATTTTATTTGAATTTAGGAAAAATTGCATGTTTTCAAATTTGCATTTTAGGGCCAAGGAAATGTTCATCTCGTTCTAAATATTTTATTTAGGCGGTGAAAATTTATTTTGGCATTTTTAGAATTTTATTTTATTTTCTAGAATTTTTTCTTGTTTCGGCGGAAATCTGTTTAAAAAAAGAGAACCGCGCCCGACTGGGCCGAAGGCCCAGCCGAGCCAGGCCAGGCCCGCGCCCGCCGCCGCCGCCACCAAGTCCGGCTGGGGCACGCCTCCCGAGGCCGACCCCTACCCGGCGCCCCCTTCCCAAGTCATGCCGCCTCCACGATAAATAAGCGTCGCCGCCGCCTCACCCACTTCACCGCCCGCCTTCGCGGCCGCCCGCCGCCGATGCTGCCCCACCCCGCCGGATCCCCGAGCCCCGCCGGAGTCCGAAGAGGTAGCCGCGCCGTCCGCCGCCGGTTTTTCGGAGAAAACCGATCCGGTTTTTTTCCTGAAAACCCTAGGTTTTTTTATTTTGTTAGATCGGTTTATTCGGTTTATTTATTTAGCGAGTGTTCGCTTGGTTGTTCGTTTTAACGGACGAATTCATGGTTTAGTTTCAGTTAACAAACGTTCGTTCATTAATCCGTTCGTCAGTTTTTCTTTTTCTCGGATTTTTCCGCGATTATTTGTGATCGCGATTTTTGATCCGATTTTCATTTTAGTTTATCTTTTCGCTCGTTTATGGGAATCAGGCGATTCAAGCGCCTAGAGTTTCATCTCGAAACCCTATTTCCGTTTAACCAACTCAAACAAGTTTTTGCTTCTGTAAAATTTGACTTAGGTCCAGATTAGTAAACGAAGCTTGTTTCTTTCTTTGTTTGTTTTTCGTTGCTTCGTTTGTTTCGATTCTTTTTGCAAACCGGAGTTCTTCAGTTGAACTTTCCGGTTAGATATTTTATTTGAGTTTTCCCTGTGCATTAGATGAGTACTTATTGTATGCTTGTTTGTTTGTGATAGAGTACCCGGAGTGCGCCGCTTGCTACTTCGAATTGCTAGGTTTCACGGATCATCAGCAAGGCAAGTAACACTTTGATCATATTCCCTTACATACCCGGTTTCATGCATTAGATCAATCCTCAAACATTGCATGATTAGGATCTAATTAAATTGTGGGTTTTGGGAAAGTAGATGAGGTAGTACCTATTACCTGTTTTATTGTCAAACCCTTGGGAGTTACTTCTATGTTTGCTTATATTGCCATGCTATGCTAGTAGACGTGGATTGGGTGAGTGTATCCATGATGATGTGAGATTGTTAATTAATGGTTTATTTAAGGTGGCAACTTTAATACACATCTGGGTGGATTGAGGTACTGGTATTCGAGGATTGCTGCTTTTTCTTTATGGACCGCCACCCAGGCTCAAAGGGATCATGAGATTATTCATGCTAGAAACTTCCGTGTGCAGCCACAAACTACTATGAGCTCTAGCATAGTTGATTAAGTCGTGCGAACTCTTACAGTGGTAGACTAGCAGATGTAGGGGAAAGTAGGTGTAACGGTCTACCCGATCGTAAGGTGCTAGCGCTTCTGAAAGACTATGTCCCGGTCATCCGTTTCTCAAACACCATGTAGTGCGAGAATCCCAACGGAGGAGATCGAGTCTTATGGGGAAAAGTCTCAAACCTCTGCAGAGTGTATAAACTAATCATGGTTAGCCGTGTCCCCGGTTATGGACATCTTGAGTATCTAGTACTTGGATTATCATGTAAATCTCATCATGTTACTTTAATTAATATTGTTGGGTTTTAATGATGATGCTTAATTGGGATTGAGAATGCTGTCAACCATTCTCAATGTTTAACAACCACCATGATGGTTAAATAAAATTTATTCCTTTGCAAGAGGGAAAATTGGCTTTACATAAAATTGTAACCATAGAGCTTTCCACCAGCCATATATGCATGTAGTATAGCATTACTCTTTCATATTACTCTCTATGTGTTACATTGCGGCATATTCCATGTGTCTTGACCCGTTTTGGCTGCAACGTTCATGTTGCAGACTTTTCAGACGACGAGTAAGGTGCCTTTAGGTCGTGGTTCAATACTCAGTGATGTCGTTGGAGTTGATGGACTCGCTTATCTTCCAAGCCTTCCGCTGTTATCGTTTTTAGATGGCCTTAAGCCATATTTATCGTAATAAGTTCTCTCTTGAGACATTCGATGTAATAAGTGTGTGATTGCTACTCTGTTATAAATTCTTCAAGTACTGTGCGTGTCAGCATTACTGATCCAGGGATGACACTGAAGCATAGAGATCAGACTGTTTGAGGTCTGGTCACTACATCAGTCCACCGATATGGCCCTTTACACATATACACATGCATATGTAGTGTAGCTCCTTGCTTGCGAGTACTTTGGATGAGTACTCACGGTTGCTTTTCTCCCTCTTTTCCCCCTTTCCCTTCTACTTGGTTGTCGCAACTGGGATGCCGGAGCCAGAGCGACGCCCACCGTCGACGACGACTCCTACCACACTAGAGGTGCCTACTACTACGTGCAGGCCGCTGACGACGACCAAGAGTAGTTTAGGAGGATCCCAGGCAGGAGGCCTGCCCCTCTTTCGATCTGTATCCCAGTTTGTCTAGCCTTCTTAAGGCAAACTTGTTTAACTTATATCTGTACTCAGATATTATTGTTTCCGCTGACTCGTCTATGATCGAGCACTTGTATTCGAGCCCTCGAGGCCCCTGGCTTGTATTATGATGCTTGTATGACTTGTTTATGTTTTTAGAGTTGTGTTGTGATATCTTCCCGTGAGTCATCTTGATCATACACGTTTGCATGCATGATTAGTGTATGATTGAATCGGGGGCGTCACAAGTTGGTATCAGAGCCGACTGCCTGTAGGAATCCCCCTTCCACACTCTTTGGCCAAAGTTGAGTCTAGTCGATGAAAATTGTTTTACTAACTTGGCTGTGCGGCCCATGGGCCCACGTCGCCATTGGGTAATATTAGGATCTTTTATTCATAATCTATACTTTGGGACTCTAATCTCTCTTCTCTTCGGGTTAAATGAATTTGCTACAACTCTAACATTAGGTTCTCGTAACAACTTTCTCCAGGAGAGCCCCTTATTGAAGATGATCGCCTGCTGCACCAAAAGATTCTGAAGTTATTCTACGATGTTCTCTTGAGACTTTGTGCCATCACATTTGCGATTTCCTTCCACCATCAACCCATATGGAAAGCTGCATACACTTGCCATTCATACAATCATTTCCCGTCACTCTTGTTATTACAAGATGCTCCGAAATACTCTTCGTTGTCCCAAGAATCCTTTGAGTTTACCACCTTACAAATCTTGCCGCGTGAATACCCCTACAGATACATTCCTCGCATTTATCGTGTATTCGCTCATTCCCAGTTGTTCATGTGTTTTGCAAAATACTTCGAAATACCATTCGATCTTTCGAAAATCCTAAGCAGCCTGTTGCTCTTGAAATTCTTGCTTGCTTGCATTATGGTTAATCGCATAAGTCTCATAATCTTATTGGCATCCCTTGTCTTTATCATTTTAAGTCCATTGATTCAATATGTTGAGGATGCTCGCATTCCTTAGCCGAATCCTAGAATTCACCCTTCCGGCTCAGATGTCATTTTGAACAGGAGCTGATTCTCGACTAATCAATTGTCGTCGATTGTATCCCTAAGCCTACTCAACTTATCCATCCTTGATCAGAGTGTTTGCTTCTGATCCCTTGATTTGGAACTCATAATTCCTTTGCATTTGAGCTTAAATTAGTCAGTTGTTTCTATGGTCTGATCTCCTTACCTTTTTCCTTCTTCTGGTTGAGTACCGATGCTCACATCAGATTCCTTGTGGACCACCAGATCCTTTGTTGGATTTTATTCGACACCGTCCTTCATATTCGATAACCTTGTGAGTCTTTTCTCGGATACATAATGCCTTTGGTAAATTGTATCCTCTGCTTTGTCAACCATGTTTTGCTATCGAGCTTGTGCTATTTACTCCTGAAGTTTGTGGTATATGTTCCTAAGAGGCCCCGATGGGTTGGACATATGCCTTCTCTAGTCTATGTGAACCCGGAAACTACTACGGGTCATACTCTACTATTGTTATGTCATATAAAATTTCAACACAACTTCGTTGAAGGCGAGAAGTGAATGAAAGGTTATGCATTAGAGAAGTGGGAGTCGACCTTGAACTTTGTGTTCATGCCCATGGACACGATGTAGATCCTATCATGGAAGCTTCTAGTAATAATAACTATTTCCTTAATAAGTTTCATCTGGTATCTGTGAATTGATCCTTTGGAACCGTGGATCTGACCATGATTGTTCTCCTTTGATTCTATTTCTCGGACAAGTTAAAGTACTTGTCTTCTGCAGATCAGTACGCCTGCCCAACCTTTATTTTGTTCTACCTTTGAGTATTACCCCCCGGTATCTCGAGGATATCAACTCATTGCACTTCATCTTATGAATTTCTGATGAAGCGGTACCTTTCCCCGTCATAATCACTCCACGGGTTCTGGGTTGTCGTCAATCGAGAACGCCGATTAGTGAATCGAATCCGCACTACAATTAAGTACCTTCTAGTACTTTGTTGTTGAGGATTTTAATACTCCATCACGTCATTCCTAGCCTGATCAACTATATTCATTATTGTGCCAGAATTTTAAACTGTGCTACCTGGTCCTTCTTCCCGTAGCACAATTTTGGACGATGAGATAACCTTATGCCGATCTTCCTCGTCGAATCATTTCGCCTTGAACACCAAGCTTGATTTCGAGTTTGTGTCATACCCTTGGTTCCAATAACCTTTCGCCTCATCATTCATTTGACTTGATGTTGTCGCCGATCGATTACATCTTCATGCGCGACAAATGTGTCGTGAACATCATCAACATTCTGAGCTCTTCCAAGATATCTATTGAATTCTTGATGAGAAATACCACCCTTTGCTCTCGATGATTTGTGTTATCATCGACCACTTTATTGCCTTTCGTTCAACACAAACTTGTTCGTGCTTTGTGTTATACCTTGAGATCCTTGCTATCCAGCAATTGTTCTTCTTTACCTTGGGGTATTACCATCTTTTATGTCAAGAATGTTGTGAGAATTTCACCACCTCTTATGAATTCTTGGTACAAGTGATACTTCCTGCCATCTCCGTTCATTCCTTGGTCCTCGTGTTGATTCCAACCGGGGTACCAACAAGTGAACGGTGTTGTTTGGATTCTGCCCTTCTAGCAACCCTATTGCTTTGAAGTTAATGGTCGGCCGTTCATTCTTGGACTATTGATTATTGAATAATCGATCATGCTACCTAAGCCCATATTTTGGATGCACCTTTCAACCAATGTTTACTTGCGTATGTTTTCCTCAGGCATGCATCATTACATCATTTGATCTGACAAATGTTATCTCCTTGTTCACATAATTGTGGAAATCCATCCTTTAGGGAAATCTCGATGAATTGTCGCTGAGTCCATCAGCCACCTCCTCATCCTCTCCTTGGCTTAATGATGAACCCTTGTTCGGAACTCGCTCTCATAGCTCATTTCCCGAGAATCTTACAATGTCATCTCGTCAAATTGTGTCACGCCTTTTCTTCTCAGGCATCTTGAGTCTGAGGTATCCTAACACCAATCAGATCTGAATCTCGGTCAGATATGATGGTTGGAACATATTCCCAAGAGTTATAACATTGGTCTTTATATGACTCGGTAAGGTGATGTCATGCCTAGCACACCTGGCCAGAGAACCTATTGTTATAATTTCCTTTTTAGCAAGGATATCCATTCTTCCATGAGGAAATTGTAAAACTTATTCTACAAGTTGTTCCTGATGGATCCTTTGTGCATCCAAATTTTGCCCCTTACTTGATGATCATGTCGATGCTATCTCAAAGCATGTTTGTGGTACTCCGATTTTCAACAAGAACATTTGAAGCCCAATGCTAAATGTTTCTTGCTCAATTATCCAAACACCGATGTATGGGTAATGTCATGAAATTTCTCTCCCCTACCTAAACAGTTTTCTACATTATATCCTGTCATGGATATCATGCTCTGCTTGTCCTTGGGAAGGATATACCCCTGAATTATGTGTTTAAACACGTTTTCTTTCCATTGTTCTGATTAAATCTGATAGACACTTTTCCCTTTCCATTGGTTTGTTTAAACCCTTTCTATGATCTATATGATATAAGCAGTATTAATTCCCTGCTTGTGCAAACACCTCGGTGTACAACTCTGCCAGTAAGACCCTGTTACTATTGTTGATGACATTCCGGTAACCATCGATGGACGAGAACTTTGCCTATTGGTCCGCCTCGTTTCAACGAGCAGGAAAATGGTTCTCTTCGTCCCTTTCCCTTGGTACCGACTTTGTTGCCAACATAACTGACGGACTACCCTCTAACATGCCTTTCTTTCATGACCGTGCAAGATGTCACCGCTCCTTCTACCTTTAACCCACATGGTGGCCCCATAACCCACAGTTTCACAGGATCAAAACCTGACTCTTCTGTATATCCCTGTCTCCAAAGTTATTTCTCGAGCCTGGCTTGTATGTAATTCACGAGCCACCTTCCGAGAGATCATCAATTCTAGTATCAGACGCATTACTTATTCCCATTGCTTTGAGCCCCTCTCACGCCCTGTTTCAGGCATCGAATGATTGCCTGCCTGCTCGAAACATCCCATGATACCTCCTTACTTTGCTCTTGGTATTTTCTTAAGTTTCAATTCGAGAGTTACTTTCCTCCACCTTCCCCGATGTTATCGACCAGATAGTCAACCTTGCAGAGGTCCGTTCTTCCGGAATACCCCCCTTACTCTGTCGTAAGTACGATGGAGATCCTGAAGAAAGGATGCTGGCTTCAACATGATGACTGGAGCATAGGAATGAAGACGTCAATTTAATAGATCGACCTCTTCGAGAAGAGAGCCTATGACCGAGAAGAATCGTTAGAATTTCGTAACCAGATCCCTTCCCCCTTATAACCGGTCCCAAATCTCGGGACGAGATTTCTTGTAGTGGAGGAGAATTGTGACGCCCGAATAATTAAGCTACAGCAATCTTTGCTAACAATGCCACGTCACCACGATTACGGTTGTTAATCTCGCGATGATTCAATCCCGTTCGGATTCAAAATTCAAATTCAAGTTCAGCAATAAAAGTTTTCGAATATTATAACCAAAATGTTCTGGATGTGACAAATAATTAGTTAGTAATATTGGTGGAGAAACAACATTTTTGTAAAATGCTTGACTACCCTAGACTAATCAAAAACAATGGCTAAAATAATAATTTAATTGCTTTTGAAATTAGGAACATATTAAACTGATATATTTTGGCTACAAACTAGGTTTGGCAGGGGCCTATATTGATGATACTAATTAGGTGCTAAATTGATATTTCATAAAACTAAAATAAAATAAATTATAAACAAAAAGAGAAAAGAAAAGTAAAACAAAATTAAAGAAAGGAAATCCTCCTGCCCCACTGGGCCTTGGCCCACCAGAACCACCAGCAGGCCCAGCCCCACCCCTCGGTCGTCTTCCTCCTACTTTACACGACCGAGGGCGTGCTCCCACCCGACCACTTCATCGGGGACGCCTCGGTGGGGGATAAGGATGCCCCGGCGCCTCGGGCTCTCTCCCCCCACTTGCGCCACTCCCACTTGCCCCTGTCTCCCCCACTCACCACTCGCTCGCCCCTCCCCCTCTCAGATTCGCTCGGGCCTGAGACACCGCCGCCGCCACCTCATCGATCCCGCGGCCGTCGACCTCCCCTCATCCCGCCAAGGCGTCCAGGAGCTGCGCCACCTTCCCCTGCTTCGACTAAAAGCATCGGCTCGAGCTAGGAGGCCGTGTACACTCGCCATCGATGTCGTCTTCGCTCACAGCCGCCACATCTCACCGTCAAATTCGTCGCGTCCCGGCCACCCCCGGCCTCCCAACCTCGTCCACGAGCATCGAGGTGAGCACCTCCTCCGATTCCCGACCTTTACTCCATCGATTTGTTGCCGTATCGTCATCCCCACGAGCTCAAGCGGCATGGCCGAAACCCCTCATCCGCGTGCACGCCCACGTGTTCCTGGTCGTGCCCTCGCCAGCCACCCACGCACGCGCCCTTGCGCGGGGCCACGCCCTGCATCGCCCCAGGGGCCGCGCTCGCCGCCCCTGCTGCCTTGCCCTGTCCGTGCCGGCCAACTCTCGCCTCCCCGCCATTGCTCCCGCACGCCTGCTCCCCGCTACCCCACCCGCGCGCCTAGCCCCACGTCCGCCGACCGCTAGCCGCCCAGCCTAAGCGCTGCCTTAGCCTCGCCAGCTCCGCCCCTTTGCTATCATTACGGTAGCCAACCGCGCCATCGCCGCGCTTTGCCTCGAGTCCGCTACAGCGCGCCGTCGTCGTCGCAGCCCATGACTACACCTGTCGCACCGCTTTCGGCTGCCCCCGGCATGCTTTCGTTTTTGCATTGCTGGCCGGGCGGAGCCGCCGGCCCGCCTCCACGCGCGTGCGTATGGAAACCCCCCTATTGACCGGCAGATTTGATTAGCATAATATAGTTAGTACTAATCCTCCTGCTAATCAAACCTTTAATTCAGTTTATCATCAATGACATGTGGCCCCACTAGTTTAAATTAGTTTAGACTAATTATTTTACCCCTTTGACACTTACATGTGGGTCCATGGACCCTGTTGACCAGTCAACATTGACTGGTCAACAGTCAACATTGACTGGTCAATAGTCTACATTGACTGGTCAACAGTCTACATTGACTGGTCAACAGTCAACCCAAACCCCTGACCCCACTGGTCATACACGTGGGCTAGCACCCTAGTGGGTACACATAGTAGATCCTGCCTGTTCTTTATATAATTAAAATTAAGTCAAGAATTTCATAAATCGGTTAAAAACTTTGAAAATTAATATAAAATAATCCGTAACTCGGATGAAAATACTTTGTACATGAAATTTGCTCAGAACGACGAGACGAATCCGAATACACAACATGTTCGTCCGCCACATCCCTAGCATAGCAAACTCGCAACTTTCTCCCTCCAGTTCAACTGTTCTAAAACGCGAAAAACCGGGAATACTTTCCCGCATGTTTCCCCCCTTCGTCGGTATCACCTCCTACCGCGTTAGGGCATACCTAGCACCGCATATTGCCTCGTTATGTTTTGTGATGCTTTGTTTGCTCCGTATTTACCGTTTCCCCCCTCTTTTTACCGCTTTCTTCCCTCTCTTCTTCCCAGTAGACCCGAGACCGTGGCCGATGATGCCACCGAGTATGACTACGTCACCGACGACCCTTCTTGTTGTGCAGTGAGCTTCCAGCAAGCCCCCACGATCACCAGATATCGCCTATTCTTCTCTATCTTGCTTGCATTAGAGTAGTGTAGCATATTCTTGCTTTCGTTAATCCTATTATGCTGCATAGCCTATCATTGTTACTACTGATTGTTACCCTTACCGCAATCCTAAATGCTTAGTATAGGATGCTAGTATTCCATCGGTGGCCCTACACTCTTGTCCGCCGCCATGCTATACTACTGGGCCGTGATCACTTCGGGAGGTGATCACGGGCATATGATATATACTTTATACTGTTACATTACTTATGATACTGTTCGGAGATGGGGTTGAAGGGGCAGGTGGCTCCATCCCGGTAGAGGTGGGCCTGGGTTCCCGACGGCCCCCGAATGTTACTTTGTGGCGGAGCGACAGGGCAAGTTGAGACCAACTAGGCGAGAGGTGGGCCTGGCCCTTGTCAGCGTTCGCGGTTACTTCATAATAACACGCTTAATGAGATCTTGGTATTTGATCTGAGTCTGGCCACTGGCCTATACGCACTAACCAACTACGCGGGAACAGTTATGGGCACTCGACACCGTGGTATCAGCCGAAGCCTTCTTGACGTCAGCGACTGAGCGCGCGTGCCGGATTGGACTGGAATGCCTGCTAGGCTAGGTCTGCTTCCGGCCGCCCACGCAACATGCAGGTGTGCAATGGGCGATGGGCCCAGACCCCTGCGCCATAGGATTTAGACCGGCGTGCTGACCTCTCTGTTGTGCCTAGGTGGGGCTGCGACGTGTTGATCTTCCGAGGCGGGCATGACCCAGGAAAGTGTGTCCGGCCAAATGGGATCGGCGTGTTGGGTTATGTGGTGCACCCTCATAGAAGTTTATCTATTCGAATAGCCGTGATCTTCGGTAACATGACGACTGGGAGTTGTACCTTGACCTTATGACAATTAGAACCGGATACTTAATAAAACACACCCTTCCAAGTGCCAGATAAAACCCGGTGATCGCTTTCTAACAGGGCAACGAGGAGGGGATCGCCGGGTAGGTTTATGCTATGTGATGCTACTTGGTGAACTTACCATCTACTCTCTTCTACATGCTACAAGATGGAGGTGGCCTGAAGCGTAGGCTTCGACAGGATTAGCTATCCCCCTCTTATTCTAGAATTCTTCAGTTCAGTCCACCGATATGGCCCTTTACACATATACCCATGCATATGTAGTGTAGCTCCTTGCTTGCGAGTACTTTGGATGAGTACTCACGGTTGCTTTTCTCCCTCTTTTCCCCCTTTCCCTTCTACTTGGTTGTCGCAACCAGATGTCGGAGCCCAGGAGCCACACGCCACCGTCGACGACGACTCCTACCACACTGGAGGTGCCTACTACTACGTGCAGGGCGCTTACGACGACCAGGAGTAGTTTAGGAGGATCCTAGGCAGGAGGCATGCGCCTCTTTCGATCTGTATCCTAGTTTGTGCTAGCCTTATTAAGGCAAACTTGTTTAACTTATGTCTGTACTCAGATATTGTTGCTTCCGCTGACTCATCTATGACCGAGCACTTGTTTTCGAGCCCTCGAGGCCCCTGGCTTGTATTATGATGCTTGTATGACTTATTTATGTTTTTAGAGTTGTGTTATGATATCTTCCCGTGAGTCCCTGATCTTGATCGTAGACGTTTGCGTGCATGATTAGTGTACGATTGAATCGGGGGCGTCACACTCATGCTGCCTCGGCAACTGTCCGACTTGACGAGTCCCTGCTGCATGCAAGGAAAAACCATCATTACCTGTGATCGTGGGGATCGCCGGTTGGCGTTCTCCTGCTATAAATGAGGAGGGGGCGGAGCCCCCGTCACCCATCTCTTCCCGTTCCGCTTGCTCCATCTCCTTTGCTCCATTGCTAGTAGCTACTCCAATGGCACCGATCCGAAGGTTCTCGGCCGCGGAGAAAGGAAAGACCCCCCCGCGACGAGCCCGGGCCACTTCCACCGAAGAAGAGGTCGGTCCCCTGTCGTGACGTAGTCGAGAGGCTGGAGGTGACAAGGCCTTGGTGCGAGCGGCCTCCTCCCGGGTATCCGCTGCCTCCGTACGCCATACCGAGGGCTCAGGAGGAAGAGGCGGTGGGCAGCGCCACCCATGCAGCAACCATGGTCGCCGCGCTGCGGTCACGCACGCCATCGCCCCAGGAGCACACACCACGGACTCCTCGCGCGAACTCGTGATGTGGGCGGCGATGCCTCCGCGCACCTGGATCCGCTTCCCGCATTTCTTCTCCACCGAGATGCCGCCGAGGGGGCACCTTGAGCTTTGGCTGCAACACACCGACTGCGATGCCCCGGCGACTAGAGCTGAGGTCGAAGTCGTTTTTCCGGGCAAAATCTTCATGACCCACGGCTGGGGTGAGGTCGCCCTGGTTTGCCGTACGGAGGGCGCCCTCGTGATCCACTTCGAGTACGATGGCGCCTCCATGATGTTCTTCAAGGTCTTCGACGCGGAAGGTCGTCGCTTGGAATGCTGCCCCAGAGAGGACCGCCTTGACAGTGTCGCGGAAGGAGCCGGGCCGGCCACCCGCCTCGCGAGCGGCTCATCAAGCAGCAGCGACGCCGCTTGGGAGTCCAGCGACTCTCCCGAGCCCTACGAGATTCCAGAGACGAGCGACGACAGCTACATGCCCCCGAGCTCTCGCCATGCCCGGCGCAGGGCCGCAGCATCACGCCGCCGCCGTCGCTGATCTGGATGGGGTTGGCGCCGGCCTCCTGAGGCCCACTGTTGATGATAGCGTTGGTCGTGCCAGCGTGCGTAGATAGGACCCCTAGAAGCTCCCTTCTTTTGTTTCCTGCGAGGAATCGAGACAAACCCCGCGGGGGCGTGTAAAGGGTCTGTAGTGCCTTTTGTTGATACTGTCCTTATTATGAAGATATGCAAGTGCTCGCCCTGTTTCAGCTCAGTTTCCCCTTACCATCCTCACGACGGCTTGATGCTCTCTGTTGACAGTCCGGTCCCCTGTGCAGCTGCAGCCGTCATTGGTATGCTGGTCGCGATGCCGTGGTCAAGGCCGGAGGTGGCGGCCCGAGGTCGATAAGAGCTCACGAGGCGATGCTCGGGAGGTCCCCTTTAAGCATAAGCGCCACCGAGAGGTAGGAAAGTGAAGCGGCGTTGCCGCAACAGGACTGCAGCAAGTGAGAATCCTAAGCCATAGCGATTGGTTGACCCGGGTGCGAAACTTATCTTGGCGGTCCAGGGTCGGTTCCTTGTGATGCGCCAGCTCGTGGTCGGCGGTCGTAGCGCAGCCAGATTAGCCCGAGCGAGCCTCCCCCTCTTCTCCATGCTCTTCCAGGTGCTCTACGTCCTCAGGTCCCGGCCCTCGAGCAAGCTCGGCCCTTGTTGGTATGCCGGTCGCGATCTGCCGTGGTCAAGGCCAGGGGTGAGGGCTGGAGAGCCGATGGAGCTCTGAGTCGCGATGCTCAGGAGCCCCCCTTTTAACGCGGAAGACAATCACACGGGAGAAGAGGGAGCCCATGGTACCGCCTACTATCATCCTCAGGAAGTTCCTGCAGGTTAGCGCGAGGAGGGACAAAGGCTGCCATTACGATTGCCGGTCCGCCGTAGGTCGCTCCGCAAGAAGATGAAGGCACTGAGGGCCTGGTGAGATGACGTGCGCGGGGCGTGCCACGAGCCAGAGCTCGAGCGCTCAGATTTGTCGGTGTTGCAGGGACGGATCCGAGCACAAGTGTCGTGCCAGCGTGAGCAACTCCCATGGTGGGCAATAATCAAGCAGGTGATAGTCATAGATAGATTGTGCATGGAAAGCGAATTAGCTTAGGTAAATGCAGGAACGATACACGCCACTGGGTTGGACCCAAGCTGCTTGGGGATGATGCAGCCCGAGGGGCGCCCCCAGCAGAGTAAGCTAAAGATGCAAAAGGATACATGCCGCAGGGACAGGCCCACACGGCCTGAAAATGATTCAGCCCGAGGGGCGCTCTGCTACCTCTTGAGCACTGCGTTGGATTTCCTTGAAGAGAAAAGGATGATGCAGCAAAGTAGCGTAAGTATTTCTCGCAGTTTTTGAGAACCAAGGTATCAATCCAGTAGGAGGCTACTCGCGAGTCCCTCGTACCTACACAAAGCAAATAACTCCTCGCAACCAACGCGACTAGGGGTTGTCAATCCCTTCACGGTCACTTACGAGAGTGAGATCTGATAGAGATGATTGATAATATTTTTGGTATTTTTATGATAAAGATGCAAAGTAAAATAAAAGAAAAGTAAAAAAGCAAAGGCAATAAATAAAGTGATGGAAGATTAATATGATGGAGATAGACCGGGGGGCCATAGGTTTCACTAGTGGCTTCTCTCAAGAGCATAAGTATTCTACGGTGGGTGAGCAATTCTTGTTGAGCAATTGGCGAGAATTGAGCATAGTTATGAGAATATCTAGGTATGATCATGTATATAGGCATCACGTAAGAGACAAGTAGATCGACTCCTGCTGCATCTACTACTATTACTCCACTCATCGACGACTATCCGGCATGCATCTAGAGTATGAAGTTCAAGAAAACAGAGTAACGCTTTAAGCAAGATGACATGATGTAGAGGGATAAATTCATGCAATATGATAAAAACCCCATCTTGTTATCCTCGATGGCAACAATACAATACGTGCCTTTGAAAGTGCATTATATCGACTAGAGGGGGGGTGAATAGGCGATTTTTATGAATTCTTCAATGAGGAATTTTCCGGTGAGGAAATTCCTAAGTGAAGAACTACTTGCAGCGGAATAAGTACTCAGAAGTAAGCATAAGAGAATGCGGGCATGGTCATCATGATGAAATGAAGACAATCAAAGAGTACAGGAAGCGTAAACACAGGATAGCACAAGATGAAGACAAACAAACTGAAGAATTGAACTGAGGAAATTGAGAAAGTCTTCAGTCAAAGTCCTCAAACACATATATGAACGAACACTCAACACAGTAATGAGGAAATGAAAGAGTTGAGGAAATAGAACCGATTAGGTTGGTGAAGACAATGATTTGGTAGACCGGTTCCAACTGCTGTCTCGGTTATGCGTCTGGTTGGAGCGGCCGAGTATTTAAACTCGAGGACACACAGTCCGGACACCCAAATTACCGAAAGCACGCAGCTCGGGACACCAAGTCCTCACCGTATTCTCCTTGAACTAAGGTCACACAGACCTCGTCTAATCACTTTCGTGGTAAGTCTTGAGCGACTTCCAAACCTTCACAGACTTGGTCACTCGGCGATCCACAATTCCTCTTGGATGCTCTAGACCATGACGCCTAACCGTCTGGAAGAAGCACAGTCTTCAAAGGTAACAAGCGTCGGATCCACGCAAGATCAATCTCTTCAGTGATGATCAATCACTTTGGGTTTGTAGGTGTTTGGGTTTGGGTTTTTCCTCACTCGATGATTTTCGCTCAAAGTCCTCGGAGGATGGGTTGCTCTCAAATAACAGGTGTCAAGTTCTCTCGGAGCAGCCAACCAGCTAGTGGTTGTAGAGGCGGCTATTTATAGCCTAGGGAGCAGCCCGACATGATAAGACATAAATGCCCTTCAATGATATGACCGTTAGGTGGATAAGATATTTTGGGACAGGTGGCCAAGAAGACAAAGAAGTCGGAAATTTGACTCTCAAATTCCTCAAGGCTATCATGTTCCTCCTTGTGTAGACAATCCGCCTTTGGCGAATTCCTATCTCCTCGGTCAAAACAAATTCCTCGTGACCGGAAGAACTTTGTCTACATCCTTTGAAGAAATTGACTGAGTTGTATGAGATTTCCAAAGGCTTCACTCGAAGGGACTGGTAGGTGTAGGATTTTGAGTTGAGCATCACATGGAAATTTTTCCTTAGTATTTCCTCGACCCTTTAACAAGACGGTGTTTCCTATGACTCAAGAAAGAGAAAGCGAAACTACGAAAACAAAAGTCTTCACGCTTCATGTTCCTCAAATGAAAACCAAGTCTTCAAGGTCACACCAATTTCTTCACTTTCAAAGTCTTGAGAAAGTCTTGAGAATATCAAAGTCTTGATCGAAGAACTTCATTTTTAGGGGTCGACTTTCTCTGTAAATATCAAACTCCTCATAGACTTATAGACCTGTGTACACTCATAAACACATTAGTCCCTTAACCTATAAGTCTTCAATACACCAAAATCACTAAGGGGCACTAGATGCACTTACAGCCTTGCTGCCCCTACTGTCACTGGGAAAGGACACCACAAGATTGAACCCAAAGCTAAGCACTTCTCCTATTGCAAGAAAAACTAATCTAGTTGGCCAAACCAAACTGATAATTCGAAGAGACTTGCAAAGATAACTAATCATACATAAAATAATTCATAGAAGATTCAAATATTGTTCATAGATAATCTTGATCATAAACCCACAATTCAGCGGTCTCAACAAACACACCGCAAAAACAAGATTACATCTAATAGATCTACACAAGAGAGGGGGAGAACATTGTATTGAGATCCAAAAAGAGAGAAGAAGCCATCTAGCTACTAACTATGGACCCAAAGGTCTGAGGTAAACTACTCTCACTTCATCGGAGGGGCTATGGTGATGATGTAGAAGCCCTCCATGGTGGATTCCCCCTCGGCGGAGCTCCTAACAGGCCCCAAGATGGGATCTCGTGGAGTCTGAAGGTTGCAGCGGTGGAATTAGGTTTTGGCTCCATATCTCGATCGTTTGGAATGCGTAGGTATATATAGGAGGAAGAAATGCGTCGGTGGAGCAACATGGGGCCCACGAGGGTGGAGGGTGCATACAGGGGTGGGCGCGCCCCCCTACCTTGTGCCCTCCTCGAAGCTTCCTTGACTTAGGGTCCAAGTCTCCTGGATCACGTTCGGTGAGAAAATCATGTTCCCGAAGGTTTCATTCCATTTGGACTCTGTTTGATATTCCTTTTTCTGAGAACTACGAAATAGGCAAAAACAGCAATTCTGGGTTGGGCCTCCGGTTAATAGGTTAGTCCAAAAAATAATGTAAAAGTGGAAAATAAAGCCCAACATTGTCCAAAACAGTAGATAATATAGCATGGAGCAATCAAAAATTATAGATACGTTGGAGACGTATCAGGCATCCCCAAGCTTAATTCTTGCTCGTGAAGAACACTGAGGAACACTGAGGACTGGCTCGAAGCCTGGCAGAGATTCCATGTCCACATGAGGAATATGTGCATGATCGAAGACTTTGTCTTTGTTGAATAGCACAGAGGAATAGAAGTTGGCTTGACTAGTAGTCCGTAAACGCCTCTTCCTTATGCAGCAGAGTCATATGGGTTGTAGTCGATGAAGAATACATGCTCATGAAGAAATCTTGACCTTGAACTTTTGCTTCGTTGAGAATGGATTCTTTGGCTTTGGCGATGGAGTGTCGATGAGATGCATCACGACCTCGGGAATCGCAATCTCAGGTTCTTCAGCCGAGGAATTTACGGTTCCTCTTCATATGCAGTTATGCGTGTTCATAGGATCGGCGGCGGGTTCTTGACACTAGTGGCTGGTATTTCTTCATGCACGGATGAGTGGGGATGAGTTTCTTGAGCCCATTTGAACCGTTGGTGCAGGGGTGAGGAATTTGTTGGATTGGGGTGAAGAGTGGAGAATTGGGATCTTGACTTTCCCAAAAGTCATCGTTCATGACAAAGTGGTGCATCCAATATCCACGTCTTCGTCTTCAATTTCCTCAACACCAGCCTCTTGACTATGAACTGAGGCATAGGCGAGGAAATGATTGGTGTTGAAGGGATTGCATCCACTTCAATTTCTTCATCAATCTGCTCGACGAAGCGGCAGAATGATTTTCTTCATCGAGATCCGCTTGGGATCTCATACTCTTCACCAAAAAGAACAAGGTCCTTTGATGGAATGGAGGAAATTGGAGCGACATCGATTGGATTTTCAAAAGAGCTTGTCATAGGCTTCATTTTCTTGGGCTGAAGAATTTGAAGCGGTGATGCTTTCCTTTTCTTCGCTGCAGCTTGCTCTGCAGCCTTGGTCTTCTTCACATCGGAATCACGGATGGAAGGATTGGAGTTGGTGTAAGCGCGGAGGAGCTGAGGAATCTGGTTGAATTTCCTCAGCGCAAATGATGCGATTGCCTGACTTCTTGATTTCTTGAGCGCACCACTAGTGGATGCCTGGCAATTTCTTCGGTAATTTGGAATGGAGTCATCAGCCACGGAACTAGCATTTTCTTCAAAGAGGTTGAAAATCATCGTGATCTTGGCATGTTCTTCAAATAGGCTGGCAGAGGCTCCAGCCTGAGGAATTTCTTGTTGCGTTGGGGCTGCAACATTTGTGAACTTCTTTGTCAGATTGACAAATCTGACTTTGGCTCCTTTCCAGTCAGCATAGTATGAGTCAAATTTCTCGCTGAGGGCTTTGATGTCAGCCTGCATCTTTACAAGTTCTTCAGTTGTCATCTTGACAACATTTTTCTTCAACAGTTTCTCTTTTTTGTACTGCGATTTCTTGATCTCTCTGGCCTTCTCAAATTTCCATTTCTCCTCTTGGATCAAATGAGTCAGCATGTGACTTTGGCCAGGTGTCAGATGAAAATCAGGCATAGGGGTGTCTGGATCCTTGTGCCAGAGATAAATGTAATCGAGGATTTTCTTGGGATCCAAAAGCGTTGTATTGTGTGTGCCTTTGGCTCTAGCGGCCTTAACTTGTCGAGTCTCGATGATTTACGCAAGTTCATCATCATCGACCTTCATCATCAGATGGCACGTGAAAAGCAACCCGTTTCTTCTTCGAACTCGTCCGAGGACCTCGTCCAGCAGTTGCCTTAGTCTTCAGCAGAGTGGGGCCTGATGAAGAATTTGGTGTAGCTGAGGAACTTGCTGAGACACCAGAGGCAATGGAGATGCCTGCATCTTTGGCATGTGGCCAGATGCACAGGTGCTGAGGACTTTGGAGGAGCTGCTGAGGACTTTGTAGGAGCTAAGGATTTGGGAGGAGCAGGAGCAGCATGAGGAACTGGTCGTGAGGGCATTGAAGATTCTGGCCGTGAGAGCATTGCTCAGGATTTTGGCCGTGAGGGCACAGTTGGTGAAGCACTTGGCTTGTGCGCTGGCTTCTTTGCCATTGATCTTACGGGCTGAGCAGGGCCTCAAGTGGCGGCAAGATGTGAGTCTTCATTGAATTTCCTCACTGCTTCTTTGGCTTGTCTCGCCAACTTGGCTTGGCGCTTGGCCCATTCTTGGAAAGTCCTCACCACGCTTGATCTTTGGTGGGGTCATCTTCTTGGCAGTGCCAATGGAGCTCTTGGGCATGGAGGATTCGGTCGAATTTCTTCATGTACTTTGGAGTAACATATTTGTACTCCATCCATTCCCTTGCCCATCTCCTTTCAATCCTCACGAATCGCACCTTGCACTGATTTTTGTTTTCCTTGCCAAACTTGGCTTCATCAGGTGTGCAATAGTCAGCGTATATGTCCTTAGGTATCTCAAAAGCAGTCATGACCTCAGGCCCCTTTCCTCCTTTCTATGGCTTCTTTCCTTCTGCCATATTCTTCAGCGGAGGAATTTGAACAATCGAATTCTCTGAAGAAGTATGCAACTTTTCTTCGAGAGCAGCTGCAAATGAGTTAAGTTGATGAGAACCTAGTGATTCAGCAGCGGACATGAGTACATGTGAATAGAGTATAGTTGCGAGGAATTTGGAGAGGTCATATGCATTCTCAGAAGATTTTTCAAAAAGAACTAGTTTGAGGAATTTGACCAGATGAGCCTTGAAGGATTTCACTAAGCGATCTTTGTCTTAGGTTCCAGAGTTGTATAGATCGAGGATCCACACAATTGAGGAATCTTGAAGAAAAAATCATTGCTTAGAGAAACGAATCAAGAGCATATTTCATTTGAGGTGTTCATATGTGTGAAGATTTGAAGAATAAACACCTTTGAAGATTTTCAGGAAGGTTTGAGAATCAAAGCGAGTAATAAAAGTAACTTTTAATTACCCGAACTGAAGAACACGATTTAACCGAGAAGTGTAGATTAGAAGTTCATCGATTCAGATCTCCCACGCCCTAACTTCGGCGGAGGAAGACAGCTACGGCGGCAAGTGAGTGAAGATTTCATGCGGGCGCGAGTCTGACGGCTGACGAGGTCGAGGCAAAGCTCTTCCTCACCGGTGACGATGGAGTAGCGGTGAGACTAGGGTTTGAGAAGCGGCGAGGAGAGAAGCGGTCGGCGGAGTAAAGGAAGTGAGGAAGGGGAGAGGGGGTATATATAGCCACGGTGAAAAACCGTTACCCGAAGATTTTGGACTAACGTGCCCTGACCCTTCTCGTTAAACGACATGTGTCACCCACGTCTTGAAAAGTGGAGATTGTGTTAGATCGTGGGTGAATAGATAAGTTTATCGTGGGATGCAGAGCGGTTTGAGCGGCAAAAGCGAAAATTTGGATAAGATAAGTTAAAAGTTCCGTTTGCAATTTCTTGGTGACAAGGACACGGTGAAGATTTTGAGCGAGTTTCAAATAGAACGCACATGAAGAATTTGTGAATAGATTGGGTTGAGTATAGCATAGAGGGAAGGGTCGATCACATTCACTTAGCGAGAAAAAAGCAACTTGAAGAAATAGCCATAAGAGAATGCTGTATAGGACATAAACCCATATATATATATATATATATATATATATATATATATATATATATATATATATATAGTCAATGAAGAAAGACAACGGAAGCAGTGAAGATTTTGCAAAGTTGAAGAATATGAAAAAGCTGAAGAATTTCAAAAGCGAGGAAAAACTCAAATTGAAGATTTTCAATTTTGGTGGTGGCGTGACCCACAGTATAAGAATGATGATTTCGGACACCGCATTACAATTGTCGTAGGGTTACGAGAATCAAATTCTTCATTAATTTCTTCACACTTAGAGTGTTATTCTTCATTGATTGAAGAAAAACGTTTCTTCATGTGTTGCACATCTAAGTCATCAATTTTGCACAAGTGTCAGGATGCGTGTCCTTTTCAAAGAACATTCAAAGATTCTTAGATATTTAGCTCACACCGCAACTTGCTAAATCTCTTCTCATCCAAGGGCTTTGTGAAGATATCGGCTAGCTGTTCTTCAGTCTTCACATGCTCGATGGAGATGTCGCCCTTCAACACATGATCACGAAGAAAATGATGACGAATCTGAATGTGCTTTGTCTTGAGTGCTGAACTTCGGTTGTGAGCAATCTTGATGGCACTCTCATTGTCACGATGAGAGGCACATTCTTCACGTTGATGCCGTAGTCCTTGAGAGTTTGCTTCATCCACGACAATTGAGCACAACAAGAGCCGGCAACAATGTACTCGGCTTCGCGATGAAGCGGTGATACGCAGTTACATTTCTTCGAGGACCAACGGACCAAAGATAAATGCGAGGAAATGACAAGTACCAGATGTTGACTTGCGGTCCACACGATCACCAGCATAGTCAGAGTCAGAATATCCAATGAGATCAAACGTAGAGCCCTTGGGTTACCATAATCCTAGTGTTCGTGTGTGAGCTAGATATCGAAGAATATGTTTCACAGCCTTATGGTGTGATTCCTTCGGTGTAGCTTGAAATCGGGCACACATGCAAACACTAAGCATTATATCTGGCCTAGATGCACATAAGTACAATAGAGCACCAATCATGGAGCGGTATACCTTGTGATCAAAGTCAATACCATTTTCATCGATTGCATAGATGGCCATTTGTGGGCATAGGAATTTTAGCGCCTTTGCAATCTTGCATGCGAATTTCTTGAGGACCTCTTTGAGGTATTTCTCTGAGATATAATATGCCATTGTGTTGTTGATTTAATTTGAAGACCTAAGAAGAATTTCAATTCTCCCATCATAGACATTTGATATTCTTCACTCATCATATAGGCAAATTCATCACTATAACGTTGGTCGATCTGACCAAAGATAATATCATCAACATATATTTGGCACACAAACAGTTCACCATCATATGATTTAGTAAAGAGAGTAGGGTCGAGTGAACGGGTGTGAAGCCATTCTTCACGAAGAATTCCTTCAATGTATCATACCACGTGGTAGAACTGTTTGAGGCCATAGAGGGCCTTGTTGAGTCTGAAGACTTTGTCGGGATTCTTTGGATCTTCAAAACACAGGGGTTGAGCAACATATACTTCTTCCTCAAGCTTACCATTGAAGAATGCACTTTTCACATCCATTTGATATAAATTGATATTATGATGGTTAGCATAAGCAAGTAATATCACGAATAGCCTCAAGTCTAGCAACAGGTGCGAAAGTTTCATCGAAATCAATTCCTTCAACCTGTGTGTAGCCTTGAGCTACAAGTCATGCCTTATTCCTCACCACAAGGCCATTTTCATCTTGTTTGTTGCGGTAGATCCACTATGTGCCAATGATATTATGCTTGCGAGGATCCGGACGTTTGACCAGTCCCAGACATTGTTGAGCTCGAACTGATGTAATTCTTCTTGCATTGCTGAATCCACTCGGGCTCGAAAATGCTTCATCTACCTTAGTGGGCTCTGTGATAGAGACAAAAGCATAGTGCCCACGAAGTTAGATAAATGTGAAGCTTTTGAGCGTGTGAGAGGACTGGCGCTTCAATGTCATTGATGATCTTGTCAACTTGCACTTCTTTTTACCAGCGAGGATGAGCTGGTTGTCGTTGAGGAATTTGATCAGCATTTTCTTGACACCATTTTCTTGACATTATCTTCAGTGCATCGGCTCGGCGTTCTTCGCATTACGGAATGAATTCTTAGATTCTTGATGGGAATTACATCCTCGGTAGCCTTGAACTTGATAGATTCCTCGGTCTGGTTCATCTATCACGAAGGTAGGTGCTCTCTTTGCAAGCCATTAGTTTCATCGAAACACACATCTGATTTCAACAATCTTGTGAAGAAGCGATGTTGAAGACTACTGTAGGTGTCGAGTCCTTCCGTAACCAAGCATAAAACCTTCATGTGCTTTAGGTGCAAATTTAGCATTGTGATCGGGATCTCTAATCCGACATTTAGCACCAAGACTTTGAAATAACTCACATTGGGTTTCTTTTCGATTGAGGAGTTCATAGGCAGTCTTCTTGAAGAATTTGTGAAGATATACTCTTGTTGATGATGTGGCACGCGGTATCAATTACATCAATCCAAAAGCAGCGAGGCGTTTTGTATTCATCAAGCATAGTGCGAGCCATCTCAACAAGAGTTCTGTTCTTGCGCTCCACGACGCCATTTTGCTTAGGAGTATAGGGAGCGAGATAACTCATGAGTAATACCAAGTTCATCAAGATAGTCATCAAGACCGAATTCTTGAACTCAGTTCCATTGTCACTCTGATGTGCACGATCTTCACACCAAAGTTGGTTGAAGCCCTCGAGGAAAATCATTTGAAGACTTCCTGCACTTCATGTTTGTAAGTAACAATGTGTACCCATGTGTAACAAGAGTAATCATCAACAATAATAAAGCCATATAGAGATGCATCATTAGTGACTGCTGAGTAATGATTAGGACCAAAGAGGTCCATGTGAAGCAATTCGAATGGACGAGTAGTGGTCATGATAGTCTTCGCTGGATGCTTAGCCTTGGTCATTTTTTCAGCTTCACAGGCTCCACACAAGTGATCCTTGAGAAATTTGACATTCTCAATGCCAATGACATGCTTCTTCTTCATGGCGTGTGCAAATTCCTCATGCTGCGTGACCAAGTCGTCGATGCCATAGCCAGCCTTATACGAAGCTTTTGCAAGTAGACACATGGCTGGTTGTGGTCACGTAGAGAAATCAACAATATACAAGTCTCCTCTCCTAAAGCCTTGAAGACTTGGAATTGTCGACTTCCATGATCACAACACAACAATACTTGCCAAAGACAACAACCATATCAAGATCACAAAGCATTGAGATCGACATGAGGTTGTATCCTAAGGACTCAACAAGCATGACTTTGTCCATGTGTATGTCCTTAGAGATCGCAACCTTACCAAGACCCAATATCGACTTTTGCCTTTGTCAAGAAAGATGATATGCTTCAGATGTGACGGTGATAAGGGAGCATCCATCAATAGATTCTTGTCACCCGGTCATGTGATTTGTACATCCACTATCGAGGACCCACTCATTGGCTTTGGGTTGATCATCCTGCAGATGAATTAGTGCAACTTACGATCTCATATACTTCATCGGTGAAGAATATGATATCAATTTCATCAGATGAATTTCATCAAAGCGGTATAACAGATAAGCGGTATGAGGACGTGTGAAATGAAAGTTCATTTCTTCATGATTAGCATCGTCCTTTCAGGCATTTTTGTCGTGCCCTCAAGAAATTCTTGAGACGTTAAAGCACGCCCGAGGCCTGGCCCCTGCAGAAGAGATTAGTTCCTTTTCTTCACCACCCACATCGAAGGGGTGGCAAAGAGTTCATCACTCTGCGAGCTCCATATGAAAATGGTGGCATAGAGGCCAATCCATTTCGTTTCACATAAGAGGGGTTAGGGTAAGCATATGAATAACGGAGAAATTCTTCGAGGACTTATGAACATATTGGTTTGAAGAATAATGCACATATTCATAGCCCTTAGCTCTACCCTCATGAAACAGAGTTGTTAGCACGATGATAATCATATGAGGACTTTGATCCATGTGAGGAGTTTGGTCCATATGAGGACTTGGATCCATATGAAGAATTTGGTCCATATGAAGAGTTTGATCTGGGTTCCTATTCTTCACGGTGGTGTCATGAGGACATTCACACGAAGACTTTCAAGGCACTTCTTGGGAACCCAGATTTTCTTCATAAGGGAACCGTTCCTGCAGTTAGTGCCAACATATCTAGCAAATACTTCACCATTCTGATTTTTGAACAGTTTGTAGTTGGAGTCAAATGACTCATCAGAAGAATGAGGAGATTCACATGTAAAGCCAGATAAGTTAGATGGATCAACTGGAGGTCCCTTTGCAGCAACCCATGAGGTTTTGGGGTCTTTCGGGCTTCCAATATGTTCCATCAAGATTGAGTTTCCTCTCAAAGGCAATACCCTCTTTCCTAGGGTTCTGTTGAGGATCTGCTTTTAAGCACATCACAAAGAGTCCGATGCCCTTTGAGGCTTTTTGTACATGCTGTCATGTACAATTCCTTCGACTCTGCATCGTCGGTGATACTAGCAATGTCCTCATATGAGGAATTAGTGATAGCGAGGCGGTGAAGAATTTGTAACAATTGAAGCATTTGAACATTCGGTGAAGAATTAGCGATTCTCGTTCAATGCACTTTAAGCATGGAGGAACAAATTCTTCACGAGAAGCGCTGATTTGTTGAGCAAGTAATGAATCACGCTCCTTACGAAGATCTTCATAACTCACTCTTAGTTTCTCAAGATCTTGCTTTCTTTGAAGAAATTCATAAGAAAGTTTCTCATGATCAGACAAGAGAGAGTTATGATGACCTTGAAGGTTGTCAAACCTAGACTGAAGTCTCTGAAGATTTTCAGTCAGGGCCTTAGTGCGATCCATTTCTTCACCTAACATATCATCACTTTTACCTAACATGTTTTGAACCTTTTCCAAGGCATGTTGTTGTTTGGTGGCAAAACAAACAAGCTTGGTATAGATACGTACAATAACATCATCGGATCCATCATCATCGATTCATCGTCACTATACTCGGATGAGGAACATTCGGTTACCTTGTCACCCTTTGCCATGAGACATGATGCGAAGATGATGATTACGGTTCGAAAGTCATCGTTTTGAGAGATTCCTTGAAGTCCTCAAACCAAGGATCATGACGGGTTCGATGACCTTCATAGACGTCGGAGATTCGGTCCCAGATAAGCTTCACATTGCAAAGATGCATAATGCGCTTGAATTCATCTCTAGATAGGCAGGAACAGATGATATCCTTCGCCATGATGTCAAGTCGAGTGTACTTGCGAATATCATCTGCGTTCGCCGTCTTGCACAAATCAGTAAGACCAATTTCAGTGACGGTTCACAGCTCGCTATCCATTGCCATGAGGCGCTTCCTCATCATGGCCTTCCACTTGGGATAATCATGACCGTCAAAAATAGGGCATGTCACTTTCTTCATACCTGCGGTCAACATAAGTAAAACTCCACGTGGTTAAACCAAAATCACACAGAACAAGGGAGTACCTTGCTCTGATACCAATTGAAAGTGCGTTATATGGACTAGAGGGGGGTGAATAGGCGATTTTTATGAATTCTTCAATGAGGAATTTTCCGGTGAGGAAATTCCTAAGTGAAGAACTACTTGTAGCGGAATAAGTACTCGAAGTAAGCATAAGAGAATGCGGGCATGGTCATCATGATGAAATGAAGATAATCAAAGAGTGCGAGAAAAGCGTAAACACGAGGATAGCACAAGATGAAGACAAACAAAGCGAAGAATTGAACTGAGGAAATTGAGAAAGTCTTGATCAAAGTCTTCAAACACAGATATGAACGAACACTCAACACAAGAATGAGGAAATGAAAGAGTTGAGGAAATAGAACCCGATTAGGTTGGTGAAGACAATGATTTGGTAGACCAGTTCCAAGCTTTGTCTCGGTTGTAAATCTAGTTGGAGCGGTGAGTATTTAAACTCGAGGACACACAGTCCGGACACCCAGTCGCTGAGCACGCAGCTCAGGACACCAAGTCCTCACCGTATTATCCTTGAACTAAGGTCACACAGACCTCGTCCAATCACTCGTGGTAAGTCTTCAGACGACTTCCAAACCTTCACACACTTGGTCACACGGCGATCCACAATTCCTCTTGGATGCTCTAGACCATGACGCCTAACCGTCTGGAAGAAGCACAGTCTTCAAAGGTAACAAGCGTCGGATCCACGCAGGATCAATCTCTTGATGATGCTCAATCACTTTGGGTTTGTAGGTGTTTGGGTTTGGGTTTTCCTCACTTTCGATGATTTTCGCTCAAAGTCCTCGGAGGATGGGTTGCTCTCAAATGACAGGTGTCAAGTTCTATCGGAGCAGCCAACCAGCTAGTGGTTGTAGGGGGCGGCTATTTATACCCTAGGGAGCAGCCCAACATGATAAGACATAAATGCCCTTCAATGATATGACCGTTAGGTGGATAAGATATTTTGGGACAGCTGGCGTAGTAACCTGAACAGTCGGAAATTTGACTCTCAAATTTCTCAAGGCTATCATGTTCCTCACTTGTGTAGGCAATCCACCTTTGGCGAATTCCTATCTCCTCGGTCAAAACAAATTCCTCGTGACGGAAGAACTTCGTCTCACATCCTTGAAGAAATTGACTGAGTTGTATGAGATTTCCAAAGGCTTCACTCGAAGGGATTGGTAGGTGTAGGATTTTGAGTTGAGCATCACATGGAAATTTTTCCTTAGTACTTCCTCGACCCCCTTTAACAGTACGGTGTTTCCTATGACTCAAGAAAGAGAAAATGAAACTACGAAAACAAAAGTCTTCACGCTTCATGTTCCTCAAATGAAAACCAAGTCTTCAAGGTCACACCAATTTCTTCACTTTCAAAGTCTTCAGAAAGTCTTCAGAATATCAAAGTCTTGATCGAAGAACTTCATTTTTAGGAAATTCGACTTTCTCTGTAAATATCAAACTCCTCATAGACTTATAGACCTATGTACACTAATAAACACATTAGTCCCTTAATCTATAAGTCTTCAATACACCAAAATCACTAAGGGGCACTAGATGCACTTACAGCCTTGCTGCCCCTACTGTCACTGGGAAAGGACACCTCAAGATTGAACCCAAAGCTAAGCACTTCTCCTATTGCAAGAAAAACTAATCTAGTTGGCCAAACCAAACTGATAATTCGAAGAGACTTTCAAAGATAACCAATCATACATAAAAGAATTCAAAGAAGATTCAAATATTGTTCATAGATAGTCTTGATCATAAACCCACAATTCAGCGGTCTCAACAAAGACACCGCAAAAAGAAGATTACATCGAATAGATCTCCACAAGAGAGGGGGAGAACATTGTATTGAGATCCAAAAAGAGAGAAGAAGCCATCTAGCTACTAACTATGGACCCGAAGGTGCGAGGTAAACTACTCACACTTCATCGGAGGGGCTATGGTGACGATGTAGAAGCCCTCCATGGTGGATGCCCCCTCCGGCGGAGCTCCGGAACAGGCCCCAAGATGGGATCTCGTGGGTACAGAAGGTTGCGTCGGTGGAATTAGGTTTTTGCCTCCATATCTGATCGTTTGGGAGTACGTAGGTATATATAGGAGGAAGAAGTACGTCGGTGGAGCAACATGGGGCCCACGAGGGTGGAGGGCGCGCCCTGGGGGGTGGGAACGCCCCCCTACCTTGTGCCCTCCTTGAAGCTTCCTTGACTTAGGGTCCAAGTCTCCTGGATCACGTTCGGTGAGAAAATCACATTCCCAAAGGTTTCATTCCGTTTGGACTCCGTTTGATATTCCTTTTCTGCAAAACTCTGAAATAGGCAAAAAACAGCAATTCTGGGTTGGGCCTCCGGTTAATAGGTTAGTCCAAAAAATAATGTAAAAGTGGAAAATAAAGCCCAATATTGTCCAAAACAGTAGATAATATAGCATGGAGCAATCAAAAATTATAGATACGTTGGAGACGTATCAGGCATCCCCAAGCTTAATTCTTGCTCGTCCTCAAGTAGGTAAATGATAAAACAGAATTTTTGATGCTGAGTGCTACTTGGCATAATTTCAATGTAATTCTTCTTAATTGTGGTATGAATATTCAGGTCCGAAAGATTCAAGACAAAAGTTCATATTGACATAAAAATAATAATAGTTCAAGCATACTAACTAAGCAATTATGTCTTCTCAAAATAACATGGCCAAAGAAATTTCATCCCTACAAAATCATATAGTTTAGTCATGCTCCATTTTCGTTACACAAGAATGCTCTCATCATGCACAATCCCGATGACAAGCCAAGCAATTGTTTCATACTTTAGTAATCTCAAACCTATAAACTTTCATGCAACATATGAGCGCGAGCCATGGACATAGCACTATGGGTGGAATAGAATATGATGATGGAGGTTATGTGGAGAAGAAAAAAAAGGAGAAGGTCTCACATCAACGAGGCTAATCAACGGGCTATGGAGATGCCCATCGATTGATGTTAATGCAAGGAGTAGGGATTGCCATGCAACGGATGCACTAGAGCTATAAATGTATGAAAGCTCAACAAAAGAAAACTAAGTGGGTGTGCATCCAACTTGCTTGCTCACGAAGACCTAGGGCACTTGAGGAGGCCCATTGTTGGAATATACAAGCCAAGTTCTATAATGAAAAATTCCCACTAGTATATGAAAGTGACAAAACAAGAGACTCTCTATGATGAAGATTATGGTGCTACTTTGAAGCACAAGTGTGGCAAAGGATAGTAACATTGTCCCTTCTCTCTTTTTCTCTCATTTTTTATTTCTTTTTTTTCTTTTTTTGGGCCTTCTCTTTTTTTATGTCCTTTCTCCTTTTATTATTATTCCTCACTTGGGACAATGCTCTAGAGAATGATGATCATCACGCTTCTATTTATTTACAACTCAATGATTACAACTCGATACTAGAACAAAGTATGACTCTATATGAATGCCTCCGGCGGTGTACCGGGATATGCAATGAAACAAGAGTGACATGTATGAAAGAATTATGAATGGTGGCTTTGCCACAAACACTATGTCAACTACATGATCATGCTAAGCAATATGACAATGATGAATGTGTCATGATAAACGGAATGGTGGAAAGTTGCATGGCAATATATCTCGGAATGGCTATGGAAATGACATAACAGGTAGGTATGGTGACTGTTTTGAGGAAGACATAAGGAGGTTTATGTGTGAAAGAGCGTATCATATCATGGAATTTGGATGCACCGGCGAAGTTTGCACCAACTCTCAATGTGAGAAAGGGCAATGCACTGCATCAAGAGGCTAGCAATGATGGAAGGGTGAGAGTGTGTATAATCCATGGACTCAACATTAGTCATAAAGAACTCATATACTTATTGCAAAAATCTACAAGCCATCAAAAACCAAAGCACTACGCGCATGCTCCTAGGGGATAGATTGGTAGGAAAATACCATCACTCGTCCCCGACCGCCACTCATAAGGAGGACAATCAAAGAACACCTCATGTTTCAAATTTGTTACATAACATTTACCATACGTGCATGCTACGGGACTTGCAAACTTCAACACAAGCATTTCTCAAATTCACAACTACTCAACTAGCACGACTTTAATATTATTACCTCCATATCTCAAAACAATCATCACGCATCAAACTTCTCTTAGCATTCAACACACTCATAAGAAAGTTTTTACTATTTTGATACCTAGCATATTAGGATTATTTAAGCAAATTACCATGCTATTTAATACTCTCAAAATAATCTAAGTGAAGCATGAGAGATCAATAGTTTCTTTAAAACAAATCCACCACCGTGCCCTAAAATATATAAGTGAAGTACTAGAGCAAAACTATATAACTCAAAGGATATAAGTGAAGCACAAAGAGTATTCTAATAATTTCCAAATCATGTATGGCTCTCTCACAAGGTGTGTACAGCAAGGATGATTGTGTTAAACTAAAAAAACAAAGACTCAAATCATACAAGACGCTCCAAGCAAAACACATATCATGTGGTGAATAAAAATATAGCTCCAAGTAAAGTTACCGATGGAAGTAGACGAAAGAGGGGATGCCTTCCGGGGCATCCCCAAGCTTTGAATTTTGGTGTCCTTAGATTATCTTGGGGGTGCCATGGGCATCCCCAAGCTTAGGCTCTGCCACTCCTTGTTCCATAATCCATCAAAAGATTTCACCCAAAACTTGAAAACTTCACAACACAAAACTCAGCGAAATCTCGTGAGCTCCATTAGCGAAAGAAAACAAAAGACCACTTCAAGGTACTGTAATGAACTCATTCTTTATTTATATTGGTGTTAAACCTACTGTATTCCAACTTCTCTATGGTTTATAAACTATTTTACTAGCCATAGATTCATCGAAATAAGCAAACAACACACGAAAAACAGAATCATCAAAAAGCAGAACAGTCTGTAGTAATATGTAAATAACGCAAACTTACGGAACTCCAAAAAATCAGCCAAAATAGGAAGACCTAGGCAATTTGTTACGATCAGCAGCAATTGGAATCAGTATTTTATCACGTTACGGTGATTTTTAACAATTCTTTTCGTGAGCAGAAAGTTTACGGAAATTACAACAAGATCAAATAACTATCATCCAAGAATATCCTATAGGTTTAACTTTGCACAAACACTAATTAAAACATAGAAACACATCTAACCAGAGGCTAGATCAAAGATTTATTGAATAACAGCAAGGAAAAATATTGGGTTGTCTCCCAACAAGCGCTTTTTTAAAGCCTTTTAGCTAGGCATTAATAATTTTAATGATGCTCACATGAAAGACAAGAATTGAAGAACAAAGAGAGCATCATAAAACACGTGACAAACACATCTAAGTCTAACATACTTCCTTTGCATAGGCATCTTATAGAAAAACAAATTATCATAGCAAGCAAAAACTAGCATATGCAAGGAAGCGGAAAGGAACAATAGCAATCTCAACATAACGAGAGGTAATTTACTAACATGAAAATTTCTACAACCATATTTTCCTCTCTCATAATAATTACATGTAGGATCATAAGCAAATTCAACAATATAGCTATCATATAAAATATTTTCAACACGATCCACATGCATGCAACGTTGACACTCTTCCGAAATAGTGGGATTAACATTAACTAAAGTCATGACCTCTCCAAACCCACTTTTATCAAAAATACCATAAGATTGAACATTCTCCAAATATGTGGGATCTAAAGTTGACACTCTCCCAAACCCACTTTCAGTAATATTGCAAACATTATTATCAATCTCATATTCATCATGGGGCTTAAATAAATTTTCAAGATCATAAGAAGAATCACCCCAATCATGATCATTGCAACAAGTAGTAAACATAGCAAAACTAGCATCCCCAAGCTTAGGGTTTTGCATATTATTAGCACAATTGACATCAAGAGAATTTATAGTAAAATCATTGCAATCATGCTTTTCATCGAAGGAACTATTAAGTATGGGTGCAATAGCAACAATCTCATGTTTAACATAAGGAACTATAGCAAATTCATCTTCATAAATATTGGCATCATGGCCACAAGAATAGCAAGCATCATGTTCATCAAGGGATATTTCAATCAAATCATCGGAATCATCATTATCTATAGATTCATGCATATCATTATTTTCTTCCAAAGCAACAGTCATTCTCTCAATAAATTCTTTGACATAGACATTATGAGCATAGTTTTCATAGCAATATTTAAGTATGTCAAAAATTTTAGATTCGTACAGAGTAGTAGCATACTTTTCTATCAAAGAAGCAACTTCATAAGCACACTTAAAAGCAACAAATTCTTCAATTTGTTCGATATCATAGTAACTATAAACACCCTTTGCATAAGAAGATAAGATTTCATTATCATTAAACTCACATAGGTAGGGAAGGTGTTTTTTTAGGGTTCTTAGAGCAACAAGTAAAATCACAAATTTCACAAAGATTCCAAGCATAACATAGCAATTTTTTTATTTGACCCCACGAGAGTTTCCCTTTTTAGGACAAGCGGTGGCCTTTAAAATGAGCATGCTCATCTAAAGATTTCCCATCAACTAGGCTAGTTGGGGTTTGACGAGCGCATAAGGATCGAAGATGACCCAAGTAGAACACTTTAAGTGGATCCATATCAATAGATTTTTAGCAAGCAAAGATGCAAGCAAATAGAAGGCACGTGGAAACACAAACAGAAAGGCATATGGGAAGAAGGCGAATAAAATGGCAAGGGTGAAGTGGGGGAGAGGAAAACGAGAGGCAAATGGCAAATAATGTAATGCGGGAGATAAGGGATTGTGATGGGTACTTGGTATGTTATTAATGCGTAGACTCCCCGGGAACGGCGCCAGAAATTCTTCTTGCTACCTCTTGAGCACTGCGTTGGATTTCCTTGCAGAGGAAAGGATGATGCAGCAAAGTAGCGTAAGTATTTCCCTCAGTTTTTGAGAATCAAGGTATCAATCCAGTAGGAGGCTACGCGCGAGTCCCTCTTACCTACACAAAGCAAATAACTCCTCGCAACCAACGCGATTAGGGGTTGTCAATCCCTTCACGGTCACTTACGAGAGTGAGATCTGATAGAGATGATAGATAATATTTTTGATATTTTTATGATAAAGATGCAAAGTAAAATAAAAGAAAAGTAAAAAGCAAAGGCAATAAATAAAGTGATGGAAGATTAATATGATGGAGATAAACCCAGGGGCCATAGGTTTCACTAGTGGCTTCTCTCAAGAGCATAAGTATTCTACGGTGGGTGAGCAATTCTTGTTGAGCAATTGTGAATTGAGCATAGTTATGAGAATATCTAGGTATGATCATGTATATAGGCATCACGTCCGAGACAAGTAGACCGACTCATGCTGCATCTACTACTATTACTCCACTCATCGACCGCTATCCAAAGATGCGTCTAGAGTATTAAGTTCAAGAAAATAGAGTAACGCCTTAAGCAAGATGACATGATGTAGAGGGATAAATTCATGCAATATGATAAAAAAAACCATCTTGTTATCCTCGATGGCAACAATACAATACGTGCCTTGCTGCCCCTACTATCACTGGGAAAGGATACCGCAAGATTGAACCCAAAGCTAAGCACTTCTCCTATTGCAAGAAAAACCAATCTAGTAGGCCAAACCAAACCGATAATTCAAGAGACTTGCAAAGATAACCAATCATACATAAAAGAATTCAGAGAAGATTCAAATATTGTTCATAGATAATCTTGATCATAAACCCACAATTCATTGGTCTCAACAAACACACCGCAAAAAAGAAGATTACATCGAATAGATCTCCACAAGAGAGGGGAGAACATTGTATTGAGATCCAAAGAGAGAAGAAACCATCTAGCTACTAACTATGGACCCGAAGGTCCCGAGGTAAACTACTCACACTTCATCGGAGGGGCTATGGTGATGATGTAGAAGCCCTCTGTGGTGGATGCCCCTCCGTGAAGCTCAAACAGGCCCCAAGATGGGATCTCGTGGATGTAGAAGGTTGCGGCGGTGGAATTAGGTTTTTGGCTCAGATGTCGATCGTTTGGGGAATGCGAGGTACATATAGGAGGAAGAAGTACGTTGGTGGAGCAACGTGGGGCCCACGAGGGTGGAGGGCATGCCCTGGGGGGTGGGAGCGCCCCCCTACCTCGTGCCCTCCTCGAAGCTTCTTTGACTTAGGGTCCAAGTCTCCTGGATCACGTTCGGTGAGAAAATCACATTCCCGAAGGTTTCATTCCGTTTGGACTCCGTTTGATATTCCTTTTACGCAAAACTACGAAATAGGCAAAAACAACAATGCAGGCTGGGCCTCCGGTTAATAGGTTAGTCCCAAAAATAATATAAAAGTGGAAAATAAAGCCCAATATTGTCCAAAACAGTAAATAATATAGCATGGAGCAATCAAAAATTATAGATACGTTGGAGACGTATCATGCTCCCAGCTCAATAAACTTGGAAAATGTCACCTGGTTTCGTTGTCGAAGGAGTGTTGGGGTAGCTGAAGACATGTGGCAAAGGAGTTGCTCCTCACGAGCCACCAGGACCCTGAGCCTCGGGAGGCCCTGGGGGTCCAGGCGGTTCCTTGAAGACCGTCTCCATCTCCTTCAGGACTGCGTGATGCCTGGCCTCCTGAGCCGCCAGGACACTCCGCAGGTTGCGCTGATAGGCGGCTACCATGCTCGGTAGGCCGAACGGCATGCGAACATAGCTGTGGGGCGGGCCCTAGCAACGTCCCACGCGCGAAGGCCAAAAAAGCTCCTAAGATGCGGCCCTCTTGAGCCCTGGGATGTCGATGCAGACGCGCAGCCCGCCATCCTCGCCTGGATGGGGAGCTGCGCAAGGTGGGCGGCAGTCACCGCGCATGGATCTTGCTTATTGAAGCTCCTGGGTAGTCTGGGTGATGAACTCTTGAGCGCCAGGCGCTCCTCGTCTGGTGCCCTCCTGAGGGAAACGTGCCGCAAAGCACGCCTCCATGTGGTGCCCAAGCGCCTCCCTCGTGATGTTGGCTAGGTCTGAGGCCCTCCAGAAGAGAGCCCCCGAGCCCTGCCCGAGGAGGGCACTGGGCGCGCCTTCCTATGCACGAGAGGGAGGCGCCCCATCTGAGGGCGCATGTCCTGAGGTGATGCTGTTGGCGACGCCGCTCTCCTGAGGCCCTGCTCGGAGCAGCTGCTTCTTCTTCTTGGGGATGGCCTCGGGAGGGTGCAGGATTCCTTCATTGTCAGGGTCTTCAATTGCTGCGGCCTGGAAGGCGCGCTCAAGGGAGCACACTGCATCCTTCTCCTCACAGGCGACTGTGATGACACCGCCGGTCCCTAGCATCTTGAGGACGTTATAGCCGTGGTGGGTCACTGCCATGAACTTGTCCAACGTTGGGTACCCGAGGATGGCATTGTACTGCAGACGAATATGGGCGACGTCGAAGTCGATGAGCTCGGTGTGGTAGTTGTCGCGCCCGTCTAAGGTGACAGGGAGGCGGACTTGCCCGATTGGGGTGGTGGAACCATCGGTCACTCCTAAGAAGGGCTTGGTCGGTTGCAGCTGATCATAGGGTACTTGAAGGCGATCGAACGTGTCGACACACATGACATTTAGCACCGCACTGCCATCGATAAGGGTCTTGGTGAGTTGGACGTTCTTGGCGACAAAGTAGCGAGCATTAGGAAACCTTGGCGGCCGCGGGCAAGACTTGAGCTGGTCCGCCGAGCTGAACGTGATGGCGTACTTGGACCACCTGAGTGGGCGTGTGGCCTCGAGCTTGGGAAGAGCCGCGTTCACCTCACGAGCAAACTGCTTGAAGATACGCTAAGATGCCGGGGCCTGGGCTCCGCCCAAGCTGCAGGCGATAGCGCGTGGTCCCTGGAAGCCCCCTGCTCCTTCGTCCTGATGGTGGTCATTGTTCCTTCTGGGTGGTGGCGACAACGGAGGAAGACCAGCATTGCCCTGAGGGCAGCCCTCGCGAGGCTGATCCCTCCAGGCTTCCTCACGAGGCTGATCCTTCCATCGGTCCTCGCGAGGCCGGTCGCGCCACTCCTGGCGGGGGCCACGGTCATCCCAGCGTCCTCCTCCTCGGCCATAGCTCCAGTCGTTGCGCTCGAGGCGTCAGCCAAAGCGTCCATCTCGAATGGCCCTGAGCTCCTGGCAGTCGTTGGTGTTGTGGCTGTGTACGTTGTGGAAGGCGCAAAACGGTTGGGTGCTCTTGGACGACTCGGGATGATCCCGGACGCGCTTCGTGTCTGGCTCCGCCGGGAGCATGGCCACTCCCTTGCGCTTCACGTCCTTGGCCTTGGCTTTCTTCTCCTCCAGGTCAGCAGTTGGGAGCCCGAGGAGGGAAAGGCGCCCTTCCTCAGATCTCGCGCACTTGGTCGCCAGGTTGAACAGCTCCAGAGCCGTGCACAGCTCCTCGTGGATGGCGAGCTCCTCCTTCATCTTGACGTCGCGGACGCCATCAGAAAACACCGAAATTATGGCCTCGTCCATCACCTTGGGGATCTTGACGCGAACGTTGTTGAAGCGCTGGATGTACTTCTGCAAGGTCTCTCCTGGCTGTTGCTTGATGCGGCGCAGGTCACCCGCATGCGGTGGGTGATCGTGAGTGCCCTGGAAGTTGGTGATGAAGCGGTCGCGCATCTCACCCCAGGAGGAAATCGAGCCCGGGGGCAGGTTCAGGAGCCACGAGCGAGCACCGTCCTTTAGAGCCATGGGGAACCAGTTCGCCATGACTTTCTCATCACCGTTGGCCTCCTCGATGCTCAGCTCATAGAGCTGCAAGAACTTCGCAGGGTCGGGGGTACCTTCGTAGCGGGGAGGCAGATCCGGCTTGAACTTGCCCGTCCAGACGACGCCACGCAGCTCAGGGGTGAAGGCGCGGCAGCCCATCGTGGCCACCGGGGTCCGTCGTGGAGGCGGAGCTTGATCTTGGTGTCCCCGCGCTGCCACGGCAAGTGGCACGTGGTCCTGCCACAACAAGCGATCCTAACGTGGAGGCGCTGGGAGTGGTGGAGCGTTTTCTTGCGGTCGGGGAACTTCTTGGCAGCTTCCTTCTTCTCGCGCGGGCACCCGACGTGGTGGGTCTCGCCGGGGGACCACATGCCTTGGCGCCAGGACACCGTCTTGGTGCAGAGGTGGTGGAGGCGCTCCACGAGCCTTGTTGCCCGCAGCTGGCGGAGGGCGAGTCAGCGAGAGGGATGGCGCAGAGGAGCCCCCTGCAGCGCTGACGAGCTCGGTGATGCGGTCCAGCCAGTCCTCATAGAGGTCGTCGACAGGGCGGTAGCGCAGGAGTTCGTGTGCCATGAGCAGAGCGGCCTGCGCGTCCACGGGAGCGCGACGGGCGTGCGACGACAAGCCGGCTAGGGTCAGCGACGGAGTGGCGGTGCGGCCATCCCGCGCGCGGAGGGGTGCACAGAGGACGCCTGCTGCTCATTTCCCGCTGAACCGGTGGCGGCGTTGGCGGCGGGTGACGGAGAACGATGGGGAGGTCCACCGACAGGGGATGTCTGAGCGACACGGGTGGCTAGAGCGGCCCGAGCCAGCTGGGCCCGCGAAAGGCCGTCGGCCATGAACTTGGTGGAGTGGCGAGACGCGAGTCGATAAGAGGAAAGCTTCAGCGCACCCCTACCTGGCGCGCTAAATGTCGGATTTCGGGTTCCGGCAAAACCCTTGAGGTTCGAACACTGGGGTGCGCATGAAGATCGCTCCCCCCTCTAGCTCGCTCGCATCAGGTTCTCACGGCCTAGCTCGACGAACCCAAAGAACAAAGGGACACAAGATTTATCTTTGGTTGGGCCACCGTTGTGGTGTAATACCCTACTCCGGTGTGGTGTGGTGGATTGCCTCTTGAAATTTGAGGATGAACAGTACAAAGGAAGAACGGCCTCCTGAGGAGAGGTGTTCTTGTGCTTGGTGAACTTGTGTGGGTGAGGATGGTCTAATCCAAGATGAGTTCGAGATCCCCCTACTGTGTTGGCTAGTCCTATTTATAGAGGCCCTGGTCCTCTTCCCAAATATTGAGCGGGAAGGGATGCCACAATGGCCAGTTTGAAGGGGGACAACTAGTACAAGCTATCCTGACTAAAGGTGGTCTTCGCCTGCCAAAGGCTCTGGTGGTGACGCCGTCTTGGGCTCCACGGTGACCTCCGTCTTGCCGTCCTTCTGGTCTTGGTCTCGTTGCACCGATATGGAAACCTTTGCCTGATGCCTCGGGACTCCTCGCCTGCGCTTGCCCCTTTAGCACCAAAGAGGAAACGAGGACACTGTGCGCGCTGGCGCCCGCCTGGCCTTGGTCGTCATGGCTTACATCACGGGAACCTCGCGAGGTTCCCCTTGCCTTCATCTCTCCGCCCCTCGCGAGCCAGCCTGGTGGGGCTGCCCCTGAGGAGGTCTTGCGTCGTCCGCCTCGCGAGGGTCTTGGGTGTTTGCTGGTTAAGATGGGCCGTACGGGCCCGCTGGTGGAGCCACACCGTGGGCCACAGGCAGGCAAGTCTGGGGACCCCCGTTCCCAGAATGCCAATAGAGTACCTTAGTAAATTTATAGCCCCCAACCTGAGGCGCCACCACTAAAGCCAGGTGATCCGGATTGTCAACCCGGGGCGGATGATCCTCACGACTCCACACAATAGGCTGCTTTGACCATCGTAAGTAACGTGGCACCGCCGGCTCAACAACATTCACTGCCCTCTTATGAAGCTTCTGATCCTGCTTACACAAGCTAGTGGTGAAGACGTGGTACTGCTGTTGGAAATATGCCCTAGAGGCAATAATAAAAGAATTATTATTATATTTCCTTGTTCATGATAATTGTCTTTTATTCATGCTATAATTGTATTATCCGGAAATCGTAATACACGTGTGAATACATAGACCACAATACGTCCCTAGTAAGCCTCTAGTTGACTAGCTCGTTGGTCAACAGATAGTCATGGTTTCCTGACTATGGACATCAGATGTCATTGACAACGGGATCACGTCATTAGGAGAATGACGTGATGGACAAGACCCAATCCTAAGCATAGCACAAGATCGTGTAGTTCGTTTTGCTAGAGCTTTTTCAATGTCAAATATCTCTTCCTTAGACCATGAGATCGTGTAACTCCCGGATACCGTATGAGTGCTTTGGGTGTACCAAACGTCACAACGAATCGGGTGACTATAAAGGTGCACTACGGTATCTCCGAAAGTGTCTGTTGGGTTGACACGGATCGAGACTGGGATTTGTCACTCCGTATGACGGAGAGGTATCTCTCGGCCCACTCGGTAATGCATCATCATAATGAGCTCAAAGTGACCAAGTGTTTGGTCACGGGATCATGCATTACGGTACAAGTAAAGTGACTTGCTTGAACTTGAGACTGAACGAGGTATTGGGATACCGACGATCGAGTCTCGGGCATGTAACGCATCGATTGACAAAGGGAATAGTATACGGGGTTGCTTGAATCCTCGACATCGTGGTTCATTTGATGACATCATCGAGGAGCATGTGGAGCCAACATGGGTATCCAGATCCCGCTGTTGGTTATTGACACGAGCCGTCTCGGTCATGTCTCAAGATGTCTCCCGAACCCGTAGGGGTCTACACATAAGGTTCGGTGACGCTTAGGGTTATTAGGAAGACTTGTATGTGATTACCGAATGTTGTTCGAGTCCGGATGAGATCCCGGACGTCACGAGGAGTTCGGAATAGTCCGGAGGTAAAGATTTATATATGGGAAGTTGTCAAACGGACAGGAAGGTTTCGGGGCTTATCGGTATTGTCTGGGGCCACCGGAAGGGTTCGAGGTCCACCGAGGGGCCACCCCTCGGGGGCCACATGGGCTGCGTGGGGCAGAGCCAGCCCTGAGAGGCTGGGCGCCCCCCTTGGGCCCATGCGCCTAGGGTTGGGGGAACCCTAGAGGCGCCCCTTGCTTGGGAAGCAGTCCCCCTCCCTGGCCGCCGCCCCCCCCCCCTCTAGATCCCATCTAGAGGGGCCGGCCCCCCTTGCCCTTCCCTATAAATAGAGGGGTGAGGGAGGGATGAACACCTAAGCCAAGGCGCAGCCCTCCCTCCCCAACACCTCTCCTCCTCCGTGCGTGCTTGGCGAAGCCACGCCGAGATCTTGCTACACCAACAACACCACGCCGTCGTGCTGCCGTTGGAGCTGTCTTCCTCAACCTCTCCTTCCTCCTTGGTGGATCAAGACGGAGGAGACATCGTCCGTACTATACGTGTGTTGAACGCGGAGGTGCTGTCCGTTCAGCACTTGGTCATCGGTGATCTGAATCACGGCGAGTACGACTCCATCATCACCATCCCCTTGAACGCTTCCGCACTCGATCTACAAGTGGTATGTAGATGCAAACTCACTCCCTTGACTCATTGCTTAGATGAACTCATAGATGGATCTTGGTGAAACCGTAGGAAAAATTTTAATTTTCTCGCAACGTTCCCCAACAAGTGGCATCATGAGCTAGGTCTATGCGTAGTTCTCTATTGCACGCAGTAGAACACAATTTGGTTGTGGGCGTAGATCTTGTCAACTTGCTTGCCGCTACTAGTCTTATCTTGCTTCAGCGGTATTGTGGGATGAAGCGGCTGGACCAACCTTACACGTGCGCTTACGTGAGACCGGTTCCACCGATCGACATGCACTAGTTGCATAAGGTGGCTGGCGGGTGTCTGTCTCTCCCACTTTAGTTGGAGCGGATTCGATGAAAAGGGTCCTTATGAAGGGTAAATAGAAGTTGACAAAATCACGTTGTGGTTATTCGTAGGTAAGAAAACGTTCTTGCTAGAACCCAATTGCAGCCACGTAAAAGATGCAACAACAATTAGAGGACGTCTAACTTGTTTTTGCAAAGAATTGTCATATGATGTGATATGGCCGAAGTTGTGATGAATGATGAATGACATATTGTGATGTATGAGATCATGTTCTTGTAATAGGAATCACGACTTGCATGTCGATGAGTATGACAACCGGCAGGAGCCATAGGAGTTGTCCTTATTTTTGTATGACCTGCGTGTCATCGAAGAACGCCATGTAAATTACTTTACTTTATTGCTAAACGCGTTAGCCATAGAAGTAGAAGTAGTCGTTGGCGTGACAACTTCATGAAGACACGATGATGGAGATCATGATGATGGAGATCATGGTGTCATGCGGTGACAAGATGATCATGGAGCCTCAAGATGGAGATCAATGGAGCTATATGATATTGGCCATATCATGTCACTACTATATAATTGCATGTGATGTTTATTATGTTTATGCATCTTGTTTACTTAGAACGACGGTAGTAAATAAGATGATCCTTACAACAATTTCAAGAAGTGTTCTCCCCTAAGCTGTGCACCGTTGCTAAAGTTCGTCGTTTCAAGCACCACGTGATGATCGGGTGTGATAGATCCTTACGTTCACATACAACGGGTGTAAGACAGTTTTACACATGCAAAACACTTAGGGTTAACTTGACGAGCCTAGCATGTACGGACATGGCCTCGAACACGGAGACCGAAAGGTCGAACACGAGTCGTATGGAAGATACGATCAACATGAGAATGTTCACCAACGATGACTAGTCCGTCTCACGTGATGATCGGACCACGGCCTAGTCGACTCGGATCGTGTAACACTTAGATGACTAGAGGGATGTCTAATCTGAGTGGGAGTTCATTAAGATAATTTGATTAGATGAACTTAATTATCATGAACTTAGTCTAAAACCTTTGCAAATATGTCTTGTAGATCAAATGGCCAATGCTCATGTCAACCTGAACTTCAACGCGTTCCTAGAGAAAACCAAGCTGAAAGATGATGGCAGCAACTATACGGACCGGGTCCGAACACGAGGATCATCCTCATAGCTGCCAGGAAACAATATGTCCTAGAAGGACCGCTAGGTGATGCTCCCGTCCCTGCAGAACCAAGACATTATGAATGCTTGGCAATCTCGTCTTGATGATTACTCCCTCGTTCGGTGCGGCATGCTTTACTGACTTAGAACCGGGGCTCCAAAAGCGTTTTGAGCAACACGGAGCATATGAGATGTTCAAGGAGCTGAAAATGGTTTTCCAAGCTCATGCCCGGTCGAGAGATATGAAGTCTCCGACAAGTTCTATAGTTGTAAGATGGAGGAAAACAGTTACGTCGGTGAGCACATACTCAAAATGTTCAGGTTGCACAACCGCTTTGTCCCAGTGGACATTAACCTCCTTGGACGAGGCGGTCATTGACAGAATCCTTGATCGCTCCCACCAAGCTACAAGAGCTTTGTGATGAACTACAATATGCGGTGATGGTGAAGACCATTCCGAAGTATTTTCAATGTCAAGTCAGCAGAGGTTGAAATCAAGAAAGAACATCAAGTGTTGATGGTCAATAAAAACACTAAGTTCAAGAAGGGCAAGGAAAGAAGAACTTCAAGAAGGACGGCAAGGATGTTGCCGCCCTGCAGTAAGCCGATTCTTGGGAAGAAGTCAAAGAATGGACCCAAGCACGAGACTGAGTGCTTTTATTGCAAAGGGAAGGGTCATCGAAGCGGAACTGCCCCAAATACTTAGCGCATAAGAAGGCCGGCAACACTAAAGGTATATTTGATATACATGTAATTGATGTGTACCTTACCAAGACTGTAGTAACTCCCGGGTATTCGATACGGTGCCGTTGCTCATATATGTAACTCACAGCAGGAGCTGCGGAATAAACGGAGATCGAAGGGCGACGAGGTGACGGCGCGCGTCGGGAATGGTTCCAAGGTCGATGTGATCGCCGCCGCACGCTACCTCTACATTTACCTACGGGATTAGTTTTAAACCTCAATAATTGTTATTTAGTACCAAGTTTGAGCATGAACATTGTATCAGGATCTCGTTTAATACGAGATGGCTACTCATTTAAATCCGAGAATAATGGTTGTTCTATTTATATGGGAGAAATGTTTTATGGTCATGCTCCAATGGTCAATGGTTTATTCTTAATGAATCTCGAACGTAATGTTACACATGTTCATAGTGTGAATATCAAAAGATGTAAAGTTGATAACGATAGTCCCACATACTTGTGGCACTGCCGCCTTTGGTCACATTGGTGTCAAGCGCATGAAGAAGCTCCATCTTGATGGACTTTTAGAGTCTCTCGATTATGAATCATTTGACACATGCGAACCATGCCTCATCGGCAAGATGACCAAGACTCCATTCTCCGGAACAATGGAGCGAGCAACCAACTTATTGGAAATCATACATACCGATGTGTGCGGTCCAATGAGTGTTGAGGCTCATGAGGATATCGTTATGTTCTCACTCTCACTGATGACTTGAGTAGATATGGGTATGTCTACTTGATGAAACACAAGTCTGAGACCTTTGAAAAGTTCAAGGAATTTAAGAATGAAGTAGAGAATCAACGTGACCGAAAGATAAAATTCTTATGATCGGATCGTGGAGGAGAATATTTAAGTCATGAATTTGGTACACACTTAAGAAAATGTGGAATCGTTTCACAACTCACGCCGCCTGGAACACCTTAAGCGTAACGGTGTGTCCGAACGTCGTGTCGCACTCTATTGGATATGGTGCGATCCATGATGTCTCTTACCGATTTACCGCTATCATTTTGGGGATACGCTCTAGAGACAGCTACATTCACTTTAAATAGGGCACCGTCTAAATCCGTTGAGACGACACCGTATGAATTATGGTTTGGGAAGAAACCTAAGCTGTCATTTCTAAAAGTTTGGGGATGCGATGCTTATGTCAAGAAACTTCAACCCGAAAAGCTCGAACCCAAGTCGGAAAAATGCGTCTTCATAGGATACCCTAAAGAAACCATTGGGTATACCTTCTACTTAAGATCCGAGGGCAATATCTTTGTTGCCAAGAACGGATCCTTTACGGAAAAAGAGTTTCTCTCGAAAGAAGTAAGTGGGAGGAAAGTAGAACTCGATGAAGTACTACCTCTTGAACGGGAAAATAGTGCAGCTCAGAAAATGTTCTGTGATGCCTACACCGGCGAAGAGGAAAATAATGATGATGATCAAGGTACTTCGGATCAAGTAGCTCCGAACTTTGTAGGTCCACAAGGACACGTTCCGCACTGCAGTGGTACGGCAACCCTGTCCCCGGAAATCATGTTGTTAGACAACGGTGAACCTTCGAACTATGAAGAAGCGATGGCGGGCCCAGATTCCAACAAATGGCTAGAAGCCATGAAATCCGAGATAGAATCCATGTATGAAAACAAAGTATGGACTTTGGTGACTTGCCCGATGATCGGCGACGATAGAAAACAAATGGATCTTTAAGAAGAAGACGGACGCGGATGCTAATGTCACCATCTATAAAGCTCGACTTGTCGCTAAGGGTTATCGGCAAGTTCAAGGATTGACTATGATGAGACTTTCTCTCCGTAGCGAAGCTTAAGTCCGTCCGAATCATGTTAGCAATTGCCGCATACTATGATTATGAGATATGGCAGATGGACGTCAAAGCGGCATTCCTTAATGGGCATCTTAAGGAAGAACTGTATATGATGCAATAGGAGGGTTTTGTCGATCCTAAGAATGCTAACAAAGTATGCAAGCTCCAGCGATCCATTTATGGGCTGGTGCAAGCATCTCGGAGTTAGAACATTCGCTTTGATGAAATGATCAAAGCGTTTGGGTTTATCTTGAGACTTATGGAGAAGCTGCGTTTACAAGAAAGTGAGTGGGAGCTCAGTAGCATTTCTCATATTATATGTAGATGACATACTTTTGATGGGAAATGATATAGAATTCTTGGACAGCATTAAGGCCTACTTGAATAAGTGTTTTTCAATGAAGGACCTTGGAGAAGCTGCTTATATATTAGGCATCAAGATCTATAGAGATAGATCGAGACGCGTCATAGGTCTTTCACAAAGCACATACCTTGATAAGATTTTGAAGAAGTTCAAAATGGATCAGTCAAGAAAGGGTTCTTGCCTGTCTTTGCAAGGTGTGAGATTGAGCTCACTCAATGCCCGACCAATGACAAAAGATAAAGAAGAGATGAGCGTCATCCCTATGCCTCAGCCATAGGATCTATTATGTATGCCATGTTGTGTACGGACACTGACGTAAACCTTGTCGTAAGTTTGGTAGGAAGGTACCAAAGTAATCCCGCAAGGAACACCGGACAGAGGTCAAGAATATCCTAAAGTACACGAAAAGGACAAAGGACATGTTTCGTTTATGGAGGTGACGAAGAGCTCGTCGTAGAAGGGTTACGTTGACGCTTAGCTTCGACACGAGATCTGGATGACTCTAAGTCACAAACCGGATACGTGTATATGTTGAATGGTGGAAGCAAGAAGCTGGTGCAACCGCAAGCGAGAGTGTCGTGGCGGGATCTACATGTGAAGCGGAGTACATGGCAGCCTCGGAGGCAGCGCATGAAGCAATTTGGGTGAAGGAGTTCATCACCGACCTAGGAGTCATACCCAATGCGTCGGGGCCGATCAAACTCTTCTGTGACAACACCGGAGCTATTGCACTTGCCAAGGAGCCTGTGTTTCACAAGAAGACCAAGCACATCAAGCGTCGCTTCAACTCCATCCGTGAAAATGTTCAAGATGGAGACATAGAAATTTAGAAGTGCATACGGATCTGAATGTCGCAGATCCGTTGACTAAACCTCTTTCATGGGCAAAACATGATCAACACGAACTCTATGGGTGTTCGATTCATCACAATGTAACTAGATTATTGACTCTAGTGCAAGTGGGAGACTGTTGGAAATATGCCCTAGAGGCAATAATAAAAGAATTATTATTATATTTCCTTGTTCATGATAATTGTCTTTTATCCATGCTATAATTGTATTATCCGGAAATCGTAATACACGTGTGAATACATAGACCACAATACGTCCCTAGTAAGCCTCTAGTTGACTAGCTCGTTGGTCAACAAATAGTCATGGTTTCCTGACTATGGACATCAGATGTCATTGACAACGGGATCACGTCATTAGGAGAATGACGTGATGGACAAGACCCAATCCTAAGCATAGCACAAGGTCGTGTAGTTCGCTTTTGCTAGAGCTTTTTCAATGTCAAGTATCTCTTCCTTAGACCATGAGATCGTGTAACTCCGGATACCGTATGAGTGCTTTGGGTGTACCAAACGTCACAACGTGAATCGGGTGACTATAAAGGTGCACTACGGTATCTCCGAAAGTGTCTGCATTGGGTTGACACGGATCGAGATCGGATTTGTCACTCGCATGACGGAGAGGTATCTCTGGGCCCACTTTCGGTAATGCATCATCATAATGAGCTCAAAGTGACCAAGTGTTTGGTCACGGGATCATGCATTACTGATGCGAGTAAAGTGACTTGCGATACTTGAGGACTGAACGAGGTATTGGGATACCGCGATCGAAGTCTCGGGCATGTAACGTGCCGATTGACAAAGGGAATAGTATACGGGGTTGCTTGAATCCTCGACATCGTGGTTCATCCGATGACATCATCGAGGAGCATGTGGGAGCCAACATGGGTATCCAGATCCCGCTGTTGTTTATTGACCTGAGAGCCGTCTCGGTCAAGTCTGTGTGTCTACCAAACCCGTAGGGTCTACACACTTAAGGTTCGGTGACGCTAGGGTTATTAGGAAGACTTGTATGTGATTACCGAATGTTGTTCGGAGTCCCGGATGAGATCCCGGACGTCACGAGGAGTTCCGGAATAGTCCGGAGGTAAAGATTTATATATGGGAAGTTGTCAAACGGACACCGGAAGGTTTCGGGGGCTTATCGGTATTGTACCGGGGCCACCGGAAGGGTTCCGGGGGTCCACCGGGAGGGGCCACCCCTCCCGGGGGGGCCACATGGGCTGCGTGGGGTAGGAGCCAGAGCCTAGAGGGCTGGGCGCCCCCCCCCCCCTGGGCCCATGCGCCTAGGGTTGGGGGGGGAACCCTAGAGGGGGCGCCCCCTTGCTTGGGGGGCAAGTCCCCCCTCCCTGGCCGCCGCCCCCCCTCTAGATCCCATCTAGAGGGGCCTCGCCTTCTGCCCCTTCCCCTATAAATAGAGGGGTGAGGGGAGGGCTGAACACTTAAGCCAAGGCGCAGCCCCTTCCCTCCCCAACACCTCTCCTCCTCCGTACGTGCTTGGCGAAGCCCTGTCGGAGTACTGCTACACCAACAACACCACGCCGTCGTGCTGCCGTTGGAGCTGTCTTCCTCAACCTCTCCTTCCTCCTTGCTGGATCAAGACGGAGGAGACGCCGTCTGCATCTGCACGTGTGTTGAACGCGGAGGTGCTGTCCGCTCAAAGACTTGGTCATCGGTGATCTGAATCACGGCGAGTACGACTCCATCATCACCATCCCCTTGAACGCTTCCGCACTCGATCTACAAGTGGTATGTAGATGCAAACTCACTCCCTTGACTCGTTGCTTAGATGAACTCATAGATGGATCTTGGTGAAACCTTAGGAAAAATTTTAATTTTCTGCAACGTTCCCCAACAACTGCCCACTATTCAATTGCTTCGGGTTGCTCTGATAACTAGACTGTTGCTGCTGCTGATTTCCCTGATTATTCTGCTGGTTGTAACCACCCTGATTGCCATGGCCTTGAAACTCGGAACTTGAACCGCCGCCTCCATGACCCGGACCATGAGGGCCGGACCCTGAACTGCCGTTTGCGCCATGGTTGTGTTGGAAAGACTCCCTGAAATGTCTCATGATACTGCAATCTTTCCGCAGATGGGTAGACGGCTTCTCCTTCGTTCCATGTTTCGGACATGGCTGATTCAGTATTGCTTCAAGGTCAAATTTTGTCCCTTGAGCCGACCTCCCCTTACGACGTTAGTTATAATTCCGTGCACCGGTGTTAGCCACAAAATCATCAGCTTTGCGCTTACCGTTGCCGCCCTGATTGGCCGGGTTATGCTGCTGCTGTCCCCTCATACCGCTACTCTTCTTTCCCTTTCCTGATCTTTCATCCTCAGAGTCGGGGTCCTTGGTACTATCAGAGTCGGCATACTTGACAAGAGCCGCCATGAGCTCCCCCATGTCGCTGCAATGACGCTTAAGCCGCCCAAGCTTCTGTTTTAGTGGAAGGAAATGACAATTTTTCTCCAACATTAAAACCGCCGAGCCGACGTTGATGTTATCTGAAGAATGTATGATAGTCGAGACCCGACGTTGATCGCCTCGCCCTCAGCTTGAACACAAGAAACCAAATCCACGATCGACATAGGCTGCTTGCACGTATCTTTAAAATTCTGGATAAACCGGGCCTTCAGCTCTGCCCATGACCCGATAGAGTTGGCCGGCAGCCCCTTCAACCAGGTACGAGCTGTCCCTTCCAGCATCATGGTGAAATACTTAGCGTATGCAGCCTCACTAACATCCAGCATCTCCATAGCCATCTCATAACTTTCCACCCAAGCCTCAGGGGGCTGATCTGCTGTGTAATTAGGCACCTCACGAGGGCCCTTGAAATCCTTGGGCAGACACTCGTTTCGTAGAGCCGCTGTTAAACACGGCACACCCCAAGCTCTAGAAGTCACACCTGCCTCTACTGAAGCCGTCGGGTAAACCGGCGCGTGCTGATGAGCCGCCAGCTCGGCCTCCCGGCGCGCTCTGCCCTGGTCCACCAAATTCTTTGCATTGACATCATTGCGTGCCGGATCATGCCCATGAGGTTGGTTACGGTGCTGCTCAGTACTTGAGACCGCCGGCGAGTCAATGTGCCTACTGTAGCTCCGGCTTGGACGAGGGGTCAAATGAATCCGGTCACGACTATAGGAGTAAGCCTGCTGCTGTACCAAAGCTGTTTGTAGAAGCTCCCTAGCCCTTCGGGTTTCAACCGCCGTCGGAGTCTCGCCCTCAACTGGCAGAGCCGCCAATCGCGTAGCTGCAGCAATCATATTGTCTAAAGGGTTGGAATAATTACCCGGCGGCGTCACCACCTGCTGAGGCGGGGTGTTATTCATATGCGGAGAACCTGTCACGCGCGGCTAAACCGGCGTTCCACCCCCTCGTGCTTCAGCCGTACAGTTTATCACCGGCGGGTTACTGGCCCCTGCTCCAGGTGTGTTGAAGAGGTTCCTTGACTCATAAACCAAGGGCAGATGACTCCGGTGTTTTCTCCTCAAGACTTCATTTGACGCGTTCTGATCCACCGTGAGCCGGTATGAATCTGCTTGAATCCGCTGTGCTTGGGCGTTTAAAACGGCCCTCTCCGCGGTCATCCTAGCATTTTCCGCTACCAGCTCTACCTTGGCTTGCGCTATCTCATCACGCAACTTAGCCACTTCCGCCTTCTGCTGCTCCTGGTTGTCTGGGGTTATATCCACCTCCATCAGAGTTGCTAGAGCTTCCAACAGGTCTGTTAAAACTTGAGCCGGCGACCGTGCTGAACCGCCAGCACCCGCTGCCGTTACCGCCGCTGCACTGGAAGTCATGGCCGCGACGGCTGTTGAACCAAGAACCGGCTGGGTGCCAGCCATGAATATCGCCACCCTGTTCGGCGGCTCATGGGGGTCCGGAATACTGTCGCCATCGGAACAGCCCCCAAGCCGTCCGTCTTGTAGTTGATGCATTGAGTTGGTCTTGCCCGTGGACGACTCACCATCAGAGTAGATGGCCGTCTCACCACCAGACACAGGGCCTTCCAACTCAGCCCCGTGGATAAATCCAACAAAGGCACGCTTCACGGCGGGTTGAACCCGGGCGGGTCGTGCACGCTGAGCCGTCTCGATGATGTCGGTGCAGATGTCCGGCTCAGGGGCCGGTTCACGATCTTGCCGATGAAGACCTGGATTCCGCCAAGGGGACCCGTACCAGACTCAATTGAGCCGGCCTCGGGGCCCCAGCCTGCAGCATCGATGTAGAGCTTGCCGCGACGACTCTTGGTCATCCCTCCCACAGCGTACCCCTTGATCCCTTCAAAGCTGCCCTTCAAGAACTCAAAACCACCATGCATAGGCCCCATGGTGGGCGCCAACTGTCGTGGAATTGTCACGGCAGATATCCTAGTGAAAGGACTTAGTTGTGGAGCCATGGCTACGAGGCTAGCTTAATGGGCTTAAAACGGGACAAAGGACACGAGGAGTTTATACTGGTTCGGCCCCTTGCGGTGAAGGTAAAAGCCTAATCCAGTTTGAGGTGGTATTGCTAGGGTTTCAATTACCAGGGAGCGGATACGCTTTGCCTGGCTTTCGATCTGTTGTCTCTTGCCCTAAGCCGCTGCCGAGTCGTCCCCTTATATACATGGGTTTGACGCCCCGCAGCTTACAGAGTCCCAGCCGGCTCATACAAACGTGTCCGGCCTGGTGACTTATCTTACATGCCTTGCAATACAAGTTACATATACATGGCGGTTTACACGTACGGGCCTTAAGCCGCCTTCGGGTTTGGGCCCTTTAACAAGCCTACTCCATGAACCGCCATCTTCAACATACTCATGGGCTTTGTTTAAATAAACCGCCATTGGGATAACCCGGCCCCTCCTGCGCGGGTCATATCCAATAGTCATATCCCCAACAGATCTCCTGACGCATATTGAGGTAGGCAGTCCAGGTTGCCGGTAGTTGGTGATCAACTTCGGCTAGAGGACCCTGCCTGTAGTATGGTTCAGTGTCAAACACTGGCTCTTCCTGCTCGCTCTCGATGATCATGTTGTGCAAGATGACACAGCAAGTCATGATCTCCCACATTTGGTCTTTCGACCAAGTCTGAGCAGGGTACCGAACAACAGCAAATCGAGATTGGAGCACACCAAATGCCCTCTCGACATCCTTCCTGCAAGCCTCCTGCACCTTGGCAAAGTGGGACTTCTTGCCTCCTGGCACAGCGTTTGAGATAGTATTCACAAATGTAGACCATCTTGGATAGATGCCATCAGCTAGGTAGTACCCCTTGTTGTAGTGCCGCCCATTGACCTTGAAGTTTACCGAAGGAGAATGACCTTCAACAAGCTTGGCAAAGACAGGGGAGCACTGCAGCAAATTGATGTCATTGTGAGTTCGTGGCATACCAAAGAAGGAGTGCCAAATCCAGAGGTCATGTGTGGCCACCGCCTCAATTACCACACTTCAACCACCTTTGGCGCCTTTGTACATCCCCTACCAAGAAAATGGGCAGTTCTTCCATTTCCAATGCATGCAGTCGATGCTTCCAAGCATCCCAGGAAATCCTCTTGCTGCATTCTGTGCTAGGATTTGAGAAGTGTCTTCCGCATTGGGTGTTCGCAAGTATTGCGGTCCAAACACTGCCATCACTGCCCTGAGAACTTGTAGAAACACTCAATGGTGGTGGACTCGGCCATGCGCCCATAGTCGTCGAGTGAATCACCGGGAGCTCCGTATGCAAGCATCCTCATCGCCGCTGCGGCACTTCGGATTGAGGTGAATCCAATTTTGTCGGTGCAATCCATCTTGCACTTGAAGTAGCCGTCGAAGCCCCGGATGGAATTCACAATCATGAGGAAAAGCTTTCGGCTCATCCGATAACGGCGCCTAAATACTTTGTCGCCGTGCAGTGGAGCGTCGGCGAAGTAGTCGGAGTAGAGCATGCAGTAGCCTTCGAGACGATGTCGGTTCTTTGCTTTCATCCGCCCCGGCGCCGAGCCACCTTCCTGCGGCTTTTCATTGATCGCTAACAGGCCGACGAGGGCGGCGAGGACCATGAGATGTCCCTCTTCCTGAACGTCGGCATCGGCTTCCTTCTCCAGCAGCGCGACGAGCGCCTCCTCGTTGTCCGAGTCCATTGCCGAGGCAGGCAAACCGCCGAACACCTTGCGGGCGCGGTAGGCGCGCACCCGCCCGTACACTGCCCCTCCGCGGCCGGAACGCAGGAAATATCGCCCATACGATGGTGGAGTGGCTGCCTCGGCGAAACCTCTACTCTTTCTCCGGCAGGGAATGGCCTATCTAGCGGTGGTGGGCGGTGGGCGGCACCGGGATCAGCCGGGTGGCGGCCGAGCGTGCGGGGGGTGGGAGGCGAACCTGGACGATATGCTTGACTTTTCGCCTGACGGTGTGGGCCAGGTGTTCTTTGCCCTTGCGCCGGAGCCCCCGAGCGCCCCCAGTGCGCCGTGTTCGGCCTGCGATCGCTGGACCCAAAAACGGGCCGAGCCGGCGGATTGCGCACTAGTAGGAAAAGGCCTACTAATGGCGCACCAGTTTTGCCTACTAATGGCGCACTACTGGTGCGCCATTAGTATCACGCCACTAGTATTTTTTACTAATGGCGCACCAGTGGTGCGCCATTAGTATAGGCCACGGTGCGCCATTAGTATAGGCCACAGTGCGCCATTAGTATTGGCCACGGTGCGCCATTAGTATTTTTGAATTTTGAAGGCGGAAAATAGTAGTGGCGCACCGTCTAACCCCCACCGTGCGCCATTGCTATTTTTGAATTTTGAATTTGGATCTGGATCGCGATTTTTTTGCCCATTTTTTGCTCGTTTTTTTGCTCGTTTTTTTGCACGATATTATTTCAAATTTTGTTCCCGTTTTTGGATCTTGTACGTTCTTTTGCGGAGAGGAGTTCACGGAGAGGAGGAGGAGGTCACGGAGAGGAGTTCACCGGAGCATCGGAGAGGAGGAAGGATAAACCATGAGGGGATGGGAGGAGAGGAGGGAGGAGGAGCTCACCGGAGAGGAGGGAGGAGGAGCTCACCGGAGAGGAGGGAGGAGGAGCTCACTGGAGATGAGGGAGGAGGAGCTCACCGGAGAGGAGGGAGGAGGAGCTCACCGGAGATGAGGGAGGAGAAACCGTGAGGGGATGGGAGGGGAGGAGAGGAGAGGAGGGAGGAGGAGGTCGCGGAGAGGAGGAGGAGGTCACGGAGAGGAGGAGGAAGAGGTCACGGAGAGGAGGAGGGTAGTATGGTGGAGGAGAGAAGGGAAGATGGAGTGGAGGAGTGGAGGAGAGGTGGAGTGGAGGAGAAGAATGAAGAGGTAAGGAGGAGAGGACACGCCCAGCCATATATACGACATAGTAATGGCGCACCGCCGGCAGGTGCGCCATTACTATTTTTTTTATTTTTTTGAATTTCCTTGAATTTTGAAGGCGGGAAGATACTAATGGCGCACCATGGGCAGGTGCGCCATTAGTAACTTTTTTTTTATTTTTTTGATCTATTTTGAATTTTGAAGGCGGGAAGATACTAATGGCGCATCATGGGCAGGTGCATCATTAGTAACTTTTTTTTATTTTTTTTATTTATTTTGAATTTTGAAGGCGGGAAGATAGTAATGGCGCATCATGGGTAGGTGCGCCATTAGTAAGTTTGAATTTTTTTGAATATTTTTACCTCTTCAGATCTTAAAAGCCTCGTATCTTTTTTTCTGTTAGGTTTTTGAGGATTTTGAAAATGTTTAACGGGGTTCCCTAGGTTAAATTTGGACATAACTTTTCGAGTAGATGGTTTTTTATATAAAAAACTTTTTCATCCGAGTTCGTATGCAAAAGTTATGCCCATTTTTACAAATTCTCGAGAGATTTTGCAAAAAAGTCGAAAATTCATGTTTGTAAATTTTGCTAACAACTAGACCACATATCACATGGGAATCTTATTTTCTTTTATTTTGTTGACATTTCTATCTTTTTTTTATACTGAAAAGGCGGTCCAGGGGGGTGCATTCGAGGAAATGTTTGGGCCAAAATACTAATGGAGCACCGTAGGAGTGGTGCACCATTACTAGTTTCAACTAGTAATGGCGCACCACTCCCACGGTGCGTCATTAGTAGTTTTGAAAAAAATAATTTTTTTTACTAATGACGCACCAACACATGGTGCGCCATTAGTATTTAGTAATATCGCACCACATGTACAGTGCGCCATTAGTGTCCATCCCATCTATAGCCTTTTTCCTAGTACTGCCGGCGTCCTGGGGGCGCGACTGGGACGTTTTTTCGGCGCCGTCGTGAAAAAAGTCGCATGGGGGACCTGTTAGGGGCGCGGCTGGAGATGCTCTTAACTAGATCGTTTTTGTGCCACGACGGGCCGTGTGGGTGTGAAGTTCTTGCATGTAAATTATTATACCGAAAAAGGCTTTCGCCTCGCTTTATATATAAAGCAACAACCCACAAGCATCCAGTATAACCACACGCTACGCCACCGCAACACACGCACACCCGTGACGGGATACAAAGGCGCCGAGCGCAGCAACACTACTCCTAGCACTACCGCTCAAGATATGAAGCTACATATGACGAACCATGCGCTCCAAGGCGGCGCCTTCAGGAAGGAAACGACGCCGGAGCGCCGCCACCGCCCGATCCAAGGATCAAAGTTTCCCCCGGAGCCGCATGATGTTGGACAATGAGAGCCGCGACGACGCCTTCAAGAAGGGATCGATCTTCGCCGCCGCCGGTCCGTTCGAAGATAGAGCAAGTTTTCACCTCGGCCAACATTCACCGCCACCGAACGCCACACCCCGGCTACCACGCCGCCCACACGGCCATGATGAGCGGGCAGCACCAAGGCGCGGGCTTTGTCCAAGAGCACCGCGCTACCACCACCACCAGGGCCGCCCGGCAAAGATTCAAGACCTCAACACCACCTCACCCGTGACCCGCGCACCCCAACGAAAGAGACGAGCGGAAAGGTCCCACCTTTTGCGCTCGGCAACCCCAGCCGCCGAGACCCAATAGGTCGGCCAGACCGTATCCACCGACCCATCCTGCTACCCCAAGCGCCGAGATGAACGCGGTCCTGCAAAGATCGCGGCGCGAGACGAGCTCGGTCCCGCCGCAGCTGCGGCGCGAGACGAGGTCGGTCCCGCCGCATCGCGGCGCGAGACAAGCCCGATCTCGCCAGATCGCGGCGCGAGACGAGCTCGGTCCTGCTGCATCGTGCGCGAGACGAGCTATGTCCTGCGGCATGGGGCGCGAGACGAGTGGTGGATCGCAGCTGGGAAAGGACCAGCCCTTTGATAGGAGTATCGCCCGGGCGACGAGGAGATGGGGTGAAGGACGAGACGGCCCGAACGCAGACAAACCGACGCCGGAGGAACCGCTGCCACACGGACAGATCCGTCGAGACACCGTGGAAGCCACATTTACACCGGTAGGCCACCAAGACCTACCCATGTCGCCGCCCACGGCCGGAGCAGCAGCCACACCCAGCCGCTGCCCTACTCGCGTCGCCCGGCGGGCTTCAAGCGTCGGAGCCGCCGGGCATGTAAATTATTATAAAAACATTGTGGATGGGGTTCTTTACCCCATCTCCTCCTTTAATGCATGATAAGCACACCCATGCGTATTTTAGAAAAAAGTATATTTTGTAGTCTTATAAACCGATATAGAAATATAGCAAAATCAATTGAGTGAAATTTCCCAGAAATTGCAACTAGGTAAAAAATAAATGACAGATTGACAATTAAGATAATGTTACTACGAGTAGTCAATTTAGACATCTATAGAAATGACGTGTTTTTTCTATTGGGGTGCTGTGCGGATCACGCAGGCGACCTATTCATCTGCGTGGTTGCCACTCCATCGGCCCGGTTGACATTTTAAGTGGCGCGACCTGTTCATCGTGTGCGGCTGCCACTTCCATCAACCCGATTGTACGTACGTGGGCGTTGTCCCGAGCCGCTGACAAGATCTCGAGACGTAATAAAGCGACACCCCCGAGTGTTGCCTGAAAGGCAAATTTAATAAATTTAACCTATAGACGAAATCAAATCATAAAATGAACTATCCGTAAAACTATTTCACGCGGCTGACCTTTTTGTGTGACGCCCGACACGAAAGCGCCACACTACATTATGCAACGTCTCAGAGATAGACGCTACACGGCCAGCGTCGCACCCGTGTGTTTAGAACATTCTTAATGCGCAGTGTTTGCGCTACCATACTATACAAACAGAAGCGTTGGCTAGTCTGACGAAGAATGAGAGCTAAAGACGGCCAGCGTGAAATAGTTTTACGGACAGTTTATTCTGTGATTTGATTTCGTCTATAGATCAAATTTGTCAAATTTGTCTAAAAAGAACATATAGGCGGATGGGGGATAAGCATATTTCCCAGCGGCGTGTGGTTGAGCGGCTCACGCTTTCTCGTCCGGAAAATAGTCAAAATAGGTACGTACACGCGGCGTCGATCTCGCTCGCTCTATAGTGGCATAAATTCCTGGCCACCACCAGCAGCAGCACACCACTGTGCTCTGCGCCGCGTCGGAGAGCGCGAAAGTCAGGCCCCAGCTGGGCCGAGCCAGCGCAGGCAGAGCCGAAGCGTTGGAGTCAGACAGAGGGAAAGAAAAGAGCCGACTCGTGACGGGTCACAATTTAATTTGAGCAACCACCCGACCCCCCTCCACCTCCCTCCCTCCCTCCCTCTCCGCACTTCCATTTCCTCCCCACCCCACCACCTCAACCAGCCCGCCCGCCCGCCCTTTCTCCTCTACCCTTCTCCTCCGACGCCACGCCTTCCTCCGTTCCCCGGATCAGCCGGTTGCTTCTCCTCCTGCTCCGTCTGCTGCCCGGGACGCGGCGGCCGGGGTCACCGGAGGGGGCCTTCGCTCTGCTCTCGCGGTGTTTGTCTGTTTGTTTGTCCGTGCGACAGCACAAGTCCGGTGCTCCTTGGTGCCTGTCGGGGGACTCTCGGTCTCGTCGTTAATGCGGCGGTGCCTGTGACCGGGAGACCGAAGAGAAGGCAAGGGGACGGAGGAAGGAGCTGTTTGTTCGACGACGAGGGATGCCAGGAATGGAAGGGGACGAGGCGGGGGCTGCGGCTGCCGCGGCGGCGAGGATAAGGGTGGTGCGCTGCCCCAAGTGCGACAAGTTCCTGCCGGAGCTGCCCGCCTACTCCGTCTACGTCTGCGGCGGATGCGGCGCCACCCTCCAAGGTGCGCACCTCTCCTCCTTTCCCCTTCCCCATCTTCACCTGGCCACTCCATTTACTGCCTCGCGGGGCGGTCTTCGTTTGTCACGGGCCGAGGCACGACGGAAATGTCGGATTTCCAGGCTGTTTTCCCCTCCGTTTGCTCGTCGATTGCTCCTGATTGGCCTTGGATATTCCTCTTTCTTTTCCTCCACTGCCTTCAGACAGGATGGAGTGGGGAATTGATTAATTAGCACAATAACTGGTCAATCCATGCATTTTTGTCATTTTGCCTTGGTGGTGACACTGACGCATGCTGCGAGGAATAGTTTGATTCGTGAACCAGTCCTCAACTTCGGCGGCAAATTTGGGAAGGGCTTTTGCCTTTTTGTGTGGGACACATCGGTCTTCCGTTTTTTTGCCATCCCAGAAATTTTTACCCCTATATATAGGGTTATTTTTAAATTTTAATCCCCCACCCTCTGAACAGGGAAGGTCCATTTTCATTTCAGGCTAGTTTAGCTTACCCTTTATGTTACTTTTTGGAACTTAGCCTTCAATTGTCTGAGTTTATATGTAATTTCCTGAAACTTGTGCACCTTCTTTCTTAGAAAGGATGCCACGACCCTGATGTTTTGATTTGGAGGACCAGGTCTCATTTTGCCTGCTGTTTCTTGCAAGGCAAAGCGTAGAAAAACCTATCTCGTGTAAAAAGACTAAAGCTGAAATCTCTACTTATGACCACTTCTTGCCGAAAAATGACTGTGGCCGGTGTAGGAAGCCTTGGTTTTTTCCTTGGTTGTAATTTGTAGTATCATATTAGGGTTAAGGTGAAGAAGATACGTTGATTTTGACCTACTTGTATTAAACTTGACGATGTCAATGATTATAATTTTATATCCAGCGTATGCTCTGTCTGCTCGCTATTAGTTTAGGATCTACTTGTATTTTAGTCTTCGGTTGTGCTTTGCTTAGGTTACTCTTGGGGCCAATAGGAGGCCAAGGCGATGCGTTGGTGCCGGTTTAGGAGATGTAGTTGTGTTTTGCACATCCTTCTGAGATCTTTGTTAACACTATCATAGTTGGCTGTCATAGTATGACTTGGTGCTCTTTATTAATGATACGCTCAATTTTCCTCAAAAAAAAATGATACGCTCAATTAATCTCTACCATTGAGTGGTAGCATGAACCTGGAAATGACACCATTACTCTCCTGAAATTTTGCAGCAAAGAGAAAAAACTCGGCTCAAGCTTTGGATTCCTCTGATAATGGAAATATGAAATACCTGGAAGTACTGGAGAGTGTTCCAGAGACATCTGAAGCAACAATGGCTGGAGCTAGCATTGAATATAAATCAGTACCCAACAGAATGCCACCTTTGCACAGTAGATCAGTTTACAGCCGTGATAATAGTCGGATTACAAGGGAGACAAGCACCTCAAGTGTCAAAGCTAACATAAGAGATGATGTCAAGGAGGCCAAGTACATGCGCTTTCGTAATGTGGAAAATGGAGAGAATGCACATCCTGTAAGAGCAAGAGGTGTATCTGACATAAGGTCAAGGTCACCAATCGACAGTGTTCCACCCAATGCAGTCCGAGGAGAAGGCCCTGCTGACCACCATTTGAAGTCGAGGAACACATATTCCAACCGGGAGCATGCCAATGATACAGACTTGGACGGTCCAAGCAGAGTCAGGGATCTTGAGAAAGATCGGGCCGAGCTGTTGAGGATGCTTGATGAGTTGAGAGACCAGGTGCAGCAATCGTGTGAGGTAAATGGGCCGGATACAAGTGCTACAGTCAATCGAGCAGCAGATGCCTCAAGTTCATACAATATTCATGAACGGTCAAGTCAATTTAGGCATGACCCATCTCAATTGCATCGGAAGGGTACTCATCACTCTTCATCCATGAATATGCGGAATCCTAGCGTTCCACATGTCTATGGTCCATTGCCTGCACAGCAAAACCTTCATGGATATGTGGAGCCTATTCCACATGCAAGAAGCTATCCTGCTGGCCCTTACCCATGGAGAAATTTCGATAACTATTTCTTTGGACAACATGATCCTGACCCTCTCCTCTCCTGCCACCACGAAGGTTTCTACCACCAGGCTGCTTGTTCTTGCTCACATTGCTACCACCGGGAGTTCTTGCCTGTACAGGGAACCCCCCTGGGTTTCAGTGACCAGAGGGCACCGTATCTTGTGAACAGTTACGGGGCCTATCCTGTGGATGGTCCCTTGCTTGGTCAGCAAAGGTACAATTCAAGAGGCGCCAATCCTTCCTTGCAGCAGCATAACCTGAGGGCCAACGTAAGCAAGAAGCCTGCACAAACTTGTGAGCCAATTGCCGGTGGTGCTCCTTTCACCATATGCTACAACTGCTATGAAGTACTGCAGCTACCGAACAAACGCTCCTTGTTGGGAAAGGAGTATAAATTGCGGTGTGGATCATGCTCACACACAATTGTAATCAAGCTTGATGGAACCAGGCTTGATGTATCAGAACTTGCGCCAAGTGCACATTTGTCTCCTGCACCGCAAAATGGCATTGGTGATAACATGGCAGAGAACTTGCGTGCTACTGCTGATGATAGGTTGCTTCCACCATATGCTTTTTCTGTAGCAAGCCATCAATCTCAGGAAAAGGATAAACACTCAAATTCAAGTGAAACAGACGGCAAGCATACCCCTCTGGGGACTAATTCTGAGGATAGCCCTCAATCCAGGGATCTTCCTGCTGAAGACAATGTGATTTCCCGCACACCGAGTTTACCACGTCGTGATAACTATGGATTCTCACCATCTGAAGGTTCTGGAATAGGAAGCAGAAGTACCCGTTCTGAACATGAAAAGGTTGTACTGTTAACTGAAACTTGCAAGCAGAACTCAATCAAAGATGTATGTGTAGCAAATGAGACGCATTCGACAGACAACGAGTTTGATGATCCTGATTACACAGAAGATATATTAGATGTACCACAAGATCCTGGCCACACTAGGGCGACAAAGGTGGGTGATTCATTTTTCACCAATCTTATAAAAAAGAGCTTCAAAATGAACAATGGAACACGCAATGGAAGAGCAAGGGTTTTTGTAAATGGTTTCCCTATCCTAGACCGTGCAGTCAGGAAGGCTGAGAAGCTAGCTGGACCAATATATCCTGGTGATTACTGGTAAATTCCTCAAGGCATATTCTGTTTTTGGTTTAGCTTCATGGATTTTACGTTTCAGGCAGTTAAGCTTTTCACTAACCTAGAAAATAAATACTTTAGTTAATTTGTATTTAATATGCCCTATGTACTTAGAAGTCATCCTTATATGAACTACTCAAATGTGTCTAATATTCTCTTACTTAGGTATGACTACCGTGCTGGGTTCTGGGGTGTTGTCGGTCAGCCCTGCCTTGGCATGATACCCGTAAGAGCTTGTGGATTTTGTGCAATTCAGTATTCTGCATAGCGTTGATTACATTCCTAAGTAGATTTTTCTCTTGCAGCCTTATATTCCAGAGTTTAATTACCCTATGCCCAAGAATTGTGGTGGTGGAAACACTGGCATATATATTAACGGAAGAGAACTCCACCAGAAGGATTTGGATTTACTTGTATCTCGAGGACTCTCTGATTCCCCTGAAAGATCTTACATAGTTGAAAATTCTGGGAAAGTTACGGATGAAGCATCTGGCGAAGAGCTTTATGGCCTTGGCAAGCTTGCACCAACGTAAGTATCTTGTTAATCATCTTAAATTCTATGAATGCAAAGTACCTGAGATTATTTTGCTTAGTGGCTCAAGTTCGTCTCTAGATTTTTGGCAAAGAAGTTCCCTGTTTGAATAAGTTTTGCCGACAAGTGCAGTTAGTGCAATACTCCTATAATCTTTCTGTGACACCTCTTCCTGTACTGCTATAACTATAACCGAGGATAATTTGTTTTTGGTGAAGAAAATATAGGGTCAAATGAAATCTACTGCTAAGCAATCATACATTATGAGTTCCTGAGCTTATAGCAAATACGTTAGTGCATAGTGCACCGTGCTTAGTATTGTTTGCCGTAAGACGGATAAATATGTAGAGCTTCTTGAGCTGCTGAAGTCACGCTAGAATTGCAAGTCATAATACTTACTGATGATATGTTTTAGCTTCTTAATATAGTGCTCGATGCTAAGCCAGTAGCAGTGTTTAGAAATGCGACATCGTTGGTCTCAGATCCATGAAGTGTCAGGTGTGGTCAGCAGAGCCTGATCTTTACAGGTGCCTTGAGGCAGGCCCAAAGCCATGCACAAACATTAACTTTCAGACAGCCTGTTCTCAAGAGCTACATTGATTTACTACCCATGTGACTGAAAACTTGAATAGTGTTAGTTATGAAGTTATGATTGCTCATATCACCATCGGGTGATCCCGACTAGGCAGTATACTGAAATGTAGATTGCTCTTGGGAAGACATGGTTTTCAAGGAATTCTCAAACTAGCATGTGTCGCGATCAATGCGGAAACAACTCCCATGTTCGGGAACAGTTAGGGTGTTTGATCAGTTGGTGCGGTTTCTCTGCCGTGGACCACGTCTGTATCTTTCGGCGAATAGCCTCTGCCAGTTGTAGTGTATATCACTCTTCTAACATTTCCTTTTTTTTTTCTATAATTGCAGTGTCGAGAAATTGAGGCGCGGATTCGGTATGCGAGTCCCCAAAGTTATCGTGACAGGCCAGCACGGTGCAATCATAACCCACGGGTAAGCTCGGGGATGAACCTGTGGTGTGGCTGCATCCAAGAACATAGAGATTTGAAGATCAATGGTGGCAGATCTGATTTCCAGAATTTGTTTTCAACTTCAGCCTATGTGGATGTGGCCTCCGAGTTCTTGTGCTTGTTGGATTGTTTGTCTGAGGCCTCCTATAGAGGCGTGCTTGTAATTTTTCTACTACCTAGCTAGACGTTTTGAGTGAGAAGTTGGGTTGTTTTGTTTGTTTGCTTGCTTGTTACATTTTCTTGACACACCAACCTTACATACCTAAAGATTTACCTTTCCCGTCTGACTCGGCCGCATCACCCTTGTGAAAACGAGGGGAAGGAAACTGAACTGACTTCTTCTACAGCATTTTGTTTTACAGGACTAGTGTCATCACTGCTTAATTAACATGTATGCCAATCAAGAGATCAGGATCGCGCACATGAACCCAAGTTCTGTTTTTTTTTTTTTTGCGAGGAAACCCAAGTTCTGTTAATTTCAGAACATTTTGGTCCCACGCCTTCATGCAAAACAAAAACACATCATTATGAAACGGAGATAGCAACATTATGGTGGAACACTTTCAGAAAGCTTTGGTGCCCTACCTTGCCTACCTGAAGTCTGGAGAGGTAGATAGATAGATATCCTACCTAACCTGAACCATCAGGACCATGCGCGGGACGCCCTCCCTGATGTAAACTGCAAAGCATGGTATTGGGTCCACCTGAGCTGAGCTGAGCTCGCACACCTGTCTGTGCTCGCGCTATGATTTGTTTCTGTCAGCGCAGGGCGCAGCGGGCGGAGACGATCCACGCCTCGACGGGGCCATGGCCCAGTCCCAGCCAGTCCCAGAGCTCTCTCTAGCTGGCTGCTACGCCTGCCACGGCGGGCGTCATGCCCGGGGGACCAGACGATGCCGCTATGCTACGTCGCGTAGAGCGAGGGCGGACGTCGACGTCACAAACGCGCGCGCCCACGGCGTGCCATGCCATGGTCCATGGACGAGCGTGGACGGCGACGGGCTCGCTCCGACTTTGATTGGCCTCGTTGTGGCCGGCGACCGTCCCGGGCAGGCAAGGGCGCCGTCGTGAGCCGCCGCGCCAGCCGCGAACAGCACGAGGATGCCCAATGCTCTGAGCGGCAGCACACGCGTAATGATAGAGTGGTGTGATGGATGGGCCACCGGTTCCCCGACGTCCGTCATGTGGCCCAACGAAATAGACTTGAGCAAAGTGCATGCGGGCCGAGAGGGATCAGCCAATCAAAAAAGCAGGGCCGCGGATTGCAAGGCTGCATGTTCACCCATTTATCGGGTCCAGTGGGCCAACCTAGGTCACACTCTCACTTCTCTCAAGAAAAACCTAAAAAAAAACTTTCTCTCAAGAAAAAAACACACACAACCCTAAAAAAAAGTAAAACACACACACACACACAAACCCTCCGATCTGTACGCAAAAGGAACTCACGGCCTTTGCACTGTAGCACAATATCAATAGAAACGGAAGCAGCCACGGACAACCACCTGGCATCAACTCTAATAAAAAAAATGTAGTCTAGGACTTGAATCCAAATGGGCATCTCTGAATGTGTGCACAACTAGCTAACCGATAGGCATTCAGTTCTTTATAGTACAATCTGGATTAATTGCATTGTTTGTAACTCAGCTAAAGTTTAGGAGAAAGGAGCTAAGATCAAATGGCGTGGTTGGATTAAACCCAAGACCTGGTTTTCGAAGCTCCATGGTGACAAGATTTTCTATGTCAGTCAACATGACAGAGTTTAAAGAATTTATTACCGCTTCAAATCAAACACAATAGGGTGCAAAGAAGAGCGCTCGCTCGCAATGTCCACCTCATCACATGTACAGTACAGTGACCAAGGGAGAGAGAGAGGAAGGAGTGAGCGAACATGCAACACACTTCTTTTTTCCATATACCACTCAGAATTGAGGCAAAAAGATAAAGTAACCAAGTATATTAGGACTTAGTGTCGCTATGTTCTGAAACCAATATATAGGTCATTTTACTACAATCTACCAGGTCTTCTAGACTCCCAATAAATCATAATGCTTGAAATTAAATACATCAGGAGAGGTGAGCACGTCAAGCAACGGCAACATCGAAGCAAAAAGGAGTACATGGTGGTGGCAGCAAGTAGCCAAGTCGTTGGGGTGTTTGATGTGGTGAAGCATCAATGGCAGAAGCTATTGCTTTGCATTGCTTTTATACCATGGTATTTCGATTGGACGCACACAACTGGTAGTAAGCTTATTAGATTGTCTCGAGTGATGCAAATTATGCTAGACGACGGTGAACAGACATCTTTGCCCCAAAATGAGTGTTAATAATTGGCGATTATGAGACTAATATTTTGCTCGAGTGTGCAATTTAATCCATATATGAAAGTAAAAGAAAGGTGGTTGGAGACCTCCCATAAGAAATGGGAAAAGAAGATAACAACGTTTAAATTCATGCAATCATTACTTTATTACTTGTGTCATATAGAAAACATATTATTCAGAGGGGTGGAGATCAATGCCTAATATTCATCCCAAGAATATTTTTTACTTTGGGAAACACCACTAAAGGAGGCCTCGAGAAAGTTGTTGGTACTCATGTATTTGTGCTCCAAAGGTACCTCAGAGGACCTGGGCCGAGCTCCGGGCAATCCACTTAACCTCTGGTCACCCCTGAAATGCTCTAGACCTAGTTGATCTTCGTGCCGACTGAGATCGTCATCGTACACCTCGAAGCATGCCATGAGATCCCAACTTAACCTAAAGGTCGTGGGCTCGCGTAGAAACAGGATAACAAGCGAATTTCTAGGAGTTCCAATAAATATTGCTTCGTCCCCAAAGTGACAGTACCATTTGGATATGAGTTTCCTAACCATTGTTGATCTTAAAACGTATCCCCAAGCCTCAAAACATGAAACTTTGTGAGGAGAGGTGATATTGGGACGTGATCTATGGTCCAACTGAACCAAACTTTGATCTCACTTCGAGTTTTTCATTGGTCTTGTTACTCTTGGAATTTTTAGGACTCCGAGACGATAGGAGTTGCTCGGGAGCTAACAAGCATGTGATTCGACCCGAGAAGTTTGTTAAAGTCAGGGATCACCTCAAGGCCTGCCTTTAGTTGTTGAGCCTGGAATTCGTGGCCATCACAAGGACAAGAAGGATATGACTTTGTAAACGATGAGACGTTGTGTCCAAGCCTCTCCAACAGGGACATCAAAAGGATTCACATTTTGTGCGTACATCATCTTCTCCACGCCAAATTGGTTACTCATATTACTTCCTTGGTATATCTTTCTTATTTGATGGGACACCAATATGAAAGGGTCCCGTTGTGATGTTTCATTTCCCATGTTCTTATCTCTTTACTTTAATATATTTTCATTCTTGTTTCTTTTCTCTTTACCTTTTCTTTTCCCCCTTTTTTTCTATGTCTTTGTTTATTTGTTAACCTTTCGCGTTCTAGATATTTATCTTTTTAGTTCCCAATATATTTTCAAAATATGAATGTGTCTTCGAGATATATGATTTTTTAACATACAAAATATTTTTCCGAAATACATGAAAATTTTCTTTTTTATACGTGTGAAAAAATTTCCTGTAAGAAAGATCATTTTTCGTGTACAAGGATATTTGTAAAAGATCGTATGAAGATCTTTTTTGAGATATATAAATAATTGTTTTTATAAACGTGATTCTTTTCTTGCAACTTTTTTTATGTCCAAGAGTATTTTAAAGAATATGAACACTTCCTCAAAATACATGAACACTTTTTTTAAATATACAAAACCATTATTATCCATACATAATATTACATATAAACATATTTTGGGCATCCATGCATATTTTAAAATATGTTAACAACGTCTTAAAATACATTGACCCTTTAAAAAAACTAGAATATTTCTTAAAGTCATCAGAAACATTTAGAAATACATTGAACAGTTTTATGCGAACATGGAATTTTACTTAATTATTAATTAAATTTGTTTTGAAATGAAATGATTTTTTGTGAACTAGAAATTAAATACATTCAAAAGTTTTATAAAGTAGAAAAAATGCATTTTGTTAGCAGGCCAACACAAATGCCATATAGTTTTGAAAAAAAGTTTGAAATCCTGATTGACCGTTCACCATTGAAAATTAAAAAAATCATAAAATTGAAAAAGTCAAATTTTGGAAAAAGTTCAGTAATTAAAAAATTCACAAAGTTAATTTTTTTAGTTTTTTTAAAGTTCATAAAATTTACAAAAGTTCGTAATGTTGAAAAAAAATCGCCAAATTTGGAGAAAAAATCATGAATTATCTCTATTCATCATGGGGGTACGAGGTGTCACCAAGATCTTGGCACATATGTTAGTAAAACCCTGATGAGTATGAAAATGATCAAGTTCTTGAGAGCATGCTCAGTCACTAGGTTATAACCTCGGTATCAAATGGGATGTGCCTTCCGTTGATGAGTTGTTCTATAACCGTAGTTTCCTTTGCAAACTGAGTATGTCATTCTTTCGAACTCCTTCAAACGATCCATTGTGAATTGCCTCAAGCTGGTATGAAGAGTTTTAATGACCCGTTTATCAAAAGTAATTCTTTTTGCCACTTAAGGGAATAATTATACGAGTCACCTCCTTTAAGATGTCTCGTTATGGTATCATGGCAACGCAACTCCTCGCTACGTTGACAACCGTTCACCACCTTCTTAAGTGTGGAATTGTTGCCTACCTAGTGAATCTTCGTCATCTATTTCACTCCATCCCTCTGGATGTATCCTTCGTGTCTCAGCTCGAGAGATGTTTCAATGTCTCACTCCATGAGTTGATTCTGAGTTGTTCGATCTTCAAGAAGATCGATCCTTCTAGAGTTTTCCCTTTCCTCTCGTTGTCATGTTGGTTGGAGTTCTCAGAGCAAGACGTCGAGACAAAGATGATGATCGAATCAACGTTTTTATGAGGTGCAACCTGGATCGTTAAGTTTGTGTTAGCTTTGTGTCCCCTCTTCCTCTTACCCTACACTTGAATCTCGGGATGAGATTCTTGTTTAGTGGGGGTGAGTTGTCACAGCCCTGGATCAGCCCTTGTTTGACTTTGCTTGATCATCATGTTTAAATTCAAGAAATTGAATTGAGGAATTTTCAAAGCCTCATAAATCATTTTAATAAAGGGGCAAGAACCCTAAAATTGCAATCAGTGAATCCAAAATGCCCTAGAAATAGTTCTGAGAATTTTGGCAAGAGTTATAAATCAAACCAAAATTTTGGAACATTTCTAAGGAATTATTTGGGATCTGATTTTAAATCAATATTGTATTTGGATTTGGATTTATATTCTTAACATATGGAATATAATTTCAAATAACCCTGAATTAGTTTATGTGCTTTTAGATAACTCCAATGTGCAACATAGAAATATTTGTCACTGGTTTTGGATTCGTTCTATTTGAATACAGTGGCAAAAGAAATAAATAAATAGAAAACATAACAGAAAGTAAAATAGAGCAGAAAAAACACCTGGGCCACTTACCTGGATCCCCCTAGCCCAACTCCAGCTGGCTCAGCCCACCGCAGCCGTCACCGTCTTCAACCTCCTGCTAGTAGGCAGGAGGGCGTGTGCCCGACGCGCGCGCGCACGCGCCGGCCACCTCCTGCTTGCCTGCTCGTCGCTGGAAGCACCCGAGGGCGCCACGCGCTCCCCTCGACCCTCTGCACCTCCCCCTCCTCGCAGCTCTCTCCCTTCCCCTCTCTGCTCTCTTCCCGAGCGGAGCCCGTCGCCGCTGTTCGCCATAGCCGCAGCCACAGCCTCCCCCACGCCCCCGAGATGCGACCAGAAGCTCCGCCGTGACCTATTCTTCCTCTCCGTCGAACCACACATCGTCGAACACCCTACAACGCCGTCACCACCGTCATCTTCCTCCTCGGGTGCTGAAGCTCACCGCCGTCGATTCGCCGTCTCCGACGCGTCCGCGAGGCCGCTGACCAACCCTGCCGCATCCCTGTGAGCTCCTGCTTCTCCTCCCTTGCTCATCCCCCCGTTTCCGTGCCCTAGCTGCCTCTCCCACCATGGCCGCGAGCTTCTCGCCGCCGGCCATGAGGTCACCGTGGCTAGAGCTCACGCACGACGCATCCGAGAACACCCCTGAGCTCAGCGTGCTCCCAGGAGCCCGCTCCACCCACCAAATCGTCCGGAGACCCACCCTAGCACCTAGCCCGGGAGAAACCGAACTCCGGCCGCCGCCTCGCTCGCTGCCGGCTCTGCTCCCGGCCACCCCGCTGCCTCCCGTCCGGTCCTTTGAATGCAGACGAGCAAGAGCTCCTCCCCGGTGCCCTCAGCGCGCCAAACCACCGCCCGTAGCTCAAATCCGAGCCGCGCCGCCTTTGTTTTGGTCGCCGCCGGCCAGGCTCCGGCGACTGCCGACGTGTCCGTCATTAGCGCTAATCCTGCTAGCTAAGCACCCTAACGACCATCGATGAGGTTTACCCTCGACAAACCTCGGCCAAAGACAGAGTTTGACCGGGATTAGTCCCTCTGTGACTGACGTGTGGACCCCACACGTCCGTTGACCCGCTAACATCATAGTATCGTCATGCTGATGTAGTAATCACTTTTCTGGATTTTAAATAAATCTAAACGATTTATTTATTTTCAGAAAATATCCTAAACTTCTAAAAATCATAGAAATTCCACCGTAACTCCAAATGAAATAATTTATATATGAAAAATTATCAGAAAAATGCAAGCTATCCATCTGTACATTTTTCATGCATGTTGGAACAACTTATAGTTGCTGAATAGGGCAAATCATATGTTTGGCATTTAAATAATCACATATGGAGTTTGAATTTAAACCTTTGGTTCAAACCAACTTCATTTAACTTTGTTGCTTGTTGCATTAGCTCAAAACACCAGCATGTTGCCATGTCATGATCATGCGTCATATTGTTGCATTGCATTGATTGTGTTTCCTCCGTGTTGCCGGTAATTGTTCCCCCTTAGTAGACGTGGTTCCGACGATGAGATCGATGACACTGATGAAGAGCTATATTATCTTCAGAAGTGCCAGGCAAGCAAAACCCCCTTGTTCATTCCAATACAATCCCATTCTCTCGCTTCTGCTCTCTTTTACTGCATTAGGACAACAACGATTCAACTGTTATATGCTGCAGTAGTTGAACCCCTTTCCTGTGCATGACCTGTCATTGCCACAGTAAATAGATGAAACCCACTAGCATGAGTAGGAGTTGTTTGAGCCCTGATGTGCCTACTCATTCATGCTTGTTGTCATGCCTGCTACTGCTTAGAGTTGAGTCAGGTCTGATTCATCGGGGATGAATCGGAATGTGGTGAAGATGTCTTACTGTTGAGAGCTAAGTGTGTGAACACGATTTGGTAAAGGTAGCGGTGAGAGGCCATGTAGGAGTACATGGTGGGTTGTCTCATTGAAACCATCCTCAGGAACTGAGTTCTGTATTTGTGATCCATGAACAGCTACTACCACACATTGGGCCCTGAAATATGACCCCGCTCGACTTATTAACCCCCATGTCCTCTGTCCAGGAGTTGCAAGTAGTTTCTGGTGTTTGTAGTATGTCGGAGGTCAGGCGCAGCCAATTCGAGGGGTGGGCTATGATGCGGTAGGCACGTGGTGTTGGGGAACGTAGTAATTTCAAAAAATTCCTACGCACACACAAGATCATGGTGATGCATAGCAACGAGAGGGGACAGTGTTGTCTACGTACCCTCGTAGACCGTAAGCGGAAGCGTTTATCAACGCGTTGATGTAGTCAGACACCTTCACGATCCGTCCCGATCAAGTACCGAACATACGGCACCTCCACGTTCAAAGACACGCTCAGCTCGATGACGCCCTCGCCTTCTTGATCCAAAGCAAGAGGGGCGAAGTAGTAGATGAGTTCCGCAAGACGACGGCGTGGTGACGGTGTTGGTGAAGAACAATCTCCGCAGGGCTTCGCCTAAGCACTACGAAAACTATGACGGAGGATAAACTAGAGGGGACGGGGTTGCCGACACACGGCTTGGTGTTTCTTGATGTGTCTTGGGTGCTAGCCCTACCCATCTAGTTATATGTTGAGCCTTGGGGTCGAAACTTGGAGTAAAAGCCTCCAAAAAGTCGGTTTCACCCGAAAGGCAAGAGTCCTTCTCGGACTCAGGGGCGACGCCAGGTTCCTAGCGTGCGGACCTGCACGCCGAGGACCACAGGCGTCGGCCCCTCGGACTCCATAAAACTTCCTTTTGCGCTTTCCAAAAACCTTGTGGGCTTTCCCCTTTGGCCCAAATAAAGTGTTCTCGTACCCAAACATTTCGGGAAACATCCGGAACCCCTTCCGGTGAATTCCGGAACCCTTTCGGAGACCAAACACTATTATCCATATATCAATCTTAATCTCTGGGCCATTCTGGAGTTCCTCGTCATGTCCGTGATCTTATCCGGAACTCCGAACAATATTCAGTTACCAACATACATAACTCATAAATACTATATCGTCAACGAACATTAAGCGTGGGGACCCTACGGGTTCAAGAACTATGTAGACATGACCGAAACATCTCTCTGGTCAATAACCAATAGCGGAACCTGGATGCTCATATTGGCTCCTACATATTCTACGAAGATCTTTATCGGTCGAACCGCATAACAACATACGTTGTTCCCTTTGTCATCGGTATGTTACTTGCGAGATTCGATCATCGGTATCTCAATACCTAGTTCAATCTCGTTACGGCAAGTCTCTTTACTCGTTCCGTAATACATCATCCATAACTAACTCATTAGTTGCATGGCTTTAAGGCTTATAGTGATGTGCATTACCGAGAGGGCGAGATACCTCTCCAGGCAATCGGAGTGACAAATCCTAATCTTGATCTATGCCAACCCAACAAGTACCATCGAGACACTGTGAGAACCTTTATAATCACCCGATTCGTTGTGACGTTTGGTAGCACACAAAGCGTTCGCCGGTATTTGGGAGTTGCATAATCTCCTAGTCATAGGAACATGTATAAGTCATGAAGAAAGCAATAGCAACATACTAAACAATCAAGTGCTAAGCTAACGGAATGGGTCAAGTCAATCACATCATTCTCTAATGATGTGATCACGTTAATCAAAAGACAACTCATGTATATGGCTAGGAAACTTAACCATCTTTGATTCAACGAGCTAGTCAAGTAGAGGCATACTAGTGACACTCTGTTTGTCTATGTATTCACACATGTATCAAGTTTCCGGTTAATACAATTCTAGCATGAATAATAAACATTTATCATGAAATAAGGAAATAAATAATAACTTTATTATTGCCTCTAGGGCATATTTCCTTCACGTGGCAATAATAAAGTTATTATTTATTTCCTTATTTCATGATAAATGTTTATTATTCATGCTAGAATTGTATTAACCGGAAACTTAGTACATGTGTGAATACATAGACAAAACAAAGTGTCCCTAGTATGCCTCTACTTGACTAGCTCGCTTATCAAAGATGGTTATGTTTCCTAACCATAGACATGTGTTGTCATTTGATGAACGGGATCACATCATTAGGAGAATGATGTGATGGACAAGACCCATTCGTTAGCTTAGCATTATGATCACATAGCCATTGCTACTGCTTTCTTCATGACTTATACTTGTTCCTCAGACTATGAGATTATGCAACTCCCGAATACATGAGGAACACTTTGTGTGCTACCAAACGTCACAACGTAACTGGGTGATCATAAAGGTGCTCTATAGGTGTCTCCGATGGTACTTGTTAAGTTGGCATAGATCGAGATTAGGATTTGTCACTCCGATTGTCAGAGAGGTATCTTTGGGTCCTCTCGGTAATGCACATCACTATAAGCCTTGCAAGCAATGTGACTAATGAGTTAGTTATGGATGATGTATTACTTGAACGAGTAAAGAGACTTGCCGGTAACGAGATTGAACTAGGTATTGAGATACCGATGATCGAATCTCGGGCAAGTAACATACCGATGACAAAGGGAACAACCTATGTTGTTATGCGGTTTGACCGATAAAGATCTTCGTAGAATATGTAAGAGCCAATATGAGCATCCATGGTCCGCTATTGGTTATTGACCGGAGATGTGTCTCGGTCATGTCTACATAGTTCTAGAACCCGCAGGGTCCGCATGCTTAACGTTATGTGAGGATTTGTATTATGAGTTATGTGATTTGATGACCGAATTTTGTTTGGAGTCCCGGATGAGATCGGGGACATGACGAGGAGTCTTGAAATGGTCGAGACGTAAAGATCAATATATTGGAAGTCTATATTCGGACATCGAAAAGGTTTCGAGTGATTCGGGTATTTTTCGGAGTACCGGAGAGTTACGGGAATTCGTATTGGGCCTTAATGGGCCATACGGGAAAGGAGAGAAAGGCCTCAAGGGTGGCCGTGCCCCTTCCGCATGGACTGGTCCAAATTGGACTAGGGAAAGGGGGCGCCCCCTTCCTTCCTTCTCCTTCTCCCTTCCCTTTTTCCTATTCCATGTTGGAGGTGGAATCCTAGTAGGACTCCACACTTTGGGCGCACCCTATGAGGGCCGGCCTCCTCCTCCCTCCATCCTTTATATACGTGGCCATGGGGCACCCCATAGACACACAATTTGATCATTGATCTCTTAGCCGTGTGCGGTGCCCCCCTCCACCATAATCCACCTCGGTCATATCGTAGCAGTGCTTAGGCGAAGCCCTGCGCCGGTAGCTTCATCATCACCATCATAAAGCCGTCGTGCTGACGAAGCTCTCCCTCGACACTCTGCTCGATCTTGAGTTCGTGGGACGTCACTGAGCCGAACATGTGCAGATTGTGGAGGTGCCGTACCTTCGGTGCTAGGATCGGTCGATCGTGAAGACATACGACTACATCAACCGCGTTGTCATAACGCTTCCGCTTATGGTCTACGAGGGTACGTGGACTACACTCTCCCCTCTCGTTGCTATGCATCACCATGATCTTGCATGTGCATAGGAATTTTTATGAAATTACTGCGTTCCCCAACAGTGGCATCCGAGCCAGGTCTATGCGTAGATGTTATATGCACGAGTAGAACACAAATGAGTTGTGGGCGATAATAGTCATACTGCTTACCAGCATGTCGTACTTTGATTCAGCGGTATTGTTGGATGAAGCGGCCCGGGCCGACATACGCGTACGCTTATGCGAGACTGGTTCTACCGACGTGCTTCGCACACAGGTGGCTGGCAGTTGTTAGTTTCTCCAACTTTAATTGAATCGAGTGTGGCCACGCCCGGTCCTTATTGAAAATTAAAACATCACATACTTGACGAAAAATCATTGTGGTTTTGATGCGTAGGTAAGAACGGTTCTTGCTCAGTCTGTAGCAGCCACGTAAAACTTGCAACAACAAAGTAGAGGACGTCTAACTTGTTTTTGCAGGACATGTTGTGATGTGATATGGTCAAGACGTGATGAGATATAAATTTTTGTATGAGATGATCATGTTATGTTAAAGTTATCGGCAACTGGCGGTAGCCTTATGGTTGTCTCTTTATTGCATAAGATGCAAGCACCATATAATTGCTTTACTTTATCGCTATGTGATAGCAATAGTTGCAAAAGTAATAGTTGGCGAGACGACCATGTGACGACACATTGATAGAGATCAAGATGATGGAGATCATGGTGTCATGTCGGTGATGATGGAGATCATGACAGTACTTTGGAGATGGAGATCAAAGGCACAAGATGATGATGGACATATCATGTCACATAGTTTGATTGCATGTGATGCTTATATTTTATACATCTTATTTTTCTTAGTTCGACGGTAGCTTTATAAAATGATCCCTTACTAAATTTCAAGGTATAAGTGTTCTCCCTGAGTATGCACCGTTGCGACAGTTCTTCGTGCTGAGACACCACATGATGATCGGGTGTGATAAGCTCTACGTTCACATACAAGGTTGCAAGCCAGTTTTGCACATGCAGAATACTTGGGTTAAACTTGACGAGCCTAGCATATGCAGATATGGCCTCAGAACATTGGAGACCGAAAGGTCGAACATGAATCATATAGTAGATATGATGAACATAGTGATGTTCACCATTGAAAACTACTCCGTCTCACGTGATGATCGGACATGGTTTAGTTGATATGGATCACGTGATCATTTAGATGACTCGAGGGATGTCTATCTAGGTGGGAGTTCTTAAGTAATATGATTAATTGAACTTTAATTTATCATGAACTTAGTCCTGGTAGTATTAGCATATCTATGGTGTAGATCAATAGCTCGCGATGTAGCTCCCCATTTATTTTATGATATGTTCCTAGAGAAAACTAAGTTGAAAGATGATAGTAGCAATGATGTGGACTTGGTCCGTGATCTGAGGATTATCCTCATTGCTGCACAGAAGAATTATGTCCTTGATGCACCGCTAGGTGACGGACCTATTGCAGGAGCAGATGCATACGTTATGAATGTTTGGCAAAGCTCGGTATGATGACTACTTGATAGTTTAGTGCACCATGCTTTATGCCTTAGAACCGGGACTTCAAAAATGTTTTGAAATGTCATGGAGCATATGAGATGTTCCAAGAGTTGAAATTGGTATTTCAGACCCATGCCCGAGTCGAGAGGTATGAGACCTCTGACAAGTACTTTGCCTACAAGATGGAGGAGAATAGCTCAACCAGTAAGCATGTGCTCAGAATGTCTGAGTACTACAATCGCTTGAATCAAGTGGGAGTTAATCTTCCAGATAAGATAGTGATTGATGAGTTCTCTAGTCACTATCACCAAGTTACTAGAACTTCGTGATGAACTATAATATGCAAGGGATGACGAAAATGATTCCCCGAGCTCTTCGCGATGCTGAAATCGGTGAAGGTAGAAATCAAGAAAAAAACATCAAGTGTTGATGGTTAACAAGACCACTAGTTTCAAGTAAAGGGGCAAAGGGAAGAAGGGGAACTTCTAGAAGAACGGCAAGCAAGTTTCTGCTCAAGTGAAAAAGCCCAAGTCTGGACCTAAGACTGAAACTGAGTGCTTCTACTGCAAAGGGACTGGTCACTGGAAGCAGAACTGCCCCCAAGTATTTGGTTGATAAGAAGGATGGCAAAGTGAACAAAGGTATATTTGATATACAGATTACTGATGTGTACTTTACTAGTGCTCATAAGCAACCCCTCGATATTTGATACCGGTTCAGTTGCTATGATTAGTAACTTGAAACAGGAGTTGCAGAATAATAGAGACTAGTTAAGGGCAAGGTGACGATGTGTGTTGGAAGTGTTTCCAAGATTGATATGATCACCATCGCACACTCCCTCTATCTTCGGGATTAGTGTTGAACCTAAATAAATGTTATTTGGTGCTTGCGTTGAGCATGAATGGAAGTGCTAGTTATCGACTAGAGGGGGGGTGAATAGGCGATTTTTACGAGAGTCTTCAAAACATGAGAGTTTCGAAGACAAACAATAGAAATGAACCTATTGACATGCATCAGAAGGTAGACTAAACTCGACAAGCCATAGTCAGGGGCGGAGCCCATTGGACTGACCCTGATGCACAGGAATACGGGTCCAAAATTTATTTTAGTGCTACCTACAAACTAAAAGGGCATGTGCATCAGGTTGGCCCAAGATCTGGGCATCAGGGTCTTTGTCTTTCCAGACGCACGCCCGCCAAGAATGGGCCAACTCAGCGACGTGACACCGCTGTTCGCCGCTTCCACCACGCCGTCACACGCGTGCTCAAGTTTTTTCCATACTAATCGATCGATCGATCGGCCGGCCTTCCAAGTAGAGACGTACCGGCGGCAATCAGCTTGCAATCCATACCGGACTCGCCCTCGCGTACACAGACGCCGGCCGCCGCTAATCGCAGCACCATGGCCACTGCCCACACCTGAGTTCTGACGCAGGGACGCCCACGTGACCACGTCGTATGCGGTATGCCACAATTTCATCTGCGGCCGGTCCGCTTCTCGTCATTTCGGCGACCAATCGGATCTTCTTTTGATCCGTTCCATTTATAGATTGAGATTGGCAACGACCCGAAATTGGTAGCGCCCTTGCCCTACCTTTTCTAAATCTTTTTACAAATTGCAAGTTGCAACAATTACATGTAAAACTTGTAGCCAATAGATTAAATCCCTATATTTTGGCAAAACTTGGAGCATTTTCTAGTTATAACTTCTATTTAGGGTATACTTTCTACCTGTTTTTTCATCTCCCATTTGTATTATATTTGTAATATAGAGATAGTGAGGACAAGTTTCTTCTCAAAAGAAAAGCACCATCAGAAGATATTCTAGAAGACATAAACTGGGAAGAAGAGATTCAATATGATTATGCAAGTCAGCATGTGGTCTTTTGGTATATTTTAAATCATTTGAAATTGACCAAAAGTTGCTTGTGCAATTGCCCCAATAATGACAACTTGAGTGATGATGTTATTTATTATATGGAGAAAGAAGAAATGAAAAAGGTCACCAGTGCATGTGTTTGAGTATTTCATGGCTTGAAGAAATATAATGTACTAAAGGTAATTTCCAAAATTTTAGCCATTTAAATACATTTGTTTGGGCATTTCATTATGTTATATTTAAAGTATAATTCTATTATATTTTATTATGTGCTATATGGGGATTTTATTATGTTCATTCGACCCATTTAAGTACATGGCTCGAAGGAATATATTTTGGAATTTGGAAATGGAAGACATCCTTTTCAAGTAATTTTGTAGTTTGTTTATCATTACAATAAGAATTGGGATGGCTACATTTTGTTTTCACAAATCGCCTTCTATTATGTCCGATAATGTGTGCTAGAAGTTGTAAAACATGCTTTGTTAAAATGGTGCATCGGGTAACATTTGCTTGAGCTCCGCCCCTGGCCATAGTCAAGTAAGCAATGAAGTGAAAGCACGAAGACTATTAGCAGCTAGGTAGTAGGGATCAGGGTGGAAGATGGTATCAAGCCAAACAACAATAGTCGTCACACAATGAAGTCAAACAGATCAGGCAAGCAGGCAAAGACTTCACGAAGACAAACTTTAAGCAAAGAGAGGGAGGAGATAGAACCAGTTGCTTGGTGAGGATAGGGATTTGTTGGACTAGTTCCAGTTGCAGTGACAACTATACGTCTGGTTAGGGAGGCTGAGATTAAACTCATAAGACCGCGTCTTCACCTTATTCCCCTTGAGCTAAGGACACCTAGTCCTCGCCCAATCACTCTGGTAAGTCTTCAAGGTAGACTTCCAAACCTTCACAGACTTTGTTCACTGGCAATCCACAATGGCTCTTGGATGCTCAGAACGCGACGCCTAACCGGATAGAGGATTCATAGTCCTCAAGTGTAATAAGTCTTCAGATCACGTGAATAGAAAGACTTTAGTGATGCCTAACACTCTTTGCTTTGGGTGTTTTGGGCTTTGCCCTTGCAAGGATCTCTCTCTCAAATGCTTCGGAGGTGGGTTGCTCTCAAATGACAAAAGTCGTGCACTAACTCTGAGCAGCCACCAGTTTATGGTGTAGGGGGTGGGCTATTTATAGCCAGGAGGCAACCTGACCTGATTTGTCCGAAATGACCCTGGGTCACGAAGGAACTGACACGTTGCTACCTCTTGAGCACTACGTTGGTTTTCCCTTGAAGAGGAAAGGGTGATGCAGCAAAGTAGCGTAAGTATTTCCCTCAGTTTTTGAGAACCAAGGTATCAATCCAGTAGGAGGCCACGCACGAGTCCCTCGCACCTACACAAAAAAATAAAATCCTCGCAACCAACGCAATAAAGGGGTTGTCAATCCCTTCACGGTCACTTACGATAGTGAGATATGATAAGATAATATTTTTGGTATTTTTATGATAAAGATGCAAAGTAAAATAGAAGGCAATAAAAATAGCTAAGTGTTGGAAGATTAATATGATGAAAAATAGACCCGCCATAGGTTTCACTAGTGGCTTCTCTCGAGAGCACAAGTATTACGGTGAGTGAACAAATTACTGCTGAGCAAATGACATAATTGAGCATAGTTATGATAATATCTAGGTATGATCATGTACATAGGCATCACGTCCGCGATAAGTAGACCGACTCCTGCGTGCATCTACTACTATTACTCCACACATCGACCGCTATCCAGCATGCATCTGTAACATCCCAAATTTTCAATTTGGAATGTTATACATTAGGTCATCTTTGCATATCATATTTTATTACATTTTGGCTTGATCCTAGAAATTCTACTCAACTCAAGGACCCACGGAGAGAGTTGGGGATTTCGTTATTTTCATATTTGAGTTTTCTCAAATTTTGAAAAGAGGATCATTTGGTTTTGATTATTTTTCGTTCCTAATATTTCTAAAATAAAAATATATGAGAGGAGATAAAATGACTTCTCCAAAATATATGAAATATTAGAGGAAAAATATTAAAATCAAATAATTGTTTTATTTGGATTTTATTGCAATTTTATTTGCATTAGAAAAATTGCACGTTTTTAAAATTGCATTTTAGGGCCAAGAAAATGTTCATCTTGTTCTAAATATTTTATTTAGATGGAGAAAATTTGTTTTGGCATTTTTAGATTTTTATTTTATTTTCTAGGATTTATTTAAGTTTCGGCGAAAATATTTTAAAAAAATCCGTTCGGACCGACCGGGTCGAAGGCCGAGCCGCTCACCGCCTCGCTCACGCCCGCCGTGGCCGAGCCTGACTCCACCGGAGTCCGGGAGTCCGCCGCCGCCCCGGTGCCCCTTCCCCCAAGCCGACCCCCTCCCCCTTAAATACCGCCCCACCCTGCCGCCACCACCCCGTCCCGCCTCACAGCCTCAGAAGAAGAAGCAGCTGTCAGAGGCTCGGGCCGCCGCTCGTCAGGTGCCGCCTCCGCCACCGCCGACGCCACCCAGCCCCACCGGAGCCCCGAGCCCCCCGGATCCGACGAGGTAGCCGCCGCCGCCAGTTTTCCTTAGAAAACCTATCCGGGTTTTTTACAAAACCGTAGTTCATTTTTTTAATAGATCGGTTTTATTTTTTTCGGTTTATTTATTTAGCGGACGCTCGTCCGTATGTTCGTTTTAGCGAACGGTGTTCACTCGTTAGCCGCAGACAGCGAACGTTCGTTCGTTAGCCTGTTCGTCAGTTTTTTTTTCTCGGATTTTTTCCGCGATTATTTTCGATCACGATTTCTTATCCGATTTGCGTTCTAGTATAACTTTTCGGTCGTTTATCGGAATCAGGCGATTCAAGCGCCTAGAGTTTCGTCTCGAAACCCTCTTTCTGTTTAACCAACTTAAACAAGTTTTTGCTACTGTAAAATTTGACTTAAGTCCATATTAGTAAACGAAGCTTGTTTTCTTTCGCCGTTTGAGTTTTGGTGCTTCGTTTGATTTGATTCTTTTTGCAAACCGGAGTTCTTAAGTTGAACTTTCTGGTTAGAACTTTTATTTGAGTTTTACTCGTGCCCTTGCTTGATTTCTTATTGTATGCTTGTTTGTTTGCGATAGAGTACCCGGAGTGTGAAGCGTGCTACTACGAGTCTCTAGGTTTCGCGGATCATCAGCAAGGCAAGTAACACTTTGATCATACCTCTTTACTACCCAGTTTTATTGCATTAGATCAACCCTCAAACAATTGCATGGTTAGGATCTGAATTATATTGTGGGTTTGGGAAGTAGATGAGGTAGTACCTATTCACCCGTTTATTATCAAACCTTTGGGAGTTCTTCTATGTTGCTTATATTGCCATGCTATGCTCGTAGACGTGGATTAGGTTTGAGAGTATCCATGACAGATGTGAGATTGTTAATTAATGGTTCAACTTAAGGTGGCAACTTTAATACACATCTGGGTGGATTGAGGCACTGGGAATTCCAAGTGATTGCTGTATTTTTGAAATCCCGGGTGTGTGTGATTCTCCTATGGACCGCCACCTGTGCTCAAAGGGATCATAAGATTATTCATGCTAGAAACTTCCGTGTGCATCCACAAGCTATTATGGGCTCTAGCATAGTTGATTGTTGTGTGAACTCTTACGGTGGTAGACTAGCATATGTAGGGGATGTAGGTGTACCGTCTACCCATCGTAAGGTGCTAACGCTCGAAAGACTGTGTCTCGGTCATCCGTTACTAAAACATTATGTAGTGTGAGAAATCCAACAAAGGATATCGATACTTGTGTGGAAAAGTGCACAAACCTCTGCAGAGTGTACAAACTAATCATGGTTAGCCGCTTCCTTGCTATGGACATCTTGAGTATCCGGTTCTAGGATTTTCATGTGGATCTCATCACTCTTAATAATAAAACTTGATTGGGTTATTTATAATTTTTAATTGGGATTGAGATGGGGTTTACCATTCTCAATGTTTAACAACCACCATGATAGTTAAATAAAATTTATTCCTTTGCAGTAGGGAAAAATTGGCTTTTCGCAAAACATATTTAACCATACAGCCTCCACCAGCCATATATGCATATAGTGATAGCATTATTCTGTTCACTACCCTCTTGTGTTACATTGCCACCATATTCCATGTGCTGACCCGTTTTCGGGCTGGAACGTATCATGTTGCGTACTTTTCGCATTTATTTGCAGTAAGGAGCCTTAGGTCGTGATCTTTCACTCAAAGTGATGCCGTTGGAGTTGATGGACTCACTTTATCTTCCAAGCCTTCCGCTGTTATCGTATTAGATGGCCTTAAGCCATATTTATTGTAATAAGTTCTCTTTTGAGACATTCGATGTAATAAGTGTGTGATTGCTACTCTGTTAGAAATCCTTCAAGTACGGTGTGTGTCAGCATTACCGATCCAGGGATGACACTTATGCACATAGATCAGACTGTTTGAGGTTTGGTCGCTACAAAGATGGTATGAGAGCACACGCTGAGTGTAGGACACGACCACTAAGCTAAAGCCCTAGATCACTACTCTCTTCTCGTTTCTAACTCCTCTCCATTTTCTACTCTTTAGGATGGCAGATGCAAGGATCAAGTTCATGCAACCGGATGAAGACACCCCATTTGGACGCCACTTGAAGGAAGTCACTAGATACCTGAATATTGGAATACCAAGCTTCACCGGGACCTATAACGCCACTTTACCAGAAGAGGAGCGTTGGATGATTCAAGTTCAAGTTCTAGGAAGGACGTTCACACCAGTCACTGAGCCCATAGAGTTTTCCTTCGATGCACCAACCTGGAGTCTAGGAAAGAGTATGGCAGCTCACATTACCATGGGACGCATTGGAGAAGTTTACCACAATGATCTCAAGGACACTATCTACCAGATTTGTGGGCGCCGAGATGAGCAATGGGAGATGGTCAGCACCAGGAAGGATAGATCGATTGCCTCTTTCATCCAGGAGTTAAACCAGCACACTCGACGCCAGGAGAACCAGATGTGCGCATGCATGACATATTTGAAGAAGGCAATGACAAGGATCACGGAGCTGGAAGAAGAACTCAAGGTCACACGCGAAGATTATGTGGAGGAAATCATCGTACTAGTGGAGAAGAATGACGACCTAACAAGGAAGCTAGGAGTTTTCATGGGAGACCCTGTGCCAGGAGGAGGAGATGACGATTCCACTTGCCCGGAGAACTACATCATCATCGACGACAATGATAGCGATGATGATTATGTTGATGAAGCTAGAGCAGATACCATGGAGTCTTCGACCGAGCAATTTTTCTAGTAGACCACCACATCAGTAGTAGTATTCCACCATGTATATAGTATAGTCCAAGCACTTTTGTAATGATAGTTCTAGACCGATTGTATGCCCTTGTTTGATTGATTGAGTGATATGTTTGTGTTTTGTCTCATGTGCACATGGGTAGTGTTTTGCCTCTAGACCTCATTCTATTCTGTTTTCTCATCTTTTCTAAACCCAGCTGATGCCTCTGAGACGCAACAATGGATTTGCTTTCCCACCGGAGCTCACTTAGTTGATCCAGCAGCAGAATGCTTTGATGCAGATACTAGTCCAGAATCAAAACCAGGGGAACAACAACAACAACCCACCACCACCCCCACCAGTTGATCACTTAGCCCGTTTTCTTAGGCTGAATCCGCCGGTGTTCTCCAGTAGCACCGATCCGATTGTTGTAAATGATTGGCTCCGCAAGATTGAGAGGGAGTTGACTACTGCAGGATGCACAGATGCGGAGAGAGTGCGTTTTGCCGCACATCAACTTGATGGACCCGCAGCATCATGGTGGGAGAATTTCATAGTCACTTACCCTATTGACACTATGACATGGGACCGGTTCCAGCAGGCTTTTCGCACTGCCCATGTATCAGCAGGAGCTATGGCCATGAAGAAGCGTCACTTTCACAACTTACGCCAAGGAGGGCGCACTGTTGGCCAATATGTGGATGAGTCTAGTAAGTTAGCACGTTATGCCCCAGATGACGTTGCTACAGATGCAGCTAAGAAGGAGAAGTTTTTGGAAGGACTAAATGATGAGCTGAGCATGCAGTTGATGGTGGCAAATTTCAATAATTATCAGGAGTTGGTGGATAGAGCTCTCATGCTTGAAGGGAAGCAGCAGCAGATTGACAGCCGCAAGAGGAAGTATGGACAAGGGAAGTATAATTCTGGAGCCAAGCAGAGACCCCGTTTTACCCCGAACTCGGGAGGACTTGTTCATAACCATGGAGGCCACAATCATAATGGAGGAAGTTCACACAACCATAGTGGCCCCAAGAACAGAAATGGTAACGGGGAAAGTAGCGGACAGAACCGTTCTAACCCGGCAACACCCGCCAAGAAGGATCTAAGCCACGTTACTTGCTACAAGTGCCAGAAGACTGGACATTACACCAATGAATGTCCTGAAGCTAAGAATGGAAACGACAATGGAAGCTCTGAGAAGAAGCCCAACTGAGGGAGTTCCGGACTAGGGGGTGTCCGGATAGCCGAACTATCATCATCGGCCGGACTCCAAGACTATGAAGATACAAGATTGAAGACCTCGTCCCGTGTCCGGAGGGGACTTTCCTTGGAGTGGAAGGCAAGCTTGGCGATACGGATATGTAGATTTCCTACCATTGTAACCGACTCTGTGTAACCCTAACCCTATCCGGTGTCGATATAAACCGGAGGGTGTTAGTCCAGAGGACGAACAACAATCATACCATAGGCTAGCTTCTAGGGTTTAGCCTCTTTGATCTCGTGGTAGATCCACTCTTGTAACACACATCATCAATATTAATCAAGCAGACGAGAGTTTTACCTCCATCAAGAGGGCCCGAACTGGGTAAAACATCGTGTCCCTTGTCTCTGTTACCATCCGCCTAGACGCACGATTCGGGACCCCCTACCCGAGATCCGCCGGTTTTGACACCGACATTGGTGCTTTCATTGAGAGTTCCTACGTGTCATCACCGATAGGCCCGATGGCTCCTTCGATCATCAACAACGACGCAGTCTGTGGTGAGACCTTTCTCCCGGACAGATCTTCAGATTCGGCGGCTTTGCACCGCTGGCCAATTCGCTTGGCCATCCGGAGCAGATCGAAAGCTACGCCCGCCATCGTGTCGATTTGAAGTTTGAACTATACGGCCGATATCCGCGGAGACTTGATCTTGATGGATTCGAGCCACACCGAACAAAGGCTCGAGGCCGCACTCAGATCCGCTCCGACCCTTAATCCGGAGCCGGATTCCCCGATCGAGGACGGGTGGTTGGACACCGCCTCGGGGGCTTTAATCTCTATGGCGATCGAGCCGAACTCCGTCCCTGTCCTTCGCGAAGACCTCGACTCCAGGGTGCCGGACTCCTCTCCGGACTCTGAACCCTCCGCGCCCTTGCCAATCGAATCCGATTGGGCGCCCGTCATGGAGTTCACGGCCGCGGACATCTTTCAAAGACTCGCCTTTGGCGACATCCTGAATTCACTAAAGTCTCTCTCGTTATCGAGAGAGCCTGGCGGACTGCGGTCGGGGCGGTTGGGATGCGGACGACGAAGAAATTCAAAGCCCACCCACCACCCACTTCAGAGCTAATCGCCGATAGCCTAAACGACGCGTGCTCGATTTCGATTCAAGACATCGACGGTATGGACGACGATGTAGGAGACAACAATGAACCAGCACCTATAGGATGCTGGACAACCTCATCTCGTGATGTATACATGGTGGATACACCTAAAGGAAATGAAGACGTGGAGCAACGGGACGCTACGAAGGATAAATCCCTCGAAAAGCAGTCAAAACGGCAACTTAAACGTCGAACAAAGTCCCGCCTCAAGAAAGACCCAGCCATAGAGCAGGGCGAACCGGTGGACAACGAACAAGCTATCAAGCAATCGTCCGAACAAGACAACTTGGATAAACAATCTGTCCCCGGCAAAGACAATAGTCCGGACGATCTCACGCTGGACAAACTATTGGAGCAAAATGACCTCCAGAAAAGGCTCGTCGCAACTATGCGTAGCCTGAAAAAGCAGAAGCGAAAGCTCAAAACAGCGGAAGATGCACTCAGGATCAGATGGAGCAAAGTATTCAAAGATCAAGAGACAAGTACGGGCGCTAGGCGCCCGAACAAAGAGCTACCGAAAAGAAAGCTACGCTCGAATTGACGAGGAGGCCTTAGAGCCCCCACAATTAAAAAGTAAGAAGGCCACCCGGCCGGATGGACGACCCCACGGCAAAAAGAGAGCGGCGAATGGCGCCAAGACACAAGCCAATATGCGATCCGCATAAGGATTCACATCAAGAGGATGGCCCGATTAGGTCCATCTATGGGCCAAAAAAGGTGCTCACAAAGCAATGCAATACGCCAAAATTCAAGATCACGACACACCCATATAGGGCGCCAGACACCCCTATGTTTCACCGATGAGGTGCCGGATCATGAATTTCCAAATGGATTCAAACCCGTAAACATAGAGGCATACGACGGAACAATGCACCACGAGTTCTGGATCGAGGATTACATCCTCCACATACACATGGCGGAGGAGACGATCTCCACGCCATAAAATACTTACCCTTAAACTCAAAGGGCCAGCTCGGCATTGGCTTAAAAGCCTCCCGAAAATACCATTGGAAGCCGGGAGAGCTCGAGGACGCATTCCGGGCAAATTTTAAGGGACTTATGTCCGCCTCCGGATGCGTATTTATCTAAGTCACATAACTCAACAGCCCGGAGAGTCAGCTCAAAATTCTGGAACAAGTTCCTTACTAATAAGAACCAAATAGTCGATTGTCCGGACGCCAAGCCTTAGCAGCTTTCAAACACAACGTCCCGAGACGAATGGCTCGCCAGACACCTCGCCAAGAAAAGCCAAGAACAATGGCTGCATTAACAAGCCTCATGACCCGCTTTTGCATCGGAGAGGACAGCCGGCTGGCTAGATGCAAGACCAATGACCCGAGTACATCCGAAATCGAGGGATGGAAATGGGAAATCACGATGCGAAAAAGATCAGCGCGGAATAAGGAAAATGGCCCAAATAGTACGGCGGTCAACGCCGGATTCAAAAGCTCTCGGCGAACAACAAAACACCGCCCCTAAAGGATAATAAGTGACAAGCTATCCAACCTAAACAAGATTCTGGATAGATCGTGTCAAATACATGGTACCTCCGGAAGCTCGCAAACCATACCCACAGAGATTGTTGGGTCTTCAAGCAGTCCGCCGACTTAACGCCGAACACAAGGGGCTCGACACACCAAGTGAAAGGGACGAAACCCAAAAGCACCACAAGCGAGCCTCCGAAAACAAAAACTTTCCCACAGGAGGTTAAAACAAGAAACTCACTTCACGTGATCAAAGGGAAAAAGCAGGCGGCGCTTCTAAAAGGTGCGCGCCAGACACCGGTTGTCAAAACCAATCACCTTCGACCATCAGGACTATTCTGATAATATCCGGAATGCAGGATGGACTGCCTTGATATTGGATCCTATAATCGACGGATTCCAATTTACACATGTCCTCATGGATGGCGGCAGTGACATAAACCTGATATATCAGGACACAATCCGCAGGATGGGGATAAACCCAACCAAAATTCGCCGTAGCAACACCTCCTTTAAAGGAGTACCGCCTGCCCATACGCCTTTGCACGGGCTCCATCTTGCTAGAAGTTGTGTTTGGTCCATCCGACAACTTCCGCCGCGAAAGGTTACTCTTCCATGTCGCCTGCTTAAAAGTAGCCATCAAGCACTATTGGGACGCGAAGCTTTCGCCCGCTTTAACACAATACCGCATTATGCATCTTTAACACTTAAAATGCCCGGTCCACGCGGCATCATCTCCTTAAAAGGAAGTATTAAGTGTTACTCAAGCACGGAAGAAGGGGAGACTGCATCGACAGCTCCACAGCTATCCGGCTCCACTAGGCAAAGAACCTGAAATTGGTCATTCAAACCCCGGACACGGCTAGACGAGTCTGGCGCCTACTAGCGGCATACCCCCATACGAGGGGCTACATGCATGTATAACAGGAGACAATAAAGCTCAATTTTATTTCATTCTTCAAACCATACTCTGTTTATTTAATATTAAGTACACCTTTCGCACGACCCTTTTTCTTTCAAAACTAAGTTCCTCTCTTTTACAGATGAACAACATGCTACACCCGTCCAGGATACGGCTGCGGAGACACAGCGCAGACGTGCAGCGAGGACCCGCTGCAAGGATTCTTTTCAGATTAAGATCCTGCGTAAACCTTTTTCACTGTCTCTTGTTGATATACATTCCCCGGTTCCTTAATATAATCGAGGAGGAGGCTGGTGCTTTGGCATTGGCCGCACCAGAATTTTTTGCGTGCACTGACACAAGGGGCTTAGGGCATTATTTTGCCCATTTTCATAAAGACCGAATACCTTAGGGAGTATTCGCGTCTCGAAAGTTAGGCCTTATATGCATCAGCTCGAATCATGTCTTTTGTCAAATGTTGGGTTGCCCGGCTCTGTGTTTTGCTGCCTTACGCCCGCTTTCACTACTAACGCGGCACCAAGAGAACTATCGCGATTGTGCCCCAGCTCGCCGGGCGAGCACCTCGAGAGAAAGCCGAAAACTGATCATGATATAGCGAGACTGGTCAACCACTCGATGACTCACAGGAATGTTTAGAATTCCTCCGCATTAACGAAGGACCGGTTTTCGGTCAGGCACATACGCACCCCGAATTTGGGAGAGTGCGGTGCCCCCAGGGGCTATATAGTAGCCCCACCCTCGAACTCCTATGGCTAAGGGAAAGTGATAAAGCATTATAGTCCGGTTGCCTGGTTTGCTACGCTATCACCTCCTTAACAGGACCAAGACGTTGGATTAAGTGTGAAAAAGCGCCTTTTTTTTGCAAACACCCCCGCACTATGTGCGTGGGGGCTGAAGCCAAGGACTGCCATCTTTCAGGTTATATACACATATACATAAACGGCCGCACAGGGAGTAGTTTACTACTTGAACGCACAGGTATAAAAAGCACTTATATTACATTGAAACATTGTTTTCAAAAATCATACATGTCATTTAAACATAATATCCTTCGAGCACTGCGTCTCTATTAAACGAGCGCCCGGCAGAACTTCTTCAAAGTAGTGCTCGGCGGTACTAAACCTCTGTCCGAATCCTGGGATGCAACGTCAGTGGCCTTCATCTCTGCCCAGTATGTCTTGACACGGGCAAGAGCCATCCGCGCTCCATCAATACATGCCGATCGCTTCATCGCGTCGATACGCGGCACCGCTCCAAGAAACTGCTGCACTAAACCAAAATAGCTCTTCGGCTGGGGTCTGTCCGGCCACAAGTGAGTCAAGACATGCTTCATGGCACATCCGGACAATCGATTCAGCTTGGCCCATTCGGACAACCGATCGATCAGCGGCAGAGGACGCTCCGGACTATGGAATTGCGACCAATATAGCTCTTCCCTTCTGTGCCCCTTTTGGCCCCGGAAGTGCTCAACTGCTGGCGTCCACGGCGCTTCGCCGCCAAGTCCAGATAAGCATCCTCTGAACTCCACAACTTATCTAACTGAGCATACTTTGGATCCGTATATTTCCTCCGCAGCAGAAACGGTTTTCCAGCCGCAATTGCCCCAGCCTGACTCAGCTCCTCCTTGGCAGCTCTCAAAGCCGACTAGGCATTCTTGGATTCGGCGGCGGCCTTTTTTAGGCCCTCTTGTTCCACTTCACGTTCTTTCTCAAGAACCTCACAGCGATCTGTAGTATTCCTCAACTTTTTGGCCATATCGTCCATCTCCTCTTTGCTTCGGCAGTGAGCAGCCCGTTCAGCTTCTAGCTCTTCGGCCGCCTTTAAAGCGGCCGCATTACTAACTCTGGCTTGCTCTTTCGCTCGGGCAAGTTCTGCCCGCAGCTCTTCCACGACAGCGGCACCATCTGCATTAAGCATATGATTAGTAAGACATGGGCGTCAAGCTCCCTTACCAGGTGTCCGCATAGAAGTCGCATACCTTGTGACTCGTCAAACCGTTTATTGACCAGCGCGATGTCCGCATCCGCCTCATCAAGCTGCCGCTTTAGTTCGGCATATTCATCAGTCCGGCTGGCCCAGACGCCCCGCCACCTGTTTAGGAGCGGCGATATGTTAAAATTGAGAATTTGATCCTCGGCACGTCGTCAATTTTGACAACATACCGAGTCTCAGGGGCTACTATCTATACATGGCGCATTTTATATGCATAACTGTCAGAAGGTACATTATTTTTTGCGTACCTCAAACCCCGTCAGTAAGCTTCTGACGGCTTCGTGCAATCCGCTCTCTGCGGATGCAATTCTTTCAATCACCGTACCCATTAGAGCACGGTGATCTTCTGAGATAGCCGCTCGCCTGAGCAAATCCTTGATTCCTCCGATCAAGACACCACTTGGCGCCGGACCTTCCGCCCCCGCCGGACTTGGGGGAACCCTCCGCGATGACACCTCCGGGTTGTCCGCTTCACATGAGGGTGCGTCCGCTTCACATGAGGGTGCGACAGGTGGAGGCGTTTCGCTCTCCATCATCTCCGGAAGAAGATCCCCCGAAGACGAGCTCTGCTGAGAAGGGCTGAGGTCCGAACTACAAGGTACAATTTCGGTTATCTTCATGAATAAATACAGGGATGTTTCTTATTTACAAGACCCCTTCTTTTTACTTACGGCTCGCTGGAGGGCTGAGCCCCTCGGGGAAATAATGCGGCTGGGTTACTTCCCGGTAGCGGACTCTCTGCCAAGATTCCCTTCCCTTCTTTGAGGCCTTGACCTCGGATCTTGAAGCGGTCCTCTTCTCTCCTCGGAAGGTGGGACTCTTAATCCCTCCTTCCTTTATAGCCTTCTTCGCAGAGGCGGTTGCTTCCCGCTCCCCCTTCGCATTCTTCAAAGGCGCGACCTTCAACATCTTGGTCAGCATGGGATCCGGCGTGGTCTCTGGGAGGGGAGCCGGACACCTTATTAACTTTGCCTTGGCTATCCACTCCTGTTCAAGAAACGGCTCCTTTAAAGGGCATATATATATATAATAAATTAATGAACAGCTTGTCCGGTTACAGGACTACTTACTTGAGCATCTGGGAGATTGCAGCTTAGTCCTGCGTCCTCGGTCAAGTCCGGACACTTCTCTTGTGATCCGAAGAACAGTTTATACATCTCCACGGGCGTCGTGCCCATAAGATTTTGGAGAGCTCATGGTCCCTCCAGATTGAATTCCCACAAGCGGAGGGGGCGACGTTTGCAGGGCTGAAGGCGCCGGATCACCATAACCTGCGCCACTGCAACCAGATTGATCCTCTTTCCGGAGATCTCGAATACGGCCTGCAGCGGGAACATCCTTGGATGGCCCCAGTCGAGCCCCTTGTTGACCCATGATGCCGGCCACTGTGGTGGACCTGGCGGAAGGCAGAAGCGCCGCCCATTTGGTGCCCACAGGAGCGGTGATATAAAACCACTCCCGTTGCCACAAACCAAGCTCCTCTTGAAAAGAGCCCTCGGGCCACGGAGCATCAGCACATTTGCTTATGACCGCCCCTCTGCACTCCGCTTGCTGCCCCTTGATCATCTTTGGCTCCACCTTGAAGGTTTTGAGCCACAATCCAAAGTGGGGGTAATATGGAGGAAGGCCTCACATACGACAATGAATGAAGAGATATGGAGGATGGACTCCGGATTCAAGTCATGGAAATCAAGCCCATAATAAAACATGAGCCCCCGCACAAAGGGATCCGTCGGGAAGCCTAAACCCCGAAGGAAGTGGGACACGAATACCACGTTCTCGCCGGGCTTAGGAGTGGGAATGACCTGTCCTGGAGCAGGTAGCCTATGGGAAATCTCGCCGGTAAGATACCTGGCGTCTCGCAGCTTTAGCACATCTTCTTCTGTGACAGAGGAAGACATCCATCGGCCGTGCTGGTCGGAGCCGGACATCGTCGAAAGTCCGAAGCGCCTGAATCTGAAGCTTTGGGTGTTGGAACTTCGGCGTGAGGCAAACTCGATGGAGGGTGTAAAAAGAAGAGGGCCTTGGTATCATTATAAAGAGGTTGAATACCAAGAGCCCACCCCGTGGTCGATTAGGACTCGCCTTTGATAGAGGAGGCGTGCCAACGGGCACGGTTGGGTTACCCACATTCGTATTGATGAATCCCGGAATAAGGGGGGCACGATCTATGCTTTGATAAGGCGTACCAGGGAAACCGCCTCGCTAAACACGCTGAGGTGGAGCAGTAAAAAACGATTCATATAAAGTCTTGGCCGTGGTGTGATGTCACACCGCGGAATACGTCAGCAGATCTGTGCAAAAATTATTCTCTCTACGGTGTTATGTGGAACTTGTTTTGCAGAGCCGGACACTATCCTGGTGTTCATAATCTTCTATAAATTATTCGGAGGAAGAACCCGCCTTGCAATGTCAAGACAATATGCGTGCGGACTCGTCGTCATTGAAGCCTGGTTCAGGGCTACCGAGGAGTTCCGGACTAGGGGGTGTCCGGATAGCCGAACTATCATCATCGGCCGGACTGCAAGACTATGAAGATACAAGATTGAAGACCTCGTCCCGTGTCCGGAGGGGACTTTCCTTGGCGTGGAAGGCAAGCTTGGCGATACGGATATGTAGATCTCCTACCATTGTAACCGACTCAGGTAACCCTAACCCTATCCGGTGTCTATATAAACCGGAGGGTTTTAGTCCGTAGAGATCGAACAACAATCATACCATAGGCTAGCTTCTAGGGTTTAGCCTCTTTGATCTCGTGGTAGATCCACTCTTGTAACACACATCATCAATATTAATCAAGCGGTGACGTAGGGTTTTACCTCCATCAAGAGGGCCCGAACCTGGGTAAAACATCGTGTCCCTTGTCTCCTGTTACCATCCGCCTAGACGCACAGTTCGGGACCCCCTACCCGAGATCCGCCGGTTTTGACACCGACACCAACCCTTTCAACAGGGGACAAGTGAACCACGTTAACGTGGAGGAGGTTGAAGCTCAGCCAGATGCAGTAATAGGTAAGTTTTTGGTTAAGTCATTTACTGCAGTCGTACTTTTTGACACCGGTGCATCACATTCATACATATCAAGGGGATTTGTGGATAAGTATAAGTTTCCCACTAGAGTTCTTAAGACACCCATGCTAGTAACCTCACCCGGAGCAGAGTATATGGCAAGCCATGGATGTTTTCAGATGCCATTGACCATATGTAGGCATGTTTTTCCCTCAGATCTGATAATATTGGAGTCGCAAGGTTTGGATGTGATACTGGTATGGATTGGCTATCGATGTATGGAGGGAACATTGATTGCGCCAGTAAGACAATTTTGCTTACCACCCCAGAAGGAAGAAGGATCAAGTATGTATCCCGGCCATTTTCGAATAGGACGCAAGTAAATTTCTTATCTGGAGTTGTACAGGAGGAAGTACCAGTGGTGAAGGAATTTCTGGATGTATTTCCAGAAGAGTTGCCAGGCATGCCACCGGATAGAGACATTGAGTTTTTGATTAAACTTTTGCCAGGAACAGGGCCAATATCTAAGAGACCGTACAGAATGCCCGCAAAGGATTTGGAAGAAATTAAGAAGCAGATTTAAGGAGTTACTGATAAAGGTTATATTCGCCCAAGTTCGTCACCTTGGGGATCACCGGTACTCCTAGTGGAGAAGAAGGATGGATCGTTAAGGATGGTTGTTGATTATCGAGGACTGAATGAGGTGACGATCAAGAATAAGTACCCACTGTCGATGATCAATGATTTGTTTGACCAGCTGCAAGGAGCTAAGGTGTTTTCCAAGATCGATCTACGATCAGGGTACCACCAGCTGAAGATTCGAGAGCAGGATATACCTAAGACAACTTTTACCACAAGGTACAGGCTATATGAGTATACCGTTATGTCATTTGGCCTGACTAACGCACCTGCCTATTTTATGAACATGATGAACAAGGTGTTTATGGAGTTTTTGGATAATTTCATCGTGGTGTTCATTGATGATATTCTGGTCTACTCGAAGAATGAAGAAGAACATAGGGAGCACTTGCGTTTGGTACTTGGGAAGCTAAGAGAACATCAGTTATACGCCAAGTTTAGAAAGTGTGAGTTTTGGCTGAAGGAAGTTGGATTTCTTGGACATGTTATATACGGAGAAGGAATAGCGCTAGACCCCACCAAGGTTGTCACTGTGACAAATCGGGAGTCACCCATGACAGTTGGAGAGATCCGGAGTTTTCTTGGACTCGCAGGATACTACCGGAGGTTCATTGAGAATTTCTCAAAGATTGCAAAGCCTATGACGGAGTTGTTGAAGAAGGACACCAAGTTCAACTGGACTGAGGAATGTGAAGCCAGTTTTCAGGAGTTAAAGAAACGCTTGGTTACATCACCTGTGTTGATTCTGCCAGATCAACGCAAAGATTATGAAGTATACTGCGATGCTTCAGGTCGAGGACTTGGAGCCGTACTTATGCAGGAGGGAAGAGTTGTTTCATATGCCTCACGATAGCTTAAACCCCATGAGTTAAACTATTCTACGCATGATTTTGAGTTAGCAGCCGCAGTGCATGCGTTGAAGACATGGAGACATTTTCTCATCGGAAACCATTGTGAGGTATACACGGATCACAAGAGTTTGAAGTATATCTTCACGCAGAAGGAGCTGAATCTCAGGCAGAGGATATGGTTAGAGCTCATTAAGGATTATGATATGAGATTGCATTATCATCCAGGAAAGGCTAACATAGTAGTCGATGCATTGAGCCGCAAGAGTCATGTAAATACCCTCATGACCGGAGCGTTACCCAAGGAGTTAGCAGAAGACCTTCGCGAGCTATGTTTGAAGATAGTTCCGAGAGGTTATGTAGCAGCTTTGGAGATTCAGTCTACTTTGATGGATAAGATCAGAGAAGCTCAGAAGACGGACAAGGAGATTGCCGAGATAAAGGAAAGGATGAGCAAAGGAAAGGCTAAAGGATTTCGTGAGGATGAGCACGATATCTTATGGTTTGAGGACCGCGTATATGTGCCCAATGATCAGGAGATCAGGAAGTTGATTTTGCAAGAGGCCCATGATTCGCCATATTTGATTCACCCAGGTAATACCAAGATGTATCTGGATTTGAAGGACAGTTTCTGGTGGACAGGAATGAAGAAGGATATTGCAGAGTATGTACCAGTTTGTGATGTATGTCAGAGAGTGAAGGCAGAACATCAGAAGCCAGCCGGATTGCTACAACCCTTGCCGATACCCGAATGGAAGTGGGATAAACTAGGCATGGATTTTATCACGTGATTACCCAGGACTCGTTCAGGCTATGACTTGATATGGGTTGTAGTCGATCGTTTGAAAAAAGTAGCTCATTTCATCCCAGTAAAGACCACTTACACCAGTGCTAAGTTGGCAAAGATATACATGACCAGGATCGTATGTCTGCATGGAGTTCCGAGGACCATTGTATCAGATAGAGGAACCCAGTTTACTTCAAAGTTTTGGAATCAGCTGCATGAAACTTTGGGAACCAGACTAGAGTTCAGTACAACTTTTCACCCACAGACGGATGGACAGACTGAAAGAGTAAATCAGATTCTGGAGGACATGTTGAGAGCTTGTGCGCTAGACTATGGATCTAGTTGGGACGATAATTTGCCTTATGCAGAGTTCTCTTATAACAATAGTTATCAAGCCAGTCTGAAGATGGCCCCCTTCGAAGCCCTGTACGGAAGGAGGTGCAGAACACCGTTGTTGTGGGACGAAGTTGGAGACCGACAGTTGTTTGGACCAGATTTGATTAAAGAGTCTGAAGAGAAGGTTAAGCTGATTCGCGATAGACTCAAGGTAGCCCATTCCAGGCAGAAGAGTTATGCGGATTCTAAACGCAAGGAGACAGTTTACGAAGTTGGAGACAGAGTGTATCTTCGTGTATCCCCACTTCGAGGAGTGGAGCGCTTTGGAGTTAAGGGAAGTTAGCGCCACGTTTTGTGGGACCATACAGAGTTTTGGAACGTATGGGAGAAGTTGCTTACAAGTTGGAATTGCCCGAAGGATTGTTCGGAGTTCACGATGTGTTCCACGTTTCTCAGTTGAAGAAGTGCCACGCGGAGATGGCTGATATTCCTCTGAGAGATACTGGTTACCGGAAGTGATCTGATTGGATAGCGATTTGACGTACGAGGAGAAACCAGTCAAGATACTCGAGTTTGCCAGCCGAGTTACGCGCAACAAGGTTATCAAGTTTTGCAAGGTCCAGTGGAGTCACCATACCGAAGATGAAGCCATCTGGGAGCGAGAAGAAGACCTACGGAAGGATCACTCTCACCTATTTTCTAGCCAACCCGAATCTCGAGGGCGAGATTCATCTTAAGGGGGGTAGGTTTGTAACATCCCAAATTTTCAATTTGGAATGTTATACATTAGGTCATCTTTGCATATCATATTTTATTGCATTTTGGCTTGATCCTAGAAATTCTACGCAACTCAAGGACCCACAAAGAGAGTTGGGGATTTCGTTATTTTCATATTTGAGTTTTCTCAAATTTTGAAAAGAGGATTATTTGGTTTTGATTATTTTTCCTTCCTAATATTTCTAAAATAAAAATATATGAGAGGAGATAAAATGAATTCTCCAAAATAGATGAAATATTAGAGGAAAATTATTAAAATCAAATAAATGTTTTATTTGGATTTTATTGCAATTTTATTTGCATTAGAAAAATTGCACGCTTTCAAAATTGCATTTTAGGGCCAAGAAAATGTTCATCTTGTTCTAAATATTTTATTAGCCGGAGAAAATTTGTTTTGGCATTTTTAGATTTTTATTTTATTTTCTAGTATTTATTTAAATTTTGGCGAAAATATTTTTAAAAAATCCGTTCGGACCGACCGGGCTGAAGGCCCAGCCGCTCGCCGCCTTGCTCACGCCCGCCGTGGCCGAGCCGGACTCCACCGTAGTCCGGGAGTCTGCTGCCGCGTCGGTGCCCCCTCCCCCAAGCCGACCCCGCCCCCTCACCCAAGCCGACCCCGCCCCCTCCCCCTTGAAATACCGCCCCACCCCGCCGCCACCACCCCGTCCCACCCGCCCGATGACCAGCTGCAGCGGCAACCGCCACTCGCCACTTGTCGCGCCGCCGCCGCTTGGCGCTGCCGCCATCGCAGCTCGCCGCCGCCCGCTCGTGCGCCGCCCTCCGCAGTCACAGCCGACACCACCCAGCTCCGCCGGAGCCCCGAGCCCCGCCGGATCCGACGAGGTAGCCGCCGCTGCCGCCGCCGGTTTTCCTTAGAAAACCGATCCGTTTTTTTTAGAAAACCCTAGTTTGTTTTTTAATAGATCGGTTTTATTTTTTCCGGTTATTTATTTAGCGGACGTTCGTCCGTACGTTTGTTTTAGCGAACGGCGTTCACTCGTTAGCCGCAGACAGCGAAAATTCGTTCGCTAGCTTGTTCATCAGTTTTTTTTCTCGGATTTTTTCCGTGATTATTTTCGATCGCGATTTCTGATCCGATTTTCGTTCTAGGATAACTTTTCGCTCGTTTATCGGAATCACGCGATTCACGCGCCTAGAGTTTCGTCTCGAAACCCTCTTTCTGTTTAACCAACTTAAACAAGTTTTTGCTACTGTAAAATTTGACTTGAGTCCAGATTAGTAAACGAAGCTTGTTTTCTTTTGCCGTTTGAGTTTTGTTGCTTCGTTTGATTTGATTCTTTTTGCAAACTGGAGTTCTTAAGTTGAACTTTCTGGTTAGATCTTTTATTTGAGTTTTACCCGTGCCCTTGCTTGATTGCTTATTGTATGCTTGTTTGTTTGCGATAGAGTACCCGGAGTGTGAAGCGTGCTACTATGAGTCTCTAGGTTTAGCGGATCATCAGCAAGGCAAGTAACACTTTGATCATACCTCTTTACTACCCAGTTTTATTGCATTAGATCAACCCTCAAACAATTGCATGGTTAGGATCTGAATTATATTGTGGGTTTGGGAAGTAGATGAGGTTGTGCCTATTCACTTGTTTATTATCAAACCTTTGGGAGTTCTTCTACGTTTCTTATATTGCCATGCTATGCTCGTAGACGTGGATTGGGTTTGAGAGTATCCATGACAGATGTGAGATTGTTAATTAATGGTTCAACTTAAGGTGGCAACTTTAATACACATCTGGGTGGATTGAGGCACCTGGGGAATTCCAGTGATTGCCTGTATTTTTGGAAATCCCGGGGTGCTGTGTGATTCTCCTATGGACTGCCACCTGTGCTCAAAGGGATCATAAGATTATTCATGCTAGAAACTTACGTGTGTGCATCCACAAGCTATTATGGGCTCTAGCATAGTTGATTAAGTTGTGTGAACTCTTACAGTGGTAGACTAGCATATGTAGGGGATGTAGGTGTACCGGTCTACCCATCGTAAGGTGCTAACGCTTCTGAAAGACTGTGTCTCGGTCATCCGTTTCTAAAACATTATGTAGTGTGAGAAATCCAACATAGGATATCGAGTCTTGTGGGGAAAAGTGCACAAACCTCTGCAGAGTGTACAAACTAATCATGGTTAGCCGTTTCCCCGGTTATGGACATCTTGAGTATCTGGTTCTAGGATTTTCATGTGGATCTCATCACTCTTAATAATAAAACTTGATTGGGTTATTTATAATTTTTAATTGGGATTGAGATGGGGTTTACCATTCTCAATGTTTAACAACCACCATGATAGTTAAATAAAACTTATTCCTTTGCAGTAGGGAAAATTGGCTTTTTGCAAAACATATTTAACCATACAGCCTCCACCAGCCATATATGCATATGGTGATAGCATTATTCTGTTCACTACCCTCTTGTGTTACAGTGCCAGCATATTCCATGTGCTGACCCATTTTCGGGCTGCAACGTATCATGTTGCAGACTTTTCAGACGACGAGTAAGGAGCCTTAGGTCGTGATCTTTCACTCAGTGATGCCGCTGGAGTTGATGGACTCACTTTATCTTCCAAGCCTTCCGCTGTTATCGTGTTAGATGGCCTTAAGCCATATTTATTGTAATAAGTTCTCTTTTGAGACATTCGATGTAATAAGTGTGTGATTGCTACTCTGTTATAAATCCTTCAAGTACTGTGTGTGTCAGCATTACCGATCCAGGGATGACACTTATGGACAGAGTTCGGACTGTTTGAGGTCTGGTCGCTACAACATCTGGAGTATTAAGTTCAAAAGAACAGAGTAACGCTTTAAGTAAGATGACTTGATGTAGAGGGATAAACTCATGCAATATGATAAATACCCCATCTTGTTATCCTCGATGGCAACAATACAATACGTGCCTTGCTGCCCCTGCTGTCACTGGGAAAGGACACTACAAGATGGAACCCAAAGCTAAGCACTTCTCCCATTGCAAGAAAGATCAATCTAGTAGGCCAAACCAAACTGATAATTCGAAGAGACTTGCAAAGATAACCAATCATACATAAAAGAATTCGGAGAAGATTCAAATATTGTTCATAGATAAACTTGATCATAAACCCACAATTCATCGGTCTCAACAAACACACCGCAAAATAAGATTACATCGAATAGATCTTCACGAGAATTGTGGAGAGCTTCGTATTGAGATACAAAGAGAGAAAAGAAGCCATCTAGCTAATAACTATGGACCCGAAGGTCTGAGGTAAACTACTCACACATCATTGGAGAGGCTATGGTGTTGATGTAGAAGCCCTCCGTAATCAATGCCCCCTCCGGCGGAGCTCCGGAAAAAGCCCCAAGATGGGATCTCACGAGTACAGAAGGTTGCGGCGGTGGAAGTAGGTTTTTGGCTCCGTATCTGGTAGTTTGGGGGTACGTAGGTATATATAGGAGGAAGAAGTACGTCGGTGGAGCAACATGGGCTCCACGAGGGTGGAGGGCGCGCCCAGGGGGGTAGGCGCGCCCCCCTATCTCGTGCCCTCCTGATTGCTTTCTTGACGTAGGGTCCAAGTCCTCTGGATCACGTTTGTTCCAAAAATCTCGTTCCCGAAGGTTTCATTCCGTTTGGACTCCGTTTGATATTCCTTTTCTGCGAAACTCAAATAGGCAAAAACAACAATTTCGGGCTGGGCCTCTGGTTAATATGTTAGTCCCAAAAATAATATAAAAGTGTATAATAAATCCCATTAAACATCCAAAACAGAATATAATATAGCATGGAACAATAAAAATTATAGATACGTTGGAGACGTATCAAGCATCCCCAAGCTTAATTCCTGCTCGTCCTCGAGTAGGTAAATGATAAAAACAGAATTTTTGATGTGGAATGCTACTTAGCATAATTTCAATGCAATTCTTCTTATTGTGGCACGAATGTTCAGATTTGATATGATTCAAGATAAAAGTTTAATGTTGACATAAAAGCAATAATACTTCAAGCATGCTAATCAAGCAATTATGTCTTATCAAAATAACATAGCCAAAGCAAGTTATCCCTACAAAATCATATAGTCTGGCTATGCTCCATCTTCCCCACACAAAATATTTATATGATGTACAACCCTGGTTTTAGCCAAGCAATTGGTTCATACTTTTTAACGCGCTGATACGTCTCCGTCGTATCTACTTTTTCCAAACACTTTTGCCCTTGTTTTGGACTCTAACTTGCATGATTTGAATGGAACTAACCTGGACTGACGTTGTTTTCGGCAGAATTGCCATGATGTTGTTTTATGTGCAGAAAACAAAAGTTCTCGGAATGACCTAAAACTCCACAGAACATCTAGTTAAAAATAATAAAAAATCCTTGCCAAAGATGAAGACCAGGGGGCCCACACCCTGTCCACGAGGGTGGGGGCGCGCCCCCTACCTCGTGGGCCCCCTGGAGCTCCTCCGACGCCAACTCCAACTCTATATATTTGCTTTCGGGGAGAAAAATCAGGGAGAAGAAATCATCGCGTTTTACGATACGGAGCCGCCGCCAAGCCCTAAAACCTCTCGGGAGGGCTGATCTGGAGTCCGTTCGGGGCTCCGGAGAGTGGGATTCGTCGCCGTCGTCATCATCAACCATCCTCCATCACCAATTTCAAGATGCTCACTGCCGTGCGTGAGTAATTCCATCATAGGCTTGCTGGACGGTGATGGGTTGGATGAGATTTATCATTTAATCGAGTTAGTTTTGTTAGGGTTTGATCCCTAGTATCCACTATGTTCTGAGATTGATGTTGCTATGACTGTGATATGCTTAATGCTTGTCACTAGGGCCCGAAAGTGCCATGATTTCAGATCTGAACCTATTATGTTTTCATGAATATATGTGAGTTCTTGATCCTATCTTGCAAGTCTATAGTAACCTACTATGTGTTATGATCCGCAACCTCAAGTGACAATAATCGGGACCACTCCGGTGATGACCGTAGTTTGAGGAGTTCATGTATTCACTATGTGCTAATGCTTTGTGCCGGTTCTCTATTAAAAGGAGGCCTTAACATCCCTTAGTTTCCATTAGGACCTCAACAGAACGGGATGGTAGGACAAAAGATGTCATGCAAGTTCTTTTCCATTATCACGTTTGACTATATTCTGATTCATGCTTACATCACATTGATGAATTGTAGCTATTTCTGTGTCACCATATTTTATGAATGTTTCATTATGAACCGCATCAGTCATAATTATCCATCACCGATCCAATGCCTACGAGTTTTCCATATACTGGTTTACGCTTATTTACTTTCCCGTTGCTACTGTTACAATCACTACAAAACACAAAAAATATTACTTTTGCTTTCATTACTCTTTTGTTATCGTTTCCACTACTATCATATTACTTTGCTACTAAATACCTTGCTGCAAATATTAAGTTATCCAGGTGTGGCAGAATTGACAACTTAGTTGCTAATACTTGAGAATATTCTTTGGCTCCCCTTGTGTCGAATCAATAAATTTGGGTTGAGTACTTTACCCTCGAAAGCTGTTGTGATCCCCTACACTTGTGGGTTATCAAGACTAATTCCTGGCGCCGTTGCCGGGGAGCATAGCTCTATTCTTTGAGTTACTTGGGATTTATATCTGCCGGTCACTATGAAGAACTTGAAAGATGCTAAGACAACAATTTATCCCTCAACTTCGAGGGGAGGTAAGGAACTGTCATCTAGCTCTGCACTTGATTCACCTTCTGTTTTGAGTAAGCTCGCGACACCTAAACCTCGCTTACGCTATTAGATTACGATATGTCGCATGTTATTGATGATGCCACTTCTACTATGCATGATACTTATGATGAAACTACTTCTATGCTTGATACTCTGCCACTTAGTGAATTTCTTGATGAACAAATTGCTCAGGCTAGAGAGAAAGAAATTATTGAAACTGATCATGTTGATGAAATTGATGATGAAAACATGCCTGTTATTCCTGAGGGTTATATTTTTGATAAAGAAGCTTCTGCTGCTATTTTAGCTTGCAAAGATAACGATGAGCTTAGAAGGTTATTAGCTAAATGGAATAAGCAATCTCTTAATGATAGAATGAGGCCCGACCCTGCTTTTGCTACTTCACCTATTTGTGTTGCTAATAAGGATTATTAATTCTCTGTTGATCCTGATATAATTACTTTGGTTGAATCTGATCCTTTTCATGGCTATGAATCTGAAACTGTTGTGGCACATCTTACTAAATTAAATGATATAGCCACCCTATTCACTAATGATGAGAGATCTCGTTACTTTTATATCCTTAAAATATTTCCGTTCTCATTAAAGGGTGATGCTAAGATATGGTTTTCTCTTGATCCTGGTTGTGTGCGTAGTCCCGGGATATGATTTATTACTTCTCCGCTAAATATTTCCTGCTCATAAGAAACAAGCTGCCTTGAGGGAAATATACAACTTTGTGCAAATTGAAGAAGAGAGTCTCCCACAAGCTTGGGGAGGCTTCTCAAGTTACTTAATGCTTTGCTGATCATCCTCTTAAGAAAAATGAAATACTTGATATCTTTTATAATGGACTAACCGATGCTTCCAGAGATTACCTGGATAGTTGTGCTGGTTCTCTTTTCACGGAAAGAACACCGGATGAGGCTGAAATCCTATTGAATAATATGCTGACAAATGAAAATAATTGGGCACCTCCCGAGCCAGCTCCTTCTCCAATTCCTGAGCCCATTCCTAAACCAACTCTGAAGAAGAGAGGTGTTCTATTTCTCAGTCCTGAAGATATGCAAGAGGCAAAGAAATCTATGAAAGAAAAAGCTATTAAAGCTGAAGATGTTAAGAATTTACCTCCTATTGAAGAAATACATGGTCTTAATTTACCGCTTTGTTGAAGAAACACATGATCTTAATCCATTACCTATTGAAGAACTTCCAGGTCTTGATAACCCGACACACGTAGTAAAGGTAAATTCTCTCTACAGATATGATAAAGCTGAAGTCCCTCCTACTACAATTGCTAGTCAGTGCTTGGATGAGTTTGATAACTTTATGTTTAAGCAAGAAGACTTCAATGCTTATTTTGGTAGACAATTAAAACAAAATTCTTATATGATTAAACACTTGGGTGATTATATGGCTAATGTTAGAGGTGAACTTAAACTCATTACTAAACATGCTTCTATGGTTACCACTCAAGTAGAACAAGTACTCAAGGCTCAAAATGATTTGCTCAATGAAATGAATAGTAAGAAAAATGATTATGCTGTTAGAGCGGCTTCTAGAACTGGTAGAATGACTCAGGAACCTTTGTATCCTGAAGGCCACCCTAAGAGAATTGAGCAAGATTCTCAGAGAAATAATATTGATGCTCCTAGTTCGCGTAAAAGGAAGAAAAAGAAAAATGATAGGATTTTGCAAACTTCTAGTGAACCTATTGCTGAACCACCTGAGAATCCAAATGATATATCTATTTCTGATGCTGAAACACAATCTGGTAATGAACATGAACCTAATGAAAATGTTAATGATGATGCTCAACCTAATAATGATAATGATGTAGAAATTGAACCTGCTGTTGATCTTGATAACCCACAATCAAAGAATCAATGTTATGATAAGAGAGAATTTGTTGCTAGGAAACATGGTAAAGAAAGAGAACCATGGGTTCAGAAACCCATGCCTTTTCCTCCCAAACCATCCAAGAAAAAGGATGATGAGGATTTTGAGCTTTGCTTTGAAATGATTAGACCTATCTTTTATGCGTGTCACGATTAACTGATATGCTCAAAATGAATCCTAATGCTAAGTATATGAAAGATATAGTTACAAATAAGAGAAAGATACCGCAAGCTGAAATTTCCACCATGCTTGCTGATTATACTTTTAAGGGTGGAATACCAAAGAAACTTGGAGATCCAGGAGTACCTACTATACCATGCTCCATTAAAAGAAACTATGTTAAAACTGCCTTATGTTATATTGGAGCCGGTGTTAGTGGTATGCCTCTCTCTTTATATCGTAGACTTGACTTGAATAAGTTGACACCTACTGAAATATCTTTGCAAATGGCTGATAAATCAACTGCTATACTTGTTGGTATTTGTGAGAATGTGCCTGTTGTGGTTGCGAACATTACTATTTTAACGAACTTTGTTATTCTTGATATTCCCGAGGACGATAGTATGTCTATTATTCTTGGAAGACCTTTCCTGAATACTGCAGGGGCTGTTATTGATTGCAACAAAGGCAATGTCACTTTTCATGTTAATGGTAATGAGCATACGGTACACTTTCTGAGGAAACAACCTCAAGCTCATAGTATCAACTCTATTGGAAAAATTCCATCGATTATATTTGGAGGTTTTGAATTTCCTCTTCCTACTATCAAGAAGAAATATGATATACTTATTATTGGGGATGTGCATATCCCCGTTAAGGTAACATAGTGCTATTTGAAGCTTCTCCGGTTTCATGTTATTTGGAATGAGTTTATTAAAAAGACCTGATCAACCTTGTTAGTGGATTCCTTTTGATGAGCATGAGATGGATGGAACTAGAAGCACAACCTTTTGTACCCTCTTTCTACTTCCTGTTATTTAGTCAAAATAAAGTAAAATAGTATTTTTCTGTTTGTTTCCTGATTTATCTGTGCAATATAAAAATACCCCGAAAATAAAAGTCCTCCAAATGCCATGCCAATTTAATATGATTTTTTCGGGAATATTTGAGGATTTATGGTACTGAAAACACTGCGGGGGGAGCTGCCACCTGGCCATGAGGGTGGAGGGCGCGCCCTACCCCCTGTGGCGCCTCGCCTCGTGGGCCCACGGTGGCCCTCCTCCACTTATTCCTGCACCCATCCACTTCTTCTTCCTCCCACAAACACGAATATCCAACTCAAGCACGAGTTCTAGCTCACTTTGCTGTGATTTTCGATCTACTTTCTCAAAGCACCTCTCACAAAACTGCTTGGGGAGATTGTTCCTTGGTATGTGACTCCTCCATTGGTCCAATTAGTTTTTGTTCTAGTTCTTTATTCATTGCAAATTTGTGCTGCATAGGTGACCATGTTCTTGAGCTTGCATGACAAACTTATATGGTTCCAAGTAGTTCTAATGCATGATATACCCTCTAGGCACTTGTAGGAGTAGTTGCTATCAATTTTATTGAGCTTGGTTCACTTTTGTTTGAAGTTACTAAAAATTTCAGAATATTTCAGAAAATAATGAAGAGACTTTTGAGGGGCTCATCGAGTCAAGTTGAAGGAAAAGCAAAATGAAGAAGCACGAGAGGCCCAAATATAATTTGCCTCGCATCATGGAGGTCCGGCTGTGTGAATGGCTTTCCGATGACTTCTTGAGACAAGCCGGGATTTATGAGGATTTTTATTCATTGACTGAGAATGCTGGCCTCACCGACTTCCTCCGCGACCAACGTCATCAGTATCTCTTACTCACTAATACTTTTGTGCAAAACTTCTACTATTATCCTAAGGAATCACCTCCTTCAGTAGAGTTTCATTTATATGGCGTTGTTAAGAAAATGCCACTAGATGAATTTTGCGAGGTTTGCAAAATACTCTTCGAGGGTACCCTAGATGAACCACATCGTAAGGATGTGGAAGAATTTATTAACACCATCACTGTGGCGGAAACCAGGAAGGTTTCCGATGCAAGAATCACTAGCATACATTTTCCTGTTTACGCTACTTTGCCTTATTTGCTAGTCGTTGCTTGATTGGTCATGAAGCTGTGGAAACCTTAGTGTTCTGATATTATCATTTTGTTCCATGGTTTATACCGCGATAACACTGTTAGTATGGGCGGAATTATTGCTAAATGGTTAAGTTTGAACCGTACTAAAGGCCCCATCTTTGGAGGTATTTATGCTTCGCGCCTAGCTACACATTTTAACATACCCATTAGGCTTTATGAGAAAAAAGAAAAATTGCTGCCGAGTGCTTATTTAGATTATAAGAGTATGCTAGCGCATGATTTTATTGTTAAGGGCGGGGAAGGGGAGCTTTCCCGTGTAAATATTTTTTATTTCTTTTCTTTTCTTTGGGGGTCGATAGGAGAAGACCATAATTAAATTGTTGAAATGGCTCTTATATGCATTATTGTTGATTTAACCGAGAGCCCATATTGCCTTGTTTTCTCCTGCTTATTGAATGCTCGCAGATTCCAGCTTAGTACAATGCACGTACACTCTTATTTTTATTCACATCGTTCGGTCGTGCAAGTGAAAGGCAATAATGACGATATATGATGAATTGATTGGGATATGCGAAGCTGGTATGAACTCGACCTCTCTTGTTTTTGTAAATACAACGAGTTCATTGTTCTTGATTCAGCTTATTATGAATAAACATGTTTGTAACGACAATTATAGATCATAGTTGCTTATGCCATGCTTGACTAGCTATGAGTTATAATGGTTTACCTTGCGTGCCAACATGCTATTAAATAGGTTGTGATGTGGTATGATGGGGTGGTATCCTCCTTTGAATGATTTAAGTGACTTGACTTGGCACATGTTCACACATGTAGTTGAAACAAATCAACATAGCCTTCACGATATTTATGTTCATGGTGGATTATATCCTACTCATGCTTGCATCCAATGTTTATTAATTTTAATGCATGTTCATGGCTCTTGTCGCTCTCTAGTTGGTCGCTTCCCAGTCTTTTGCTAGCCTTCACTTGTACTAAGCGGGAATACTGCTTGTGCATTCAATCTCCTTAAACACCAGAGTTATTCCATATGAGTCCACTATACCTTCCTATATGCGGTATTTACCTGCCGTTCCAAGTAAATTTGTATGTGCCAAACTCTAAACCTTCAAATAAACATTCTGTTTTGTATGCTCGAATAGCTCATGTATCAACCAGGGCTGCCCTTATCTTCCATATTAGGCGGGTTATTCTCAAGAGGAGTGGACTTCGCTCCTCATTCACGAGAAAATGGCTCGTCTCCGGGATGCCCAGTCCCATGCTTTATGCAAACTAAATCAAAATTAATTGCAAACAAAACTCCCCCTGGGACTGTTGCTAGTTGGAGACACTCGTTGTTTCGAGCAAGTCATGGATTGATGCTTGTTGGTGGAGGGGGAGTATAAACTTTACCATTCTGTTTGGGAACTGCCTATAATGTGTGTAGCATGGAAGATATCGCCATCTCTTAGTTGCTATGTTGACAATGAAAGTATGCCGCTCAAAATATTATTTATCTCTATTTCAAAACCGAGCTCTGGCACCTCTACAAATCCCTGCTTCCCTCTGCGAAGGGCTTATCTATTTACTTTCATGTTGAGTCATCACCCTCTTATTAAAAGCACTAGCTGGAGAGCGCAACAGTCATTTGCATCCATTATTATTAATTCATATTGGGTATGACTATGATTGGATCTCTTTTACCATGAATTACAATGTCTAGTCAGTCCTTGATCTTTAAAATTGCTCTGCATTTATGTTTTGGCGGTCTCAGAAAGGGCTAGCGAGATACCATCTTGTTATATCATATTATGATTGTTTTGAGAAAGTGTTGTCATCCGAGATTTATTATTATGACTCACTAGTTGATTATGCCATTGATATGAGTAAACATGAGACATGAGAATTATTGCAAATGTGGTTAGTTATAATCTTTGCTGAAAACCTGAATGCTGACTTTACATATTTACAACAACAAGAGCAAACAGAGTTTGTAGAAGTTTTTCTTTTTCTCTTTCAGTTTGTCAACTGAATTGCTTGAGGACAAGCAAAGGTTTAAGCTTGGGGGAGTTGATACGTCTCCATCGTATCTACTTTTCCAAACACTTTTGCCCTTGTTTTGGACTCTAACTTGCATGATTTGAATGGAACTAACCCGGACTGACGCTGTTTTCAGCAGAATTACCATGATGTTGTTTTATGTGCAGAAAAAAAAAACTCTCGGAATGACCTGAAACTCCACGGAACATCTAGTTAAAAATAATAAAAAATCCTTGCCAAAGATGAAGACCAGGGGGCCACACCCTGTCCACGAGGGTGGGGGGCGCCCCCCCTAGGGCGCGCCCCCTACCTCGTGGGCCTGGAGCTCCTCCGACGCCAAATCCAACTCTATATATTTTCTTTCAGGGAGAAAAAAATCAGGGAGAAGAAATCATCGCGTTTTACGATACAGAGCCGCCGCCAAGCCCTAAAACCTCTCGGGAGGGCTGATCTGGAGTCCGTTCGGGGCTCCGGAGAGGGGATTCGTTGCCGTCGTCATCATCAACCATCCTCCATCACCAATTTCATGATGCTCACCGTCGATGCGTGAGTAATTCCATCGTGAGGCTTGCTGGACGGTGATGGGTTGGATGAGATTTATCATGTAATCGAGTTAGTTTTGTTAGGGTTTGATCCTAGTATCCACTATGTTACGAGATTGATGTTGCTATGACTTTGCTATGCTTAATGCTTGTCACTAGGGCCCGAGTGCCATGATTTCAGATCTGAACCTATTATGTTTTCATGAATATATGTGAGTTCTTGATCCTATCTTGCAAGTCTATAGTCACCTACTATGTGTTATGATCCGGCAACCCGAAGTGACAATAATCGGGACCACTCCGGTGATGACCGTAGTTTGATGAGTTCATTTAATCACTATGTTCTAATGCTTTGTTCCGGTTATCTATTAAAAGGAGGCCTTAATAACTCTTATTTTCCATTAGGACCCGCTGCCACGGGAGGGTAGGACAAAAGATGTCATGCAAGTTCTTTTCCATAAGCACGTATGACTATATTCGGAATACATGCCTACATTACATTGATGAATTGGAGCTAGTTCTGTGTCACCCTATGTTATGACTGTTACATGATGAACCGCATCCGGCATAATTTTCCATCACCGATCCAATGCCTACGAGTTTTCCATATACTGGTTTACGCTTATTTACCTTCCCATTGCTACTATTACAATCACTACAAAACACCAAAAATATCACTTTTGCTTTCATTACTCTTTTGTTACCGTTACCACTACTATCATATTACTTTGCTACTAAATACCTTGCTGCAGATATTAAGTTATCCAGGTATGGCTGAATTGACAACTCAGTTGCTAATACTTGAGAATATTCTTTGGCTCCCCTTGTGTCGAATCAATAAATTTGGGTTGAATACTTTACCCTCGAAAGCTGTTGCGATCTCCTACACTTGTGGGTTATCACGCGCTTCAACATTCTCAACTCTTACGCAATACATGAGCGCAAGCGATGGATATAGCACTATGGTGGAATAAGGTATAATGATAGGGGTTTTGTGGGAAGACAAAAAAAGGAGAAAGTCTCACATCAACGAGGCTAATCAACGGGCTATGGAGGTGCCCATCAATTGATGTTAATGCAAGGAGTAGGGATTGCCATGCAACGGATGCACCTAGAGCTATAAGTGTATGAAAGCTCAAACAAAAGAAACTAAGTGGGTGTGCATCCAACTTGCTTGCTCACGAAGACCTCGGGCATTTGAGGAAGCCCATCATTGGAATATGCAAGCCAAGTTCTATAATGAAATTTACCACTAGTATATGAAAGTGACAAAATGAAGACTCTCTATCATGAAGATCACAGTGCTACCTTGAAGCACAAGCGTGGTAAAAGGATAGTAACACTGTCCCTTCTCTCTTTTTCTCTCATTTTTTATTTGGGCCTTTTATCTTTTTTATGGCCTTTTTTTATTTAGTCCGAAGTCTCATCCCGACTTGTGGGGGAATCATAGTCTCCATCATCCTTTCCTCACTTGGGACAATGCTCTAATAATGATGATCATCACACTTTTATTTACTTACAACTCATGAATTACAACTCAATACTTAGAACAAAATATGACTCTATGTGGATGCCTCCGTGATGTGCAGGATATGCAATGGATCAAGAGCGACATGTATGAAAGAATTGTGAATGGTGGCTTTGCCACAAATACAATGTCAACTACATGATCATGCAAAGCAATATGACAATGATGGATCATGTTATGATAAATGAAACGGTGGAAAGTTGCATGGCTATATATCTCGGAATGGCTATGGGAATGCCATAATAGGTAGGTATGGTGGCTGTTTTGAGGAAGATATAAGGAGGTTTATGTGTGATAGAGCGTATCATATCACGGGGTTTGGATGCACCGTGAAGTTTGCACCAACTCTCAAGGTGAGAAAGGGCAATGCAGTACATCAAGAGGCTAGAAAATTGTTGGAAGGTAAGTGTGCATATAATCCATGGACTCACATTAGTCATAAAGAACTCATATACTTATTGAAAAAATTTATTAGCCCTCGAAGCAAAGTACTACTATGCATGCTCCTAGGGGAAGGGTTCGTAGGAGTTAACCATCGCGCGATCCCAACCGCCACACAAAGGATGACAATCAATAAATACCTCATGCTCCGACTTCGTTACATAACGGTTCACCATACGTGCATGCTACAGGAATCACGAACTCCAACATAAGTATTTTTCAATTTCACAATTACTCAACTAGCACAACTATGATATTACCACCTTTATATCTCAAAACAATTATCAAGCATCAAATTCTCAAGATATTATAATTAAAGCAAATTGCCATGCTATTTTAATATTCTCAAAATAATATAAGTGAAGCATGAGAGATCAATAGTTTCTATAAAACGAATCCACCGCCGTGCTCTAAAAGATATAAGTGAAGCACTAGAGCAAATCTATATAGCTCAACAAATAAAAGTGAAGCACATAGAGTATTCTAATAAGTTCCAATTTATGTGTGACTCTCTCAAAAGGTGTGTATAGCAAGGATGATTGTGGTAAACTATAAAAAACAAAGAATCAAATAATACAAGATGCTCCAAGCAAAACACATATCATGTGGTGAATAAAAATATAGCTCAAGTAAAGTTACTGATGGAAGTAGACGAAAGAGGGGATGCCTTCCAGGGCATCCCCAAGCTTTGGTTTTTTGGTGTCCTTATATTATCTTGGGGTGCCATGGGCATCCCCAAGCTTAGGCTCTTGCCACTCCTTGTTCCATAATCCATCAAATCTTTCACCCAAAACTTGAAAACTTCACAACACAAAACTTAACAGAAAATCTCGTGAGCTCCGTTAGCGAAAAGAAAACAAAACACCACTTCAAGGTACTGTAATTAACTCATTATTTATTTATATTGGTGTTAAACCTACTGTATTCCAACTTCTCTATGGTTTATAAACTATTTTACTAGCCATAGATTCATCAAAATAAGCAAACAACACACGAAAAACAGAATCTGTCAAAAACAGAACAGTCTGTAGTAATCTGTAACTAACGCAAACTTATGAAACTCCAAATAAATCTACCAAAATAGGAAGACATAGAAAATTTGTTTATTGATCTGCTGCAATTGGAATCAATATTTTATCACGTTCTGGTGATTTTTAACAATTGTTTTCGTGAACAGAAAGTTTCTAGAATTTTCAGCAAGATCAAATAACCATCATCTAAGAAGATCCTATAGGTTAAACTTGGCACAAACAATAACTAAAACATAAAAACAAATCTAACCAGAGGCTAGATCAAATATTTATTACTAAACATAAGCAAAAAGCAAAAAAACTAAAAATAATATTGGGTTGCCTCCCAACAAGCGCTATCGTCTAACGCCCCTAGCTAGGCATAATAGCAAGGATAGATCTAGGTATTGCCATCTTTGGTAGGCAATCCAAAAGTGGCTCTCATAATAGATTCATAAGGTAATTTTATTTTCTTTCTAGGTAAGTGTTCAATGCCTTTCCATAACGGAAATTGAAATCTAATATTTCCTTCCTTCATATCAATAATTGCACCAATCGTTCTAAGGAAAGGTCTACCAAGAATAATAGGACATGAAGGATTGCAATCTATATCAAGAACAATAAAATATATGGGCACATAGTTCCTATTTGCAACAATAAGAACATCATTAATTCTTCCCATAGTTTTCTTAATAGTGGAATCCGCAAGGTGCAAGTTTAAAGAACAATCATCAAAATCACGGAAACCTAGCAAAACACACAAAGTCTTTGGAATCGTGGAAACACTAGCACCCAAATCACACAAAGCATAGCATTCATGATCTTTAATTTTAATTTTAATAGTAGGTTCCCACTCATCATAAAGTTTTCTAGGGATAGAAACTTCCAACTCAAGTTTTTCTTCATAAGATTGCATCAAAGCATCAACGATATGTTTGGTAAAGGCTTTATTTTGACTATAAGCATGTGGAGAATTTAGCACGGATTGTAACAAGGAAATACAATCTATCAAAGAGCAATTATCATAATTAAATTCCTTGAAATCCAAGATAGTGGGTTCATTAATATCTAAAGTTTTAACTTCTTCAATCCCACTTTTACAAATTTTAGCATCAAGATCTAAAGACTCCGATTTTTGGAACGCCTTCTAGGTAAAGATGGCTCATACTCAGTCCCATCATTATCAAGATTAATATTGCAAAACAAAGATTTAATAGGGGACACATCAATAACTTTTAGATCTTCATCTTTATTTTCACCAAAAAAATCCGGCTTAGCAGCCATCTTATTAACTAAGGTGGCCTGCTTATCCGAAACTTCACTATTAACTTCTCTAGATGAGCAATCTAAGATTTCAAACCGTAAAACTCTTTAGACATATCATCGAGCTCTTTATTCATGTAACCCATAAAGATTTTTTGTTCCTTAAGCTCGTTCCTAAAGAAATTATTATGCTCAAATTGTAAAACCGTAAAACTCCTGACGTTGCTTTCGATCTCTTCTAACCTTTTAAGGTGAAGATCACCAGATCTAGGTAGAGCCATGTGATAAGCAAGCAATCCAACACACGAGCAAACAAGAAGCAAGCAAAGAAAAAGAGGCGAACGAAAAAGAGAGGGCGAATAAAACGGCAAGGGTGAAGTGGGGGAGAGGAAAACGAGAGGCAAATGGAAAATAATGTAATGCGGGAGATAAGGATTTGTGATGGGTACTTGGCATGTTGACTTTTGCGTAGACTCCACGGCAACGGCGCCAGAAATGGCTTGTTGTCGGGAGTCAAATCTTGACTTGACTTGGTGTAGGCCTCCCCAGCAACGGCGCCAGAAATCCTTCTTGCTACCTCTTGAGCACTGCGTTGGTTTTTGCTTGAAGAGGAAAGGGTGATGCAGCAAAGTAGCGTAAGTATTTCCCTCAGTTGTTGAGAACCAAGGTATCAATCCAATAGGAGGCCACGCATGAGTCCCTCGCACCTACACAAACAAATAAAATCCTCGCAACCAACGCAATAAAGGGGTTGTCAATCCCTTCACGGTCACTTACGAAAGTGAGATCTGATAGATATGATAAGATAATATTTTTGGTATTTTTATGATAAAGATGCAAAGTAAAATAAAAGGCATTAAAAATAGCTAAGTGTTGGAAGATTTATATGATGAAAAATAGACCCGGGGGCCATAGGTTTCACTAGTGGCTTCTCTTGAGAGCATAAGTATTACGGTGGGTGAACAAATTACTGTTGAGCAATTGACAGAATTGAGCATAGTTATGAGAATATCTAGGTATGATCATGTATATAGGCATCACATCCGCGACAAGTAGACCGACTCCTGCCTGCATCTACTACTATTACTCCACACATCGACCGCTATCCAGCATGCATCTAGAGTATGAAGTTCAAAAGAACAGAGTAACGCTTTAAGTAAGATGACATGATGTAGAGGGATAAACTCATGCAATATGATATAAACCCCATCTTGTTATCCTCGATGGCAACAATAAAATACGTGCCTTGTTGCCCCTGCTATCACTGGGAAAGGACGCCGCAAGATTGAGCCCAAAGCTAAGCACTTCTCCCATTGCAAGAAAGATCAATCTAGTAGGCCAAACCAAACTGATAATTCGAAGAGACTTGCAAAGATAACCAATCATACATAAAAGAATTCAGAGAAGATTCAAATATTGTTCATAGATAAACTTGATCATAAACCCACAATTCATCGGTCTCAACAAACACACCGCAAAAGAAGATTACATCTAATAGATCTCCACGAGAATCGTGGAGAACTTTGTATTGAGATCCAAAGAGAGAAAAGAAGCCATCTAGCTAATAACTATGGACCCGAAGGTCTGAGGTAAACTACTCACACATCATCGGAGAGGCTATGTTGTTGATGTAGAAGACCTCCATGATCAATGCCCCTCCGTGAACTCAGGAAAAAGGCCCCAAGATGGGATCTCACGAGTCTGAGAAGGTTGCGGCGGTGGAATTAGGTTTTGGCTCCGTGTCTGGTAGTTTGAAGTGCGTAGGTATATATAGGAGGCAGAAGTACGTCGGTGGAGCAACGTGGGCCCCATGAGGGTGGAGGGCGCGCCCAGGGGGGTAGGCGCGCCCCCCTACCTCGTGCCCTCCTGATTGCTTTCTTGAGGTAGGGTCCAAGTCCTCTGGATCACGTTTGTTCTAAAAATCAAGTTCCCGAAGGTTTCATCCCGTTTGGACTCCGTTTGATATTCCTTTTCTGCAAAACTCTGAAATAGGCAAAAAAACAGCAATTCTGGGCTGGGCCTCCAGTTAATAGGTTAGTCCCAAAAGTAATATAAAAGTGTATAATAAAGCCCATTGAACATCCAAAACAGAATATAATATAGCATGGAACAATAAAAAATTATAGATACGTTGGAGACATATCTCACGTGTCTAACGGTCATATTTCAAACACACACGGCAGCTTGACTTGGGCTACAAGTAAAGCTGACTCATCCAGCTCTGGATAAGATTTGCTTTCATTGTCTTCGCTCGAAGACATAGGATTTGGTTGACCATCACTTCAGTCACTCTGACTTTGTTCACTTGGACCCCACTTAACAGTGTGGTGGTTCCTATGACTCAACAAAGAAGAAAAGGAAACTACGAAACAACTATGTCTTCGCACTCCATAGTCTTCATGCGATGTCTTCTCATGTCATAGTCTTCATTGTGAATACCTTCACAGACCACCATTGTCTTCAATGTCTTCACACATTTTTAGGGGTCATCTCCGGTAGGTAAACCGAATCAATGAGGGACTATTATCTGTGTTATCCTGCAATTCTCACAAACACATTAGTCCCTCAACCAAGTTTGTCGTCAATACTCCAAAACCAACTAGGGGTGGCACTAGATGCACTTACAATCTACCCCTTTTTTGGTGATTGATGACAAACTGGTTGAAGTTTTCAACAGGGATAAAAGTATGTGAAATTGTAAGGATTAAGGTATTGTCTTCATAAGTAGCAAAAGGCTCCCCCTGAAGATGTGCATATAAATAGTTTGCGTTTGAATGCAAATGCACATGGCAGGTTTTACTTTGTGGAGATCCTTTTCAACATAAGAAGACAATTCATCATGCATATCAAGATATAACGAAGATAATGACATGCACAATGAAAAATGGACGTTTGTGGAATGACTTCATGCGGAATTTATCATCGCATCATAGAATAGAAGCAAAGTAGCAGACGACCATCAATTTTAAGTGTTACAACCCAAAAGAACCAAATGTATCAAAAACGAGAGTTGTAACCACTTGGCAAAAGATATAGCAACCACCCATATGGACCGCTTGAAGACTATCAACTCATATGCTTCTCCCCATTTTGTTAGTAAGGATCAAAAAGGTTTGAAGACATAGAGCATCTACTTGGTCCCATCAGGAGTAGAGGAAGGAGCAGGGTCGACGTTGGAATTTGGTAGTGCAGAGGGGCCTGGTGCAGTGTCGAGATGTGGCGAAGTCATGGTTTGAGAGGTGGCATCGTCTTCTTCATCAACGACTCTCGCAACAACAGTTGGAGTCGAAGATGAATACCCCGAGTCTTCTAAGGAAGGAGTACGACGCAAGACGACATTTCGGGGAGGCGTGGAATCAAACTTGTAGCGCTCTGTGAAGCCATCTTCGCGAAGATCATCTTCGGAGCTTAGCAATGTCAGACTCTTCCAGGACCTCCTACAGGCTTCATGAGACACGAATGCGTTCTTGGTGGCAAGATTGCGAATGCGATTAACATCCACCAAGAGGCTTTGTATCTGACGCTTTAGCCAGTCATGGTGCCTATCCTGTTGCTGATGTAAGGCCACAAGAAGCTCTCGGTCATTGAGTACACGAGATCGCTTCCGAGGCCTTGGAGCAATGGTGCTTTCAGTGGCTTTAGTGTTTGCATGATGAGGTGCACGTGTATTTCCAGCCAGAGGATAAACAGGAGTGGCAGCATTTGGAACATGAACCCCTTAAATTGGTTGCGTGAAGCTTTGGCAATCGATATTGTGAAGATATATTGGCTCCTTGGCAGGCTCATGGTAGATGGCTTCGACAGACATATCAACCTCAGGCAAGAAGATAAGATGGTTGCATGCAGAGGGCTGATAGTTGATAGAAGAGTGAAGCTTAATTAAGCGCATCACCCATGGAGCATAGAACTTCAAGCCAAATAGATCAATTCCAGATGCAGCAATTGCCTAATGAAGAAATCTTGGGCATTGAAGCTGACGCCATTGAGAATATAGAACACCAATGTCTTCATCGTGCCTTCAAGCTTGGCTGCAGGAGAATGTCCTATAGAGTTCACCTTACAATGTGATAGATGGTACGGGGTAGATACTCGAGGTCTTCGACAAAGAATTCCTTTGGATATTCAGCATCTTGTGGCAGTGGCTTCATCATGCTGAGCATCTGACTCATGTTGGGCTCAGGCTTCTGAAATATGCTCTCCAATGCATTTTGGTGGAGCTGACAACCAGGTTCATAGAGCTCACCTGGAGTGGGCAGGGAAGTAAGATCAATGATATCTTGAGCTTTGGCTTCATGGTGCACATCACCTGTCATCCACTCAAGGACCCAAGTCTTCAGATCCCTGTTGTAGCCACGAATGTGTAGAGTGGCATAGAATTGCAGCAGAAGCTCCTCATTCCAATGCTCTTTGTCAGTCACGAACGGCAGAAGACCGGCATCTCTGAAACAGTCTAGAGCTTCTTCTAAGCAGGGCAGACCAGCAATGGCTTCACAATCCAGACGCATGTGAGGAAAGATTCACCCTTGATTGTATAAGATACAGGAGTAATAACTGCGCTGTTGATAGCTCCAGAAGCGGTCATATGAGACCTTGGCTTCAAGTATGGGTTCTTGGCACTGTCAAAGAATTTGTTGTGTGCCCTGAAGCTGTTTACATTGAATGAGCCTGGCGATGTTGCTGCACCGGGGAATCTTGGCAGTTTGGGTTTTGGTTTCTGGACCTGAGGCCTTTGCTCCACATGGTATTCAAATTGTGGTCCGGGAGCAGTGGGAGGAACCATGATGGGCCACCGAACTGTGACAAGTTCTCCACGATTATAAGCCTGCTCAATTGTGTGAGGCCTTGGTGGTGGAACTGCTGCATCGGTGTGGACTGGGGCTTCAAGTTGCACACTGGCTTGAGGAGCAACATTAGCTTCAGGCGCCACAATGTCTTCAGTTGTGACAATGTCATTGGCTTCAGCAGAGTTGTTTGTGGCCGCCTCAATGTTTTCAACCTCCATTTCAATAACAGGAGGGTCGGGCACTGACTCGTTCTCCTCGAGAACAGCTTCTTGAGTGATAGGGGGTGTGGCAACTCTTTCTTCTTCTCTTGGTTCTTGATTGTCATCGGTTGATGCAGCCGGAATGTCTTCAGCAGCTTTTGCTTCAGACTCAGAGACGTTCGCAGTTGGAGTGGCTTCAGGAAACACTTGACGTGCTACTGAATTGCGTTGCACTTCTCCTTCTGGAACACTCGGCATGGCGACATGTGGCCTAGGGCCTTTGCGAAGCCTGCGGAAAGCGGGCGACGCTTGTGGTGATGGAGTGGTCTGCACCATGTAATTGTCGTCGTCAAGCACCGTAGAGGTGACTGGAGGTGGTGGAGTTCTTGGGGTTTCAGCTTGAATGGGGGAGTCTTGAGGGCGATCGGCCCACGAATCATCCTGGGCAATTGGCGTCAAGGGACGACCAATGCCGATGAGTTTGCTGCTCGTAAGAACAGGCGATGATACCGGTTGGTGCTCGATTTGAGGAAGGACTTCATCATCATCTACATTGTCTTCACGACCAATGTCTTCAGCTGTGATGGGGTCTACAGCTGGAACTTCTTTATCTTCATGAGCCTCTGTGGAAGCAGGCTCGTGTACGACAAGACGACGCTCTTGGTTGGTGGAGGCAAGACGAGCAACTGAGATGGGCTCAACAGCAAGTGGCTCTGTGGCAGCAGCACACTCTTTCCGCGAAGACTTTGTCTTCGGCTTCTTCATTGATGGAGCACCATCAAAGGCATTCTTGTGCTTGTGCTTCTTGGCTTCGGCCTCAGCTGCCCTTGTTCTATTCAGCTCCGAAGCTGCTGAGGGGACCTTAGGCTTCGAGCCTGTCATGCTGGCAGGGAAGACAATGCGAGGTGCTTCCTGCCTTGATGCTTCAGCTTGGGCCACATCAGGCTTCTTTTTCTGTTGGGCAGCCATCTTGGGGTCGATGCCTGGACGCCCAAGAGCCTTGCACTTTTCTGCCTCATTGTGAGCTTGAACACATTTCGCTGCGAAGTATTTCATCCGCTCTCTTGAACCTTTTGCTTCCTCACGTTTCTTATGAAACTCCTCCTTGAGGTCATGCAGCATCTGCTTGAAGCTTTGAACATCAGCCACACTGAGCTTGGCCATGTGCTTCTTAAATTGAGCCTTCTCATAGTCAATTTTGTTCTCCAGCTTGACGATCTTCTGAGCCAGAGCCAGCTCATTAGAAATGGCTCCATGGAAGGTGACGCTGATATCAACTGGCAGCTAAAGATCATCAATGCTGAGGCTGGGGTTGTCAAACCACTCATCGATGAAGTTATTGAGAATATCCACATCAAAGAGGGGCAGATCGTTGAAGATCTCTGCCTCTTGCTTGCTCTTTATCAGTAGCTCAAGAGCATCATCACCAAGATCTTCGTCACTTGACAAATCGATGGTTTCATCTTCGTTCTGCAGAACGGCAGCTGGAGTTAGGTCATGCCCAGAAATCTTCATGGGCTTCTTCTTCTTGGGCTTCTCCATCTTCTTGGATACACGAGAAAGATCTTCGGACTGCGCATTGGGAGGTGCAGTGACCAATGGCTTTGCACGTGAAGCTTTTGGTGTGGCAGGGGGCTTTGAAGCCTTTGATTTCTTCTGCTTCTGTGGCTTAGGTGGAGCTGGCGCTTCATCAGAATTAGCGTCATTGGCTGAGTGCTCCACGGCTTCCCCCTGAATAGCAATGTGAGTGAGAAGACCTTCGAGATTGTAGAAGGGGCCGATGACATTTGGTTCAGCATCACGGATGCCATCAGCCCTTGGAGCAGATGGACCAAGGTTGAAGTCAAGTCCTAATGCTTTCTTGTTCTTCACAGCAGAATCCTTGGCAAACTTATAGTTGCGCTTGAAAAGATTGTCATCGCGACACCATAGCAGAGAGGATGGGTCGGCATTCTCGGGCTGTGGTCTGTGGACCATGCAAGGATAGAAGCCTTGAGCAATCGCTTCGGACTTGGACTTGGGTTGAAGATTTTTGTAGAGAATATCTCCCCATGGTCGCTTGATGACATTCTTCTCCGCATACTCAGCAGTCACATATCTGTATAGAAACCATTGTTCCGCCCAATATCTTCGAATCCATTGGATTCGAGTCTTGCGCTGGCCATAGCTCTCTTCAGGGCCTGTCTTGTACAATTCATACAGATCAGGAGGTAAATCCTTAGATGTATCTCCTTGGCGTTGTCTACCACCCTTCGTAGTTGACTTCTCTGTAGCCATTGTATTCAAGCTGAATGGCTTCAAGACTGTGAATGGCTTCCTTTTGCTGGTCAGACAGGAACTGGCTTCAGGAGAATTGATGTGTCGCTGTAAGAATTCTGCAAATGAATGCAGACTATGAGAACCAAGGGATTCTCCCACGGACATGTACAGTGATAAAGCATTAGAGGTGCGAGGAGCAGGGAAGAGGTCATATGCATTCTCGTAAGATTTTGAAGATAAATCGGTTTGAAGACATTGACCTCATAGCGAAGACATTCACTTATTTGATGAGAGTTGGTTCCAGATTTGTACGAATCCAAGAATAAGTACAAGTGAGGAATCTAACTAGTTGTGAAGCATAAGTGAATATACTAGGCAAGATATGAGATACAGAACAAGATAGATCCAGATATGGAAGTTAAGAAACAACTTTTGGGTAAAGTGGATGGATCAGATGGATCAAAAAGGCAGTAAAAGTAAGATTGAGAGGGAGGCCAAAGAACTGTTAGACGAGGTTGAGAGGGAAGCCGAGCAGTTCAATCTCCCGTGCCCTAACTTGGCGGCAGAAGACACATACGGTGGCGGCGGAGAGGACGAGGTCCGTGGACGGCGTGAGGACGGTGTTGGAGAAGTCGCGGCAGCTAAGCGCTTCGTCTCCGGCGTCGACGCGAGCTAGCGAAGGCGCTAGGGTTTGTGCGAGGTGGCGAGGTGGGAGAAGAGATTGTGACCACGGTGAGTCGTGTATATATAAGGAAAGGGGCAGCAAGCGTAATTACGCAGGTGCCCCTGGCGGTTCACATCTGAATGACACGTGGCAAGCATGCAACACATTTGAAGTTGTTCCATGTTCCCACGCACGCCTGGACTGTCGGGTGGTCGTTCCTACTTCTCCGGGTTTCAGGCGATGAGGATATGGCATTAAAACAGATTCAACTTTTGTCTCTTTATCTTCTACTGACAAGGACACAGAGAAGACATTCGATAGTTTCAATAGAATGCATATGATTTGGATAGATAGAATCTGAGGTAGAAGCATAGAAGAGGTTAGGGTCCGATCACATTCACGTAGATCAAAAGATTCAGGCATGAAGACATAGCTATAAGTGAATGTTGTAGAGGACAGAACACAAATACATGTATATATCTGAATAAGACCAAATCAACATTGTGAAGATAAACATGAAGTTAAATCAATGTTGAAGACAAACCTAATGTGAAGACTTTGCAAATGTGACGCCAAACGAAACATTTCAAACAAAGGTTTGGTGGTGGCGTTACCCACCGTATAGGAAGTATTAGACCCAGACACGGCGCACAATTATCGTGGCGCTCTGAAGTCAAATTCTGCGTTAATGTATTCACACTTCGAGTGTATGTCTTCATTGATTGAAGATATACGTTACTTCGTGTGTTGCACATCTAAGTCATCAACATGCATAAGTGTTAGGATGTGTGTCCAATTACAGGACATTTGAGGATTCTAAGATATTTAGCTCACACCGCAACTTGCAAAACCTTTTATCATCCAAGGGCTTTGTGAAGATATCTGCCAATTGCTCTTCAGTGTTGACGTGAATAATATCAATATCTTCCTTCATGACATGGTCTCTAAGAAAGTGATGATGAATTTCAGTGTGCTTTGTCTTCAAGTGCTGAACTGGGTTGTTGGCAATCTTGATGGCGCTTTCATTGTCACAGTAGAGTGGCACATGCTTCAGGTGGATACCATAGTCCTTGAGAGTTTGCTTCATCCACGGTTTGAGTGCAGCAAGATCCAAAGACAATTCAGATTCAGCGGTGGAGAGAGATACGATTACGCTTCTTTGAAGACAAGCAGACAAGTGAGCATCCCGTAAAGTGACATGTGCTGATGTGGACTTGCGATCAACCTTGTCAACCGCATAATCAGCATCTGAGAATCCAACTAGATCAAACTCTGAGCCCTTTGGATACCATAATCCTAGTGTTGGGGTGTACGCCAAATATCGAAGAATTCGCTTCACAGCTAATGATGCGATTCCTTTGGTGTCGCTTGGAATCGGGCACACATGCAAATACTAAGCATTATATCTGGCCTAGATGTACATAAATAGAGTAAAGAACCAATCATGGAGCGATATACCTTTTGATCGAACTCTTTACCATTAGCGTCAGGACTCAAATGACTTTTGGTTGGCATTGGCGTTGTGTATCCTTTGCAATCTTGCATTCCAAACTTCTTCAGGCAATCTTTGAGGTATTTTTCTTGAGATATAACGATGTCGTTGCTTTGCTGACGAATTTCAAGACCGAGGAAGAATTTTAGCTCACCCATCATGGACATCTGATATTGCTCTTGCATCATGTGCCCAAACTCATCACTGTATCTCTTGTCGGTGCATCCGAAGATAATGTCATCCACATAGATTTGGCACACAAACAGTTCTCCATCATATGTCTTCGTGAAGAGTGTAGGATCTAGAGAACCAGGTTTGAAGCCTTTGCTCTTCAGGAAGTCTTTGAGTGTGTCATACCAAGCACGAGGGGCTTGTTTGAGGCCATATAGTGCCTTGTTGAGCTTGTATACCATATCAAGATGTTTTGGATCTTCAAAGCCAGGTGGTTGTGCAACATACACTTCTTCTTCAATCTTGCCGTTGAGAAAAGCACTCTTCACATCCATTTGATACAGAAGAATGTTGTGATGGTTGGCATAGGCTAGCAGTATGCGAATGGCTTCAAGCCTAGCCACCGGAGAAAATGTTTCATCTAAGTCAATCCCTTCAACTTGAGTGTATCCTTGAGCAATAAGACGAGCCTTGTTTATGGCAACTTGACCATGCTCATCTTGTTTGTTGCGATAGATCCATTTGGTGCCTATGATGTTGTGCTTGGGAGGATTAGGACGCTTGACTAATTCCCACACATTGTTCAGCTTGAACTGTTGAAGCTCTTATTGCATAGCTTGAATCCATTCAGGTTCCATGAAGGCTTTAGCAACTTTCTTGGGTTCAGATATTGAGACAAATGCAAAGTGTCCACAGAAATTTGCCAGTTGTGTTGCTCTTGATCGAGTGAGAGGACCAGGTGTATTGATGCTATCAATTATCTTCTCAATCTGTACTTCATTAGCAACACGAGGATGAACTGGACGAAGATTTTGCTCTTGCTGATCATTGTCTTCATTTTGAGCATTGGCTTCAGTCTTCAGGTTGAGTAGGCGCAAAAATGATAAGTTCCTCTTCAGCTTGTGCCTCTGAAGGTATGATTTCTCCAGTTCCCATTAGCTTGATGGATTCACTAGGTGGGACTTCATCTAGCACATTTGGCAGGTGCTCTCTTTGCGAGCCGTTAGTCTCATCGAACCGCACATCCACAGTTTCAACCACTTTATAGTGAAAGAGGTTGAAGACTCTGTAGGTGTGCGAATCCTTTCCATACCCAAGCATAAAACCTTCATGTGCTTTTGGTGCAAATTTTGAAGTGTGATGTGGATCCTTGATCCAGCACCTAGCACCAAATACTCTGAAATAACTGACATTTGGCTTCTTACCAGTTAGTAGCTCATAGGATGTCTTCTTCAGAAGCTTGTGAAGATAAACACGGTTGATGACGTGGCATGCAGTGTCGATAGCTTCAAGCCAGAACTTCCTTGGAGTCTTGTACTCATCAAGCATCGTCCGTGCCATCTCAATGAGGGTTCTGTTCTTGTGCTCCATGATGCCATTCTGTTGAGGTGTGTATGGAGCAGAGAACTCATGAGTGATGCCCAATGTATCAAGATAAGTGTCGAGGCCGGTATTCTTGAATTCTATGCCATTGTCACTTCTAATGTGCTTGATCTTGATGCCATAGTTTGTCATGGCACGATTGGCAAAGCGTCTGAAGACATCCTGCACTTCATTCTTGTAGAGGATTATATGCACTCATGTATATCTTGAATAATCATCAACAATGACGAAGCCATAGAGGCAATTAGTGGTAGTAAGAGTAGAGTAGTGAGCAGGACCAAATAAGTCCATGTGAAGCAACTCGAGGGGTTGAGATGTCGTCATGATTGTCTTCGAGGGATGCTTGGCCCTTGTCATCTTTCTAGCTTCACAGGCACCACACAGATGATCTTTCTTGAACTTGACGCCCTCGATGCCAATGACATGTTTCTTCTTCGCGAGAGTGTACAAGTTCCTCATGCCAGCATGCCCTAGCCTCGATGCGAGCCGACGATTCGAAGCTTTGCTAGAAGACATACGGCCAACTTTGGTCCTACTGAGAAATCTACCATGTAAAGATCATCTTTCCGATACCCTTCAAAGACAGTGTCAGCAAATGTGATGTGACTCTTGTCAGATGGACGTAAGGTTGAGTCCATGAGAAGACTTCGATCACCAGTCATGTGATTAGTGCATCCATTGTCCATAATCCATTCTGAAGCATGTGGTGTCATACCCTACAGTACAGTTAGGGGGGATAGGCTTCACCAAGGGTATTGTGAAGCATAAACATTTGACAAACCAGTGGATTATCAAAGCTCAGATCCAGGTTAGGGATGATAGGATGATTGGCAAGCGATTCAGGAACAAAATACATAGTAAGACCATTGGGGTATTTTATCTTGCGCCCCACAAGATGTTTTAGGTCCCCAGCATAAGCATCAGACGCCTTTGATTTCCGGCTGGAGACCTTTCCCTGCAAAAGAGAGTTAATTTTTCTTAACCACCCACATTTTCAGGGGTGGCTTAGAAGCAATGAGTCTAAGTGCAGCATCTGAGAACTTTGGCTTTGGAGCCCTAGCAAATAGCCTTGCAGGTGGTGAATAATACACATATGAATAAGCAGAAAAGTTCTTAGATTTATGAACATAGCAGTTTGAGGAAACACGCTCATATTCATAGGTCTGAGTATGATTTCCCTGCAAAAATTGGCGTTAGGGTGACTCTATTGAGTCCTCTGTCTCTATGAAGCCTTTGGACCATATGAAGCCTCTGGTCTGGGGTTTGTCCTCTTCCCAGGTGGTGTCATGATGACATTCACAGGAAGATTCTCAAGACAACTTTTGGGCACACAGATCTTCTTCATAGGTGGCCCATTCCTGCAGTTAGTACCAATATACCTGGCAAACACTTCACCATTTTGATTCTTAAACAGTTTATAGTTTGCACCAAAGGATTCATCAACGATAATCGGGTTAGCACAAGTGAAGCCAGATAAGGTGGATGGATCCTCTGAAGGTCCCTTTGCAGCAACCCATGTGGTTTTGGGGTACTGCTCAGGCTTCCAGTAAGAACCATCAACATTCATTTTCCTCTCAAACCCAACACCCTCTTTCCTAGGGTTTCGGTTCGAGAATCCGCTTTTGAGGACATCACATAGTGTCCGATGCCCTTTGAGACTTTTGTACATCCTGTCTCAAGCAATGTCTTCAACTGGCATTTTCATCGGCAATAGTAGTGGTATCCTCGTGAGAGGGTTAGTTACCACATCGTGATTGAAGATATTGCAACAGAGCGATGAGTGGAACATTCAAAGAATGTAAGTAAGCGTTATCACGCTCAAGGCATTTTAGACATGGTGGTTCAAATCCTTCTGGCGGGGACTGATCTGTTGAGCACGAAGTGACTCGTTGTCTTTTTGAAGATCTTCATGAGCCGCTCTCAATTTCTCAAGTTCTTGCTTCCTTTGAAGATAATCGTAGGAAAGCTTTTCATGAGTTGTTGAGAGCGTTTCATGACAACTTTCAAGTTCCTCGTACTTAACATGAAGATTTTTGATGTCTTCAATTAAGGACTGAGATCAGGTCATTCCCACGTCCAACAGGTCATCGCTTTTGTCTAGCAATTTTTGAATATGTTCCATAGCTTTTTGTTGTTCAGTTGCAATTTTAGCAAGTGTTTTGTAGCTAGGTTTGGATTCACAATCAGAGTCATCTTCACTTGATGTTTGAAAGTAAGCATCGCGTGAGTTTACCTTGGCACCACGTGCCATGAAGCAGTAGGTGGGGGCAGAGTCGTCCTTGTCATTAGCATCAGTTTTGGTGACAGAGCCATTGTCTTCAGTGTTGAAATGGACTTGGCAACGTAGGTTGTAGCTAGAGCCAGACTTGCAACGCCAGAGTCGGACTCCTCCTCAGACTCCACCTCAGCCTCCTCAGAAGCTGACTCCTCCTCTGAATCCATCTCCTTGCCAACAAAAGCACGAGCCTTGCCAGATGAACTTTTCTTGTGTGATGAAGACTTGGACGAAGACTTGGAAGAAGATTTTGAGGATTTCTTCTTCTTCTTGTCATCAGAATCATATTCCTTGGTCTTCTTCTTCATCATCTTGTTCTTATTGTCCCAATGTGGACACTCAGAGATGTAGTTACTAGGTTTCTTGCACTTGTGGCATGTTCTCTTCTTGTGGTCATGAGTAGAAGCTTCATCATTTCTTGAGCTAGATCTTGAATACTTTCTGAATCCTTTCTTCTTGGTGAATTTCTGGAACTTCTTCACAAGCATAGCAAGCTCCTTTCCAATGTCTTCAGGATCCCAGGCTGCGATCGATTCTTCTTCGATGAGGAAACAACCTTTGCCTTCAAAGCGCGAAATGCGGCCATATTGGGACCATAAATATCTCTTTTCTCGGATAAGCTGGAACTCATGTGTGTTGAGCCTCTCAAGTATGTCGACGGATCGAAAGTCTTGTAGTCGTAGGCGTTCTTGAATCATCAGGGCTAGGGTGTCAAACGAGCTGTCAAGTGATCTCAGGAGTGTCTTGACGATTTCATGCTTGGTGATCTCAGTGGCGCCAAGTGCATGAAGCTCATTTGTGATATCAGTGAGGCGATCAAACGTGAGCTGAACATTTTCATTGTCATTTCTCTTGAAGCAGTTGAAGAGGCTGCGAAGAACACTAATCCTTGAGTCTCTCTGGGTTGAGACACCTTTGTTGACCTTGGAGGGCCAGTCCCAGACTAGCTCCGAAATTTCCAAAGCACTCACATAGCCATACTGTCCTTTGGTCAGATGACCACAGATGATGTTCTTGGCAGTAGAATCCAGTTGAATGAACTTCTTGACATCAGCAGGGGTGACACCTTCACCGGCCTTGGGAACGCCGTTCTTGACGACATACCAGAGGTCAACATCAATGGCTTCAAGATGCATGCACATCTTATTCTTCCAGTAGGGGTAATCAGTGCCATCGAAGACAGGGCACGCAGCAGAGACTTTGATTATCCCTGCAGTCGACATAGCTAAAACTCCAGGTGGTTAAACCGAATCACACAGAACAAGGGAGCACCTTGCTTTGGTACCAATTGAAAGTGCTAGTTATCGACTAGAGGGGGGGTGAATGGGCGATTTTTATTGGAGTCTTCGAAACATGAGAGTTTCGAAGACAAACAATAGAAATGAACCTATTGACATGCAGCGGAAGGTAGACTACACTAGACAAGCCATAGTCAAGTAAGCAATGAAGTGAAAGCACGAAGACTATTAGCAGCTAGGTAGTATGGATCAGGGTGGAAGATGGTATGAAGCCAAACAACAATAGTCATCACACAGTGAAGTCAAACAGATCAGGCAAGCAGGCAAAGACTTCACGAAGACAAACTGTAAGTAAAGAGAAGGAGGAGATAGAACCAGTTGCTTGGTGAGGACAGGGATTTGTTGGACCAGTTCCAGTTGTTGTGACAAGCAGACGTGCAGTTAGGGAGGCTGAGATTCAACTTTCGAGAAGACCGCGTCTTCACCTTATTCCCCTTGAGCTAAGGACACCTAGTCCTCGCCCAATCACTCTGGTAAGTCTTCAAGGTAGACTTCCAAACCTTCACAGACTTCGTTCACTGGCAATCCACAATGACTCTTGGATGCTCAGAACGCGATGCCTAACCGGCTGGAGGATTCACAGTCCTCAAGTGTAATAAGTCTTCAGATCACGCGGATAGGAAGACTTCAGTGATGCCTAACACTCTTTGGCTCTGGGTGTTTTGGGCTTTGTCCTCGCAAGGATCTCTCTCTCAAATGCTTCGGAGGTGGGTTGCTCTCAAACAACAAAAGCCATGCACTAACTCTGAGAAGCCACCAATTTATGGTGTAAGGGTGGGCTATTTATAGCCGTGGAGGCAACCCGACCTGATTTGTCGAAATGACCACAGGTCACTAAGGAACTGACACGTGTCTAATGGTCAGATTTCAAACACACGTGGTAGCTTGACTTGGGCTACAAGTAAAGCTGACTCATCCAGCTCTGGATAAGATTTGCTCTCATTGTCTTCGCTCGAAGACATAGGATTTGGTTGAGCATCACTTCAGTCACTCTGACTTTGTTCACTTGGACCCCACTTAACAATGCGGTGGTTCCTATGACACAACAAAGAAGAAAAGGAAACTACGAAATAAATGTGTCTTTGCACCCCATAATCTTCATGCGATGTCTTCTCATGTCATAGTCTTCATTGTGAATATCTTCACACACCACCATTGTCTTCAATGTCTTCACACATTTTTAGGGGTCATCTCCGGTAGGTAAACCGAATCAATGAGGGACTACTACCTGTGTTATCCTGCAATTCTCACAAACACATTAGTCCCTCAACCAAGTTTGTCGTCAATACTCCAAAACCAACTAGGAGTGGCACTAGATGCACTTATAATGAATATGATTAGATCATGTTTATTGCAAATATAGTTATTCATTTAAGTCAGAGAATAATTGTTGTTCAGTTTATTTGAATAAAACCTTCTATGGTCATACACCCAATGTGAATGGTTTATTGAATCTCGATCGTGTGATACACATATTCATAATATTGATGCCAAAAGATGCAAAGTTAATATTGATAGTGCAACATATTTGTGGCACTGCCGTTTAGGTAATATTGGTGTAAAGCGCATGAAGAAACTCCATGCTGATGGATTTTTGGAATCACTTGATTAATGAATCATTTTGATGCTTGCGAACCATGCCTCATGGGCAAGATGACTAGAATGTCGTTCTTTGGAACAATGGAGCAAGCTACTAACTTATTGGAAATAATACATACTGACGTATGCAGTCCAATGAGTGTTAAGGTTCACGGCAAGTATTGTTATTTTCTGACCTTCACAGATGATTTGAGCAGATATGGGTATATCTACTTGATGAAACACAAGTCTGAAACATTTGAGAAGTTCAAAGAATTTCATAGTGAAGTGGAGAATCATCGTAACAAGAAAATAAAAGTTTCTACGATATGATCGCAGAGGTAAAATATTTGAGTTACGAGTTTGGCCTTCAGTTAAAACAATGTGAAATAGTTTCACTACTCATGCCACCTAGAACACCACAGTGTAATGGTGTGTCCGAACGTTGCAGCCATACTTTATTAGATATGGTGCAACCTATGATGTCTCTTACCGATCTACCACTATCGTTTTGGGGTTATGCATTAGAGACAGCTACATTCACATTAAATAGGCCACCATCTAAATCCGTGGAGATGACACCGTATGAACTGTGGTTTGGCGAGAAACCTAAGCTGTCCTTTCTTAAAGTTTGGGGCTGCGATGCTTATGTGAAATAGTTTCAACCTAATAAGCTCGAACCCAAATCGGAGAAATGCCTCTTCATAGGATACCCAAAAGAGACTGTTGGGTACACCTTCTATCACAGATCCGAAGGCAAGATCTTTGTTGCTAAGAATGGATTCTTTCTGGAGAAGGAGTTTCTCTCGAAAGAAGTGAGTGGGAGGAAGGTAGAACTTGGTGAGGTAATTGTACCTTCTCCCGAATTGGAAAGTATTTCTTCACTGAAATCAGTTCAAGTGATGCTTACACCAATTAGTGAGGAAGTTAATGATTATGATCATGAAGCATCGGATCAAGTTACTACCGAACCTCGTAGGTCAACCAAAGTACGTTCCGCACCAGAGTGGTATGGTAATCTTATTTTGGAGTTCATGTTACTTGACCATGACGAACCTAGGAACTATGAGGAAGCAATGATGAGCCCAGGTTCCGCGAAATGGCTTGAGGCCATGAAATCTGAGATGGGATCCATGTATGAGAACAAAGTGTGGACTTTGGTTGACTTGCCCGATTATCGGCAAGCCATAGAAAATAAATGGATCTTCAAGAGGAAGACGGACGCTGATAGTAGTGTTACTATCTACAAAGCTAGGCTTGTCGAAAAAAGTTTTTGACAAAGTTCAAGGAGTAGACTACAATGAGATTTTCTCACTCGTAGCGATGCTCAAGTATGTCTGAATCATGTTAACAAATTGCCACATTTTATGAAATCTGGCAAATGGATGTCAAAACTACATTCCCTAATGGATTTCTTAAAGAAGAGTTGTATATGATGCAACCAGAAGGTTTTGTCAATCCTAAAGGTGCTAAAAAAATGCACAAGCTCCAGCGATCCATCTATGGACTGGTGCAAGCATCTCGGAGTTGGAATATACGCTTTGATGAGTTGATCAAAGCATATAGTTTTATACAGACTTGCGGTGAAGCCTGTATTTACAAAAAAGTGAGTGGGAGCACTACAGCCTTTCTGATAAGTATATGTGAATGACATATTGTTGATCAGAAATAATGTAGAATTTTCTGGAAAGCATAAAGGAGTATTTGAAAGGAGTCTTTCAAAGAAAGACCTCGGTGAAGCTGCTTACATATTGGGCATCAAGATCTATAGAGATAGATCAAGATGCTTGATAAGATTTTTTCAATGAGTACATACCTTGACAAATTTTTGAAGTAGTTCAAAATGGAACAGTCAAAGAAAGAGTTCTTGCGTGTATTGCAAGGTGTGAAATTGACTAAGACTCAAAGCCCGACCATGGCAGAAGATAGAAAGAGAATGAAAGTCATTCCCTATGCCTCAGCCATAGGTTCTATAAAATATGCCATGCTGTGTACCAGATTTATTGTATACCCTACACTGAGTTTGGCAAGGGAGTACAATAGTGATCTAGGAGTAGATCACTGGACAGTGGTCAAATTATCCTTAGTGGAATAAAGGATATGTTTCTCGATTATGGAGGTGACAAAAGGTTCGTCATAGAGGGTTACGTCGATGCAAGTTTTGACACTGATCCAGATGACTCTAAGTCTCAATCTGGATACATATTGAAAGTGGGAGCAATTACCTAGAGTAGCTCCGTGAGAGCATTGTTGACATAGAAATTTGCAAAATACATACGGATCTGAATGTGGCGGACCCGTTGACTAAACTTCTCTCACAAGCAAAACATGATCACACCTTAGTACTCTTTGGGTGTTAATCACATGGCGATGTGAACTAAGATTACTGACTCTAGTAAACCCTTTGAGAGTTGGTCACATGGCGATGTGAACTATGGGTGTTAATCACATGGTGATGTGAACTATTGGTGTTAAATCACATGGCGATGTAAACTGGATTATTGACTCTAGTGCAAGTGGGAGACTGAAGGAAATATGCCCTAGAGGCAATAATAAAGTTATTGTTTATTTCCTTATTTCATGATAAATGTTTATTATTCAAGCCAGAATTGTATTAACCGGAAACTTAGTACATGTGTGAATACATAGACAAAACAAAGTGTCCCTAGTATGCCTCTACTTGACTAGCTCATTTATCAAAGATGGTTATGTTTCCTAACCATAGACATGTGTTGTCATTTGATGAACAGGATCACATCATTAAGAGAATGATGTGATGGACAAGACCCATTCGTTAGCTTAGCATTATGATCGTTACAGTTTCATTGTTACTGCTTTCTTCATGACTTATACATGTTCCTCAGACTATGAGATTATGCAACTCTCGAATACCGGAGGAACACTTTGTGTGCTACCAAACATCACAACATAACTAGGTAATCATAAAGGTGCTCTACAGGTGTCCTCGATGGTACTTGTTGAGTTGTCATAGACCGAGATTAGGATTTGTCACTCCGATTGTCGGAGAGCTATCACTGGGCCCTCTCGGTAATGCACATCACTATAAGCCTTGCAAGCAATGTGACTAATGAGTTAGTTGCGGGATGATGTATTATGGAATGAGTAAAGAGACTTGCAGTAACTAGATTGAACTAGGTATTGAGATACCGACGATCGAATCTCGAGCAAATAACATACCGATGACAAAGGGAACAACGTATGTTGTTATGCGATTTGACCGATAAAGATCTTACGTAGAATATGTAGGAGCCAATATGAGCATCCAGGTTACGCTATTGGTTCTTGACCGGAGATGTGTCTCGGTCATGTCTACATAGTTCTCGAACCCGTAGGGTCCGCACGCTTAACGTTCTGTGACGATTTGTATTATGAGTTATGTGATTTGATGACCGAAGTTTGTTCGGAGTCTCGGATGAGATGGGGGACATGAAGAGGAGTCTCGAAATGGTCGAGACGTAAAGATCGATATATTGGAAGGTTGTATTCGTACATCGAAAAGGTTCCGAGTGATTCGGGTATTTTTGGGAGTATCGGAGAGTTACGAAAATTCGTATTGGGCCTTAATGGGCCACACAGGAAAGGAGAGAAAGGCCTCAAGGGTGGCCGCGCCCCTTCCCCATGGACTGGTATGAATTGGACTATGGAAAGGGGGCGCCCCCTTCCTTCCTTCTCCTTCTCCCTTCCCTTTTTCCTATTCCATTAGGGAGGTGGGATCCTACTATGACTAGGGAGTACTAGTAGGACTCCACACTTTAGTAGCGCCCTATGAGGGCCGGCCTCCTCCTCCCTCCATCCTTTATATACGTGGCCAGGGGGCACCCCATAGACACATAAGTTGATCATTGATCTCTTAGCAGTGTGCAGTGCCCCCCTCCACCATAATCCACCTCGGTCATATTGTTGCAGTGCTTAGGCGAAGCCCTGCGCCGGTAGCTTCATCATCACCGTCATCAAGCCGTCATGCTGACGAAGCTCTCCCTCGACAGTGTGTTGGATCGTGAGTTCGTGGGACGTCACCGAGCCGGACATCTGCAGATTGCAGAGGTGCCGTACCTTCGGTGCTAGGATCGGTCGATTGTGAAGACGTACGACTACATCAACCGCGTTTTCATAATGCTTCCGCTTACGGTCTACGAGGGTACGTGGACTACACTCTCCCCTCTCGTTGCTATGCATCACCATGATCTTGCGTGTGCGTAGGAATTTTTTTGAAATTACTGCGTTCCCCAACACCATAGTGGTGTATTGATTGGTGAATATGTGGACTCGTGTGCGCCACCTCAAAAGTGTTACTAGCAGTTGTAGTTCAGGATAGCCACTGAGTCAAAGTTGGCTTGCTGCAGTCAAACTCCACCACCCCTTTATTGATATTGATGCATATGTAGCTAGTTCTGATGTAAGTTTTGCTGGGTACATTTGTACTCACGTTTGCTTAATTTATGTTTTTGCAGAGAGACTTCAGTCTCACTAGTAGTTCCGCATGGACTTCGACATTTAGCTTGTTACCTCAGCTACAATCTTGTACCCTTGGGAGGGTCTTGTAGATAGTCAGGCTTCTCAGCCTTTTCCATTTGTAGTTGTCTGTACTCAGACAAGTTAAGCTTTCGCTTGTGCTTGTTGCTTGTATGACTTGAATGCTGGGTCATCAGACCCATGTTTGTAATACTTGGCTCCTCGGAGCCTAATGAATAAATACTTTGAGTCATAGAGTTATGTTATGATGCCATGTTGTATTTGCACATATCGAGCATATTGTGTGTATGATGTGAAATGATTGGTATGTGTGGGATCCGACAACCTAGTTGTTTATCGTTGGTAGCCTCTCTTATTGGGAAATGTCTCCTAGTGCTTCCACTGAGCCATGGTAGCTTGCTACTGCTCCGGAACACTTAGGCTGGTCGGCATGCGTCCTTCTTCGTTCCTGTGTCTGTCCCTTCGGGGAAATGTCACGCGGTGTCTACCGGAGTCCTGTTAGCCTGCTACAGCCCGGATTCTCCAGGGTCCTGTTAGCCCAGCTGCTACAGCCCGGATTCACTCGTTGATGACCAACACATTCGTTGTTGGGTCAGGTATGCATGTCCCTGTAAGTTAGTGCCACTTTGGGTTTACGACTAGTCATGTCGGCCTGGGTTCTTTGTCATATGGATGCTAGCGACACTATCATATACGTGAGCCAAAAGGCGCAAACGGTCCCGGGCCACGTAAGGTGGCACCCATGGGAATACCGTGCGTGAGGCTGCAAAGTGATATGATGTGTTACATGCTAGATCGGTGTGACTTAGGATCGGGTTTTATTACTAAAGTGTTCTTGAAAAATTGTATAAAAGTTTAGGAATTTTGAAAAAATCTATAAATTTGAAAAAGGTTCATAAAATTTGAACCAAAAAGGGTGCACAAAAAATTGAAAACAAATTTTGCGAAAGTGGAAAAAGTTCACAAATTTTGAAAAAGTTAAGAAATTTTAAAGATTTTTAACATTTGGAAAAGTTTCACACATTAAAATAAAAAAAGAACCGATAAAGGGAAAATCTAATAAAAGACCTCGTCCAAAAAACCAGAAATAAGAAAAGATAAAACTGGTTGGGAAGATTCTACCTGTTGAGAAGCTTCCCATAACGAAACCCGGTTATGGTCCATAAATGGGTCGGCCTATTTGCTGGCGACGAGGGATCGAGCATGGGTGCCAGTTAGCAGAATCATGTGTAAAAAGGAGCCCTGATTATGAAACAAGGACTGGTTAGGTGAATAGGCAATGTCACAACCACGAAGATCTAGAATACAAACTAGATTGCAAGGTCGGAGTTGATGAGACCACTAGTTTCGAGAGTAGCGGATCCACCCCAGATGGTCTCTGACTTTATAGATAAACCAAATGCCCGGTGGAATACAACTATCATCCATGAAGTTTTTCTATGCTCTGACGCAATAGAAGTTTTACAAATCCCTATATGATTGAGAAACGTGGATGACTATTGGTCATGGATGTTCGAGGAATCTTGAAACTTTAGTGTGAGGTCAACCTACAGAAAGATAGTGGACACAAAGCACCATCATGACGATTGGTTGGATGAGCGAGCAGGACCCTGAAACAGAAAAGTGGAGGAGAAAGTTTGGGTAAAAATGTGGAAAGTTTCAGCTCCTCAAAATTACATGTTTTTCTTTGGAGATTGGCACGTCAATCCATCTGACGAAAGACATGAGAATGCATAGAAACATGTCTTCGACATGTGCTTTTTCTGTATGCAGGATGCTTGATTCATGGCACCATAGTCTAATGGATTGCATGATGGTCTGATGCGTGTGGTCTTTAGTAGACCAGGAGGTGCTAGATCAGTTGATGGCCAACACTGAACCAAGAGCTATGAACTGGTTATTTGCTATGATAGAGAGGATGCCTCATGACAAGTTTATAAGAGTGGCGGTCACACTTTGGGCAATATGGTATGCGCGAAGGCAGTTGATTCATGAAGGAGTAGATTAAAGTCCTCCATCTACTCATCTTTTCATTACTCTTTTCATCTCGAAGCTAGGATTCATGAAGCAGTAAATCGCATGGCACTGGCACAACTGCTGCTTTGTGTAGGGATCATCTAGGCACTTACATGGGATCATCAATGTTTGTTATAAGAGGTTTGATGGACCCGCCAAGTCTGGAAGCAATTGCGTGCCGTGAGGCTTTGTCTTTGGCTGAACATCTGGGTCTCCAAAATCTTGTAATTGCACCAGACAGCTCGACGGCGGTGAAGCATATCAATGAAGCAGCAAGAGGAAATTATGGAGTAGTAGTAAAAAATAGGTTTTGGAAGAGTCCATTTTAAATCGAGGAACTCAAACTATAAGGCTCATAATCTAGCTAGGCATGCGCTTTTATTTGATCGGGGACGCCATCTTTGAACGGGGTAGCCTCATGATCCCAATGTAATACATGTAACCATTTCACTTGATGAATAGAGGCTAGTAGATTTCTAAAAAAACGGAGCCGTGAAGCGCCAAATAGAAAATGCTTCGCTTCTAAGGAGGCACTCGCCTGAAGCGACATGGTAACCGGCCGCCCAGTAGCGATGTTCGTTTGATTAGTTTTTTCCTTTGTTCGCCTCGTTAGTTTGTTTCATTCACTTGATTTCTCTTTTTATTTTTCTTATTTTAAAAAAATAATATCTAAAATGCATATATTTCAATAAAACATACTTAAGTTTGTAAAACTTTTGTGCAATATTAAAAATGTAGGGGCAACTTTAAACAAATGTTGAATGCATTTGAAATTTTTTTGTATCAACACATATTTGAAAAAAACATATTTGGACAACAATGTTAGAAAAAGTGTTTCAAAAAATCTTAATTGTGTATTTGAAAAATGTTAAACATTATAAAATAATTCTGTCAAATGTAAACGAAAAATTGTACAATGTGTATGACACAAAGTAGACATCAAACATGTATTTGAAAATATTAATAATATTGTATTTAAAAATTGCTAATGTGTATAAAAACATGTTCTTGATGTATACTAAAAATTTAGACATGAACAAGAACATGTATAAAAATAATGTTTCATACCTATAAGATAAATGTACAAGGTTTATGAAAAAAAGTAGACATGAGAACATGTATTATAAAAATATGTTAGTCATATATTGAAATCTGTTAAAGATGCATAAAAAATATCTTTGATGTATACTAAAATGTACATTTTATGTGAAAAAGTAGACATGTGTTAAAAAAATCATTGGACAAAATGAAAACAAAAAAAAGACAATAAGCAAAAAGGAAAATAAAATCCAAAAACTGGTGAATGCCGAGAAAGAAACAGAGAAAACTAAAGAAAAAAGGACAGGAAAAAAGAAAATCCACAGGAAAACTGAATAAAACCAATAAAAATCCAGAAATAAAGAAATAATAAAAAAGAAACCGAAAAAAGAAGAAAGAAACCCAAAGAAAACGGAACTCGACCAACACAAACAAGAACAAAGAGTGAACCATCACGAAAAGTGGGCCTGCCTAGTACTACAGCGCACACGGAAAAGCTTGACACGAGAGGTGAATACATCTTGCTATAAGCAACATATAGCTCACGCACATATTACACCCACAAATATGGGGATGAGCTTGAGACATCCTTTTCCGTGCTAAGGAACCAGCTCTCCGCTGCATCTGCCGGCCCAACAACGAGGTGGGCAGCTCACCCGCGATGTACCGGTCCTAGTTCTTTGTCGGTCAGATCATGGTTGACCGTTGACTTTTGGGAAAATGCAAACACTAAAAAACAGAAATTCAAAAAATTGTTCACAATTTCGAAATGGTTCATGAATTTCAAAAATCATGGGCTCAAATAAGTTTGCGGATTTGAAAAAAGTTTGCAAAGTCAAAAAATTATGAGTTCAAAAAAAGGTCACTTGATTTGAAAAAAGTTCAGGCGTTCAGAAAATATTCGTGATTTGAAAAAAGGTCACAGACTAAAGAAAGTTCACAGGATATGAAAAAAGTTCACGAATTTTTTTAAAAACATTCACGCAGTTGAAAATAGTTCATGAATTCTAAAAATGTTTGTGCATTTGAAAAATTTCATACATTTGAGAAATAGTTCATGAAACAAAGAAAAAATATAAAGAAAAAAACCTATATGGAAAGACGAAAAGCAACGGTCAGAAGCGTTGTTACATTGGCTGGCTTATGTACTTGCGATGCGTGCATTTTTGAATGAGCAAAAGATTGCTTCCGAGTAGTGAAAAAAACTAATGGACAAGGCCCAAGTTGGAGGGGGCGTGTGCACCATTTTGTGGAAATGCTTATAACTGGGTGGGGTGTGTGATAAGCTGGTGCATCCTATTTGGCGCTTAAGCGTCTGTTCGCAAACGGGCATCAGAAGGGCGCGACTAGTTGGGCTCAGTCCATCTTCTCCTTTCTTTCTATTGTACTAGTAAATGCGCACGTGCACCGCACGTGTAATCTTAATTTGGCTTGAAGACACATCTAAATTTTCTTTACAAAAGTAGCATCAAAAGAAATTATTTGTGTAAACACCATCAGCGGCAGGTCCATCTCTTCCTACAAATGGTTTGAAAATTATACTAATCCAACAGAGAATCACCCCCCCCCCCCCCTCCGATTACCTTCCTTACATATGTCGTGGGGCGGTTCGTTGTGGCAGTTTCCTTTCTTGTGAATGTAAGTAAGGAAGGAATCAGGGAGAGAGGATTGATTAGCAGTAAACACGTTTAGCGCTAAACATGTTTAATTGCTCACCATTAGAACAATAAGGACTGTCGGATTAATGCTAATGGATGGCCGAGATCTGTTGGATCTGCCTCACTGGGTCTTTTTATATTGATATAGATATAGATAAACCAAAAAGAATGAACGTGCGAGCATACGGCCGATGGTATTCGAACCAGTGAACTCCCGATCGTTCGTTCACTGCACTAACCACCCCACCGGCCTCACCTCTTGTTCTCAATTATATCTTCTTCACTCTTTCCTTCATATCTCCTTTTCTTTTTTTGTTTTTCTTTTTGTATGGTTTTTTATTCTTTTTTTCTTTTGCTAAACTGAACGTATTTATTTCAAAATTGATGAACTTTTTTGAAAATCGATGATTTTTTTTCAAATTTGATGAACTTTTCTCTAATTTGATGAACTTTTATCAAATTCGATGAACTTTTTCAGTTTTGTTAATTTTTTTCAAAATTGTTAAACTTTTTCAAAAAGTGATGAAGTTATTTCAGTTTTGTGAACTTTTTTCAAAATTGATAAACTTTTTCGAAATTGGTGAACTTTTTCAAAATTTGATGAACATTTTTTTAATTTTTATTGAATTATTTTTTAAATTGATGAACTTTTTACAAAATCATTGAACTTTTCTTGAATAGGTCAACCTTTTTTTTGCATGTTCATGAACTTTTTCTGGAATCTATGAAGTTTCAATTTCTTGTAAAGAAAATCATGTATGAGCGGCTATGATAGTTTTTAAAGCGTTAGCGCTGCATTCTGTCACCTCCAATGACACACCCTAGTGGTTAGCCGCACACTTGCCGGTAGTGTAGGGCACGGGTTTGAGTCGTTGCTTCTCCTAATCGGCGCTGAAGCTCGCTAATAAGCTGGTGTGCTTGGCCCCCCGTAGGCATAATCAAGTTATGGGCACTGATAGGCGCTGGACGCGCGGCCCAAAATTCAGCTGGTCTCCGCGCAGCCCTCGGATACGTCTTTCCCGAGGCGTTAGATGAGCCCCACCTTCGTCTTCATTTCATATTGCGCTTGTAGGAAAAAACAAACGCATGAACGCACACGATGCGTCGTGGGGTGGGGGGAGACCAACAACGAGCGCAGCAAGCCCCGCCATGGACGCGCGTCGACCGACCTTGAAGGACCGCTGGCTCGTTCCCTCGTCATTGCCCTCACGATGCTCGTCTGTTGCTTGCGGCACGGGCATTGTCCCTGATTCCAGCATGGCGCGCTGCCCTGGATCTAGTGTTCGCCGCTGTTTCGCAAAACGCACCAAGACAATGATCCCAGCAGCCGCCCTAAGACGACGGTTTCCAGCTCCGCCGCCCCCGATACTCCCGCAATGGTTCCAAGCAAAAAAACATGATGCCCCTATTGCAACTTTCTGACGACCGGTTACAGCATCTTGCCGGTCGCCTGGACCTCACCTTCAGCCCCGTCGCAGTTTTCCGATGGGTGGTTCCAATAACTCTGGTGGCGCCGTGTGGCCGTCCAACCCTGGTGTTGGTTCAAAAAAAATTGATGCTCGATGTAGCAAATTATGTCGTTGGATGCACCTCTACCGAACCTGACGGTCATAGCCAACAGTTGGTTCCAGCAAACAACAAAGCCGAATGTAGCAAAAGTCGATGCCGGATGTAGCAAAAATACCGAGTGCATTTGAGGCGTTGTCTCCAGCAAAAATGCCTTCCCGCCGGTAGCAGCAAAAGAATGCCTCGCCGTTGCCACCGTTGACTTGGGGGTTGCAACTTTTCTGCATCATGGTTCCAGCGTCGCCACTTGTTGGTTGTAGCTTTTTTGCATCTCCTCGCCGACGGAGTAGAGCACCCTTGCAACACCTCGCGGTCACGGATCCAACTTTTCCTGGGGCCAGTTCCAACAAATTTCACCATGGTTGAAGCTTTTCAGTAGCTTCCCCGTGTTGCTCGATCGAGCACCGTTGCAGCATTCCGCGACTGTGGTTCTAGCTTGCTCTCGTCCGGTTCCAGTCATTTCCTACCACGGTTTCCAGCTATGACATGGGCCTATTTCAGTGTGCGATGAACCCGTCTCCAGCATCCCGGCACGCTCGTCCAACTGCGGTGGTTGCGAGTTGCAGCATGGTGCCTTGTCGGTTCCAGCGCGCCGCTTACTCGACTTTGAAGCTTGCAGCATGGCAAGAAGGTTTCTCGCGTATGAGCACATCGCCGGTGAGGGCTTGTGGTGGTTCCGCTACCACCCAGGCTGGAGGTCATGGCGTCCGCCCCAAACCCCTGTATCGCACAGTGCATGTACGCTCTATTGGAAATATGCCCTAGAGGCAATAATAAAATGGTTATTATTATATTTCCTTGTTCATGATAATTGTCTATTGTTCATGCTATAATTGTGTTATCCGGGAATCGTAATACATGTGTGAATACATAGACCACAACATGTCCCTAGTGAGCCTCTAGTTGACTAGCTCATTGATCAATAGATGGTCACGGTTTCCTGACCATGGACATTGGATGTCATTGATAACGGGATCACATCATTAGGAGAATGATGTGATGGAAAAGACACAATCCTAAGCATAGCACAAGATCGTGTAGTTCGTCTGCTAAAGGTTTTCTAATGTCAAGTATCTTTTCCTTAGACCATGAGATTGTGCAACTCCCGGATACTGTAGGAATGCTTTGGGTGTGCCAAACGTCACAACGTAATTGGGTGGCTATAAAGGTGCACTGCGGGTATCTCCGAAAGTGTCTGTTGGGTTGGCACGAATTGAGACTGGGATTTGTCACTGACGGAGAGGTATCTCTGGGCCCATTCGGTAATGCATCATCATAATGAGCTCAATGTGTCTAAGCAGTTAGTCACGGGATCATGCATTACGGAACGAGTAAAGTAACTTGTCGATAACGAGATTGAACGAGGTATTGGGATACCGACGATCGAATCTCGGGCAAGTAACGTCTTGATTGACAAAGGGAATTGTATCTGAGGTTGATTGAATCCTCGACATCGCGGTTCATCCGATGAGATAAATCGTGGAACATGTGGGAGCCAACATGGGTATCCAGATCCGCTGTTGGTTATTGGCGGAGAGATGTCTCGGTCATGTATGCATGATTCGAACCCGTAGGGTCTACACACTAAGGTTCGATGGCGCTAGGGTTATAGGGAAAGTTTATGCGTGGTTCTTGAATGTTGTTGAGTCCGGATGAGATCCCAGACATCACAAGGAGTTACGGAATGGTCCGGAGATAAAGATTTATATATGGGAAGTCCTTATTCGATTATTTGGAAGTGTTAGGGGTTTATCGGTATTGTGCAGGACCACCGAAGGGTTCTCGGGATCCACCGGGAGGGTCCACCTGCCCCGGAGGGCCCTATGGGCTGAATATGGAGGGGAACCAGCCCCTAGGTGGGTTGGGCGCCAAAAACCCCTAGGGCCCATGCGCCTAGGGTTTGGGGGAAACCCTGAAGGGGGCGCCCCCCTTGGGGGCAAGCCTCACCCCCTTGGCCGCCGCCCCCCTCTAGATCCATCTGGAGGGGGCCGGCCCCCCTCTCCCTTGCCCCTATAAATAGAGGGTAGGTGGGAGGGCAGCCGCACCACATCCAAGGCGCAGCCCTCCCCCTCTCCAACACCTCCTCCTCCTTCCGCGGTGCCTGGCGAAGCCCTGCCGGAGTACCACGCTGCTCCAACACCACCACGCCGTCGTGCTGCTGCTGGAGTTGTCTTCCCCAACCTCTCCCTCTCTCCTTGCTGGATCAAGGCGTGGGAGATGTCACCGGGCTGCACATGTGTTGAACGCGGAGGCGCCGTTGTTCGGCGCTTAGATCGGAATCAAACGTGATCTGACTCGCTACGAGTACGACTCCTTCATCCGCGTTCTTGTAACGCTTCCGCATCACGACCTTCAAGGGTATGAAGATGCACTCCCCTCTCTCTCTCGTTGCTAGTCTCTCCATAGATTGATCTTGGTGATGCGTAGAATTTTTTAATTTCAGCAATGATCCCCAACACTGGCATCATGAGCTAGGTCTATGCGTAGTTTCTATGCACGAGTAGAACACAAGCTGTTGTGGGCGTCGATTTTGTCAATTTACTTGTCGTTACTAGTCTTATCTTGATTCGGCGGCATCGTGGGATGAAGCGGCCCGGACCGACCTTACGTGACGCTTACGTGAGGCGAGTTCCACCGGTGACATGCACTAGTTGCATAAGGTGGCTAGCGGGTGTCTATCTCTCCCACTTTAGTCGGATCGGATTCGATGAAAAGGGTCCTTATGAAGGGTAAATAGAAATTGGCATATCACGTTGTGGTTTTGGCGTAGGTAAGAAAGCGTTCTTGCTAGAAACCTATAGCAGCCACGTAAAAACTTGCAACAACAATTAGAGGACGTCTAACTTGTTCTTGCGGCATATGTCGTGTGATGTGATATGCCAAAAGGATGTGATGAATGATATATGTGATGTATGAGATTGATCATGTTCTTGTAATAGGAATCACGACTTGCATGTCGATGAGTATGACAACGGCGAGAATATAGGAGTTGTCTTAATTTATTGTATGACCTGCGTGTCAATGAAAACGCCATGTAATTACTTTACTTTATTGCTAACCGTTAGCCATAGTAGTAGAAGTAACAGTTGGCAAGACAACTTCATGAAGACACGATTATGGAGATCATGATGATGGAGATCATGGTGTCATGCCGGTGACGATCATGATCATGGCGCCCCGAAGATGGAGATCAAAAGGAGCAAAATGATATTGGCCATATCATGTCACTATTATATTGCATGTGATGTTTATCATGTTTTTACATCTTATTTGCTTAGAACAACGGTAGCTTAAATAAGATGACCCCTCCTTAAAATTACAAGAAAGTGTTCCCTAACTGTGCACCTTTGCGAAGATTCGTTGTTTCGGAGCACCACGTGATGATCGGGTGTGATAGATTCTAACGTTCGAATACAACGGGTGTAAGCTAGATTTACACATGCAAAACACTTAGGTTGACTTGACGAGCCTAGCATGTACAGACATGGCCTCGGAACACGGAAGACCGAATGGTCGAACATGAGTCGTATAGAAGATACGATCAACATGGAGATGTTCACCGTTGATGACTAGTCCGTCTCACGTGATGATCGGACACGGCCTAGTCGATTCAGATCATGTATCACTTAGATGACTAGAGGGATGTCTGTCTGAGTGGGAGTTCATTAAATAATTTGATTAGATGAGCTTAATTATCATGAACATAGTCTAAATATCTTTACAATATGTCTTGTAGATTAAACGGCACACGCTAATGTTGCCCTCAACTTCAACGCATTCCTAGAGAAAATCAAGTTGAAAGACGATGGTAGCAACTATACGGACTGGGTCCGTAACTTGAGGATCATCCTCATAGCTGCCAAGAAAGCATATGTCCTTGAAGCACCGCTAGGTGAAGCGCCCATTTTCCCAGCAACTCAAGACGTTATGAATGCCTGGCAGTCACGTAGTGATGATTACTCCACAGTTCGGTGCGGCATGCTTCTGACTTAGAACCGGGGCTCCAAAAGCGTTTTGAGCAACATGGGAGCATATGAGATGTTCCAAGAGCTGAAAATGGTTTTCCAAGCTCATGCCGGGTCGAGAGATATGAAGTATCCGACAAGTTCTCTGATTGTAAGATGGAGGAGAATAGTTAAAATCGTGAGCACATACTCAAAATGTGCAGGTTGCACAAACGCTTGTCTCGGTGGGAGTTAATCTCCCGGATGATGCGATCGTTGATAGAATCCTTGATCGCTCCCACCTAGCTACAAGAGCTTCGTGATGAATTTCAATATCGAGGGGATGGAGAAAACCATTCTGAGGTATATTCAATGCTGAAATCAGCGGAGGTGGAGATCAAAAGGAACATCAAGTGTTGATGGTCAACAAAACCACTAGTTTCAAGAAAGGCAAGGGTAAGAAGAACTTCAAGAAGGACGGCAAGGAGTTTCTGCGCCGGTAAGCGATTCTTAGGGAAGAAGCCAAAGCATGGACCCAAGCACGAGGCCGAGTGCTTTTATTGCAAGGAAGCAGTCCTTTGAAGCGGAACGCCTCAAGTACTTAGCGGATAAGAAGGCCGGCAATACCAAAGGTATATATGATATACATGTTATTGATGTGTACCTTACGGCACTCGTAGTAGCTCACAGGTATTTGATACGGTGCGGTTGCTCATATTTGTAACTCAAAGCGGGAGCTGCGGAATAAGCGTGGTGGCGAAGGGCGAGGTGACGATCTTGGCGTCGGGAATGGTTCCAAGGTCGATGTGATCGCCGCCAGCACGCGACCTTTACATTTACCTACGGGATTAGTTTCAAACCTCAATAATTGTTATTTAGTGCCAGCTTTGAGCATGAACATTCTATCTGGATCTCGTTTAATGCAAGATGGCTACCCATTTAAATCCGGGAATACTGGTTGTTCTATTTATATGAGAGATATGTTTTATGGTCATGCCCCGCTGGTCAATGGTTTATTCTTATTTAATCTCGAATGTGATGTTACACATATTCATAGTGAGAATGCCAAAAGATGTAAGGTTGACAATGATAGTCCCGCATACTTGTGGCACTACCGCCTTGGTCACATTGGTGTCAAACGCATGAAGAAACTCCATGCAGATGGACTTTTGGAGTCTCTTGATTATGAATCATTTGACACATGCGAACCATGCCTCATGGGCAAAATGACCAAGACTCTGTTCTCCGGAACAATGGAGCGAGCAACCAACTTATTGGAAATCATACATACTGATGTGTGTGGTCCAATGATCATTGAGGCTCGCGGTGGTTATCGTTATGTTCTCACCCTCACTGATGACTTAAGTAGATATGGGCATGTCTACTTAATGGAACACAAGTCTGAGACCTTTGAAAAGTTCAAGGGAATATTTGAGTCACGAATTTGGCACGCACTTAAGGAAATGTGAAATTGTTTCACAACTCACGCCGCCTGGAACACCTTAGCGTAATGGTGTGTCCGAACGTCGTAATCGCACTCTATTAGATATGGTGCGATCTATGATGTCTCTTACCGATCTACCGCTATCATTTTGGGGTTATGCTTTAGAGACTGCCGCATTCACTTTAAATAGGGCTCCGTCGAAATTCGTTGAGACGACACCGTATGAATAATGGTTTGGGAAGAAACCTAAGCTGTCGTTTACGAAAGTTTGGGATGCGATGCTTATGTCAAGAAACTTCAACCCGAAAAGCTCGAACCCAAATCGAAAAATGCGTCTTCATAGGATACCCTAAGGAAACTATTGGGTATACCTTCTACCTCAGATCCGAAGGCAAGATCTTTTTTGCCAAGAATGGATCCTTTCTAGAGAAAGAGTTTCTCTCGAAAGAAGTAAGTGGGAGGAAAGTAGAGCTTGATGAAGTACTACCTCTTGAACCGGAAAGTAGCGCAGCTCAAGAAAATGTTTCTGTGGTGCCTGCACCGACTAGAGAGGAAGTTAATGATGATGATCAAGGAACTTTAGATCAAGTTACTACTGAACTTCGTAGGTCCACAAGGACACGTTCCGCACCTGAGTGGTACGGCAACCCTATCCTGGAAATCATGTTGTTAGACAATGGTGAAGCTTCGAACTATGAAGAAGTGATGGCGGGCCCGGATTCCAAAAAATGGCTAGAAGCCATGAAATCCGAGATAGGATCCATGTATGAAAACGAAGTATGGACTTTGACTGACTTGCCCGATGATCAGCGAGCCATAGAAAATAAATGGATCTTTAAGAAGAAGACGAACGCGGATGGCAATGTGACCATCTATAAAGCTCGGCTTGTCGCTAAGGGTTATCGACAAGTTCAAGGGGTTGACTACGATGAGACCTTCTCACCCGTAGCCAAGCTGAAGTCTGTTCGAATCATGTTAGCAATTGCCGCATTCTATGATTATGAGATATGGGAAATGGACGTCAAAACGGCATTCCTTAATGGTTTCCTTAAGGAAGATTTGTATATGATGCAGCCAGAAGGTTTTGTCGATCCTCATAATGCTGACAAGGTATGCAAGCTCCAGCGCTCAATCTATGGGCTGGTGCAAGCATCTCGGAGTTGGAACATTCACTTTGATGAGATGATCAAAGCATTTGGGTTTACACAGACTTATGGAGAAGCCTGTGTTTGCAAGAAAGTGAGTGGGAGCTCTGTAGCATTTCTCATATTATATGTGGATGACATACTATTGATGGGAAATGATATAGAATTCTTGGAAAGCATAAAGGCCTACTTGAATAAATGTTTTTCAATGAAGGACCTTAGAGAAGCTGCTTACATATTAGGCATCAAGATCTATAGAGATAGATCGAGACGGCTCATTGGTCTTTCACAAAGCACATACCTTGACAAGATATTGAAGAAGTTCAATATGGATCAGGCCAAGAAGGGGTTCTTGCCTATGTTGTAAGGTGTGAGATTGAGCACGGCTTAATACCCGACCACGGCAGAAGATAGAGAAAAGATGAGTGTCATCCCCTATGCCTCGGCCATAGGGTCTATTATGTATGCCATGCTATGTACCAGACCTGATGTAAACCTTGCCGTAAGTTTGGTAGGAAGGTACCAAAGTAATACCGGCATGGAACACTGGTCAGCAGTCAAGAATATCCTGAAGTACCTGAAAAGGACTAAGGATATGTTTCACGTTTATGGAGGTGACGAAGAGCTCGTCGTAAAGGGTTACGTCGATGCTAGCTTCGACACAGATCTGGATGACTCCAAGTCGCAAACCGGATACATGTATATTTTGAATCGAGGCGGTCGGTGGTGCGATTTGCAAGCAAAGCGTCGTGGCGGGATCTACATGTGAAGCGGAGTACATGGCAGCCTCGGTGGCAGCACATGAAGCAATTTGGATGAAGGAGTTCATTACGGACCTAGGAGTTATTCCCAATGCGTCGGGCCCGATGACTCTCTTCTGTGACAACACTGGAGCTATTGCACTTGCCAAGGAGCCCAGGTTTCACAAGTCGCTTCAACTCCATTCGTGAAAATGTTCAAGATGGAGACATAGATATTTGTAAAATGCATACGGACCTGAATGTCGCAGATCCGTTGACTAAACCTCTTCCATGAGAAAAACATGATCAACCCCTGTGTCACACAGTGCACGTACGCTCTATTGGAAATATGCCCTAGAGGCAATAATAAAATGGTTATTATTATATTTCCTTGTTCATGATAATTGTCTATTGTTCATGCTATAATTGTATTATCAGGAAATCGTAATACATGTGTGAATACATAGACCACAACATGTCCCTAGTGAGCCTCTAGTTGACTAGCTCGTTGATCAATAGATGGTCACGGTTTCCTGACCATGGACATTGGATGCCATTAATAATGGGATCACATCATTAGGAGAATGATGTGATGGACAAGACCCAATCCTAAGCATAGCACAAGATCGTGTAGTTCGCCTGCTAAAGCTTTTCTAATGTCAAGTATCTTTTCCTTAGACCATGAGATTGTGCAACTCCCGGATATTGTAGGAATGCTTTGGGTGTGCCAAGCGTCCTGGCAATAGCTGAGGCGGCTATAAAGGTGCACTACGGGTATCTCAAAAAGTGTCTGTTGGGTTGGCACGAATCGAGACTGGGATTTGTCACTCCGTATGACGGAGAGGTATCTCTGGGCCCACTCAGTAATGCATCATCATAATGAGCTCAATGTGACTAAGCAGTTAGTCATAGGATCATGCATTACGGAATGAGTAAAGTAACTTGCCGGTAACGAGATTGAACGAGGTATTGGGGTACCGACAATCAAAACTCGGGCAAGTAACATACCGATTGACAAAGGGAATTGTATATGGGATTGATTGAATCCTCGACATCGTGGTTCATCCAATGAGATCGTCGTGGAACATGTGGGAGCCAACATGGGTATCCAGATCCCGCTGTTGGTTATTGGCCGAAGAGATGTCTCGGTCATGTCTGCATGATTCCCGAACCCGTAGGGTCTACACACTTAAGGTTCGATGACGCTAGGGTTATAGGCAAAGTTTGTACGTGGTTACTGAATGTTGTTCAGACTCCCGGATGAGATCCCAGACGTCACGAGGAGTTCAAGAATGGTCCGGAGATAAAGATTGATATATGGGAAGTTCTTATTCGGTCGTCGGAAGTGTTCGGGGGTTTATCTGTATTGTACTAGGACCAGCGAAAGGGTTCTAGGGGTCCACCGAGAGGATCCACCTGCCCCGGAGGGCCCTATAGGCTGAATATGGAGGGGAACCATCCCCTAGGTGGGTTGGGCGCCAAAACTCCCTAGGGCCCATGAGCCTAGGGTTTGGGAAACCACAAGGCGCCCCTTGGCTTGGGGGGCAAGCCTCCCCCCCTTGGCCGCCGCCCCCCTCTAGATCCATCTGGAGGGGGCCGACCCCCCTCTCCCTTGCCCCTATAAATAGAGGGGAGGTGGGAGGGAAGCCGCACCACATCCAAGGCGCAGCCCTCCCCCTCTCCAACACCTCCTCCTCCTTCTGCGGTGCTTGGCGAAACCCTGCCGGAGTACCACGCTACTCCAACACCACCATGCCGTCGTGCTACTGCTGGAGTTGTCTTCCCCAACATCTCCCTCTCTCCTTGCTGGATCAAGGCATGGGAGACGTCACCAGGCTGCACGTGTGTTGAACGCGGAGGCGCCGTTGTTCGGCACTTAGATCGGAATCAACCGCGATCTGAATCGCTACGAGTATGACTCCTTCATTCATGTTCTTGTAACGCTACCGCATCGCGATCTTAAAGGGTATGAAGATGCAGTCCCCTCTCTCTCGTTGCTAGTATCTCCATAGATTGATCTTGGTGATGCGTAGAATTTTTTTTAATTTCTGCAACGATCCCCAACACGCTCTCGCCTGTTTGCCTCACCGACGGTCACTGTCGAGGCTCGCAAGAAAAGGGGCTTGTGCAGGATTAGAGATATGTTGCGATTGGAGGTAGAACGAAAGGGGAAAAGAGATTCCATGAAAGGATAAGGGATAAAAGAGGGGGTTGCGCAAGACCCACCTCGTACACGCGCCGCGTGCGTGCGGGATAATCGTGGCGAGCGAGCCAGCGAAAAGTTTGGCCGGCTGGCCGGCTACTAACGTTTCCCTAAAGTTATGTCTTTGCGAATTTCATGCCTTCACCCGCCAACAAAGGGACCTCCTATATGCCGCTCACTGCGGCAAGTGGCGACATGACACACAGAGGGGGAGCCCGACTAGGCTGGCCCATTTAACCGATATGTATGATGTAAAAAATACCAAACTTGTGCAGTGCACGTATGCTCTCGCCTGTTTGTCTCACCACCAGCGGTCACCGCCGATGCTCGCAACAAAAGGGGCTTGTGGAGGAGTAGAGCTCCGTTGCGATTGCAGGTAGAAGGAAAGGGGAAAAGAGATTCAATGAAAGGACAAGGGAGAAAAGAGGGCGGTCGCTCAAGACCCACTACGTACACGCGCCGTGTGCGTGCGGGATAATCGTGGCGAGTGAGCCGACGGAAAGTTCGGCCGGGTGGCCGGCTACAAACGTTTCCCTGAAGTTATGTCTTTGCGAATTTCATGCCTTCACCCGCCAACGAAGGGATCTCCTATATGCCGCTCATTACGGCAAGTGGCGACATGACACACACAGGGGGAGGCCGACTAGGTTGGTGAAGGAAATATGCCCTAGAGGCAATAATAAAGTTATTATTTATTTCCTTATATCATGATAAATGTTTATTATTCATGCTAGAATTGTATTAACCGGAAACTTACTACATGTGTGAATACATAGACAAACATAGTGTCACTAGTATGCCTCTACTTGACTAGCTCGTTAATCGAAGATGGTTGAGTTTCCTAGCCATGGACATGAGTTGTCATTTGATTAACAGGATCACGTCATTAGGAGAGTGATGTGATTGACTTGACCCATTCCATTAGCTTAGCACTTGATCGTTTAGTATGTTGCTATTGCTTTCTTCATGACTTATACATGTTCCTATGACTATGAGATTATGCAACTCCCGTTTACCGGAGGAACACTTTGTGTGCTACCAAAGCGTCCACAACGTTGGGTGATTATAAAGGTGCTCTACCGGTGTCTCCAAAGGTACTTGTTGGGTTGGCGTATTTGAGATTAGGATTTGTCACTCCGATTGCCGGAGAGGTATCTCTGGCCCCACTCGGTAATGCACATCACTATAAGCCTTGCAAGCATTGTAACTAATGAGTTAGTTGTGGGATGATGTATTACGGAGCGAGTAAAGAGACTTGCGGTAGCGAGATTGAACTAGGTATTGAGATACCGACGATCGAATCTCGGGCAAGTAACATACCGATGACAAAGGGAACAACGTATGTTGTTATGCGGTTTGACCGATAAAGATCTTCGTAGAATATGTGGAGCCAATATGAGCATCCAGGTTCCGTTATTGGTTATTGACCGGAGGCGTGTCTCGGTCATGTCTACATTGTTCTCGAACCCGTAGGGTCCACTTGCAACAAAGTTCGATGTGAGTTATATTATGAGTTTATGTGTTTTGATGTACGAAGGTAGTTCGGAGTCCCGGATGAGATCGGGGACATGACGAGGAGTCTCGAAATGGTCGAGCCGTAAAGATCGATATATTGGACGACTATATTCGGACATCGGAAAGGTTCCGAGTGATTCGGGTATTTTTCGGAGTACCGGAGAGTTAGGGAATTCGCCGGGGAGTAGATGAGCCTTATTGGGCTTTAGGGTGAAGAGAGAGGAGAGGCTGCGCGTCCTCCCAAGGCCTAGTCCGAATTTGACTAGGGGGAGGGGCTGCGCCCCCTCCTTCCTTCTCTTCTCTCTCCCCTTTCCTTGACTCCTACTCCTACTACTTGGAAGGGGGGAATCCTACTCCCGGTGGGAGTAGGACTCCTCCTAGGGCACGCCATAGAGAGCACCGGCCCTCCCCCTCCTCCACTCCTTTATATACGGGGAGGGGGCACCCCTTGGAGACACAACAATTGATCCCTTGGATCTCTTAGCCGTGTGCGGTGCCCCCCTCCACCATAATCCACCTCGCTAATATCGTAGCGGTGCTTAAGCGGCCGTGCGTCGGTAACAACATCATCATCGTCACCACGTCGTCGTCTTGTGGAACTCTCCCTCAAAGCTCGACTGGATCGGAGTTCGAGGGACGTCATCGAGTTGAACGTGTGCAGAACTCGGAGGTGTCGTGCGTTCGGTACTTGGATCGGTCAGATCATGAAGACGTACAACTACATCAACCGCGTTGTCATAACGCTTCCGCTTTCATTCTACGAGGGTGCGTGGACACACTCTCCCCTCTCGTTGCTATGCATCACCATGATCTTGCGTGTGCGTAGGAATTTTTTTGAAATTACTACGTTCCCCAAGCGATGGCATCAAGCCAGGTTTTATGCCTAGATGTTATATGCACGAGTAGAACACAAGTAAGTTGTGGGTGATATAAGTCATACTGCTTACCAGCATGTCATACTTTGGTTCGGCGGTATTGTTGGATGAAGCGGCCCGGACCGACATTACGCGTACGCTTACGCGAGACTGGTTTACCACCGTGCTTTGCACACAAGTGACTAGCGGGTGTCAGTTTCTCCAACTTTAGTTGAACCGAGTGTGGCTACGCCCGGTCCTTGAGAAGGTTAAAACAACATTAACTTGACAAACTATTGTTGTGGTTTTGATACGTAGGTAAGAACGGTTCTTGCTCAGCCGGTAGCTGCTACGTCTCGAGCTTGCGTTGGTTTTCCCCGAAGAGGAGGGGATGATGCAGCACAATAGCGTAAGTATTTCCCTCAGTTTTTGAGAACCAAGGTATCAATCCAGTAGGAGGCTACGCGCAAGTCCCTCGTACTTGCACAAAATGATAGCTACCGCAACCAACGCGATTAGGGGTTGTCAATCCCTTCACGGTCACTTACGAGAGTGAGATCTGATAGAGATAATATTTTTGGTATTTTGGTATAAAGATGCAAAGTAAAAAGTAAAAAGCAAAGCAAGTAAATAAAGTGATGGAGATTGATCTGATGAGAATAGACCCGGGGCCATAGGTTTCACTAGTGGCTTCTCTCAAGAGCATAAGTATTCTACGGTGGGTGAACAAATTCTTTGTTGAACAATTGACAGAATTGAGCATAGTTTTGAGGTTATCCAGCAATGATCATGTATATAGGCATCACGTCCGTGACAAGTAGATCGAAGCGATTACGCATCTACTACTATTACTCCACTCATCGACCGCTATCCAGCATGCATCTAGAGTATTAAGTTAAAAAGCGAGTAACGCCTGTAAGCAAGATGACATGATGTAGAGGAATAAATTCATGCAATATGATAAATACCCCATCTTGTTATCCTCGATGGCAACAATACAATACATGCCTTGCAACCCCTTACATCACTAGGTAAGGACACCGCAAGATTGAACCCAAAGCTAAGCACTTCTCCCATTGCAAGAACTACCAATCTAGTTGGCCAAACCAAGCGGATAATTCAAGAGACTTGCAAAGATAACTCAATCATACATAAAAGAATTCAGAGAAGAATCAAATATTTTCCATAGATAAGTTGGATCATAAACCCACAATTCATCGGTCTCAACAAACACACCGCAAAAAGAAGATTACATCGAATAGATCTCCACAAGAGAGGGGGAGAACATTGTATTGAGATCCAAAAAGAGAGAAGAAGCCATCTTAGCTACTAACTATGGACCCGAAGGTCTGAAGTAAACTACTCACACTTCATCGGAGGGGCTATGGTGATGATGTAGAAGCCCTCCGTGGTGGATGCCCCCTCGTGAACTCGGAACAGGCCCCAAGATGAGATCTCATGGATACAGGAAGATGCGGCGGTGGAATTAAGTTTTGGCTCCGTCCACGATCTGTTGAAGTGCGTAGGTATATATAGGAGGAAGAATGCGTCGGTGGAGCTTGAGGCCCACGAGGCGAGGCGCGCCCAGGGGAGGCGCGCCCCCACCCTCGTGACCGCCTCTGGCACTCCTTGGAGTAGGGTCCATGTCTCCTGGATCACGTTCGGTGAGAAGATCACGTTTACGAAGGTTTCATTCTGTTTGGACTCCGTTTGATATTCCGTTTCTTGAAACCTTTGAAATAGGCAAAAACAACAATTACAGGCTGGGCCTCCGGTTAATAGGTTAGTCCCAAAAATAATATAAAAGTGGAAAATAAAGCCCATTATAGTCCAAAACAATAGACAAAGTAGCATGGAGCAATAAAAATTATAGATACGTTGGAGACGTATCGGGCATCCCCAAGCTTAATTCACCTTTCGTCCTCGAGTAGGTCGATGAGAAAAAGAGAATTTTTGATGCGGAGTGATACTTTGGCATAATTTCAATGTAAATCTTCTTAATCATGGTATGAATATTCAGATCCGAAAGATTCAAGACAAAAGTTCATATTGACATAAAAATAATAATACTTCAAGCATACTAATCAAAATAATTATGTCTTCTCAAAATAGCATGGCAAAAGAAAGTTCATCCCTACAAAATCATATAGTTAGGCTATGCTTCATTTTCGTCACACAAAGATGTTCCCAACTTCTATACCCCGATGACAAGCCAAGCAATTGTTTCACACTTAAATAATCTCAAACATTTTCAACCTTCATGCAATACATGAGCGTGAGCCATGGATATAGCACTATGGGTGGAATAGAATATGATGATGGGGATTGTGTGGAGAAGACAAAAAAGGAGAAAGTCTCACATTGACGAGGCTAATCAATGGGCTATGGAGATGCCCATCAATTGATGTCAACATGAGGAGTAGGGATTGCCATGCAACGGATGCACTAGAGCTATGAATGCTCAACAAAAGAAAACTAGTGGGTGTGCATCCAACTTGCTTGCTCATGAAGACCTAGGGCATTTTGAGAAGCCCATCGTAGGAATATACAAGCCAAGTACTAAAATGAAAAATTCCCACTAGTATGAACAAGACAACTTATGAGACTCACTATATGAAAAACATGGTGCTACTTTAAAGCACAATATATGAGACTCACTACATGAAGAACGAGGTGCTACTTTGAAGCACAAAATATAAGACTCATTACATGAAGAACATGGTGCTACTTTGAAGCACAAGTGTGGAAAAAGAGATAGTAGCATTGCCCTTTTCTTTTCTTTTCTTTTCTTTTCTTTTTTTTGGGCGTTCCTTTTTTTATTTGGCCTTTCTCTTTTTTTTATTTGGCAATGCTCTAATAATGATGATCATCACACTTCTATTGATTACAACATGAGGATACAACTCGAAACTAGAACAAGGTATGACTCTATATGAATGCCTCGGCGATGTCTTAGGGATGGTGCAATGAATCAAGAGTGACATGTATGAAAATAATGCATGGTGGCTTTGCCACAAATACGACGTCAACTACATGATCATGCAATGGCAATATGAAAAAAGTAAAGTATGTCATGATGATGGTGGTGGAAGTTGCATGGCAATATATCTCGGAATGGCTATGGAAATGCCATAATAGGTAGGTATGGTGGCTGTTTTGAGGAAGATATAAGGAGGTTTATGTGTGATAGAGCGTATCGTATCACGGGGTTTGGATGCACGGTGAAGTTTGCACCAACTCCCAATGTGAGAAAGGGCAATGCACGCATCAAGAGGCTAGCAATGGCGGAAAGGTAAAAGTGCGTATAATCCATGGACTCAACATTAGTCAAAAGAACTCATATACTTATTGCAAAAATTTAGAAGTCATCAAAAATCAAGTACTACGTGCATGCTCCTAGGGGGATAGATTGGTAGGAAAATACCATCGCTCGTCCCCGACCGCCACCCATAAGGATGCACAAGCCAGGTACACTTCATGCTTCAAATTTGTTACACAACTTTAACCATATGTGCATGCTACGTGATTTACTAACTTCAACACAAGCATTTCTTAAGTTCATAACTACTCAACTAGCACGACTTTGATATTATTACCTCCATATCTCAAAACAATTATCAAGCATCAAACTTATCTTAGTATTCAACGCACTCAAAAGAAAGTTTCACATATCTTGAACACCAAGTATATTAACACTAAGAAAATTACCATGCTAACGACTCTCAAAATAATCTAAGTGACGCATGAGAGATCAAGTTTATTTAAAACAAATCCACCACCGTGCTCTAAAAGATCTAAGTGAAGCACTAGAGCAAAAATTATCAAGCTCAAAAGATATAAGTGAAGCACTATGAGCAAAAACTATCAAGCTCAAAAGATATAAGTGAAGCACATAGAGTATTCTATCAAATTCTAATTCATATATGGCTCTCTCAAAAGGTGTGTACAGCAAGGATGATTGTGGTAACTAACAAGCAAAGACTCAAATAATACAAGGCGCTCCAAGCAAAACACATATCATGTTGGTGAATAAAAATATAGCTCCAAGTAAATTACCGATGGAAGTAGGCGAAAGAGGGATGCCTTCGGGGCATCCCCAAGCTTTGACTTTTTGGTGTCCTTGGATTATCTTGGGGGTGCCATGGGCATCCCCAAGCTTAGGCTCTTGCCCCTCCTTGTTCCATAATCCATCAAAAGAATTCACCCAAAACTTGAAAACTTCACAACACAAAACTCAATAGAAATCTCGTGAGCTCCGTTAGAGAAAGAAAACAAAAGACTACTTTAAGGTACTGTAATGAACTCATTATTTATTTTCATTGGTGTTAAACCTACTGTATTCCAACTTCTATATGGACCATAAACTATTTTACTAGCCATAGATTCATCAAAATAAGCAAATAACACACGCAAAACAAAATCTGTCAAAAACAGAACAGTCTGTAGTAATCTGTAACTAACGCAAACTTATGGAACCCACAAAATTCTACAAAAATTAGACGACCTGGAAATTTTGTTTATTGATCAGCAGCAATTGTAATCAGTATTTTATCATGTTCTGGTGATTTTTAACAATTCGGGCACTGAGCACAAAGATTCTGGAAATTACAGCAAGATCAAATAACTATCATCCAAGAAGATCCAATAGGTTCAACTTGGCACAAACACTTATTAAAAGATAAAACCACATCTAAACAGAGGCTAGATGCATTATTTATTCCTAAACAGAACCTAAAACAAAAAACTCAAAATAAATTTGGGTTGCCTCCCAACAAGCGCTATCGTTTAACGCCCCTAGCTAGGCATAAAAAACAAGGATAGATCTAGGTATTGCCATCTTTGGTAGGCAATCCATAAGTGGCTCTCATGATAGATTCATATGGTAATTTTATTTTCTTTATAGGAAAATGTTCCATGCCCTTCTTTAAAGGGAATTGGAATCTAATATTTCCTTCCTTCATATCAATAATTGCACCAATCGTTCTAAGGAAAGGTCTACCAAGAATAATAGGACATGAAGGATTGCAATCTATATCAAGAACGATAAAATCTACGGGCACATAATTCCTATTTGCAAAAATAAGAACATCATTAATTCTTCCCATAGGCTTTTTAATAGTGGAATCCATAAGATGCAAGTTTAGAGAGCAATCATTAAAATCACGGAAATCTAGCAAATCACACAAAGTTTTGGGAATAGTAGAGACACCTTTGGCACCCAAATCACACAAAGCATGAAACTCATAATTTTAATTTTAATTTTAATAGTAGGTTCCCACTCGTCATGGAGTTTCCTAGGGATAGAAATTTTCAACTCAAGCTTTTCTTCATAAGATTGCATCAAGGCATCAACAATGTGTTCGGTAAAAGCCTTATTTTGACTATAAGCATGAGGAGAATTTAGCACGGATTGCAACAAGGAAATACAATCAATTAAAGAGCAATTTTCATAAATAAATTCCTTGAGATCCAATATAGTGGGTTTAGCAATATCTCAATTTTTATTTCTTTCAATCCCTCTTTTATCAATTTCATCATTAAGATCTAAAAACTCCGAATTCTTAGAACGCCTTCTAGGTAAAGGAAGATCATATTCAGTTTCATCAAGATTCATATTGCAAAACAAAGATTTAATAGGGACACATCAATAACTTTTAGATCTTCATTTTGATTTTCATAGGAATTAGAAGAACACGCTTTAATAAAGGCATCTTTGGAAGCACGCATCCTAGCGGTTCTTTCTTTGCACTCATCAATGGAAATTCTCATAGCTTTGAGAGACTCATTGATATCATGCTTAGGAGGAATAGATCTAAGCTTTAAAGAATCAACATCAAGAGAAATTCTATCAACGTTCCTAGCCAAATCATCAACTTTAAGTAATTTCTCTTCAAGCAAAGCATTAAAATTCTTTTGTGAATTCATAAACTCTTTAACACTACTCTAAAATTCAGAGGGCATCTTATTAAAATTTCCATAAGAGTTGTTGTAGGAATTTCCATAATTATTAGAAGGATTACTAGGATAAGGCCTAGGATTAAAATTCCCTCTATCTGCGTTGTTTCCAAAACTATTCCTACCAACAATATTCACATCCATAGATTCATTATTATTCTCAATCAAGGTAGACAAAGGCATATCATTAGGATCATAAGAAACACTCTTAGTAAATAACTTCATAAGTTCATCCATCTTTCCACTCAAAACATTGATTTCTTCTATAGCATGCACTTTTTTATTAGTAGATCTTCCAGTATGCCATTGAGAATAATTAACCATAATATTATCTAGGAGTTTAGTAGCATCTCCTAAAGTGATTTCCATAAAAGTGCCACCCGCGGCCGAATCTAAAAGATTTCTAGAAGCAAAATTCAATCCGGCATAAATTTTTTGTATAATCGTCCACAAGTTCAAACCATGAGTAGGACAATTACGTATCATTAATTTCATTCTCTCCCAGGCTTGTGCAACATGTTCATGATCAAGCTGCTTAAAATTCATAATATCGTTCCTAAGAGAGATAATCATAGCGGGAGGAAAATACTTAGAGATAAAAGCATCTTTGCACTTGTTCCAAGAATCAATAGTATTTTTAGGCAAATATGAAAACCACACTTTAGCACGATCTCTAAGCGAAAAAGGAAATAGCTTCAACTTAACGACATCATTATCGACATCTTTTTTCTTTTGCATATCACATAAATCAACGAAGCTATTCAGATGAGTAGGCGGCATCTTCACTAGGAAGGCCGTGAATTGATCTTTCATAACAAGATTCAACAAAGCAATATTGATTTCACAAGATTCATTATTGGCAAGAGGAGCAATCGAGTGCTAAGGAAATCATTATTATTGGTATTGGTGAAATCACACAATTTGGTGGCATCTTGAGCCATACATAGCGAACAAGCAAACTAACATACGAGCAAACAAAAGGCAAAGGGAAAAAGAGGAGGAGATTGGGAAAGAGAGGGCGAATAAAACGGCAAGGGTGAAGTGCGGGAGAGGAAAACGAGAGGCAAATGGCAAACAATGTAATGCGAGAGATAGGGATTGTGATGGGTACTTGGTATGTTGACTTTTGCGTAAGCCTCCCCGGCAACCGCGCCAGAAATCCTTCTTGCTACGTCTCGAGCTTGCGTTGGTTTTCCCCGAAGAGGAGGGGATGCAGCCTGATGGTGTAAGTATTTCCCTCGGTTTTGAGAACCAAGGTATCAATCCAAAGAGGAGGCTACACGCAAGTCCCTTGTACACGCACAAAGCGATAGCTACTCGCAACCAACGCGATTAGGGGTTGTCAATCCCTTCACGGTCACTTACGAGAGTGAGATCTGACAGAGATAATATTTTTGGTATTTTGGTATAAAGATGCAAAGTAAAAGTAAAAGCAAAGCAAGTAAATAAGTGATGGAGATTGATATGATGAGAATAGACCCGGGGGCCATAGGTTTCACTAGTGGCTTCTCTCAAGAGCATAAGTATTCTACGCTGGGTGAACAAATTACTGTTGAGCAATTGATGAAATTGAGCATAGTTATGAGGTTATCCGTGCAATGATCATGTATATAGGCATCACGTCCGTGACAAGTAGATCGAAGCGATTACGCATCTACTACTATTACTCCACTCATCGACCGCTATCCGGCATGCATCTAGAGTATTAAGTTAAAAAGCAGTAACGCCTTAAGCAAGATGACATGATGTAGAGGAATAAATTCATGCAATATGATAAATACCCCATCTTGTTATCCTCGATGGCAACAATACAATACGTGCCTTGCAACCCCTTACATCACTAGGTAAGGACACATAAGATTGAACCCAAAGCTAAGCACTTCTCCATTGCAAGAACTACCAATCTAGTTGGCCAAACCAAGCGGATAATTGAAGAGACTTGCAAAGATAACTCAATCATACATAAAAGAATTCAGAGAAAGAACCAAATATTTTCCATAGATAAATTTGGATCATAAACCCACAATTCATCAGTCTCAACAAACACACCGCAAAAAAGAAGATTACATCGAATAGATCTCCACGAGAGAGAGGAGAACATTGTATTGAGATCCAAAAGAGAGAAGAAGCCATCTAGCTACTAACTATGGACCCAAGGTGCAAGTAAACTACTCACACTTCATCGGAGGGCTATGGTGATGATGTAGAAGCCCTCCGTGGTGGATGCCCCCTCCGTGAACTCCTAACAGGCCCCAAGATGAGATCTCGTGGATACAGGAAGGTGCGGCGGTGGAATTAAGTTTTGGCTCCGTCCACGATCTTTTGAAGTGCGTAGGTATATATAGGAGGAAGGAGTATGTCGGTGGGCGTCGGGGCCACGAGGCGGGGGCACGCCCGGGAGGCGCGCCCCCACCCTCGTGACCGCCTCTGGCACTCCTTGGAGTAGGGTCCAAGTCTCTGGATCACGTTCGGTGAGAAGATCACGTTCGAAGGTTTCATTCCGTTTGGACTCCGTTTGATATTCCGTTTCTTCAAAACCTTTGAAATAGGCAAAAAAGCAACAGTGCAGGCTGGGCCTCCGGTTAATAGGTTAGTCCCAAAAATAATATAAAATTGGAAAATAAAGCCCATTATAGTCCAAAACAATAGATAAAGTAGCATGGAGCAATAAAAAATTATAGATACGTTGGAGACGTATCAGTAGCAGCCACGTAAAACTTGCAACAACAAAGTAGAGGACGTCTAACTTGTTTTTGCAGGGCATGTTGTGATGTGATATGGTCAAGATGTGATGAGATATAAGTTGTTGTATAAGATGATCATGTTTTGTTGAAGTTATCGGCAATTGGCAGAAGCCTTGTGGTTGTCTCTTTATTGCATAAGATGCAAGCGCCAAATAATTGCTTTACTTTATCGCTGTCACGATAGCAATAGTTGGCGAGACGACCATGTGACGACACATTGATATAGATCAAGATGATGGAGATCATAGTGTCATGCCGATGACGATGGAAATCATGACGATGCTTTGGAGATGGAGATCAAAGGCACAAGATGATGATGGCCATATCATGTCACATATTTTGATTGCATGTGATGTTTATCTTTTATACATCTTATTTTGCTTAGTTTGGCGGTAGCTTTATAAGATGATCCCTCACTAAATTATCAAGGTATAAGTGTTCTCCACGAGTATGCACCGTTGCGAAAGTTCTTCGTCTTTGAGACACCACGTGATGATCGGGTGTGATAGGCTCTACGTTCAAATACAACGGGTGCAAAACAGTTGCACATGCGGAATACTCAAGTTAAACTTGACGGGCCTAGCATATAACAGATATGGCCTGGAACACTGAGACCGAAAGGTCGAGCGTGAATCATATAGTAGATATGATCAACATAGTGATGTTCACCATTGAAAACTACTCCATCTCACGTGATGATTGGACATGGTTTAGTTGATTTGGATCACGTGATCATTTAGATGACTTAGAGGGATGTCTATCTAAGTGGGAGTTCTTAAGTAATATGATTAACTGAACTTTAATTTATCATGAACTTAGTCCTGATAGTATTTTGCAAATAATGTTGTAGATCAATAGCTCGCGTTGTTGCTTCCCTATGTTTTTATATGTGTTCCTAGAGAAAACTAAGTTGAAAGATGATAGTAGCAATGATGCGATTTGGGTCCGTGATCTGAGGTTTATCCTCATTCTTTGCCTGAAGAATTTTGTCCTTAATGCACCGCTAGGTGATGACCTATTGCGAGGAGTAGATGCACGGGCGTTATGAATGTTTGGCTAGCTCAATATGATGACTACTTGATAGTTTAGTGCGCCATGCTTAACGGCTTAGAATCGGGACTTCAATGACGTTTTGAGCGTCATGGACCATATGAGATGTTCCAGAGTTGAAGTTAATATTTCAAGCAAATACCGAGTTGAGAGATATGAAGTCTCCAACAAGTTCTATAGCTAAAAAGATGGAGGAGAATAGCTCAAGCGGTGCTTATGTGCTCAGTTATGCAGGTACTACAATCGCTTGAATCAAGTGGGAGTTAATCTTCCGGATAAAATAGTGATTGATGAAATTCTCTAGTCACCATCACCAAGTTAGTAGAACTTCGTGATGAACTATAATATGCTGGGTATAACGGAAACGATTCCCAAGCTCTTCGTGATGCTTAAATCGACGAAGGTAGAAATCAAGAAAAACATCAAGTGTTGATGGTAGACAAGACCACTAGTTTCAAGAAAAGGGCAAAGGGAAGAAGGGGAACTTCAAGAAGAATGGCAAGCAAGTTCTTTGCTCAAGTGAAGAAGCCCAAGTATGGTCCTAAGCACGAGACTAAGTGCTTATCTTTGCAAAGGGTAGTCCTTTGGGCGGGACTGCCCCAAGTATTTGGTGGATAAGAAGGATGGCAAAGTGAACAAGCTATATTTGATATACATGTTATTGATGTGTACTTTACTAGTGTTTATAGCAATCCCTCGGTATTTGATACTGGTTCAGTTGCTAAGAGTAGTAACTCGAAACGGGAGTTGCAGAATGAACAGAGACTAGTTAAGGGTGAAGTGACGATGTGTATTGGAAGTGGTTCCAAGATTGATATGATCATCATCGCACACCCCCTATACTTTCGGGATTAGTGTTGAACCTAAAATAAATGTTATTTAGTGTTTGCGTTGAGCATGAATATGATTGGATCATGTTTAGTATTCATGTAAGTTAGAGAATAATTGTTGTTCTGTTTACATGAATAAAACCTTCTATGGTTATACACCCAATGAAAATAATTTGTTGGATCTCGATCGTAGTGATGCACATTTTCATGATATTGAAGCCAAAAGATGCAAAGTTAATAATGATAGTGCAACATATTTGTGGCACTGCCGTTTAGGTCATATTGGTGTAAAGCGCATGAAGAAACTCCATGCTGATGGTCTTTTGGAATCACTTGATTATGAATCACTTGATACTTGCGAACCATGCCTCATGGGCAAGATGACTAAGACTCCGTTCTCCGGAACAATGGAGCGAGCAACTGACTTATTGGAAATAATATATCTTGATGTATGCGATGCGATGAGTGTTAAGGCTCGCGGCAAGTATCGTTATTTTCTGACTTTCACAGATGATTTGAGCAGATATGGGGATATCTACTTGATGAAACACAAGTCTGAAACATTTGAAAATTTCAAAGAATTTATGAGTGAAGTGGGGAATCATCGTAACAAGAAAATAAAATTTCTACGATCTAATCATGAAGGAGAATATTTGAGTTACGAGTTTGGCCTTCAGTTAAAACAATCTCTACTCCTAATGGAGCACTGAATAGTCAGTGCGGTTTATTTTCGCTGGTTTATTTTCGTCATCCTCTCACCATCGTTTTTTTCGTCATCCTATCACCTCTGCTCTACCCTCCATCGAAATAAACCGGTGCAAAAAAAACCCTGAGATCGATCCCTCGTTCCCATAGCTCATCGATCTCCGCCGCCGCCCGATCGGACGCCCGATCCACCCCTACGCCCACTCCACGGCGGATCCATCCCTGTGCCGCGCCGCGGCGTCTCCTCTCGATCCCATCTCGGATCTCCCTGCCGCCTACTCTTCGTAGCCGTCGCCCATGTACGAACTCGTTTGTTGCCGCCGCCGCCGTCCGAGGGGAGACGCCGTCGCGGCGTCTCCAGGGCGGGGCGGCTTGAATCCCTGTCGCCGGGATCGCCCCCGCCGAACTCCGGGCCATGGCAAGATCTAGCAGGCCATGGCGGCGACCAGCGCCGGGACAGGACCAGGAGGCCGCCGGTGTCTCCCTGATCCGTGACCCCGACGCCATGGAGCTGCTCGTCAAGGTACGACCCCCTTCCCTTCCCGTCCCTAGCTTCAAGGTTTTCGATTCCCTGCCCTGATGCCATTTGATTTGATTCCATTCATCTTCCTCACGCAGGCATGCAGGCACGCGCGGGTCCAGCGGCAGGAAGGGCAAAGAGGAGGACCGAGCTCGCCGGTGCGCGTGACCAAGGGATGTAGCTGCCCGGAGTTACTTCGCCCTCGACGAAGAGGAGACCGCGCGCCAGAGCTCCTGGTCTCCCAGGGCCGCCGAGTGCAAGGAGCTATTGCCATGGCACCTCCTCGCTCGCCCTCGGTGCGGCGGCCGTGTATATGGAATTGTGCCCTGGTGGGGGCTCTGAGGGAGGAAACCGACGAGCACAAGGCGCTACTGCCATAGCGTCCGGAGGGAGGCATGACGCGCAGGGCTACAGGGAATCCGCCGACGACATATGTGGCTTCTCCTACGCCTGATGTTGTTATCATTGCAGCGGCGGCAGCGGATCTGAGTCCCACCCGTTGGGATCGAACGACAGATGGCGTGAGGCAGCTGGATGCGAGTCCCACTTCCAACCTGAGGGCTCGACCTTCTCGATTCCTGGCTGCGGCGGGTGCGGAACTCCGAAGTGACGGTGAACTCGCTGGCGCCGCACTGCCCCCACACAAGCGCCATCAGGTCTGCAAGCTTTGGTCGCTTGTCTTGATATCAGCCATGTAATCATATCTCACTTCATTGTGCAATCTTGTTTCTGACTCTTGGAGCTTGGACATCTGATATTCTTTGTTTGGAAGCATATTTTTTCAGATTGTTTCATCTTAGTTTATTGATAACAAAATTGTTACCTTTCTTAATCTTTGGTTGGACCAACTAATTCACAAGCTTTTAGGTCAGAATTTTCACGAGTACTCACTTAGGCTATAGTTTTTCCTTTTGTTTTCTTTTAACTCCCAGAAAAACAACAGCGTGCATTGCATCATATTAACCACTTGATATTACAGTGATCAATATATAGGAATTTCAACGCAAGAAACAACTAATAAGGTTGCTGAAAGGGTTAGGATTTGAACTTAAGGTTTTTTTCTTGCTTAGCAGTTCAGTCTATTGAATTAAATAGTTGCATATCTCTTCTATTATAATTGGATTTTTGCAAAGATCTTTTCAGACGAAGAGATCACGGGCTTATTGGCTTAAGCAAATGATCAAATCCTTGGGCACTGATAAAAGTTACTGATGTGTGTGTGTGTGTGTGTGTGTGGTGGCAGCTGGCATGTGAGTTTGCACTGACACATCTAAATATGTTTTCTTAACAATTAGTGATCAGGGCAATACTGTTTTCTTAACAACTCGTTTGTTGTGCATGAACACTAAATATGTTTGACACAACTGATGTTAAATTGTTAGAGTATTCACGCTCCTGTTGCGATGCACGGGTGATTACCAGATGAGTGTGATACAGTATATTTCAAATTTTTGTGCAGTTGCATCAGCTACGACTTGTAAGGTATAAACTTTGGGACTGTATATAGAGAAAAAAAGTATTTTACCTGCACTACACACTTAAATCATTATATTGCTAATGCAAGTGAACAATCATCATTTCTTATTGAGCCATGCTAATGTTTCTCTTTGTTTAATTGCGTACTCCTTTTGTTTACTTCTTCCGAAAGCACTTCGCTCTGTTGCACACAAGCAAGAGCTATTTCTGCACCAATCTGTCCGAAGATATAAAGTTTGAACCAACCCTTAGCTTGCATTTGGTAAGTTCATCTTTCAGGAGAATATGCATCATACTTAGTTCGAGGTGAAAATTTGTTTGTCGCATCAGGAATCAAAAAAATATGGTGCCTCCGTATCTTTATATAAAGTCCTTACTATATATGTTGCTCCCTTCCATTGAATTGGATGTAACATTGTGTACACTTAATGTCAAGACTAATGTCTATCGCCAATTTCAGTATAGTCGAAACATATTGATGGCACTGAAAATGATTCTGCTTTTGCAGGTCTGACCTGACTCTTCTTTGTACGTATGTAATTGGTTTATTTCTTGATAGGGTGGTACTCTCTGAATTTCTTGATGAGCGTTCCCGTTGCTGCACCGCATTGTGGCCAAGTCCTCTTCTTGGCCATGCCAGTGACATGAGCAGGATGGTGTATACCGGCTTCACAGACATGTGTCTGTCGAGGCCGCACCGGGTATAGCTACTCTCCCTCTTTAACCAACAGCAAGAACATTCTGTTTATGATGCGTATATGAAATCAATCAATGTTGCAACTCACACAGGTTTGTGGAGGTGATGGCACGAGTATTTACCAGGATGCTTGGAGATGCGTTGGCATATGTCCAGGTAATGAAATTGTTGGGAGTGATTGCTCAACACATATCTGGCTAGACTAAATAATTCAGATGGATTGAATTATTTTCTCGGTAACGAGTTATACACATCTGTAATGCAGAACAACCTGGTCCACGCATGGGGTCTGACTTGAATATTTCAGGAGATGACTAGATGTAAATTTGACTTTCAGATAATACATTTGTGAATTGCACAGAATCATATAGAGCAGATGGGCATCGTTGACACATAGTGCATGACACATTGCGCGATTAAGATGCTCTTAGGCTAGCTAAGTAACATAAGACAACTTTTGTATGAAGATCGGTTGTTCGGTTTCATTCTGACAGTTTAGAAGCTTTTGTTTGGCGTTTCTCTCAGCCGGATAATAGAGAAAAAGAGACTTACGCAGGGTATGTTTTCTCTCTTTAACAATAATTAAATTTTGTACTACTTAGAAAACTCGTTAGATGTTCTTACTGCTTGATCTTGCATCATATTTACGTGCTAAGAAATGAGTTGTAACTGAAACAATAATGTTAATTTATGTAACTATATACTGTGTTGGATATTAGTTTTTTATAAAATTAATTCCGTGTTCAATTGTTTTTTCTTTTTGTGTGTCAAGATTTTTTTTACAATCTGTAACATGAGTAATTTATTTGACATACATAAATATATATATTTTTGTATACGTGGAATATATTACAAGATCCATCATAAAACTGAAACAACATCAAGGCTCTTTGAAGTCATAATATCCAGCTTCACCTTCAAATGTCGACGTTCTACCATGATTGTGCAATATATTTCAAGGCCCATGATAAAACTGAAAGAGCATCAAGGGTTTTACAGGTCATGGTGGCCGGTTTTTGCTGGCGTTGTGGTCCATGCATACCAATTCTTTGAATCAGTGCCACTGTGCAGTGATGTAAGAAAAAGGTGTGTCGTTTGTCGACTGTGGGCAATGGAGTGATGTAGATGTACTGTAGAGTACATATTGAAGGTCCGGAGTGAACTATTTTAGTTCTTTCTTGTGCTATATGCCAATCTCAGATTGTAGGCTAGGTCTAATTTAGCTCAACGTTGGTGTTAGTAGTAAAAAACACTTGCAAATGTATGTGTGTTGAATACATAAATTTGTGCTCTAGAAGATAAATGTAGAGAATGGTAACAATAATTTAATTCATTGTTTACTACAATATTTTTATTCAGAATAAGTAGTAGTTATACGCACCTGTGTAGTTTTAGTACCTAACTTGAGAAATAAATAATAGCCTTTCTCTAAAGAGGTTTGATGCCTTGCTTTTTATTATTCAAATCATTTGCATTTGTTTTCTAATATTTAAACATAATGGTTTGCAGGGAACAGTGAGGTGACTTTAAATAGCTGTAATGAGCTGATGGAGCCTTTGACCTGAAGTTATATTTGTATAGATTACATGATTTGTTGATGAGGATAAGAAAGAGGAGCTGATGGCAAACCAACCGAGGAAGGTCACCGAAGATTGAGGTTGGGCGCGATACTACATCAGAAGTTATTTAGGCTATGGGTGAATTAGGGGCCATGGAGTGATCCGATAGGAGGGTCGAGTATGGTGCATACATGTCAATGTTGGTAGTCAAAACTTGATGCTGAGTGCGGATGGGAATGATGGGGTGAGGATGGGCGTGCTTTAGTCCAGCAATTTGTCATTGCCAAATGATTCAATCCCGGTGATGTCATTGCTGGATATGCAAGGTCTCACTGGGCAAGGTATTCGAAGTTCTTAAGTGCTTAGGAACCTCGCTGTGCTTTCGTATTTGACGTGATTAGCAAGTGTATTTACCGAAGCATAGATGTAATGCGGGTTATGTGTAGCACCGAATCTGAGGTGGCTGCAATCCAGTCGGTTCTGGCATTGGAGAGTTAAGAGTGAATCAGACTTAATCAGATGGCATCAACACTGTGTTAATCATTGGAAGGTCTGCCGAGCGTTTGGGAAGAGAAGCATGGTGCCAATACATACTTTTGGTTCTTAACCCAGATGATCTCATTTGAAGTTGTTGGCGTTTGTTATAATCATTCTTGATGAGCTGCACAACGCTTCATGTATTGCACTACTAATGTTGTTTATTTGATGGTCAAACTCCTGTCCCACTCCTATATAAATGCTATGCAAATAATTTGTTTTGTTTACTAAAATCTGAATATAAGTGAATCTATCTTAAATTAGTACAATGATTATAATTTGTCTTATGTTAACACGATGATTATAATTTTGAAGTGTGGGTGTGACAGGGTTGAGGGATTGTGAGTCGGATGTGCCATTAATGGTAGCATGCTTGGATTGGGGAGGGGATATAGTAAGGAAAAAGTTGTAATCATGATATATGTTTGACATGATTAGTGTATTATGCACCGTTGCAACGCACGGACAAGGAGCACGTGAAAGTAGATGTTTTGCTGAAATGCATGGTTGGTGGAGAAACATATTTAGAGGAAAGCGAGAGATTGACAAGAACTATTTGTCACAACATAGTGCTAAGCATGTGATGTACACATTGCAAATAATTATATTTTGATATATGTTCCCATAGATAAGTTTGTTGTTCCATAGCAATGGAAGGGCATTTAGCCAGATTTAGCTTTCTTGGATCAGGAACAAATCAAGAAGGTGACATGGTCGGGGTTTTTTGTACTGTTCTAGACAACAAAACAATTGACAAGGTGATCGGTTGAGAGGATGAATGATGTATAGACAGAGAAGGTGATGTATGATAATTTCAGAGGAAAAGAGGAGTTATAGGAGTGTGTGGTGTTTGTAAGAGAGAGAAGATGCATGCATTTGTGTTGTGGTTGAACATTGCGTGTAACGGGGGGAGGGAGGGGCAAATTTATTTGTTGGCCCGTGGCAACGCACGACAGTCTACTAGTGTGAAATAGTTTCACTACTCACGCCACCTGGAACACCACAGTGTAATGGTGTGTCCGAACGTCGTAACCGTACTTTATTAGATATGGTGCGATCTATGATGTCTCTTACCGATCTACCACTATCATTTTGGGGTTATGCATTAGAGACAGCTGCATTCACGTTAAAAAGTGGCACCATCTAAGTCCGTTGAGACGACACAATATGAACTGTGGTTTGGCAAGAAACCAAAGTTGTCGTTTCTTAAAATTTGGGGTTGCGATGCTTATATGAAAAAGTTTCATCCTGATGAGCTCAAACCCAAAATCGGAGAAATGTGTCTTCATAGGATACCCAAAGGAGACAGTTGGGTACACCTTCTATCACAGATCCGAAGGCAAGACAGTCATTGCTGAGAATTGATACTTTCTAGAGAAGGAGTTTCTCTCGAAAGAAGTGAGTGGGAGGAAAGTAGAACTTGATAAGGTAATTGTACCTTCTTCCGAATTGGAAAGTAGTTCATCACAGAAATCAGTTCCAGTGATGCCTACACCGATTAGTGAGGAAGTTAATGATGATGATCATGAAACTTCGGATCAAGTTACTACCGAACCTCGTGGGTCAACGAGAATAAGATACGCACTGAGTGGTACGGTAATCATGTTACGGATGTCATGTTACTTGACCATGACGAACCTCACGAACTATGAGGAAGCGATGATGAGCCCAGATTCCATAAAATGGCTTGAGGCCATGAAATCTGAGATGGGATCCATGTATGAGAACAAAGTATGGACTTTGATAGACTTTCCCAATGATCGGCGAGCCATTGAGATTAAATGGATCTTCAAGAGGAAGATGGACATTGATAGTAGTGTTACTATCTACAAAGCTAGAATTGTCGCAAAAGGTTTTCGACAAGTTCAAGATGTTGACTACGATGAGAGTTTCTCACTCGTATCTATGCTTAAGTCTGTCCGAATCATGTTAGTAATTGCCGCATTTTAAGAAATCTGGCAAATGGATAACAAAACTGCAATCCTTAATGGATTTATTAAAGAAGAGTTGTATATGATGCAACCAGAAGGTTTTTTCAATCCTAAAGGTGCTAACAAAGTATGCAAGCTCCAGCAATCTATCTATGGACTGGTGCAAGCATCTCGGAGTTGGAATATACGCTTTGATAAGTTGATCAAAGCATATAGTTTTATACAGACTTGCGGTGAAGCACATGTATTTACAAGAAAGTGAGTGGGAGCACTCTGACATTTCTGATAAGTATATGTGAATGAAGTATTGTTGATCGGAAATAATGTAGAATTATTCTGCAAAGCATAAAGGAGTGTTTGAAAGGAGTTTTTCAAAGAAAGACCTTGGTGAAGCTGCTTACATATTGAGCATCAAGATCTATAGAGATAGATCAAGACGCTTGATAAGTTTTTTCAATAAGTACATACCTTGACAAGATTTTGAAGTAGTTCAAAATGGAACAGTCAAAGAAATAGTTCTTGCTTGTGTTACAAGGTGTGAAATTGAGTAAGACTCAAAGCTCGACCACATCAGAAGATGGAAAGAGAATGAAAGTCATTCCCTATGCCTCAGCCATAGGTTCTATAAAGTATGCCATTCTGTGTACCAGATTTATTGTATACCCTACACTGATTTTGGCAAGGGAGTACAATAGTGACATAGGAGTAGATCACTGGACAACGGTCAAAATTATCCTTAGTGGAATAAGGATATGTTTCTCGATTATGGAGGTGACAAAAAGGTTCGTCATAAAGGGTTACGTCGATGCAAGTTTTGACACTGGTCCAGATGACTCTAAGTCTCAATCTGGATACATATAGAAAGTGGGAGCAATTAGCTAAAGTAGCTCCGTGCAGAGCATTGTTGACATAGAAATTTGCAAAATACACACGGATCTGAATACGGCAGACCCGTTGACTAAACTTCTCTCACAAGCAAAACATGATCACACCTTAGTAGTCTTTGGGTGTTAATTACATAGCGATGTGAACTAGATTATTGACTCTAGTAAACCCTTTGGGTGTTGGTCACATGACGATGTGAACTATGGGTGTTAATCACATGGTGATGTGAACTATTGATGTTAAATCACATGGTGATGTGAACTAGATTATTGACTTTAGTGCAAGTGGGAGACTGAAGGAAATATGCCCTAGAGGCAATAATAAAGTTATTATTTATTTCCTTATATCATGATAAATGTTTATTATTCATGCTAGGATTGTATTAACCGGAAATTTAGTACATGTGTGAATACATAGACAAACATAGTGTCACTAGTATGCCTCTACTTGACTAGCTCGTTAATCGAAGATGGTTGAGTTTCCTAGCCATGGACATGAGTTGTCATTTGATTAACGGGATCACATCATTAGGAGAATTATGTGATTGACTTGACCCATTCCGTTAGCTTAGCACTTGATTATTTAGTATGCTGCTATTGCTTTCTTCATGACTTATACGTGTTCCTATGACTATGAGATTATGCAACTCCCGTTTACCGGAGGAACACTTTGTGTGCTACCAAACGTCACAATGTAACTGGGCGATTATAAAGGTGCTCTCTGAGTGTCTCCAAAGGTACTTGTTAGGTTGGCGTATTTCGAGATTAGGATTTGTCACTTGATTGTCGAGAGGTATCTTTGGGCCCACTCAAGAATGCACGCGTCACTATAAGCCTTGCAAGCATTGTAACTAATGAGTTAGTTACGGGATGATGTATTATGAGCGAGTAAAGAGACTTGCTTAGAACGAGATTGAACTAGGTATTGAGATACCGACGATTGAATCTCGGGCAAGTAAAATACCGATGACAAAGGGAACAACGTATGTTGTTATGCGGTTTGACCGATAAAGATCTTCGTAAATATGTGGGAGCCAATATGAGCATCGAGGTTCTGCTATTGGTTATTGACCGGAGACGTGTCTCGGTCATGTCTACATTGTTCTCGAACCCGTAGAGTCCGCACGCTTAAAATTCGATGACGGTTATATTATGAATTTATGTATTTTGATGTACCAAAGGTAGTTCGGAGTCTTGGATGAGATCTGGAACATGACGTGGAGTCTCGAAATGGTCGAGACGTAAAGATCGATATATTGGACGACTATATTCGGACATCGGAAAGGTTCCGAGTGATTCAGGTATTTTTCGGAGTACCGGAGAGTTACGGGAATTCGCGAGGGAGTAGATGGGCCTTATAGGACTTTAGGGGAAAGAGAGAGGAGAGGCTGCGCCTCCCCCCCCCAAGGCCTAGTCCGAATTGGACTAGGGGGAGGGGCTGTGCCCCCTCCTTCCTTCTCTTCTCTCTCCCCTTTCCTTGACTCCTACTCCTATTACTTGGAGGGGGGGGGGGGAATCCTACTCCCGGTGGGAGTAGGACTCCTCCTAGGGCGCCATAGAGGGCCGGCCCTCCCTCCTCCACTCCTTTATATATCACGGGAGGGGCACCCTTGGAGACACAACAATTGATCCCTTAGATCTCTTAGCCGTGTGTGGTGCCCCCCTCCATCATAATCCACCTCGATAATATCGTAGCGGTGCTTAGGCGAAGCCCTACGTCGGTAGCAACATCATCATCGTCACCACGCCGTCGTGCTGACGGAACTCTCCCTCAAAGCTCGGCTTGATCGGGGTTCGAGGGACGTCATCGAATTGAACGTGTGCAGAGCTTGGAGGTGCCGTGCGTTCGGTACTTGGATCGGTTAGATCGTGAAGACGTAGGATTACATCAACCGCGTTGTCATAACGCTTCCGCTTTCGGTCTACGAGGGTAAGTGGACACACTCTCCCCTCGCGTTGCTATGCATCACCATGATCTTGCGTGTGCGTAGGAATTTTTTTGAAATTACTACGTTCCCCAACAGCTGGCCCATTTAACCACTATGTATGACGTAAAAAAAACTTGTGCAGTGCACATACGCTCTTGCCTGTTTGCGTCAATACCGACGGTCACCGCCGACGCTCGCAACAAAAGGGGCTTGTGGAGGAGTAGAGCTCCGTTGCGATTGGAGGTAAAAGGAAAGGGGAAAAGAGATTCCATGAAAGGATAAGGGAGAAAAGAGGACGGTCGCACAAGACCCACTGCGTACACGCACCGCGTGCACGCGGGATAATCGTGGCGAGCCAGCCGGCGGAAGGTTCGGCCGGCTGGCCGGCTACGAACGTTCCACTAAAGTTACGTCTTTGCGAATTTCATGCCTTCACCCGTCAACGAGGGGACCTCCTATATGCCGCTCATTACGGCAAGTGGCGACATGACACACAAAGGGGGAGCCCGACTAGGCTGGCCCATTTAACCGCCATGTATGACGTAAAAAATACCAAAACTTGTGCTTTTGAAAGGAATTTGAACATGCGACCTCCCGAGTCGTGCATGTGTGATGCTACCACTAGAAACAACGAGCATTAGTGACTAATTTGCAGCACGGTACTTTAAGAATAATCGGAGCGGCAGGTCCAATTTTTCAATATTGTGAATAATTTTTAAAACATGAAGAATTTTTTAAAACTGTGAACAAGTTTTGAAATTGCAACTTTTTTGAAAAACAAAAATATTTTTTGAAATTGTGGAAAAAATTTGAAAACATAATTTTTATAAAGTTCTGAAAAATATGTGAAAACTAATAAAAAAATACCAGAACATTTTCAGAATTAGTTATCATTTTTTTTAATTTGTGAACAATTGTTCTCAATATGGATTCGTGTTTTGAATTTAAAACATTTTTTAAAAAGTCATTTTTTAATTTTCTTTTTTGAAAAATAAGAATAATGAAATTTCAAAAACAGTTGGAGATAATTTTCGAATATATTTTGAAAGTGAATAATGTTTGAAAAAATAGGATTTCTAAAACTCATGAACAATTTTTTTGGAAATCTGCGAACAATGTTTGGAAAATTATGATTTTTTAAATATTATGAGCAATGTTTGTAATAATAGGATTTCTAAAACACACGCACATTTTTTTTGGAAATTCATGAACAATGTTTGGAAAACACATTTTTAAAATATGATTTTATTTTAACTTGTGAATACAGCTTCATAAAACCTGAAGAATTTATTAATTTGGGAACATTTACCCGAAAAAAATGAAGAAAAATAAAAAGTAAATGAAAAGAAAGTAAAATTAAAAAGAAGACAAAGGAAGAAACAATAAAAAACGGTAGAGAAAAAAAACGAAATAAGTCCGAGCAGAACATTCCAGAAGGTTCCTCAATAAAACCAGCAAAAACCGGAGATGGAACCTTCTCCTTACCGTTAACCCAACCTCTGTGCTCTGTGTACACTACCTAGTTGGGCTGGCCCAATAGTTCGCTAAGTGCGCGGTCGATGTGCGTTTGGTTGACGAAGCGACGCAAAAGAGCGTCATATAAGAAATCCCGCCAACGAAATCCGGCTGCCGACGAATTTGGCCGGCACGGGATCAGGAGTGACGATACGACAGCGGCACGACAAAGACAACCGTAGGCAACACGTGAGCGGGAGAGTGAGAGACAATCATCGTCCGCATCCCCGTGCGCCGATCTCGGTACGGTACGGCGGTGTATAAAAGAGAGTTTCTCGATCGTCTACTAGCAGATCTCTCTCTCTCTCTCTCTCTAAAGAAGTGTAATGGCAGATCTTCAATTTGATACAGTGTAGTAGCAGTACGTGGCGCGCAGGACTTGTCCGCGAAATTGGCCACACCCCGGCGCACTGCAAACACGGACGTGGCTAGGGTGCCACCCACCCATGTGCGTTTGTTTTCCCTTCCTTCCCCACGGAATCACATATGGAGTACGTCTGGTGGGTGGGTCCAACCAACAGACAGGCCGGGAATGGCGGATCGAGTATCTCAGGATGAATCACCGGCGCTAGTAATCCGGCTCGATCTGCGGCTACTCTACCTGCCTCAAAACCGTCGGCGTCGGAACCATAGTCCATTTTCCTTTTTTTGTACAAATAATTAAATACCTAGGCTGCTATATTTGGAAATCACAGGTAGCGTTCGTCGTCGTCGCCTTCTTCTTTGCCGAGGACAAGGGACTGTTTTTAGGGGTGCCTACGGCCTAGACAACACAAATCTTAGCAGCAATCAAGGGTCCGATGATTTGTAACCCTAAAAAGGAAGATCCAATGATTAAAGGTGATACGCCGATCGGAGGGAAAAAGGAGATCCATGGTTTACGGATGAGTTCGCGGATTCTTTGAGTGATCCGAGGGGCTCCTTTGCATCTGTCAAAACCGTCGGTGCACGGTGCATGCATGATTGTCAGCAAAGTACTACTGGTGCTGTATAAAAATATCATGGAATATGTAGGATCAGGAGCTCGAAACTAGAGCATACCGTTCCTGAAGAAAAGCAAACCAGGGCGTACCATTACTTGCATGTTCTCTCTTAATTAGTACCATGACAGTAAATAACTAACTTGGGCCGTGATGACCATTGGTCAAGGAAAATAACTAATCCCATTTATTTGCAAGCAGTGTACCGGTATCATTAGTCTGTCTGGTCACATTGGAGAGTACTCCCTCTGTAAACGCTCTTATATTAGTTTACGGAGGGAGTAACTAATATTATGCATATGACACTGTTGTATCATACTCACTCCGTTCTTTTATATAGGGTGTATTTGTTTTTTGATAATTTTTAGAATGTAAGATGCATTTCTTATAATTACTCATAATTCCCTTGTTAGCCCTCGAAAAAAGGAAAATATCTCTCTTCTGATTGTCTGTATCTCTCCTTGTAGCAAAAGAAGAAAATTATCTCTCTGTCGATTACATGTATCTCTTACTTTCTTGGAGTAACTGATTTACTTGCCACTAACCAACAAATTTACCAAGGATAATTTCGTACTAACATGTCTATAATTATGTGCCTTGGTCACCGTGCCGAAATAATACACCTTACATAAAGGAACGGAGGGAGTACTATCTTCTAGTGTGTGGTATCACATGTCAGTATTTTACATGACCTTTTTCTTATGATCCATAGTAGCATTCAAATGATATGATACGGCATCATGATATGATACTTGTATCATCTCTTTTCTCATTTAATATTATGTCATGTTAGTAATATGCATAGTTGGCATTGCATGAGACTCTCATAGCTACCATTTCTGATTTCTCTGTTTCACCTGAGTAATGGTTGAAAACCGGGCAAGCGTGAGAGTTTGCATCATAACCTAGCAAGTGTCCTTCATGAGATTCACGGGCAAACTTGTATTGAAAATGTTTGCCATAGATATAACATTTGGACCCAAAAACTCTAAAGTAACTGACTTGGGATTTTACCCGTGAGTGTTTTCTTAAGAAATTTGTGAAGGTAAATACAGCTAATGACATGACATGTTGTATTTGCCACTTCATCCCAAAAACACATTGGAGTCTTGTACTTATCGAGCAATATTCTCATCATTTTGATCAAGATACGATTTCTTGCTTCCAACCACTCCATTTTGTTGAGTATATGCATCATAGAATTCGCAGACAATTCACTCTTCATCAAGAAAATCTTTGATAGTAATATTCTTGAATTCCATCCCATTGCCACTCCAAATCTTCTTAATCTTCACATCAATTTGATTCCGCGCCTTTCTTGCAAATGTCTTGAAGATATTCTGAAGAGCCATAACTCTGAAAAAATTAAAAAATTTATGGCGGTTCAGAAACTTTGGGGACAAGCTTGCGGTAAAAGAAGAGCTCCAGAATGTTCGTGGAGCTTGTAGGCATGACTAGGGGCGCCTAGGTATCCTGAGCGTCTCCACATGTGGGACCTAGACCCAGTGGGTGTCTCCCAGTGCAAATATCCGAAATCTAATTTCTCCGAATTTTTTCTAGGTGTTAAGATAATTATTTCCCAGAAATATGATAACACCAAAAAACATGAAACGACACTGGGCACGTCATTAATATGTTAGTTCGATAAAAATGACAAATCTATGCACAAAGTGAAGGAAATATGCCCTAGAGGCAATAATAAAATTGTTATTTATATTTCCTTATATCATGATAAATGTTTATTATTCATGCTAGAATTGTATTAACCGGAAACTTAGTACATGTGTGAATACATAGACAAACAGAGTGTCACTAGTATGCCTCTACTTGACTAGCTCGTTGAATCAAAGATGGTTAAGTTTCCTAACCATAGACATGAGTTGTCATTTGATTAACGGGATCACATCATTAGAGAATGATGTGATTGACTTGACCCATTCCTTTAGCTTAGCACTTGATCGTTTAGTATATTGCTATTGCTTTCTTCATGACTTATACATGTTCCTATGACTATGAGATTATGCAACTCCCGAATAACGAAGGAACACTTTGTGTGCTACCAAACGTCACAACGTAACTGGGTGATTATAAAGGTGCTCTACAAGTGTCTCCGATGGTACTTGTTGAGTTGGCATAGATCGAGATTAGGATTTGTCACTCCGATTGTCGGAGAGGTAACTCTGGGCCCTCTCGGTAATGCACATCACTATAAGCCTTGCAAGCAATGTGACTAATGAGTTAGTTGCGGGATGATGCATTACGGAACGAGTAAAGAGACTTGCCGGTAATGAGATTGAACTAGGTATTGAGATACCGACGATCGAATCTCGGGCAAGTAACATACCGATGACAAAGGGAACAACGTATGTTGTTACGCGGTTTGACCGATAAAGATCTTCGTAGAATATGTGGGAGCCAATATGAGAATCCAGGTTCCGCTATTGGTTATTGACCGGAGACGTGTCTCGGTCATGTCTACATAGTTCTCGAACCCGTAGGGTCCGCACGCTTAATATTCGGTGACTGTCGGTATTATGAGTTTATGTGTTTTGATGTACCGAAGGTAGTTTGGAGTCCTGGATATGATCACGGACATGACGGGGAGTCTCGAAATGGTCGAGATATAAAGATCGATATATTGGATGACTATGTTTGGACATCGGAAAGGTTTCGAGAGAGTTCGGGCATATACCGGAGTACCAGGGGTTACCGGAACCCCCCGGGGAGTCAATGGGCCTTAATGGGTCATAGTGAAAAGGAGGAGGAGGCGGCCAAGGTGGGGGCGCCCCCCCAAGCCCAATCCGAATTGGGAGGGGGGCGGCCCCCCTTTCCTTCTCTTCTTCTCCCCCTTCCTTCCCTCTCCTACTCCAACTAGGGAAGGGGGAATCCTACTCCCACTGGGAGTAGGACTCCCGCCTTGGGCGCGCCTAGGAGGCCGGACATCTCCCCCTCCTCCAGTCCTTTATATACGGGGGAGGGGGCACCCCATAGACACACAAGTTGATCATTTATATCTTAGCCATGTGCGGTGGCCCCCTCCACCATAATCCACCTCGGTCATATCGTCGTAGTGCTTAGGCGAAGCCCTGCGCCGGTAGCTTCATCATCACCGTCATCACGCCGTCGTGCTGACGAAGCTCTTCCCAGACACTCAGCTGGATCAAGAGTTCGTGGGACGTCACCGAGCCGAACGTGTGCAGATCGCGGAGGTGCTGTACTTTCGGTACTAGGATCAGTCGGATCATGAAGACGTACGACTACATCAACCGCGTTGTCATAATGCTTCTGCTTACGGTCTACGAGGGTATGTGGACAACACTCTCCCCTCTCGTTGCTATGCATCACCATGATCTTGCGTGTGCATAGGAAATTTTTGAAATTACTACGTTCCCCAACAGTGGCATCCGAGCCAGGTTTATGCATAGATGTTATATGCACGAGTAGAACACAAGTGAGTTGTGGGCGATAATAGTCATACTGCTTACCAGCATGTCATACTTTGATTCGGCGGTATTGTTGGATGAAGCGGCTCGGACCGACATTACGCGTACGCTTACGCCAGACTGGTTCTACCGACGTGCTCCGCACACAGGTAGCTGGCGGGTGTCAGTTTCTCCAACTTTAGTTGAATTGAGTGTGGCTACGCCCGGTCCTTGTTGAAGATTAAAACAGTACATACTTAACAAAATATCGTTGTGGTTTTGATGCGTGTTCTTGCTCAGCCCGTAGCAGCCACGTAAAACTTGCAACAACAAAGTAGAGGACGTCTAACTTGTTTTTGCAGGGCATGTTGTGATGTGATATGGTCAAGACATGATGCTAAATTTTATTGTATGAGATGATCATGTTTTGTAACAGAATTATCGGCAACTGGGAGGAGCCATATGGTTGTCGCTTTATTGTATGAAATACAATAGCCATGTAATTGCTTTACTTTATCACTAAGCGGTAGCGATAGTCATAGAAGCAATAGTTGGCGAGACGACAATGATGCTACGATGGAGATCAAGGTGTCGCGCCGGTGACGATGATGATCATGACGATGCTTTGGAGATGGAGATCAAAGGCACAAGATGATGATGGCCATATCATATCACTTATATTGATTGCATGTGATGTTTATCATTTATGCATCTTATTTTGCTTAGTTCGACGGTAGCATTATAACATGATCTCTCACTAAATTTCAAGGTACAAGTGTTCTCCCCGAGTATGCACCGCTATGAAAGTTCATCGTGTCGAGACACCACGTGATGATCGGGTGTGATAAGCTCTACGTTCACATACAACGGGTGCAAGCCAGTTTTCCACACGCAGAATACTCGGGTTAAACTTGACGAGCCTAGCATATGCAGATATGGCCTCGGAACACTGAGACCAAAAGGTCGAGCGTGAATCATATAGTAGATATGATCAACATAGTGATGTTCACCATTGAAAACTACTCCATCTCACGTGATGATCGGACATGGTTTAGTTGATTTGGATCACGTGATCACTTAGATGATTAGAGGGATGTCTATCTAAGTGGGATTTCTTAAGTAATTTGATTAATTGAACTTTAATTTATCATGAACTTAGTACCTGATAGTATTTTTGTTGGGGAACGCAGTAATTTCAAAAATTTTCCTACGATCACGCAAGACCATGGTGATGGCATAGCAACGAGAGGGAAGAGTGTCCGTCCACGTACCCTCGTAGACCGAAAGCGGAAGCGTTATAACAACGCTGTTGATGTAGTCAGCACGTCTTCACGATCCGACCGATCCAAGCACCGAACGACGGCACCTCCGAAGTTACGCACATCGCTCACTCGATGACGATCCCTGACTCGATCCAGGCAAAGTGTCGGGATGAGTTCCACAAGACGACGGCGCAGGACGATGTTGATGCTCCACTGACGCAGGGCTTCGCCTAAGCTCCGCTGACGATATGACTTCTCCGCGCAGGGCTTCGCTTAAGCTCATGACGATATATGATCAAGTGGAATATGGTGGAAGGGGCACCGCACACGGCTAAGGAAAGATCCGTAGATCAACTTGTGTCTGGGGTGCCCCTTGCCCCGTGATATAAAGGAGCCAAGGGGAGGTGGCGGCCCAAGGGAGGAGGCGACCAAGGAGTCCTACTCCTCCGGGAGTAGGACTCCCTCCAATCCTAGTTGGATTAGGATTCCGGAGGGGAAAGAGAGAGAGGGGCGGCCCACCTTTCCTAGTCCTAATAGGACTAGGGGAAGGGGGGGCGCCACCTAGGGCTGCCCTTCTCCTTTCCTCCAAGGCCCACTATGGGCCCATGTAGTTCCCGGGGGTTCGGTAACCTCCCTGCATCTCAGAAATTCGATTTCACTCGGAACCTTTCCGATGTCCAAATGTAGGCTTCCAATATATCAATCTTTATGTCTCGACCATTTCGAGACTCCTCGTCATGTCCGTGATCACATCCGGGACTCCGAACAAACTTCGTGCATCAATACTTATAAACTCATAATGGTACATCATCGAAGCGTTAAGCGTGCGGACCCTACGGGTTCGAGAACTATGTAGACATGACCTAGAACCATTCTCGGTCAATAACCAATAGCGGAACCTGGATGCCCATATTGGTTCCTACATATTCTACGAAGATCTTTATCGGTCAAACCGCATAACGACATACGTTGTTCCCTTTGTCATCGGTATGTTACTTACCCGAGATTCGATCGTCGGTATCCAATACCTAGTTCAATCTCGCTACCGGTAAGTCTCTTTACTCGCTCCGTAATACATCATCTCACAACTAACTCATTAGTTGTAATGCTTGCAAGGCTTAAGTGATGTGTATTACCGAGAAGGCCTAGAGATACCTCTCCCACAATCGGAGTGACAAAACCTAATCTCGAAATACGCCAACCCAACAAGTACCTTTGGAGACACCTGTAGTACTCCTTTATAATCACCCGATTACGTTGTGACGTTTGGTAGTACCCAAAGTGTTCCTCCGGTAAACGGAGTTGCATAATCTCATAGTTATAGGAACATGTATGGGTCATGAAGAAAGCATTAACATACTAAACGATCAAGTGTTAAGCTAACGGAATGGGTCATGTCAATCAGATCATTCAACTAATGATGTGACCTTGTTAATCAAATAACAACTCCTTGTTCATGGTTAGGAAACATAACCATCTTTGATTAACAAGCTAGTCAAGTAGAGGCATACTAGTGACATACTGTTTGTCTATATATTCACACATGTATTATGTTTAGGTTAATACAATTCTAGCATGAATAATAAACCTTTATCATGATATAAGGAAATAAATAATAACTTTATTATTGCCTCTAGGGCATATTTCCTTCAGCCTCCCACTTGCACTAGAGTCAATAATCTAGATTACAAAGTAATGATCCTAACACCCATGGAGTCTTGGTGCGATCATGTTTTGCTCGTGGAAGAGGCTTAGTCAACGGGTCCGCAACATTCAGATCCGTATGTATTTTGCAAATCTCTATGTCTCCCACTTGGACTTGGTCCCGAATGGAATTGAAGCGTCTCTTGATATGCTTGGTCCTCTTGTGAAATCTGGATTCCTTTGCCAAGGCAATTGCACCAAAGATTGTCACTGAAGATCTTCATCGGTCCCGATGCACTAGGTATGACACCTAGATCGGAAATGAACTCTTTCATCCAGACTCCTTCATTCGGCCGCTCAAGCAGCTATGTACTCCGCTTCGCATGTAGATCCCGCCACGACGCTTTGTTTAGAACTGCACCAACCGACAGCTCCACCGTTTAATAAAAACACGATCCGGTTTGCGATTTAGAATCGTCCGGGATCGGTGTCAAAGCTTACATCGACGTAACCATTTACGACTAGCTCTTTGTCACCTCCATATATGAGAAACATATCCTTAGTCCTTTTCGTATTTCAGGATGTTCTTGATCGCTGTCGATGATCCATTCTGGATTACTTTGGTACCTTCTGCCAAGCTTACAGCCTAAGCATACGTCAGTGTCCGGTACACAGCATTGCATACATGATAGAGCCTATGGCGGAAGCATAGGGAACATCTTTCATTTTCTCTCTATCTTCTGCTTGTGGTGGGGCATTGAGTCCGACTCAATCTTACACCTTGCAACACAGTAAAAACCTTTCTTTGCTCGATCCATTTTGAACTTTTTCAAAACTTTATCAAGGTATGTGCTTTGTGAAAGTCCAATTAAGCGTCTTGATCTATCTCTATAGATCTTGATGCCCAATATGTAAGCAGCTTCACCGAGGTCTTTCATTGAAAAACTTTTATTCAAGTATCCTTTTATGCTATCCAGAAATTCTATATCATTTCCAATCAATAATATGTCGTCCACATATAATATCGTAAATGCTTCTGTAGCTCCCACTCACTTTCTTGTAAATACAGGCTTCTCCAAAAGTCTCAGACAAACCCATATGCTTTGATCACACTATCAAAGCGCTTATTCCAACTCCGAGAGGCTTGCACGGCACCATAAATTGATCATTGGAGCTTGCACACTTTGTTAGCACCTTTTGGATCGACAAAACCTTCTGGTTGCATCATATACAACTCTTCTTCTAGAAATCCATTCAAGAATGCAGTTTTACATCCATTTGCCAAATTTCATAATCATAAAATGCGGCAATTGCTAACATGATTCGGACAGACTTAAGCATCGCTACGGGTGAGAAAGTCTCATCGTAGTCAACCCCTTGAACTTGTCGAAAACCTTTCGCAACAAGTCGAGCTTTGTAGACAGTTATATTACCATCAGCGTCAGTCTTCTTCTTAAAGATCCATTTATTTTCAATGGCTTCCAGCCATTTTGCGGAATCTGGGCTCACCATCGCTTCTTCATAGTTTGTAGGTTCGCCATGGTCAAGTAACATGACTTCCAGAATAGGATTACCGTACCACTCTGGTGCGTATTTTACTCTGGTTGACCCACGAGGTTCAAGAATAACTTGATCTGAAGTTTCATGATCATCATCATTAGTTTCTTCACTAATTGGTGTAGTTGTCACAGGAACCATTTCTTGTGATGAACTACTTTCCAATAAGGGAGCGTATCTGATTATCTCATCAAGTTCTACTTTCCTCCCACTCACTTCTTTCGAGAGAAACTCCTTCTCTAGAAAGGATCCGAATTTAGCAACGAAAATCTTGCCTTCAGATCTGTGATAGAAGGTGTACCCATGATCTCCTTTGGGTATCCTATGAAGACACATTTTTCCGATTTGGGTTCGAGCTTATCTGGTTGAAGTTTCTTTACATAAGCATCGCAGCCCCAAACTTTAAGAAAGCGACAACTTTGGTTTCTTGCCAAACCATAGTTCATAAGGCGTCGTCTCAACGGATTTTGACGGTGTCCTATTTAACGTGAATGCGGCCGTCTCTAAAGCATAACCCCAAAAGCGATAGCGGTAAATCGGAAATAGACATCATAGATCGCACCATATCTAGTAAAGTACGACACGACGCTCGGACACACCATTTCTCCGTGGTGTTCCGGGTGGCGTGAGTTGAAAACTATTCCACATTGTTTCAAATGTAAACCAAACTCAGAACTCAAATATTCTCCTCCACGATCAGATCGTAGAAATTTTATTTTCTTTCACGATGATTTTCCACTTCACTCTGAAATTCTTTGAACTTTTCAAATGTCTCAGATTTGTGTTTCATTAAGTAGATATACCCATATCTGCTCAAATCATCTGTGAAGGTGAGAAAATAACGATATCCGCCAAGTGCCTCAACATTCATTGGACCACAAACATCAAGATGTATGATTTCCAACAAATCAGTTGCTTTCGCTCCATAGTTAGGAGAACGGCGTTTTGGTCATCTTGCCCATGAGGCACGGTTCGCAAGTACCAAGTGATTCATAATCAAGTGATTCCGAAGCCCATCAAGATGGAGTTTCTTCATGCTTTTACACCGATATGACCTAAACGGCGGTGCCACAAATAAGTTGCACTATCATTATCAACTCTGCATCTTTTGGCTTCAACATTATGAATATGTGTATCACTACCGCCGAGATTCAACAAGAATAGACCATTCTTCAAGGGTGCATGACCATAAAAGATATTACTCATATAAATAGAACAACCATTATTCTACGATTTAAATGAATAACCGTCTCGCATTAAACAAGATCCAGATATAATGTTCATGCTCAACGCTGGCACCAAATAACAATTATTTAGGTCTAAAACTAATCCGGAAGGTAGATGTAGAGGTAGCGTGCCGACCGCGATCACATCGACTTTGGAACCATTTCCAACGCGCATCGTCACCTCGCCCTTAGCCAATCTTCGCAATCCGTAGTTCCTGCTTCGAGTTGCAAATATTAGCAATGTAACCAGATCAAATACCGTGTACTACTGCGAGTATTAGTAAGGTACACATCAATAACATGTATATCACATATACCTTTGATCACCTTGCCATCCTTTTATCCGCCAAATACTTGGGGCAGTTCCGCTTTCAAAGGTCCGTGCGCTTGGCAAAGAAAACACTCGATTTAGGGCTTAGGTCCAGACTTGGGTTTCTTCTCTTGATCAGCAACTTTCTTCTTTGTTCTTTTTGAAGTTTCCTTCTTCTTCCCTTTGCCTTTTTTCTTGAAACTAGTGGTCTTGTTGATCATCAACACTTGATGCTCTTTCTTGATTTCTACCTCCGCAGCTTTTAGCATCGCGAAGAGCTCGTGAATTGTCTTAGTCATCCCTTGCATATTATAGTTCATCACGAAGCTCTTGTAGCTTGGTGGCGATGATTGGAGAATTACATTAATGACACTATCATCCGGAAGATTAACTCCCAGCTGAATTAAGTGATTGTTATACCCGGACATTTTGAGTATGTGCTCACCGATGTAACTATTCTCCTCCATCTTGCAGCTATAGAACTTATTGGAGACTTCATATCTCTCAATCCGGGCATTTGCTTGAAATATTAACTTCAACTCCTGGAACATCTCATATGCTCCATGACGTTCAAAACGTCGTTGAAGACCCGGTTCTAAGCCGTAAAGCATGGCACATTGAACTATAGAGTAGTCATCAGCTCTGCTCTGCCGTGACGTTCACAACTTCGCTCGGCATCTGCAGCAGGCTGTCACCCAGCGGTGCTTCCGGGGCGTATTTTTTCGTGCAGCAATGAGGATAATCCTCGTTACGGACCCGATCCGTGTAATTGCTACCATCATCTTTCAACTTTGCTTTCTCAAGGAACGCATTAAAATTCAACGGAACAACAAAGACGAGCCATCTATCTACAAAGAAACATAGACAAGCAAAATACTATCGGTACTAAGTTCATGATAAATTTAAGTTCAATTAATCATATTAAAAACTCCCACTTAGACAGACATCTCTCTAGTCATCTAAGTGATCACGTGATCCATATCAACTAAACCATGTCCGATCATCACGTGAGATGGAGTAGTTTCAATGGTGAACATCACTATGTTGATCATATCTACTATATGATTCACGCCGACCTTTCGGTCTCCGTGTTCCGAGGCCATATCTGTTATATGCTAGGCTCGTCAAGTTTAACTCTGAGTATTCCGCTGCGCAACTGCTTTTGCACCCGTTGTATTTGAACGTAGAGCCTATCACACCCGATCATCACGTGGTGTCTCAAAGACGAAGAACTTTCGCAACGGTGCATACTCGTGGAGAACACTTCTTGATAATTTTAGTGAGAGATCATCTTATAATGCTACCGTCAATCAAAGCAAGATAAGATGCATAAAGGATAAACATCACATGCAATCAATATAAGTGATATGATATGGTCATCATCATCTTGTGCTTGTGATCTCCATCGCCAAGCACCGTCATGATCACCATCGCCACCGCGCGACACCTTGATCTCCATCGTAGCATCGTTGTCGCCTCGCCAACTATTACTTCTACGACTATCGCTACTCCTTAGTGATAAAGTAAAGCAATTACATGGCGTTTGCATTTCATACAATAAAGCGACAACCATATGGCTCCTGCCGATTGCGATAACTCGGTTACAAAACATGATCATCTCATACAATAAAATATAGCATCACGTCTTGACCACATCACATCACAACATGCCCTGCAAAAACAAGTTAGACGTCCTCTACTTTGTTGTTGCAAGTTTTACGTGGCTGCTACGGGCTGAGCAAGAACCGTTCTTACCTACGCATCAAAACCACAACGATACTTCGTCAAATAGACTCCGCTTTAACCTTCTCAAGGACCGGGCGTAGCCACACTCAGTTCAACTAAAGTGAGAGAGACAGACACCCGCGGTCACCTTTAAGCAACGAGTGCTCGGAGCGGTGAAACCAGTCTCGTGAAGCGTCACGCGTAATGTCGGTCCGGCCGCTTCATCTCACAATACCGCTGAACCAAAGTATGACATGCCGGTAGGCAAGATGACTTGTATCGTCCACAACTCACTTGTGTTCTACTCGTGCATATGACATCAACGCATAAAACCAGGCTCGGATGCCACCGCTTGGGGAAACGCAGTAATTTCAAAATTTTCCTACGATCATGCAAGACCATGGTGATGGCATAGCAACGAGAGGGAAGAGTGTCCGCCCACGCACCCTAGACCGAAAGCGGAAGCGTTATAACAACGCGGTTGATGTAGTCGCACGTCTTCACGATCCGACCGATCCAAGCACCGAACGTCACGGCACCTCCGAAGTTACGCACACGCTCAGCTCGATGACGATCCCGGACTCCGATCCAGCAAAGTGTCGGGATGAGTTCCACAAGACGACGGCGGCGTGGTGACGATGTTGAGGCTCCTCCGACGCTGGGCTTCGCCTATGCTACGCGACGATATGTCTTCTCCGTCGCAGGGCTTCGCCTAAGCTCCGCGACGATATGACCGAAGTGGAATATGGTGGAAGGGGGCACCGCACACGGCTAAGGAAAGATCCGTAGATCCACTTGGGTATCCTGGGGTGCCCCTTGCCCCCGGATCTAACGGAGCCAAGGGGAGGTGGCCGCCCAAGGGAGGAGGCGCAAGAGGGAGTCCTACTCCTCCGGAGTAGGACTCCCCTCCAATCCTAGTTGGATTAGGATTCCTGAGGGGAAAGAGAGAGAGGGGCGGCCCACCTTTCCTAGTCCTAATAGGACTAGGGAAGGGGGGGCGCGACCACCTAGGGCTGCCCTTCTCCTTTCCTCCAAGGCCCACTATGGGCCCATGTAGTTCCCGGGGGTTCCGGTAACCTCCGTTACTCTAAGAAATTCGATTTCACTCGGAACCTTTCCGATGTCCAAATGTAGGCTTCCAATATATCAATCTTTATGTCTCTACCATTTCGAGACTCCTCGTCATGTCCGTGATCACATCCGGGACTCCGAACAAACTTCGGTGCATCAATACTTATAAACTCATAATGGACTGTCATCGAAATGTTAAGCGTGCGGACCCTACGGGTTCGAGAACTATGTAGACATGACCTAGAACCATTCTCGGTCAATAACCAATAGCGGAACCTGGATGCCCATATTGGTTCCTACATATTCTACGAAGATCTTTATCGGTCAAACCGCATAACGACATACGTTGTTCCCTTTGTCATCGGTATGTTACTTACCCGAGATTCGATCGTCGGTATCCAATACCTAGTTCAATCTCGTTACGGTAAGTCTCTTTACTCGTTCCGTAATACATCATCTCACAACTAACTCATTAGTTGTAATGCTTGCAAGGCTTAAGTGATGTGTATTACCGAGAAGGCCTAGAGATACCTCTCCGGCAATCGGAGTGACAAAACCTAATCTCGAAATACGCCAACCCAACAAGTACCTTTGGAGACACCAGTAGTACTCCTTTATAATCACCCGATTCACGTTGTGACGTTTGGTAGTACCAAAGTGTTCCTCCGGTAAACGGAGTTGCATAATCTCATAGTTATAGGAACATGTATGGGTCATGAAGAAAGCATTAACATACTAAACGATCAAGTGTTAAGCTAACGGAATGGGTCATGTCAATCAGATCAGTCAACTAATGATGTGACCTTGTTAATCAAATAACAACTCCTTGTTCATGGTTAGGAAACATAACCATCTTTGATTAACAAGCTAGTCAAGTAGAGGCATACTAGTGACATCTTGTTTGTCTATATATTCACACATGTATTATGTTTCCGGTTAATACAATTCTAGCATGAATAATAAACCTTTATCATGATATAAGGAAATAAATAATAACTTTATTATTGCCTCTAGGGCATATTTCCTTCAATTTTGCATGTCTGTGTCGTTGTAGATAGATGGCCCGTGTTGTTGTTCCGTTGAATTTTAATGCGTTCCTAGAGAAAGCTAAGTTGAAAGATGATGGTAGCAACTACACGGACTGGGTCCGTAACTTGAGGATTATCCTCATTGCTGCACAGAAGAATTACGTCCTGGAAGCACCGCTTGGTGCCAAACCCGCTGCAGGAGCAATGCCAGATGTTATGAACGTCTGGCAGAGCAGAGCTGATGACTACTCGATAGTTCGGTGCCATGCTTTACGGCTTAGAACTGGGACTTCAACGACGTTTTGAACGTCATGGAGCATATGAGATGTTCCAGGAGTTGAAGTTACTATTTCAAGCAAATGACCGGATTGAGAGATATGATGTCTCCAATAAGTTCTACAGCTGCAAAATGGAGGAGAATAGTTCTGTTAGTGAGCGTATACTCAAAATGTCTGGGTATAACAATGACTTGATTCAAATGGGAGTTAATCTTCCTGATGATAGTGTCATTGACAGAATTCTTCAATCATTGCCACCAAGCTACAAGAGCTTCGTGATGAACTATAACATGCAAGGGATGGATAAGACAATTCCCGAGCTCTTCGCAATTGTCGTGGAATTAACACGTCAGATGTCCTTAGTGTGAGGACTTAGCCGCGAGGCCAACACATCTATGTGGTAGCTTGCGAGGGGTTGAGCGGAATCGAGAGACGCAACACAAGACAAGGGTTTAGACAGCTTCGCACCGGAAACATCATCCGGTAAAACCCTACATGTTGTTTGAGGCTAGATCTCATTATCATCCCGTGGGAGTCGCCGTAAATCGGCTCTCCTCTAGTTGTGTCTAGCCCTAGAGATTGTTTCTTGCTTGTCCCTCTTTGGGGAGCCCTGCCCCTCCTTATATAAGTTGAAGGGGGGGGGGGGTTACATGTAGAGTCCATCTCGGACTAAGACTTAAACTATTTTGACTTCCTTTCCTGGGCTTATTAACGTCTGCCGGTTTAACATGGTCTGCCGGTTTAACATTGTCTGCCGGTTTAACATTGTTCACGGTTTAACATGGTCTGCCGGGTTATGATTGTCTTAACACCGCCGGTGCTACCATCTATCTTAACTCGCTTAACTGCTCACGTTTACCACCACCGGTTTACAACTCCAAATGGTCATACCGCTGGGTATATCCTCGACATTAGCCCCCGCTTAACTTGGATTTATCCATGTTAAACTGATCCTCGATCATCCTTAAGTCCTTGTCACTTCCTTCTTCTAGAAAATCCGGTTTAATAGGCCAGCTTCATAATCAACTTGTCGACATTGGTTTCTCATAGAAAATATATTGTGAAGAATAACTCCTTTGATTCAGCTCCCAATGCTTAAAAACAATATTGGTCCTTGAAATACTCATCTGATCTTCAGCCGGTTTAAGGACGTAGAACTTGCCAGTTTATCATTGCCAAGATCACCAGTTTATAAATATTGATAGCACCAGGTCATACTTGTAGTTAACATCCAGCTTGAAAATATACCTCTTATATGCCTATCACTTGTAGCCCCCAAGTCTTAAGAAGGTATCATAGCAACAGCTTAAGACTTGCTTCAATATAAATATCACAATCTTGAAGAAATCCATGTTGTTCATCTCAATCACTAGTCAGAATTGAGTATTCCACATATGTAGCCCCCGAGTGCCGGGTTGTCATGCTTGCAAAGAACACAGGACTTGTAATTGCTCGATGCTCATAAAAACTTCAACCAGTTGTAGCCCTAAGGGCCGGGTCATTATGCAATAATGAGCAGGGACTTTGTAAATATAATCTTGTAAACTTTGAATATCAACGTGTATCCCCGAGGGCCGCTCAAGAAGATAATATTGAAATTTGGGACTTTGATATATACTTCAATGAAAATAACATCATATGATGTAACCCCCATCATGGGGCTTGAATTCACGTCCACAAGGTTAAGAGCCTTGTGCTTTACCAATTGAGCAGTGGACCCTCCAATATAATGAATAAAAAGGTTTGTACCTTGAATTGTTGACAGGAGCAACTAGTAGCCCCCAAGGGCCGGCTTATTACGATGTGATGAGTCGGGTCTTCAATAAGGTGAGCAAACAATGACTTTGCATTAGCCCCCAAGTGTCATGGTGCATGCTTGCAGCAACATGAGACTTGCATATTTGATGTAATCTCAATTTGAATAATGTAGCCCCCAAGTGCCGGGTTGTAAGCCTGCAGCGACTCGGGACTATTCCTTCAATTGTAGAATAAATCATATCCATTGATAATATGATAGCCATTGCGCTAAAGCGACTTTGAAAACCTAAATCATAATACTGGTTATTGATAACCGTAATAAAAATCCAGCCATGTTGGCTATTAAAGATTTGAATAATATACCCAATGACTTATAAGCGCATAATTCCAATGGCACAATCCAAATATATACTGGCGACTTATAGTCCAAAGCCAGGCCGGGTCAAAAAACACCAGATTATAAATGATTATGTACTTACAACTTGTAGTTGAAAGTCGAGCCGGGTTAACGAACACCGGGTTAATTTGATGACTGATAGTCATGCCGGGTCAATAGACACCGGTTCAACATAAAATTTATCAAAAGAGAAAAATCTTGACAAAGGCAAATAAAACCGTGTAGTCAAGGCTTTTCAAGGGCTGCCAGGCCCAAATTTGAGGCTTTTCATGGGCTGCCAGGCCACTGAGTTAAACCATTTTACAAAGCCTTTTAAGATGGGCCTCCAACTAACCAATCGTCGTTTTAACTTTGACAAGTTCAGGGACTCTATGAGAGTAACTTATCAAACGTTCGGCGGGTCATGCCAGGATTACCTGGATAGGAGTGGCTTACTTGATGAAGGCAGGTCAACCCGGGGTTTTAGGTGAATACGCCAGGCTTCCAAGCCGTGGGTCGATACCCAATTACAAGGGTCCTTTCAAACTCTTTGTTACTTTACACAAAGAGCCCCCAAGTAACTTTGTGAGCTGTGCTCAATGGGTGCCTATGTTTGAGCTATGCATAGCAACAAGACTCTCTTTCGCCCCTTGGGTGTGAAGCTCCCAAGCTTTGTTGTGGCGTGATAGCCGGATTAATGGATAGGACTCCGCTTTGTCGGCTAAAGCCCCCATTTGCTATATTTTTGAGCTGTGCTCACCGGGTGCCTATGTTTGAGTTGTGCTGTGCAACAAACTCTCTTTGGCCCCTTATGATAATATTGGCTTGATAGCTGCATCAAGAGGGTAGTAACGCTATGTTCTCTTTGGTGAACACACCTATGTTTGAACAGGGAGCCCCCAAGTGATCATATGAAGATGAGCCCATAATGCAGGATACCCATGTTTGAACCGCGCGTCAGGGCAGCATGTCCTCTTTGGCAACCTTTAACTTTTTGCAAGAGATAAATTCTTCTTGAACCGGAAATTCTTAAACCGGATATTGAGAGCTTCAAAGCTTTGTGGGAGATATCTTCCCCTTGAGCCGGATTTTAAACCGGAATCCTCTTTTAAGCCGGAAATTTTCTGGCGGCCTTTAAATTTGCACCAATATGGCGGTTTAGGGTCCTGCATTAGACAACTTTGCAGGCCAAAGTAATTGCTCTTTTAAAGAAGGCAATATATAATATAAAATATATTGGATGAATTTCACCTGATATATCATGCCAGGGGTTATTCACCGTGGAGTTGATGATCACCATGGTGAAGCTGAAATTAATGACGGCCGAGTCGCCCGCGGCGTTGTAAACCGATGCGGACAAGCGAGTCAATCGCAGACGCGGTAAGCCGCGTAGACGGGCGAGTCAACTGCACGCGCAGTCCCGGCGAGTCGATGTAGACTGGACCGCAGTGGCGGCGGCTCATTTACACATGTCCATCGAATAGCAAGGCATAGAAAAACACTTGTGCAGAATGTTGCTAGTGCGTGCTCTATACCCGCAGTATGATAATAATTTTACCTGTATATAAAACACCAATAGGGCAGTATAATGGTGCTCAGAGGAATAAAAATGTACTGATAAAATATATAAAAAGGATAGCACCTGGTGATTTGTTGGGCAAACACGGATGCTGTGCTGGATAATGTATAGTGCTGCTCAAAAAACTTTACGTGAGACAGGAAATCTTCCAACACGTCTCTTTTGTTTCCCATGGAAATCGTGCCAAATTTGAGAGGAATAGCAGCACTAGTTCTGTAGCCTTCAAGTGCCTAGGAATATATAATTTATTTTGGCCTGCGACTAGCACCTGACCATCAAATCTTTCGTGTGAGCAATGATAGGATTGACTGATGGACCTTGCCTCAGCCCCACTGCTGCTTTTGTCTTCACGTGCATGTGCAGCAGATATTTCTTTATTTTGTTCATCATCAAGACATCCATGCAGATTGATAAACTAGTCTTTCCAGCGCGCGGACGGAGCACGGAATGGTGCGAGCCAGCAGGAAACATAGCCCCAACTAGCAACCGGCCGTACGACGAACCGGCGGGAGGCACGGCAGTGCCAGGCAACACGCAGGGGCTGAGGCCAACGCCACCAGCGGCTCGAGGATAGCACGCTCGCGAGGCCACGGTCGTGGTGGATGCCGTGACTCGGAGCGGTGGCTTACGGCGCGGGAGCAGCGGGTTAAGGCCGAACAACTCAAGGTGGCACTGTAGCTGAAAACGGCTCAACCGCGGAGATGAACAGCCGGCCCCGACAGAGTCCATAGGAGAGCATGTGGTGAAAGCGGCTTGGAACGTGGCGGTTTGAGCGGCATAGGCAGAGATTAGCCGGGGGCCGCGGTTTGAACCGGCGTCGAATGCAGCACCAAAGGCGCACCAAGGCGAGGCCGACGAGGGGTACGGGGGCGTCTCGCAAGCAGAGGCATCATGCGTCTCATGATGCGGGATCTTGCACAGAAGGAGGCCAGTTCACCTTCCTCGCAATCCAAAGCGATCTTCCGACTTTCGCGTACTGTGATAGTTCCCTTATAACCCGGCATCTTGAGCTATAAATAGATATAGCAGGGCCTTGCCATGAATTTTGCATAAGCCGGCCTTCCAAACAGTGCGTGATATGGGCTCTGGATTTTCACCACTTCAAAGGTCAGCATTTCTGACCGGGAATCATGCTCATCTCCAAATACGACCTCCAAAGCGATCTTGCCAACAGGATATGCCGATTTACCCAGTACTACACCAGGGAAAACAGTGTTTGACGGTTTAAGATTCTTATCTGTCAACCCCATGCGACAAAAAGTCTCATAGTACAGGATTTGTCACGGCAGATGTCCTCATGAAAGGACTTAGTCGCGGAGCCATCTCTACGGGTTAGCTTGAAGGGGTTAAACCGGACAAGGGACATGGGAGTTTATACTAGTTCGGCCCCTTCGATGAAGGTAAAAGCCTACGTCTAGTTTGTGTTGGGATTATTGGGGTTTCGATGACCAGGGAGCGAATCCGCTTTGCCTGAGTCTCGAGTTGTTGTTGTCGTCCCTGAACCGCCGCCGGGTCGTCCCTTTATATACACAGGGTAACGCCCGGCCGGTCTACAGAGTCCCGAGGCTGGCTCATACAAGTGTCCAGCCTGGTCTCTTCCTTTCCCTAACTGACAATACAAGTTATACAAATATGGCAGTTTAACACTATGGGCCCTAATCCGCCTCTGGGCTCTGGGCCTCTAGTCTTATCAGTAAAACGCCATCTTCTTTGTCTTCCTAAGCTTCAGTATAGTTGAGTGTGAACCGGTCCCTCCTGGGTGGTTTACCCTCAGTAGTAATATCCTCAACAGGAATGCTAAAGGCCGCAGAGGTAGAAATAAAGAAGGAGCATCAAGTGTTGATGGTCAACAAGACCACCAGTTTCAAGAAAAAGGGTATAGGGAAGAAAGGGAACTTCAAGAAGAACGGCAAGCAAGTTGCTGCTCAAGTGAAGAAGCCCAAGTCTGTACCTAAGCCTAAGACTGAGTGCTTCTACTGCAAAGGGACTGGTGGATAAGAAGGATGGTGATAACCCACAAGTATAGGGGTTCGCAACAGTTTTCGAGGGTAGAGTATTCAACCCAAATTTATTGATTCGACACAAGGGGATCCAAATAATATTCTCAAGTATTAGCAGTTCAGTTGTCAGTCAATTCAACCACACCTGGATAACTTAGTATCTGCAGCAAAGTATTTAGTAGCAAAGTAGTATGGAAGTAACGGTAACAGCGGCAAAAGTAACAGCAGCAGCTTTGTAGTAATTGTAACAGTGGCAATGGTAAAGTAACTAAGCGAAGATCAATATGCGAAAAGCTCGTAGGCATTGGACGGTGATGGAGAATTATGCCGGATGAGATTCCTCATGCAATAGTTATAACATAGGGTGACACAGAACTAGCTCTAATTCATCAATGTAATGTAGGCATGTATTCCAAATATAGTCATACGTGCTTATGGAAAAGAACTTGCATGACATCTTTTGTCCTACCCTCCCGTGGTAGCGGCGTCCTAATGGAAACTAAGGGATATTAAGGCCTCCTTTTAATAGAGTACCGGACCAAAGCATTAACACATAGTGAATACATGAACTCCTCAAACTACGGTCATCACCGGGAGTGGTCCTGATTATTGTCACTTCGGGGTTCCCGGATCATAACACATAGTAGGTGACTATTGACTTGCAAGATAGGATCAAGAACTCACATATATTCATGAAAACATATTAGGTTCAGATCTGAAATCAGTGCACTCGGGCCCTAGTGACAAACATTAAGCATAGCAAAGTCATAGCAACATCAATCTCAGAACATAGTGGATACTAGGGATCAAACCCTAACAAAAATAACTCGATTACATGTTAAATATCATCCAACCCATCACCGTCAAGCAAGCCTATGATGGAATTACTCACGCCCGGCGGTGAGAATCATGAAATTGGTGATGGAGGATGGTTGATGATGACGACGGCGATGGATTCCCCTCTCTGGAGCGCCGAACGGACTCCAGATGAGCCCTCCCGATAGAGATTAGGGCTTGGCGGCGGCTCCATATCATAAAACGCGATGACTCCTTTTCTCTGATTTTTTTTCTCCCCGAACATGAATATATGGAGTTGGAGTTGAGGTCGGTGGAGCACCAGGGGGCCCACGAGGCAGGGGTCGCGCCCCCACCCTCGTGGGCAGGGTGTGGGGCCCCTGGCCTTGATTCTTTCACCAGTATTTTTTATTAATTCCAAAAATAGTCTCCGTGAAGTTTCAGGTCATTCCGAGAACTTTTATTTCTGCACAAAAACAACACCATGGCAATTCTGCTGAAAACAACGTCGGTCCGGATTAGTTCCATTCAAATCATGCAAGTTAGAGTCCAAAACAAGGGCAAAAGTGTTTGGAAAAGTAGATACGTTGGAGACGTATCAACTCACCCAAGCTTAAACCTTTGCTTCTCCTCAAGCAATTCAGTTGATAAACTGAAAGTGATAAAGAAAAACTTTTACAAACCTTGTTTGCTCTTGTTGTTGTAAATATGTAAAGCCAGCATTCAAGTTTTCAGCAAAGATTATGAACTAACCACATTCACAATAACATTTAGGTATCATATTTACTCATATCAATGGCATAATCAACTAGCAAGCAATAATAATAAATCTCGGATGACAACACTTCCTTAAAACAATCCTGATATGATATAACAAGATGGTATCTCGCTAGCCCTTTCTGAGACCGCAAAACATAAATGTAGAGCACCTCTGAAGATCAAGGACTGACCAAACATTGTAATTCATGGTAAAAGAGATCCAGTCATAGTCATACCCAATATAAATTAATAATAATGGATGCAAATGACAGCGGTGCTCTCCAGCTGGTGCTTTTTAATAAGAGAGTGATGACTCAGCATAAAAGTAAATAGATAGGCCCTTCGCAGAGGGAAGCAGGGATTTGTTGAGGTGACAGAGCTCGATTTTAAAGCTGAGATGAATAATATTTTGAGCGGCATACTTTCATTGTCAACATAACAACCGAGAGATCTCGATATCTTCCATGCTACACACATTATAGGCGGTTCCCAAGCAGAATGGTAAAGTTTATACTCCCCCACCACCAACAAGCATCAATCCATGGCTTGCTCGAAACAACAAGTGCCTCCAACTAGCAACAGCCCTGGGGGAGTTTTGTTTGCAATTATTTCGATTTGATTTGCTTTGAGCATGGGATTGGGCATCTCGGTGACCAGCCATTTTCTCGTGAGTGAGGAGCGGAGTCCACTCCTCTTGAGAATAACCCGCCTAGCATGGAAGATATAGACAACCCTAGTTGATACATGAGCTATTCGAGCATACAAAACAGAATTTCATTTGAAGGTTTAGAGTTTGGCACATACAAATTTACTTGGAATGGTAGGTAGATACCGCATATAGGAAGGTATATTGGACTCATATGGAATAACTTTGGGGTTTATGGAAGTGGATGCACAAGCAGTATTCCCGCTTAGTACAATTGAAGGCTAGAAAAAGACTGGGAAGCAACCAACTAGAGAGCGACAACAGTCATGAACATGCATTAAAATTAATTAACATTGAGTGCAAGCATGAGTAGGATAACTTGTCCTCAAGCAATTCAGTTGATAAACTGAAAGTGATAAAGAAAAACTTTTACAAACTCTGTTTGCTCTTGTTGTTGTAAATATGTAAAGCCAGCATTCAAGTTTTCAGCAAAGATTATGAACTAACCATATTGACAATAACATTTAGGTCTCATATTTACTCATATCATTGGCATAATCAACTAGCAAGCAATAATAATAAATCTCGGATGACAACACTTTCTCAAAACAACCATGATATGATATAACAAGATGGTATCTCGCTAGCCCATTCTGAGACCGCAAAACATAAATGCAGAGCACCTTTATACGTCTCCAACGTATCTATAATTTTTGATTGCTTCATGCTATATTATGTTCTGTTTTGGATGATTAATGGGCTTTGTTATACACTTTTGTATTATTTTTGGGACTAACCTATTAACCGGAGGCCCAACCCAAATTGCTGTTTTTTTTGCCTATTTTAGAGTTTCGCAGAAAAAGAATATCAAACGGAGTCCAAACGGAATGAAACCTTCGGGAACGTGATCCAGAGGACTTGGAGTCTACGTCAAGAAATCAACCAGGAGAGAACGAGGCAGGGGGGCACGCCTACCCCCCTGGGCGCGCCCTCCACCCTCGTGGGGCCCACGTTGCTCCACCGACGTACTTCTTCCTCCTATATATACCTACGTACCCCCAAACCAACAGAAGCATCCACGAAAACCTAATTCCACCGCCGCAACCTTCGCATGCCGTGAGATCCCATCTTGGGGCCTTTTTCCACGCCCCACGGAGGGGGCATTGATCACGGAGGGCTTCTACATCAACACCATAGCCTCTCTGATGATGTGTGAGTAGTTTACCTCAGACCTTCGGGTCCATAGTTATTAGCTAGATGTCTTCTTCTCTCTCTTTGGATCTTAATACAAAGTTCTCCACGATTCTCGTGGAGATCTATTCGATGTAATCTTCTTTTGCGGTGTGTTTGTTGAGACCGATGAATTGTGGGTTTATGATCAAGTTTATCTATGAACAATATTTGAATCTTCTCTGAATTCTTTTATGTATGATTGGTTATCTTTGCAAGTCTCTTGAGTTATCGGTTTGGTTTGGCCTACTAGATTGATCTTTCTTGCAACGGGAGAAGTGCTTAGCTTTGGGTTCAATATTGTGGTGTCCTTTCCCAAAGGATGTTAGGGCATCAAGGCACGTATTGTATTGTTGCCATCGAGGATAACAAGATGGGGTTTATATCATATTGCATGAGTTTATCCCTCTACATCATGTCATCATACTTAAAGCATTACTCTGTTCTTTTGAACTTAATACTCTAGATGTATGCTGGATAGCGGTCGATGTGTGGAGTAATAGTAGTAGATGCAGGCAGGAGTCGGTCTACTTATCACGGACGTGATTCCTATATACATGATCATACCTAGATATTCTCATAACTATGCTCAATTCTATCAATTGCTCAATAGTAATTTGTTCACCCACCGTAATACTTATGCTCTTGAGAGAAGCCACTAGTGAAACCTATGGCCCCGTGTCTATTCTCCATCATATTAATTTTCCAACACTTAGCTTTTTATTGCCTTATTTTACTTTGCATCTTTATTATAAAAATACCAAAAATATTATCTTATCATATCTATCAGATCTCACTTTCGTAAGTGACCGTGAAGGGATTGACAACCCCTTTATTGCATTGGTTGCGAGGTTTTTATTTGTTTGTGTAGGTGCGAGGGACTTGAGCGTGGCCTCCTACTGGATTGATACCTTGGTTCTAAAAAATTGAGGGAAATACTTACGCTGCTTTACTGCGTCACCCTTTCCTCTTCAAGGGAAAACCAATGCAGTGCTCAAGAGGTAGCAAGAAGGATTTCTGGCGCCGTTGCCGGGGAGTGTACGCACAAGTCAAGACTTACCAAGTACCCATCACAAACCCTTATCCCTCGCATTACATTATTTGCCATTTGCCTCTCGTTTTCCTCTCCCCCACTTCACCCTTGTCGTTTTATTCGCCTTCTTCACGTATGTCTTTTTGTTTGTGTTTCCATGCGCCTTTTATTAGCTTGCATCTTGCTTGCTAAAAATCTATTGATATGGATCCACTTAAAGTGTTCTACTTAGATCATCTTCGATCCTTATGCGCTCGTGCTGAAACCCCAACTAGCCTAGTTGATGGGAAATCTTTAGATGAGCATGCTCATTTTGTGTGTCACCGTTTATGCGAAAAAAGGGAGACTCTTATGGAATCAAATAAATAGATTGTTGTGTTATGCTTGGAATCTTTGTGAATTTTGTGATTTTACTTGTTGCTCTAAGAACCCTAAAAAACACCTTCCCTACCTTTGTGAGTTTAATGAAAATGAAATCTTATCTTCTTATGCAAAGGGTGTTTATAGTTACTATGATATCAAACAAATTAAAGAATTTGTTGCTTTTAAGGGTGCTTATGAAGTTGCTTCTTTGATTGAAAAGTATGATATTACTCTCATTTAATCTGAAAATTTTGACATACTGAAATATTGCTATGAAAACTATGCTCATAATGTCTATGTCAAAGAATTTATTGAGAGAATGACCGTTGGTTTGGAAGAAAATAATGATATGAATGAATCTATAGATAATGATGATTCCGATGATTTGATTGAAATATCCCTTGATGAACATGATGCTTGCTATTCTTGTGGCCATGATGCCAATATTTATGAAGATGAATTTGCTATAGTTCCTTATGTTAAACATGAGATCGTTGCTATTGCACCCATACTTGGTAGTTCCTTCGATGAAAAGCATGACTGCAATGATGTTATTATGAATTCTATTAATGCCAATTGTGTTAATAATATGCAAAACCCTAAGCTTGGGGATGCTAGTTTTTCTATGTCTACTATTTGTTGCAATGATCATGATTGGGGAGATTCTTCTTATGATCTTGAAAATTTATTTAAGCCCCATGATGAATATGAGATTGATATTAGTATTTGCAATAGTATTGAAAGTGGGTTTGGAAGAGTGTCAACTTTAGATCACACATATTTGTAGAATGTTCAATCTTATGGTATTTTTGATAAAAGTGGGTTTGGAGAGGTCATGACTTTAGCTAATGTTAATCTCACTATTTTGGAGGAGTGTCAACTTTGCATGCATGTGGATCATGTTGAAAATATTTTATGTGATAGCTATTTTGTTGAATTTGCTTATGATCACACATGTAATTATTATGAGAGAGGAAAATATGGTTGTAGAAACTTTTATCTTACTAAATTACCTCTCGTCATGTTGAGATTGCTATCGTCACTTTCTTCTTCCTTGCATATGCTAGTTTTTGCTTGCCTTGCAAATTTGTTTACTTATAATATTCCTATGCATAGGAAGTATGTTAGACTTAGATGTGTTTGTCACGTGTTTTATGATGCTCTCTTTGCACTTCAATTCTTGTCTTTCATGTGAGCATCATTAAAATTATCTATGTTTAGCTAAAAGGCTTTAAAGAAAAGCGATTGTTGGGAGACAACCCAATATTTTTACTTGCTGTTTAGTAATAAATCTTTCATCTAGCCTCTGGTTGGATTGGTTTTTATGTTTTAATTAGTGTTTGTGCCAAGTTAAACCTATAGGATCTTCTTGGATGGTAGTTATTTGATCTTGCTGAAAATTCCAGAAACTTTCTATTCACGAAAACAATTATTAAAAATCACCAGAACATGATAAAATATTGATTCCAAAATTGCAGCAGATCAATAAACAAATTGTATAGGTCGTCCTATTTTGGTAGATTTTTTGGAGTTCCAGAAGTTTGCGTTAGTTACAGATTACTACAGACTGTTCTGTTTTTGACAGATTCTGTTTTTTTTTGTGTTGTTCGCTTATTTTGATGAATCTATGGCTAGTAAAATAGTTTATAAACCATAGAGAAGTTGGAATACAGTAGGTTTAATACCAATATAAATAAAGAATGAGTTCATTACAGTACCTTGAAGTGGTGTTTTGTTTTCTTTCGCTAACGGAGCTCACGAGATTTTCTGTTAAGTTTTGTGTTGTGAAGATTTCAAGTTTTGGGTAAAAGATTTGATGGATTATGAAACAAGGAGTGGCAAGAGCCTAAGCTTGGGGATGCCTCGGAAGGCATCCCCTCTTTCATCTACTTCCATCAGTAACTTTACTTGGAGCTATATTTTTATTCACCACATGATATGTGTTTTGCTTGGTGCGTCTTGTATGATTTGAGTCTTTGCTTTTTAGTTTACCACAATCATCTTTGCTGTACACAGCTTTTGAGAGACACACACATGATTCGGAATTTATTAGAATACTCTATGCGCTTCGCTTATATCTTTTGAGCTATATAGTTTTTGCTCTAGTGCTTCACTTATATCTTTTAGAGCATGGCGGTGGCTTTGTTTTATAGAAACTATTATTCTCTCATGCTTCACTTATATTATTTTGAGAGTCTTAAACAGCATGGTAATTTGCTTAAATTGGTAAATTAATCCTAATATGCTAAGTATTCAAGACTAGTAAAAATTTCTTATGAGTGTGCTGAATACTAAGAGAAGTTTGATGCTTGATGATTGTTTTGAGATATGGAGGTAGTGATATTAAAGTTGTGCTAGTTGAGTAGTTGTGAAATTGAGAAATACTTGTGTTGAAGTTTGCAAGTCCAGTAGCATGCATGTATGGTAAACGTTATGTAACAAATTTGAAACATGAGGTGTTCTTTGATTGTCTTCCTTATGAGTGGCGGTCGGGGACGATCGATGGTCTTTTCCTACCAATCTATCCCCCTAGGAGCATGCGCGTAGTGCTTGGTTTTTGATGACTTGTAGATTTTTGCAATAAGTATGTGAGTTCTTTATGACTAATGTTGAGTCCATGGATTATACGCACTCTTACCCTTCCATCATTGCTAGCCTCTTCGGTACCGTGCATTGCCCTTTCTCACATTGAGAGTTGGTGCAAACCTCGCCGGTGCATCCAAACCCCGTCATATGATACGCTCTGTCACACATAAACCTCCCTATATCTTCCTCAAAACAGCCACCATACCTACCTATTATGGAATTTCCATATCCATTCCGAGATATATTGCCATGCAACTTTCCACCGTTCCATTTATCATGACACGTTCATCATTGTCATATTGCTTTGCATGATCATGTAGTTGACATCGTATTTGTGGCAAAGCCACCATTCATAATTTTTCATACATGTCACTCCTGGTTCATAGCCTATCCTGGTATACCGCCGGAGGCATTCATATAGAGTCATACTTTGTTCTAGTATGGAGTTGTAATCATTGAGTTGTAAATAAATAGAAGTGTGATGATCATCATTCATAGAGCATTGTCCCAATAAAAAAATAGAAAGGCCAAATAAAAAACGGGAGGCCCAAAAAAAGAGAAAATAAAAAGGGACAATGCTACTATCCTTTTTCCACACTTGTGCTTCAAAGTAGCACCATGATCTTCATGATAGAGAGCCTCTTGTTTTGTCATTTTCATATACTAGTGGGAAACTTTCATTATAGAAATTGGCTTGTATATTCCAACAATGGGCTTCCTCAAATGCCCTAGGTCTTCGTGAGCAAGCAAGTTGGATGCACACCCACTTAGTTTCTTTTGTTGAGTTTTCATGCATTTATAGCTCTAGTGCATCCGTTGCATGGCAATCCCTACTCCTTGCATTAACATCAAACGATGGGCATCTCCATAGCCCGTTGATTAGCCGCGTTGATGTGAGACTTTCTCCTTTTTTGTCTTCTGCACATAACCCCCATCATTATATTCTATTCCACGCATAGTGCTATATCCATGCATGGCTCACGCTCATGTATTGCGTGAAGGTTGAAAAAGTTTGAGATTACTAAAGTATGAAACAATTGCTTGGCTTGTCATCGGGGTTGTGCATGATGAGAGCATTCTTGTGTGACGAAAATGGAGCATGAATAAACTATATGATTTTGTAGGAATGAACTTTCTTTGGCCATGTTATTTTGAGAAGACATAATTTCTTAGTTAGTATGCTTGAAGTATTATTGCTTTTATGTCGATATTAAACTTTTATCTTGAATCTTTCGGATCTGAATATTCATACCAAAATTAAGAGGGTTACATTAAAAAATTATGCCAAGTAGCATTCCACATCAAAATTTCTGTTTTTATCATTTACCTACTCGAGGACGAGCAGGAATTAAGCTTGGGGATGCTTGATACATCTCCAACGTATCTATAATTTTTTATTGCTTCATGCTATATTATGTTCTATTTTGGATGATTAATGGGCTTTGTTATACACTTTTATATTATTTTTGGGACTAACCTATTAACCGGAGGCCCGGCCCAAATTGCTGTTTTTTGCCTATTTCAGAGTTTCGCAGAAAAAGAATATCAAACGGAGTCCAAACGGAATGAAACCTTCGGGAACGTGATTTTCGGAACAAACGTGATCCAGAGGACTTGGAGTCTACATCAAGAAATCAACCAGGAGAGCACGAGGCAGGGCGGGCGCCTACCCCCCTGGGCGCGCCCTCCACCCTTGTGGGGCCCATGTTGCTCCACCGACGTACTTCTTCCTCCTATATATACCTACGTACCCCCAAACCAACAGAAGCATCCACGAAAACCTAATTCCACCGCCGCAACCTTCTGTACCCATGAGATCCCATCTTGGGGCCTTTTTCCTGCGTCTCACGGGGGGGGGCATTGATCACGGAGGGCTTCTACATCGACACCATAGCCTCTTCGATGATGTGTGAGTAGTTTACCTCAGACCTTCGGGTCCATAGTTATCAGCTAGATGGCTTATTCTCTCTCTTTGGATCTCAATACAAAGTTCTCCACGATTCTCGTGGAGATCTATTCGATGTAATCTTATTTTGCGGTGTGTTTGTTGAGACCGATGAATTATGGGTTTATGATCAAGTTTATCTATGAACAATATTTGAATCTTCTCTGAATTCTTTTATGTATGATTGGTTATCTTTGCAAGTCTCTTCGAATTATCAGTTTGGTTTGGCCTACTAGATTGATCTTTCTTGCAATGGGATAAGTGCTTAGCTTTGGGTTCAATCTTGCGGTGTCCTTTCCCAGTGACAGCAGGGGCAGCAAGGCACGTGTTGTATTGTTGCCATCGAGGATAACAAGATGGGGTTTATATCATATTGCATGAGTTTGTACCTCTACATCATGTCATCATACTTAAAGCATTACTCTATTCTTTTGAACTTAATACTCTAGATGCATGCTTGATAGCAGTCGATGTGTGGAGTAACAATAGTAGATGCAGGCAGGAGTCGGTCTACTTGTCACGGACGTGATGCCTATATACATGATCATGCCTAGATATTCTCATAACTATGCTCAATTCTATCAATTGCTCAACAGTAATTTGTTCACCCACTGTAATACTTATGCTCTTGAGAGAAGCCACTAGTGAAACCTATGGCCCCCGGGTCTATTCTCCATCATATTAATCTTCCAACACTTAGCTTTTTTATTGCCTTTATTTTACTTTGCATCTTTATTATAAAAATACCAAAAATATTATCTTATCATATCTATCAGATTTCACTTTAGTAAGTGACCGTGAAGGGATTGACAACCCCTTTATTGCGTTGGTTGCGAGGTTTTTATTTGTTTGTGTAGGTGCGAGGGACTTGAGCGTGGCCATCTACTGGATTGATACCTTGGTTCTCAAAAACTGAGAGAAATACTTACGCTGCTTTACTACATCACCCTTTCCTCTTCAAGGGAAAACCAACACAGTGCTCAAGAGGTAGCACACCTCTGAAGATCAAGGACCGACTAAACATTGTAATTCATGGTAAAAGAGATCCAGTCATAGTCACACCCAATATAAATTAATAATAATGGATGCAAATGACAGCGGTGCTCTCCAATTGGTGCTTTTTAATAAGAGGGTGATGACTCAACATAAAAGTAAATAGATAGGCCCTTCGCAGAGGGAAGGAGGGATTTGTAGAGGTGCCAGAGCTCGATTTTAAAGCTGAGATGAATAATATTTTGAGCGGCATACTTTCATTGTCAACATAACAACCGAGATATCTCAATATCTTCCATGCTACACACATTATAGGCAGTTCCCAAGCAGAATCGTAAAGTTTATACTCCCCCACCACCAACAAGCATCAATCCATGGCTTGCTCGAAACAACGAGTGCCTCCAACTAGCAACAGCTCTGGGGGGTTTTGTTTGCAATTATTTCGATTTGATTTGCTTAGAGCATGGGACTGGGCATCCCGGTGACCAGCCATTTTCTCGTGAGTGAGGAGCGGAGTCCACTCCTCTTGAGAATAACCCGCCTAGCATGGAAGATCTGAGACAACCCTAGTTGATACATGAGCTATTCGAGCATACAAAACATAATTTCATTTGAAGGTTTAGAGTTTGGCACATACAAATTTACTTGGAACGGCAGGTAGATACCGCATATAGGAAGGTATAGTGGACTCATATGGAATAACTTTGGGGTTTATGGAAGTGGATGAACAAGCAGTATTCCCGCTTAGTACAAGTGAAGGCAAGAAAAAGACTGGGAAGCGACCAACTAGAGAGCGACAACAGTCATGAACATGCATTAAAATTAATTAACATTGAGTGTAAGCATGAGTAGGATATAATCCACCATGAAAATAAATATCGTGAAGGCTATGTTGATTTTGTTTCAACTACATGCGTGAACATGTGCCAAGTCAAGTCACTCGAATCATTCAAAGGAGGATACCATCCTATCATACCACATCACAACCATTTTAATAGCATGTTGGCACGCAAGGTAAACCATTATAAACTCCTAGCTAATTAAGCTTGGCATAAGCAACTATAATCTCTAATTGTCATTGCAAACATGTTTCGTTTATAATAGGCTGAATCAGGAACGATGAAGTAATCATATTTACAAAAACGAGAGAGGTCGAGTTCATACCAGCTTTTCTCATCTCAATCAGTCCATCATATATCGTCATTATTGCCTTTCACTTGCACGACCGAACGATGTGAATAATAATAATAGTGCACGTGCATTGGACTAAGCTGGAATCTGCAAGCATCTGACACACAGGAGAAGACAAGATAATATGGGCTCTTTGTTAAATCAACAATAATGCATATAAGAGCCACTTCAACAATTTCATTATGGTCTTCTTCTCTCGACCCCCAAAGAAAAGAAAAGAAATAAAACTACTTACACGGGAAAGCTCCCAACAAGCAAAAGAAGAGCGAGAAATCATTTTGGGTTTTCTTTTTAATTATTACTACTACAGGCATGGAAAGTAAACTAACTAAAAGCTACAACTATTTTTTTTTGGTTTTTCTTAAGGTTTTTCAAACACACAAGAAGAAAGCAAGAAAAGGGAAATAAAATAGCATGGATAGTACAGCGAAAAAGTATGAGCACCGACAACTAGAATGAGTGTGTGAACATGAATGTAATGTCGGTGAGAAATACATACTCCCCCAAGCTTAGGCTTTTGGCCTAAGTTGGTCTATGGCCACGGCTGGCCTGGCGGATATCCAAAGTTATAGTTGGGGTCGTACTAAGATGGAGCCCCGGGGTACCACTGATTGGCGATCTCCTCCGGATCCCACTGATAAACAGACTGATGGGGAGAATCAGGTTGTGGCTCCAGCTCTGGCTCTGGAGCTGATGTGAGGTTCTGGTAGGCACGAAATGCCTCCGGCAGAACAAGATACTTGCCTGAAGATAAGTTAAACAAAGAAGGAGCAGGCAAAGTAATAGTCTCAGGGTGATTTTTATCAAATAACAGTCTGTAGTTAAGCATCTTTTTCTAATTCTTAACAAAAATGTCATGTGCTACCATACTCTTATAATCTAGAGAAACAGGAGGCAACAACTTTTCTTCTTTCTCATAATGTCTAATAGGTATGTTAAAGTGTGCAACGAGGCACGAGGTGAAGATACCTCCCAAAATGGGACCCTTTGTACAGTTCAAATTTAACCGCTTGGCAATAATAGCGCCTAGACTAAAAGTGTTATCATGAAACAGGGCATGGCACAAAATAACAATATCAGGGGCACTAAGGTTTCCACAGATTCCGCGACCAATTAAGCACCTACTAGCAAATATTGCAAAGTAACGCAGAACAGGAAAGTGTATGCTAGTAATTCTTGCATCAGAAACTTTCCTTGTTTCCCCTACATCAATCATATCAATAAACCCTTCCACATCATTATGATGTGGTTCCTCTATGCTGCCCGTAAAGGGTATCTTACAGACCCGGCCTAAATCAAAAAGGGACATCTCCTTATACTCATCATATAAATAAAAATCCATTGAGGGTGGTGATATCCTAGCATGGAAATGAAAATTTTGCACAAAAATATTAGTGAGTAGGAGATACTGTTCGCGTTGGTCACGGCGGAAGTCGGTGAGGCCCGCATTCTCAGCCAAATAATAAAGATCATCATGAATCCCGGCTGCTGTCAAGACTCATCACAAGGCCACTCACACGGCCGAACTTTCATGGTGCGAGGGAGATTATGTTTGGGCCTCTTATCCTCTTCACTTCGCTTATCCTTCGAGCTTCGGCTCGAAGAGCCCCTCAAAAACCTCTTCATCATTTTCTGAAAATTTCTGAAATTTTTAGTGACTCAAAATAAAAGTGAACCAAACTCAACAAAATTGATAGCAACTACTCCCACAAGTGCCTAGAGACTATATCATGCATTAGAACTACTTGGGACCATATAAATTTGACATGCAAGCTCAATAACAGGGTCACCTAGGCAGCAAATATTTGCAATGAATAAAGCACTAGAACAAAAACTAATTGGACCATTGGAGGAGTCACATACCGAAGAACAATCCCCCAAAGCAGTTTTGTGAGTGGAGCTTTGAGCAAGGAGATCGAAAATGGCAGCAAAATGAGCTAGAACTCGTGCTTGAGCTGGTTGGTGATCTTTTTTGGGAGGAAGAAGGAGTGTGAGGTGGCTGGAATAAGTGGAGGGGGCCACCAAGGGCCCACGAGGCAGGGGGCGCGCCCTGGACCCTCGTGGCCAGGTGCTTGCTCCCCCTGATGTGTTCTCAGTGCCAAATATTCTCAAATATTCTAGAAAAAATCGTATTTCATTTTCAGGGCATTTGGAGAACTTTTATTTTCGGGGCATTTTTTTATTGCACGGATAATTCAGAAAACAGACAGAAAATACTATTTTTGCTTTATTTAATCTAAATAATAGAAAGTAAAAGGAGGGTACAGAAGGTTGTGCTTTCTAACTTCATCCATCTCATGCTCATCAAAAGGAATCCACTAACAAGGTTGATCAAGTCTTGTTAACAAACTCATTCGAATAACATGGAACCCGAGAAATTTTGAATAACACTATGTTACCTCAACGGGATATGCACATCCCCAACAATAAGAATATCATATTTCTTCTTGACAGTAGGGAAGAGGAAATTCAAAACCTCCAATAATAATCGATGGAATTTTTCCAATAGAATTGATCTTGTGGACTTGAGGTTGTTTCCTCGGAAAGTGTACCGTATGCTCATTTCCATTAACATGAAAAGTGACATTGCCTTTGTTGCAATCAATAACAGCCCCTGCAACATTCAAAAAAGGGTCTACCAAGGATAATCGACATACTATCGTCCTCGGGAATATCAAGAATAACAAAGTCCGTTAAAATAGTTACATTTGCAACCACAACAGGCACATCCTCACAAATACCGACAGGTATAGCGGTTGATTTATCGGCCATTTGCAAAGATATTTCAGTAGGTGTCAACTTATTCAAATCAAGTTTACGATATAAAGAGAGAGGCATAACACTAACACCGGCTCCAAGATCACATAAAGCAGTTCTAACATAGTTTCTTTTAATGGAGCATGGTATAGTTGGTACTCCTGGATCTCCTAGTTTCTTAGGTATTCCACCCTTAAAAGTATAATTAGCAAGCATGGTGGAAATTTCAGCTTCCGGTATCTTTCTTTTATTTGTAGTGATATCTTTCATATACTTAGCATAAGGATTCATTTTAAGCATATCAGTAAAACGCATACGCAAAAAAGATAGGTCTAATCATTTCAGCAAAGCGCTCAAAATCCTCATCATCCTTTTTCTTGGATGGTTTAGGAGGAAAGGGCATGGGTTTCTGAACCCATGGTTCTCTTTATTTACCATGCTTCCTAGCAACGAAGTCTCTCTTATTATAACGTTGATTCTTTGATCGTGGGTTATCAAGATCAACAGCAGGTTCAATTTCTACATCATTGTGGTTACTAGATTGAGCATCAACATGAACATTATCATTAACATTATCATTAGGTTGATGTTCATCACCTGATTGTGTTTCAGCATTAGAAATAGAAATATCATTGGGATTCTCAGGTGTGTCAACAACAGGTTCAGTAGAAGCATGCAAAGTCCTATCATTTTGTTTTCTTCTTTTTAGAAGGACTAGGTGCATCAACATTAGTTCTCTGAGAATCTTGCTCAATTCTCTTAGGGTGGCCCTCAGGATACAAAGGTTCCTGAGTCATTTTACCCCCTCTAGTCATAACTCTAACAGCATTATCCTTCTTCTTATTATTTAATTCATTGAGCAAATCATTTTGAGCTTTAAGCACTTGTTCTACTTGAGTGGTAACCATAGAAGCATGTTAACTAATGAGTTTAAGTTCACCTTTAACTCTAGACATATAATCACTCAAGTGTTCAATCATATAATCATTTCGTTTCAATTGTCTACCAACATAAGCATTGAAGTTTTCTTGTTTAACAATAAAATTATCAAACTCATCTAAGCATTGGCTAGCAGACTTATAATGAGGAATATCACCTTCATCAAATCCATAGAGAGAATTTACCTTTACTACCTTGGTCGGGTTATCAATAACATGTATTTCTTCAACATGCGGCAAATTAAGACCATGTATTTCTTCAATAGGCGGTAAATTCTTAACATCTCCAGCTTTAATACCTTTTTCTTTCATAGATTTCTTTGCCTCTTGCATATCTTCAGGACTGAGAAATAGAATACCCCTTTTCTTCGGAGTTGGCTTAGGAGTTGGTTCAGGAAGTATCCAATTATTTTCATTAGTCAACATATTATTCAATAGCAATTCAGCTTGATCAACAGTTCTTTCCCTAAAAACACAACCAGCACAACTATCCAGGTGGTCTCTGGAAGCATCGGTTAGTCCATTATAAAAGATATCAAGTATTTCATTTTTCTTGAGAGGATGATCAGGCAAAGCATTAAGTAATTGGAGAAGCCTCCACCAAGCTTGTGGGGGACTCTCTTCTTCAATTTGCACAAAATTATATATTTCCCTTAAAGCAGCTTGTTTCTTATGAGTGGGAAATATTTAGCAGAGAAGTAATAAATCATATCCTGGGGACTACGCACACAACCAGGATCAAGATAATTAAACCAAGTTTTAGCATCACCTTTAATGAGAACGGAAATAACTTAAGGATATAATAATAGCGAGTTTTCTCATCATTAGTGAACATGTGTAGCGACCCGACCCGAATGGATCAAGTCTACGTGCTTTCAAAGGCGTCATCCTCGGATCGATGTCTGACACCACACAAGATTGAAGGATTTATAACGAGTAGCAATCACACACTTATTACATCGTTGTCCAAAAGAGGACTTATTACAATAAATATGGCTTAAGGCCATCTAATAACGATAACAGCGGAAGACTTGGAAGATAAGTGAGTCCATCAACTCCAGTGACATCATCGAGTATAGAACCACGAGCTAAAGCACCTTACTAAATCGTTCGAAAAGTCTGCAACATGAAAGTTGCAGCCAAAACGGTCAACACATGGAATATCGGCAATGTAACACATAGAGAATAATGAATGATAAGCACGTACTACATGCATATGTGGCTGGTGGAAAGCTCTCTGATTCTGATTTTGCATAAAGCCAGTTTTTCCCTACTGCAAAGGAATAAATTTGTTTAACTATCATGGTGGTTGTGAAACATTGAGAATGGTTGACAGCATCCTCAATCCCAATTAAAAGTACTCATTAAAAGCAACAATATTAATTAGAGTAACATGTTGAGATTCACATGATATTCAAGTACTAGATACTCAAGATGTCCATAACCGGGGACACGGCTAATCATGATTAGTTTATACACTCTGCAGAGGTTTGCGCACTTTTCCCCACAAGACTCGATCGCCTCCGTTTGGTTTCTCGCACTACATGGTGTTTGAGAGACGGATGACCGAGACATAGTCTTTCAGAAGCGCTAGCACCTTACGACGGGTAGACCGATACACCTACATCCCCTACATCTGCTAGTCCACCACTATAAGAGTTCACACGACTTACTCAACTATGCCAGAGCCCATAATGGCTTGTGGCTGCACACGGAAGTTACTAGCATGAATAATCTTATGATCCCTTTGAGCACAGGTGGCGGTTCAAGAAAAACAGGCAAGTCTGATGGAAACCAGGTGCCTCAATCCACCCAGATGTGTGTTTAAGTTGCCACCTTAAATAAACCATTAATTTAACAATCTCACATCTGTCATGGAATACACTCACCCAATCCACGTCTACTAGCATAGCATGGCAAATAAGCAAACATAGAAGTAACTCCCAAGGTTTCATAAGTAAAACAGGTAATAGGTACTACCTCAACTACTTCCCAAAACCCACAATTTAATTAGATCCTAATCATGCAAGTGTTCGAGGATTGATCTAATGCATAAAAACTGGGTATGAGAAAGTATGATCAAAGTGTTACTTGCCTTGTCGATGATCCATGAAACCTAGAGATTCAAGTAACAAGCGGCGCACTCGGGTGATCTAATCGCAGACAAACAACAAGCATACAATAAGTACTCATCTAATGCACAGGTAAATCTCGAATAAAAGATCTAACCAAAAAGTTCAACTTAAGAACCCTGGTTGCAAAAAGAATCGAATCAAATAAAGCAACGAAAGTCAAGCAGCGAAAGGAAACCACTCGGTTCTAGCAAGTTGAAAACTAAGTCAAATTTTACAGTAGCAAAACTTTGTTTAAGTTGATTAATCGGGCAGCGGTTTCGAGATGAAACTCGAGCGTTTGAATCACCTGATTCCGATAAACGAGCGAGAAGATAGACTAGAAAGAAAATCGGATCTGAAATCGAGATCAGAAAATAGCGGAATAAATCCGATGAGAAAGAAAACGACGAACGGTTGAACAAACGGACGTTCATTAACCGAAGCAAACCGGTGATCTCGTTCGTTAGGATGAACGGTCCGGCGAACGCTTGCTAAACAAAACCGGAAAGAAAAACTGGCGAGAAAAACCGATCTAGGGTTTCGGAAAGAAAACCGAAATGAAAAACTGATCTAGAAAACGGAACGGAAATCGGAACAGAAATCGGATCGGAAAAGAAAAGGTGATGGCCTTGAGGCTAGTACCTCGAAGAAGCGAGGGCTCGGCGTGGGCGTAGGCAACGGCGGCGGTGTAGGGCGGCGGCGGTGGCAAGTGGCAGCGGCGGCGTTGTAGAAGCGGCGGCCAGCGGTGGTAATCTTCTTGCTTCTTCTGCTGCGGAGAGGAGAGGAGAGGTGTTGGTTTGATGTGTTGGAGGGGGTGTTTGGGTATTTATATTGGGGAGGGAGGGTTTTGCTTAGGGTAGGGGACAAGAAATAGACTAGGATTAGGAAACAAGAGGAAAAGATCTAGAAACAGATACAGAATAAACGGAAGTAGGACAAAAGTCCTACTAGGATTAGGAAAAAGGAAGCGGCGGCTTCCTGGTTCCCTTGGTGGCGCGCGCGATGGCCTCCTGGCCTTGGCCGGCCGGTGGCTTGCGGCTTGGGCCTTTGGCCCAAGGCGCTGTGGGTTTTTCTTAAATGGTTTCACGCGCAGAAAAAAAAATCTAAACGAACTCCAAAATTAATAAAGTAAACTTTCCCCGACTCCTAAAAATGAGTCGAACAAAATGAACTTTAACACGGGGCCAAAATGCAATTTTTGAAAACACGCATTTTTCCCTAAGGCAAATAAACTCCGAGAAAAATCCAAAATTTGATTTGTTTATTAAATCTTCATTTTTCCTAAATTTTGGGAAAGTCATATTATTCCCTCTCTTATTTTTGATATTGGAAAAATATTTGAAGATAAAATAAATAAATCCAACGATCCTCTTTTCATAGTTTTGAGAGAACTCAAATATGAAAATTTCGAAACCTCCAACTCTCTCTGAGGGTCCTTGAGTTGCGTGAAATTTCTAGGATCAACAAAATGCAAGAAAATATGTAATGCATGATGACTTAATGTATAAACATTCCAAATTGAAAATTTGGGATGTTACAAACCTACCCCCCTTAAGATGAATCTCGCCCTCGAGATTCGGGTTGGCTAGAAAATAGGTGAGGGTGATCCTTGAGAAAATCTTCTTCTCTTTCCCAGGTGGCTTCATCCTCGGTGTGGTGGCTCCTTGAACTTTGCAAAACTTGATAACCTTCCTGCGAGTAACTCTCTGGCATAATCGAGAATCTTGACTGGTCTCTCCTCATATGTCAAATCATCCTTCAATTTGAATTGCTTCAAGTGGCACTTTGTATCTCTTAACGGTACCTCTGCTATCTCGGAGTGACATTTCTTCAGGTGAGAAACATGGAATACATCATGAACTCTCGACAGTCCCTCCGGCAATTCCAGCTTATAAGCAACTTCTCCCCTGCGTTGCAAAATCCTCTACCGTCCAACGAAACATGGTGCTAATTTTCCTTTAACTCCAAAACGCTTAACTCCTCGAAGTGGAGATACTCTAAGATAAACTCTGTCTCCAACTTCATATTCTGTCGCCTTGCGTTTTGAATCCGCATAGCTTTTCTGTCTGGACTGGGCTACTTTGAGCCTATCGCGAATCAACTTAACCTTCTGTTCAGATTCCTTGATCAAATCTGGTCCAAACAACTGACGGTCTCCAGCTTCGTCCCATGATAACAGTGTCCTGCACCTCCTTCCGTACAAAGCCTCGAAGGTGCCATCTTCAAGCTGGTTTGGTAGCTGTTGTTATAAGAAAACTCCGCATCTGACAAGTTATCGTCCCAACTAGATCCGTAATCTAGTGCACAAGCTCTCGACATATCCTCCAAAATCTGATTGACTCTCTCGGTCATCCATCGATCGTGGGTGGAAAGTTGTACTGAATTCCAGCCTGGTTCCCAACGTTTCGTGCAACTGATTCCAAAACCTTGAGGTAAATTGGGTTCCTCTATCTGATACGATACTCCTTGGAACTCCGTGTAAACACACAATTCTAGTCATGTATATCTTTGCCAACTTAGCACTGCTATAGGTAGTCTTGACTGGAATGAAATGAGCTACCTTCGTCAAGCGGTCGACTATAACCCAAATCGAGTCATAGCCTGAACGGGTCTTTGGCAAACCTGTGATGAAATCCATGCCTAGTTTATCCCACTTCCATTCGGTATCGGCAATGGTTGCAACAATCCTGGCCACGATGTTCTGCCTTCACTCTCTGACATACATCGCAAACTGCTACATACTCCGCGATATCCTTCTTCATTCCGGTCCACCAGAAAGTATTCTTCAAATCCAAATACATCTTGGTATTTCCAGGGTGAATCGAATATGGTGAATCATGTGCCTCTTTCAGAATCAACTTCCTGATCTCCGGGTCATTTGGCACATAAACACGGTCCTCAAACCATAGGGTATCGTGCTCATCCTCACGAAATCCCTTAGCTTTTCCTTCACTCATTTTCTCCTTTATAGAGGCAACTTCCTTATCTGCCTTTTGAGCTTCTCTGATTTTGTCCATCAACGTAGACTGAATCTCCAATGCTGCTACATAGCCTCTCGGAACTATTTCCAAATATAGTTCTCGAAGGTCCTCGGCTAACTCCTTGGGTATTCCTCCCACCATTAGTGTATTGACGTGGCTCTTACGGCTCAATGCGTCTGCTACAACGTTAGCCCTTCCGGGGTGATAATGCAATCTCATATCATAATCCTTAATAAGCTCCAACCATCTCCTCGGTCTGAGATTTAATTCCTTCTGCGTGAAGATGTACTTTAAACTCTTGTGATCCGTGTACACCTCACAATGATTTCCAATGAGAAAATGTCTCTGTGTCTTCAATGCATGCACAACGGCTGCTAACTCCAAATCATGTGTGGCATAATTCAACTCATGAGGCTTAAGTTGTCGTGAAGCTTACTAAACAACTCTTCATTCCTGGATAAGCACCGCTCCATGTCATAGACGTGTAGCATCGCAATACACCTCTTTATCTTTGGTCTTGTCTGGCTAATTTAACACTGGTGAGGTAACCAATCTTTTCTTCAACTCCTGAAAACTTGCTTCACAATCCTCAGTCCATGTGAACTTGGTATCCTTTTTCAAACAACTCCGTCATAGGCTTTGCAATCCTTGAGAAATTCTCAATGAATCTTCGGTAGTATCCTGCGAGTCCAAGGAAACTTCGGATCTCTCCAACTGTCGTTGGTGCTTCCCATTTGGTTACGGTCTCAACCTTTGTGGGGTCAACTACTATCCCTTCTCCGGATATAACATGTCCAAGAAATCCAACTTCCTTTAGCCAAAACTCACATTTGCTGAACTTGGCATATAACTGATGTTCCCTTAGTTTCTCCAAAACCAATCGCAAATGTTCCTTATGTTCCTCTTCATTCTTCGAGAAAACCAAAATATCATCTATGAACACCACGACGAACTTATCCAAAAACTCCATAAATACTTTGTTCATTAGGTTCATGAAATAGGCAGGCGCGTTAGTCAGTCCAAATGACATAACGATATATTCATACAGTCCATATCTCGTGGTAAATGCTGTCTTAGGTATGTCCCGCTCGAATCTTCAATCGATGGTACCACGATCGCAAATCGATCTTGGAAAACACTTTAGCTCCTTGCAAGCGATCAAACAGATCATTTATCATTGGTAGTGGGTACTTGTTCTTGATTGTTACTTCATTCAATCCACGATAATCAACAACCATCCTTAACGATCCATCCTTCTTCTCTACTAACAGTACGGGTGATCCCCAAAGGCGAAGAACTTGGGCGTATATAACCTTTATCCAATAACTCCTTAATCTGCTTCTTGATTTCCGCCAAATCGTATGCGGGCATCCCGTATGGTCGCTTCGATATTGGGCTGCACTGCAAAAGTTCTATCAAAAACTCAATGTCTCTATCCGGTGGCATTCACGGCAATTCCTCGGAAATACATCGGAAATCCTTCACCATCGGCACCTCTTCCCGCACAACTCCGATAAGGAATTTGCTTGATTTCTATTTGGTCCATGTCGCGATACATACTTAATCCTTCTTCCTTACGGTGTGGTGAGCAAAATCGTCTTACTTGGCGCAATCGATGTTTCCTCCATACATCGACAGCCAATCCATACCGAGAATCACATCAAATCCTTGGGATTCCAAAATGATCAAATCCATGGGAACACATGCCTCCCTATACTTAATGGTACTTGAAAACATCCTTGTTCCGGCCATATACTCCGCTCTGGTGAGCTTACTAGCATAGGGGTTTTAAGAATCCAAGTAGGTAGACTATACTTCTCTACAAATCCCCTTGATATGTATGAATGCGATGCACGGTATCGAAAAGAACTAGTGCAAGTAAATGACTTAACCAAAAACTTACCGACATCGCATCGGGCTGATCTTCAACCTCCTCCACATCAATGTGGTTCACCTGTCCCCTGTTGAAAGGGTTTGGCTTCTTTCGAGCTTCCATTTCCACCTTGGCCTTGAGGACAATCATTTGCATAATGTCCGGTCTTGGAACACTTGTAACGGTGACATGGCTCAGGTCTTTCTTGGTTGGGGTTGATGGTGTGGTCCGGTTCGCCGTTGCTTCCTCCATTCCCATTTCCATTTTTGTGGCCATTATGGTTGTGCGAACTACCTCCTCCATGGGTATCTTGGCCCGAACTCCTGTTTAGGGGTATAACGGGCTTCATTTGGGCTCGAGTTATACTTCCCTGCCCATACTTCCTCTTGCGATTCTCAATTTCTGCTGCTTTCCTTCAATCATGAGGGCACGGTCTACCAACTCCTGGTAGTTATTGAAACTTGCTACCATCAAGCGCATGCTTAACTCATCATTCAGTCCTTCGAAACTTCTCTGCTTAGCTGCATCTGTAGCAACGTCATCCGGGGCATAACGTGCTAACTTACTAAAATCATCCACATCTTGTGTGATCCTTCCTCCTTGGCGTAAGTTGCGAAACTCACGCTTCTTCATGGCCATAGCTCCTGCCGAGACATGGGCGGTCTGGAAAGCTTCTTTAAACTGATCCCATGTGGCAGTGTCTCTGAGGTAAGTGGATGTAAAATTCTCCCACCATGCTGTTGCGGCTCCTTCAAGCTGGTGTGCAGCAAACTTAACCTTCTCTCCATCTGTACATCTTGCAGTGGTCAACTCCCTCCCTACCTTACGGAGCCAATCATATGCTACTATCGGCTCGGTGCTACTGGAAAACACCGGCGGGTTCAGCCTTAAGAAACGAGCAGGATGGTCAACTGGTAGTGGTGGCGGTGGGTTGTTGTTGTTGTTGCCTTGATTACGTACTAGTGTTTGGATCAAAGTGTTACGCTGCTGAATCAACTGGGTGATCTCCGTGGAAAAACAAACCCGGGGTCGCGTCTCGGAGGCATCTGATGGGTTTAGAAAAGACGAGAAATTAAGAATAGAGTGGGGTCTAAGGAGAAACACTACCCAAATGTATATGAGCAAATGCACACAAAATCACTTCATTCAATTCAAACAAAGGGCTTACAACGGTCTAACTATCGCAAAAGTGCGTGAACAAAATGTTACATGGAGGGAATACTACTAATAAGTGGGGGTCATCTACTAATTTGAACCGTGGAAGACTCCATGATGTCTACTCCAGCTTCATCTTCAAAGTCGGGTTCACTTGGATCCGAATCGATGTCGTCGATGATGATGTAGTTGCTCGGACAGTCGACGTACTTGTCTTCATTCTTGAGCGCCAATTTCTTCTTGAGTTCTTCAATCTCATACTTAAGATCGTTATTGTGTCTTGCTACAGCTACGATCTCGTCCATATAGTCCTTACGTGTAGACTTTAGTTCTTCTTCAAGTTCGATGATCCTTCCCTTCGCATCCTTCAATTCGATCATATCATTGCACATCCGGTTCTCCTGGCGCCGAATGTGCTTGGTTTAACTCTGGATGAAAGCTGCAATGGATCTATCCTTCTTGGTGCTGACTATCTCCCATTGTTCATCTCGGCGTCCACAAATCGATAGATGGTGTCCTTGAGGTCTTCTTGGTAAACTTCTCCAATGCGTCCCATGGTGATATGAGCTGCCATGCTCTTTCCTGACTCGTGTTGGTGCAATGAAAACACTATCTATAGGCTTGGTGATTGGGGCGAATGTCCTTCCGGAACATGAGCTTGAATCTTCCGGTAGCTCTTCTTGAGCAGTGGCGTTGAAAGTCCGGTGAAGCTTCGGTAGTCCAATGTTCGTACTTGGTGACTTCCTTCAAGTGAAATCCAAAAGGTGTGCCTTCATCTGGTTGGGCGTACTTGATCTTCGCGTCCTTCATCCTAAAGAGTAGAAAAGATGAGGAGTTAGAAAATGAGAAGAGAGTAGTGATCTATGGCTTTACTTAGTGGTCGTGTCCTACAGTCAGCGTGTGCTCTGATACCATCTCTGTAGCGACCCGACCCGAATGGATCAAGTCTCTGTGCTCAGGCATCATCCTCGGATCGAATGTCGACACCACACAAGATTTCAAGGATTTATAATAGAGTAGCAATCACACACTTATTACATCGTTGTCCAGAAGAGGACTTATTACAATAAATATGGCTTAAGGCCATCTAATAATGATAACAGCGGAAGACTTGGAAGATAAGTGAGTCCATCAACTCCAGTGCATCATCGAGTATAGAACCACGACCTAAAGCACCTTACTCGTCGTTGCGAAAAGTCTGCAACATGAAAGTTGCAGCCCAAAACGGTCAACACATGGAATATGCCGGCAATGTAACACATAGAGAATAATGAATGATAAGCCTGTACTACATGCATATGTGGCTGGTGGAAAGCTCTCACGGTTACAGCTTTTGCATAAAGCCATTTTTCCCTCTCGCAAAGGAATAAATTTGTTTAACTATCATGGTGGTTGTGAAACATTGAGAATGGTTGTGACATCCTCAATCCCAATTAAAAGTACTCATTAAAAACCAATAATATTAATTAGAGTAACATGTTGAGATTCACATGATATTCAAGTACTAGATACTCAAGATGTCCATAACCGGGACACGGCTAATCATGATTAGTTTATACACTCTGCAGAGGTTTGCACTTTTCCCCACAAGACTCGATCGCCTCCGTTTGGTTTCTCACACTACATGGTGTTTGAGAGCGGATGGCGAGACATAGTCTTCGTAAGCGCTAGCACCTTACGACGGGTAGACCGGTACACCTACATCCCCTACATCTGCTAGTCCACCACTATAAGAGTTCACACGACTTACTCAACTATGCGAGCCCATAATGGCTTGTGGCTGCACACGTAAGTTTCTAGCATGAATAATCTTATGATCCCTTTGAGTCTGGGTGGCGGTCCGAAGAAATACAGGCAAGTCCTGATGGAAACCAGGTGCCTCAATCCACCCAGATGTGTGTTTAAGTTGCCACCTTAAATAAACCATTAATTTAACAATCTCACATCTGTCATGGAATACACTCACCCAATCCACGTCTACTAGCATAGCATGGCAAATAAGCAAACGTAGAAGTAACTCCCAAGGTTTCATAAGTAAAACAGGTAATAGGTACTACCTCAACTACTTCCCAAAACCCACAATTTAATTAGATCCTAATCATGCAAGTGTTCGAGGATTGATCTAATGCATAAAAACTGGGTATGAGAAAGTATGATCAAAGTGTTACTTGCCTTGCTGATGATCCGCGAAACCTAGAGATTCGAAGTAACAAGCGGCACACCCCGGGTGATCTAATCGCAGACAAACAACAAGCATACAATAAGTACTCATCTAATGCACAGGTAAATCTCGAATAAAAGATCTAACCAGAAAGTTCAACTTAAGAACCCTGGTTGCAAAAAGAATCAAATCAAATAAAGCAACGAAAGTCAAACGACGAAAGGAAACCACTCGGTTCTAGCAAGTTGAAAACTAAGTCAAATTTTACAGTAGCAAAACTTTGTTTAAGTTGATTAATCGGAACGGCGGTTTCGAGATGAAACTCCAGGCGTTTGAATCACCTGATTCCGATAAACGAGCGAGAAGATAGACTAGAAAGAAAATCGGATCTGAAATCGAGATCAGAAAATAGTGGAATAAATCCGATGAGAAAGAAAACGACGAACGGTTGAACGAACGGACGTTCATTAACCGAAGCAAACCAGTGATCTCGTTCGTTAGGACGAACGGTCCGGCGAACGCTTGCTAAACAAAACCGGAAAGAAAAACCGGCGAGAAAAACCGATCTAGGGTTTCGGAAAGAAAACCGAAACGAAAAACCGATCTAGAAAACGGAACGGAAATCGGAACAGAAATCGGATCGGAAAAGAAAAGGTGACGCGGCGCGGGGCTAGTACCTCGAAGAAGGGAGGGGCTCTGGCGGCAGCGGCGGCGGTGTAGGGCGGCGGCGGTGGCAAGTGGCGGCGGCGGCGGCGTTGTAGGGCGGCGGCGCGGTGGTGGTCTTCTTATTTGCTGCTGCGGAGTGGAGAGGGGAGGTGTTGGTTTGATGTGTTCGCGGGGGGTGCTTGGGTATTTATATTGGGGCGGGGCGGGGTTGGCTTGGGGTAGGGGACAAGAAATAGACTAGGATTAGGAAACAAGAGGAAAAGATCTAGAAACAGATACAGAATAAACAGAAGTAGGACAAGAGTCCTACTAGGATTAGGAAAAAGGAAGCGGCGGCTCCCTGGTTCCCTTGGTGGCCTTGTGTGATGGCCTCCTGGCCTTGGCCGGCCGGTGGCTTGCGGCTTGGGCCTTTGGCCCAAGGCGCTGCGGGATTTTTTTTTAAACGGTTTCGCGCGCAGAAAAAAAATCTAAACGAACTCCAAAATTAATAAAGTAAACTTTCCCCTAATCCTAAAAATGAGTCGAACAAAATGAACTTTAACACGGGGCCAAAATGCAATTTTTGAAAACACGCATTTTTCCCTAAGGCAAATAAACTCCGAGAAAAATCCAAAATTTGATTTGTTTATTAAATCTTCATTTTTCCTAAATTTTGGGAAAGTCATATTATTCCCTCTCTTATTTTTGATATTGGAAAAATATTTGAAGATAAAATAAATAAATCCAACGATCCTCTTTTCATAGTTTTGAGAGAACTCAAATATGAAAATTTTGAAACCTCCAACTCTCTCCGAGGGTCGTTGAGTTGCGTGAAATTTCTAGGATCAACAAAATGCAAGAAAATATGTAATGCATGATGACTTAATGTATAACATTCCAAATTGAAAATTTGGGATGTTACAAACCTACCTCTTTAAGATGAATCTCGCCCTCGAGATTCGGGTTGGCTAGAAAATAGGTGAGGGTGATCCTTGAGCAAATCTTCTTCTCTTTCCTGTGGCTTCATCCTCGGTGTGGTGGCTCCTTGAACTTTGCAAAACTTGATAACCTTGCTGCGAGTAACTCTGCTGGCATAATCGAGAATCTTGACTGGTCTCTCCTCATATGTCAAATCATCCTTCAACTGAATTGCTTCAAGTGGCACTTTGTATCTCTTAACGGTACCTCTGCTATCTCGAGTGACATTTCTTCACCGAGAAACATGGAATACATCATGAACTCCTGACAGTCCCTCTGGCAATTCCAGCTTATAAGCAACTTCTCCCATGCGTTGCAAAATCCTATACGGTCCAACGAAACGTGGTGCTAATTTTCCTTTAACTCCAAAACGCTTAACTCCTCGAAGTGGGGATACTCTAAGATAAACTCTGTCTCCAACTTCATATTCGTAAGCCTTGCGTTTGAATCCGCATAGCTTTTACATGCGACTGGGCTACTTTGAGCCTATCGCGAATCAACTTAACCTTCTGTTCAGATTCCTTGATCAAATCTGGTCCAAACAACTGACGGTCTCCAGCTTCGTCCCATGATAACAGTGTCCTGCACCTCCTTCCGTACAAAGCCTCGAAAGGTGCCATCTTCAAGCTGGTTTGGTAACTGTTGTTATAAGAAAACTCCGCATACGGCAAGTTATCGTCCCAACTAGATCCGTAATCTAGTGCACAAGCTCTCAGCATATCCTCCAAAATCTGATTGACTCTCTCGGTCATCCATCGGTGCGTGGGTGGAAAAGCATCGAATTCCAGCCTGGTTCCCAACGTTTCGTGCAACCGATTCCAAAACCTTGAGGTAAATTGGGTTCCTCTATCTCGACACGATACTCCTCGGAACTCCGTAAACACACAATTCTAGTCATGTATATCTTTGCCAACTTAGCACCGCTATAGGTAGTCTTGACTGGAATGAAATGAGCTACCTTCGTCCAAGCGGTCGACTATAACCCAAATCGAGTCATAGCTCGAACGGGTCTTTGGCAAACCTGTGATGAAATCCATGCCTAGTTTATCCCACTTCCATTCGGGTATCGGCAATGGTTGCAACAATCCTGCCGGCTTCGATGTTACGCCTTCACTCTCGACATACATCGCAAAACTGCTACATACTCCGCGATATCCTTCTTCATTCCGGTCCACCGTAAAGTATTCTTCAAATCCAAATACATCTTGGTATTTCCGGGATGAATCGAATATGGTGAATCATGTGCCTCTTTCGTAATCAACTTCACGATCTCCGGGTCATTTGGCACATAAACACGGTCCTCAAACCATAGGGTATCGTGCTCATCCTCACGAAATCCCTTAGCTTTTCCTTCGCTCATTTTCTCCTTTATAGAGGCAACTTCCTTATCCGCCTTTTGAGCTTCTCGATTTTGTCCATCAACGTAGACTGAATCTCCAATGCTGCTACATAGCCTCTGGAACTATTTCCAAACATAGTTCTCGAAGGTCCTCGGCTAACTCCTTGGGTATTCCTCCCACCATTAGTGTATTGACGTGGCTCTTACGGCTCAATGCGTCTGCTACAATGTTAGCCTTCCGGGTGATAATGCAATCTCATATCATAATCCTTAATAAGCTCCAACCATCTCCTCCGTCTCGAGATTTAATTCCTTCTGCGTGAAGATGTACTTCAAACTCTTGTGATCCGTGTACACCTCACAATGATTTCCAATGAGAAAATGTCTCTGTGTCTTCAATGCATGCACAATGGCTGCTAACTCCAAATCATGTGTGGCATAATTCAACTCATGAGGCTTAAGTTGTCGTGAAGCATACGAAACAACTCTTCCTTCCTGCATAAGCACCGCTCCAAGTCCTCGACGTGAAGCATCGCAATACACCTCATAATCTTTGGTATGGTCTGGCAAAATTAACACTGGTGAGGTAACCAATCTTTTCTTCAACTCCTGAAAACTTGCTTCACAATCCTCAGTCCATGTGAACTTGGTATCCTTTTTCAAAGAACTCCGTCATAGGCTTTGCAATCCTTGAGAAATTCTCAATGAATCTTCGGTAGTATCCTGCGAGTCCAAGGAAACTCCGGATCTCTCCAACTGTCGTTGGTGCTTCCCATTTGGTTACGGTCTCAACCTTTGTGGGGTCAACTGCTATCCCTTCTCCGGATATAACATGTCCAAGAAATCCAACTTCCTTTAGCCAAAACTCACATTTGCTGAACTTGGCATATAACTGATGTTCCCTTAGTTTCTCCAAAACCAATCACAAATGTTCCTTATGTTCCTCTTCATTCTTCGAGAAAACCAAAATATCATCTATGAACACCACGACGAACTTATCCAAAAACTCCATAAATACTTTGTTCATCAGGTTCATGAAATAGGCAAAGCGTTAGTCAGTCAAATGACATAACGGTATATTCATACGATCCATATCTCGTGGTAAATGCTGTCTTAGGTATGTCCTGCTCGAATCTTCAATCGATGGTACCACGATCGCAAATCGATCTTGGAAAACACTTTAGCTCCTTGCAAACGATCAAACAGATCATTTATCATTGGTAGTGGGTACTTGTTCTTGATTGTTACTTCATTCAATCCACGATAATCAACAACCATCCTTAACGATCCATCCTTCTTCTCTACTAAAAGTACGGGTGATCCCCAAGGCGAAGAACTTGGGCGTATATAACCTTTATCCAATAACTCCTTAATCTGCTTCTTGATTTCCGCCAAATCACATGCGGGCATCCTGTATGGTCGCTTCGATATTGGGCACTGCACGGCAAAAGTTCTATCAAAAACTCAATGTCTCTATCCGGTGGCATTCCTGGCAATTCCTCAGGAAATACATCAGGGAAATCCTTCACCACTGGCACCTCTTCCTGCACAACTCCTGATAAGGAATTTGCTTGATTTCTATTTGGTCCATGTCGCGATACATACTTAATCCTTCTTCCTTCTGGTGTGGTGAGCAAAATCGTCTTACTTGCGCAATCGATGTTTCCTCCATACATCGACAGCCAATCCATACCGAGAATCACATCAAATCCTTGGGATTCCAAAATGATCAAATCCGCCGGGAACACATGCCTCCCTATACTTAATGGTACTTGAAAACATCCTTGTCTGGCCATATACTCCGCTCCTGGTGAGCTTACTAGCATAGGGGTTTTAAGAATCCAAGTAGGTAGACTATACTTCTCTACAAATCCCCTTGATATGTATGAATGCGATGCACCGGTATCGAAAAGAACTAGTGCAGTAAATGACTTAACCAAAAACTTACCGATTACTGCATCGGGCTGATCTTCAACCTCCTCCACATCAATGTGGTTCACATGTCCCCTGTTGAAAGGGTTTGGCTTCTTTCCAGAACTTCCATTTCCACCTTGGCCTTCGGGATGATCATTTGCATAATGTCCGGTCTTGGAACACTTGTAACAGGTGACATGGCTCAGGTCTTTCTTGGTTGGGGTTGATGGTGTGGTCCGTTACGCCGTTGCTTCCTCCATTCCCATTTCCATTTTGTGGCCATTATGGTTGTGCGAACTACCTCCTCCATGGGTATGTCAAACTGAACTCCCTGTTTAGGGGTATAACGGGCTTCATTGGGCTCCAGAGTTATACTTCCCCGCCCATACTTCCTCTTGCGATTCTCAATTTGCTGCTGCTTTCCTTCAATCATGAGGGCACGGTCTACCAACTCCTGGTAGTTATTGAAACTTGCTACCATCAACTGCATGCTTAACTCATCATTCAGTCCTTCCAGAAACTTCTCCTGCTTAGTTGCATCTGTAGCAACGTCATCTGGGGCATAACGTGCTAACTTACTAAAATCATCCACATAATCGCCAACAAGCAGTGCTTCCTCCTTGGCGTAAGTTGCGAAACTCACGCTTCTTCATGGCCATAGCTCCTGCGAGACATGGGCGGTCGGAAAGCTTGTCAAACTGATCCCATGTGACAGTGTCTACAGGGTAAGTGGCTGTAAAATTCTCCCACCATGCTGTTGCGGGTCCTTCAAGCTGGTGTGCAGCAAACTTCACCTTCTCTCCATATGTACATCCTGCAGTGGTCAACTCCCTCCCTACCTTATGGAGCCAATCATCTGCTACTATCGGCTCGGTGTTACTGGAAAACACCGGGCGGTTCAAATTTTAAGAAACGAGCCAGATGGTCAACTGGTGGTGGTGGCGGTGGGTTGTTGTTGTTGTTGCCTTGATTCTGTACTAGTGTTTGGATCAAAGTGTTCTGCTGCTGAATCAACTGGGTGATCTCCGGCGGAAAAACAAACCCGGGGTCGCGTCTCGGAGGCATCTGATGGGTTTAGAAAAGACGAGAAATTAAGAATAGAGTGGGGTCTAAGGAGAAACACTACCCAATGTATATGAGCAAATGCACACAAAATCACTTCATTCAATTCAAACAAAGGGCTTACAACGGTCTAACTATCGCAAAAGTGCGTGAACAAAAATGTTACATGGAGGGAATACTACTAATATGTGGGGGTCATCTATTAATTTGAACCGGTGGAAGACTCCATGATGTCTACTCCAGCTTCATCTTCAAAGTCGGGTTCACTTGGATCCGAATCGATGTCGTCGATGATGATGTAGTTGCTCGGACAGTCGACGTACTTGTCTTCATTCTTGAGCGCCAATTTCTTCTTGAGTTCTTCAATCTCATACTTAAGATCGTTATTGTGTCTTGCTACAGCTACGATCTCGCCCATATAGTCCTTACGTGTAGACTTTAGTTCTTCTTAAAGTTCGATGATCCTTCCTTCGCATCCTTCAATTCGATCATATCATTGCACATCTAGTTCTCTGGCGTCGAATGTGCTGGGTTTAACTCTGGATGAAAGCTGCAATGGATCTATCCTTCTTGGTGCCGACTATCTCCCATTGTTCATCTCGGCGTCCACAAATCGATAGATGGTGTCCTTGAGGTCTTCTTGGTAAAGTTCTCCAATGCGTCCCATGGTGATATGAGCTGCCATGCTCTTTCCTGACTCAGAGTTGGTGCAATCGAAAACACTATCTATAGGCTTGGTGATTGGGGCGAATGTCCTTCCGGAACATGAGCTTGAATCTTCCAGCTCTTCTTGAGCAGAGTGGCGTTGAAAGTCCCGGTGAAGCTCGGTAGTCCAATGTTCAGGTACTTGGTGACTTCCTTCAAGTGAAATCCAAAAGGTGTGCCTTCATCTGGTTGGGCGTACTTGATCTTCGCGTCCTTCATCCTAAAGAGTAGAAAAGATGAGGAGTTAGAAAATGAGAAGAGAGTAGTGATCTATGGCTTTACTTAGTGGTCGTGTCCTACAGTCAGCGTGTGCTCTGATACCATCTCTGTAGCGACCCGACCCGAATGGATCAAGTCTCTGTGCTCAGGCATCATCCCTGGATCAGTAATGCTGACACCACACAGTACTTCGAAGGATTTATAATAGAGTAGCAATCACACACTTATTACATCGTTGTCTAAAAGAGGACTTATTACAATAAATATGGCTTAAGGCCATCTAATAACGATAACAGCGGAAGACTTGGAAGATAAGTGAGTCCATCAACTCCAGCGGCATCACTGAGTATAGAACCACGACCTAAAGCACCTTACTTGTCGTTGCAAAAGTCTGCAACATGAAAGTTGCAGCCCAAAAACAGTCAAAGACATGGAATATGCGGCAATGTAACACATAGAGAATAATGAATGATAAGCCTGTACTACATGCATATGTGGCTGGTGGAAAGCTCTCTGATTACAGCTTTTGCATAAAGCCATTTTTTCCCTACGCAAAGGAATAAATTTGTTTAACTATCATGGTGGTTGTGAAACATTGAGAATGGTTGATGACATCCTCAATCCCAATTAAAAGTACTCATTAAAACCAACAATATTAATTAGAGTAACATGTTGAGATTCACATGATATTCAAGTACTAGATACTCAAGATGTCCATAACCGGGACACGGCTAATCATGATTAGTTTATACACTCTGCAGAGGTTTGCACTTTTCCCCACAAGACTCGATCGCCTCCGTTTGGTTTCTCGCACTACATGGTGTTTGAGAGACGGATGACCGAGACATAGTCTTCGAAGCGCTTAGCACCTTACGACGGGTAGACCGTACACCTACATCCCCTACATCTGCTAGTCCACCACTATAAGAGTTCACACGACTTACTCAACTATGCCAGAGCCCATAATGGCTTGTGGCTGCACACGGAAGTTACTAGCATGAATAATCTTATGATCCCTTTGAGCCTGGGTGGCGGTCCGAAGAAAAACAGGCAAGTCCTGATGGAAACCAGGTGCCTCAATCCACCCAGATGTGTGTTTAAGTTGCCACCTTAAATAAACCATTAATTTAACAATCTCACATCTGTCATGGAATACACTCACCCAATCCACGTCTACTAGCATAGCATGGCAAATAAGCAAACGTAGAAGTAACTCCCAAGGTTTCATAAGTAAAAGCAGTAATAGGTACTACCTCAACTACTTCCCAAAACCCACAATTTAATTAGATCCTAATCATGCAAGTGTTCGAGGATTGATCTAATGCATAAAAACTGGGTATGAGAAAGTATGATCAAAGTGTTACTTGCCTTGCTGATGATCCGCCAAACCTAGAGATTCGAAGTAACAAGCGGCGCACTCCGGGTGATCTAATCGCAGACAAACAACAAGCATATAATAAGTACTCATCTAATGCACAGGTAAATCTCGAATAAAAGATCTAACCAGAAAGTTCAACTTAAGAACCCTGGTTGCAAAAAGAATCGAATCAAATAAAGCAACGAAAGTCAAACGACGAAAGAAAACCACTCGGTTCTAGCAAGTTGAAAACTAAGTCAAATTTTACAGTAGCAAAACTTTGTTTAAGTTGATTAATCGGAACGGCGGTTTCGAGATGAAACTCCAGGCGTTTGAATCACCTGATTCCGATAAACGAGCGAGAAGATAGACTAGAAAGAAAATCGGATCTGAAATCGAGATCAGAAAATAGCGGAATAAATCCGATGAGAAAGAAAACGACGAACGGTTGAACGAACGGACGTTCATGAACCGAAGCAAACCGGTGATCTCGTTCGTTAGGACGAACGGTCCGCGAACGCGCTAAACAAAACCGGAAAGAAAAACCGGCGAGAAAACCGATCTAGGGTTTCGGAAAGAAAACCGAAATGAAAAACTGATCTAGAAAACGGAACGGAAATCGGAACAGAAATCGGATCGGAAAAGAAAAGGTGACGCGGCGCGGGGCTAGTACCTCGAAGAAGCGAGGGGCTCCGGCGGCAGCGGCGTAGGGCGGCAGCGGCGGCGGTGTAGGGCGGCGGCGGTGGCAAGTGGCAGCGGCGGTGTTGTAGAAGCGGCAGCGGTGGTGGTCTTCTTATTCTTCTTCTTGCTGCGGAGAGGAGAGGAGAGGTGTTGGTTTGATGTGTTGGAGGGGTGCTTGGGTATTTATATTGGGGAGGGAGGGTTTTGCTTGGGGTAGGGGACAAGAAATAGACTAGGATTAGGAAACAAGAGGAAAATATCTAGAAGCAGACACTGGAATAAGCGGAAGTAGGACAAGAGTCCTACTAGGATTAGAAAAAGGAAGCGGCGGCTCCTGGTTCCCTTGGTGGCGCGTGCGATGGCCTCCTCGCCTTGGTCAGGAGTTTATGGGCTTGGGCCTTGGCCCACATGTCAAGGGAATTTTTTTTTAAACGGTTTCGCGCGCAGAAAAATAAAGAAAAAAAAAAATAAACGAACACCAAAATAAATAAAGTAAACTTTCCCGACTCCTAAAAATTAGTCGAACAAAATGAACTTTAACACGGGGCCAAAATGCAATTTTTGAAAACACGCATTTTTCCCTAAGGCAAATAAACTCCGAGAAAAATCCAAAATTTGATTTGTTTATTAAATCTTCATTTTTCCTAAATTTTGGGAAAGTCATATTATTCCCTCTCTTATTTTTGATATTGGAAAAATATTTGAAGATAAAATAAATAAATCCAACGATCCTCTTTTCATAGTTTTGAGAGAACTCAAATATGAAAATTTCGAAACCTCCAACTCTCTCCGAGGGTCCTTGAGTTGCGTGGAATTTCTAGGATCAACAAAATGCAAGAAAATATGTAATGCATGATGACTTAATGTATAACATTCCAAATTGAAAATTTGGGATGTTACAACAGGGTAGCTATATCATTTAATTTAGTAAGATGTGCCACAACAGTTTCAGATTCATAGCCATAAAAAGGATCAGATTCAACCAAAGTAATTATCTCAGGATCAATGGAGAAATCATAATCATTATCAGTAACACAGATAGGTGAAGTAGCAAAAGCAGGGTCACATTTCATTCTAGCATTCGAAGACTTTTCTTTCAGCTTAGCTAATAATTTCTTAAGATCATTCCTATCATTGCAAGCAAGAAAGTCTCTAGCAGTTTCTTCATCCATAACATAACCCTCAGGCACAACAGGAAATTCATATCTAGGGGGAGAATCTTCATCATCACTTTCATCAATATTATCAGTTTCAATAATTTCATTCTCTCTTGCCCTAGCAAGTTGTTCATCAGGAAATTCACCTAGTGGCACAGTAGTATCAAGCATAGAAGTAGTTTCATCATAAGTATCATGCAAAGCAGAAGTGGCATCATCAATAACATGTGACATATCAGAATTAATAGCAGAAACAGGTTTAGGTGTCGCAAGCTTACTCAAAACAGAAGGTGAATCAAGTGCAGAGCTAGATGGCAGTTCCTTACCTCCCCTCGTAGTTGAGGGAAAAATCTTAGTTCTTTCGTCTTTCAAGTTCCTCATAGTAACCAGCAGATATAAATACCAAGTGACTCAAAGAATAGAGCTATGCTCCCCGACAATGGTGCCAGAAAATAGTCTTGATAACCCACAAGTATAGGGGATCGCAACAGTTTTTGAGGGTAGAGTATTCAACCCAAATTTATTGATTCGACACAAGGGAGCCAAAGAATATTCTCAAGTATTAGCAGTTGAGTTGTCAATTCAACCACATCTGGATAACTTAGTATCTGCAGCAAAGTATTTAGTAGCAAAGTAGTATGGAAGTAACGGTAACAGTAGCAGCTTTGTAGTAATTGTAATAGTGGCAACGGTAAAGTAACATAGTGAATACATGAACTCCTCAAACTACGGTCATCACCGGGAGTGGTCCTGATTATTGTCACTTCGGGGTTGCCGGTCATAACACATAGTGGGTGACTATTGACTTGCAAGATAGGATCAAGAACTCACATATATTCATGAAAACATAATAGGTTCAGATCTGAAATCATGGCACTCGGGCCCTAGTGACAAGCATTAAGCATAGCAAAGTCATAGCAACACCAATCTCAAAACATAGCGTATACTAGGGATCAAACCCTAACAAAACTAACTTGATTACATGGTAAATCTCATCCAACACATCACCGTCCAGCAAGCCTACGATGGAATTACTCACGCACGGCGGTGAGCATCATGAAATTGGTGATGGAGGATGGTTGATGATGACGACGACGACGGATTCCCCTCTCCGGAGCCCCGAACGGACTCCAGATTAGTCCTTCCGAGAGAGATTAGGGCTTGGCGGTCGCTCCGTATCATAAAACGCGATGAATCCTTTTCTCTGATTTTTTTCCTCCCCGAACGTGAATATATAGAGTTGGAGTTGAGGTCAGTGGAGCACCAGGGGGCCCACGAGGCAGGGGGACGCGCCAAGGGGGGTAGGGGCGCCCCCACCCTCGTGGACAGGGTGTGGGCCCGCTGGCCTTGATTATTTCGCCAGTATTTTTTATTAATTCCAAAAATATTCTCCGTGAAGTTTCAGGTCATTCTGAGAACTTTTGTTTCTGCACAAAAATAACACCATGGCAATTCTGCTGAAAACATCGTCAGTCCGGGTTAGTTCCATTCAAATCATGCAAGTTAGAGTCCAAAACAAGAGCAAAAGTGTTTGGAAAAGTAGATACGTTGGAGACGTATCAACTCCCCCAAGCTTAAACCTTTGCTTGTCCTCAAGAAATTCAGTTGATAAACTGAAAGTGATAAAGAAAAACTTTTACAAACTCTGTTTGCTCTTGTTGTTGTAAATATGTAAAGCCAGCATTCAAGTTTTCAGCAAAGATTATGAACTAACCATATTCACAATAACATTTAGGTCTCATATTTACTCATATCAATGGCATAATCAACTATCGAGCAATAATAATAAATCTCGGATGACAACACTTTCTCAAAACAATCATGATAGGATATAACAAGATGGTATCTCGCTAGCCCTTTCTGAGACCGCAAAACATAAATGCAGAGCACCTCTAAAGATCAAGGACTGACTAAACATTGTAATTCATGGTAAAAGAGATCCAGTCATAGTCATACCCAATATAAATTAATAATAATGGATGCAAATGACAACGGTGCTCTCCAGCTGGTGCTTTTTAATAAGAGAGTGATGACTCAGCATAAAAGTAAATAGATAGGCCCTTCGCAGAGGGAAGCATGGATTTGTAGAGGTGCTAGTGCTAAGAGGGTGATGCCTCAACATAAACTATCGTTTCTTAAAGTTTGGGGCGGCGATGCTTATGTGAAAAAGCTTCAACCTGATAAACTCGAACCCAAATCGGAGAAATGCATCTTCATAGGATACCCAAAAGAAAATGTTGGGTACACCTTCTATCACAGATCTGAAGGCAAGATCTTTGTTGCTAAGAATGGATCCTTTCTAGAGAAGGAGTTTCTCTCGAAAGAAGTGAGCGGGAGGAAAGTAGAACTTGATGAGGTAGTTGTACCTTCTCTCGAATTGGAAAGTGGTTCATCACAGAAATCAGTTCCAGTGATGCCTGCACCAATTAGTGAGGAAGCTAATGATGATGATCATGAAACTTCAGAATAAGTTACTACCAAACCTCGTAGGTCAACCAGGGTACGTTC